>JALIRH010000052.1:2706825-3306825 GCA_023055505.1 Callipepla californica brunnescens | reverse complement strand
TCTTGTATCACTGACAAAAAGGCTCCAATAAATCTAACATAAGAGCACGTGTAACTGGCTTTTGCAAAGGATCTCCACCCTGTTGTATGGTGTGTGTTTGATTTATGGGACCAAGAGGGGTGACTTTAGCCACCTCACTGCTCCAGGTGGTACAGATCCTCAGCCCACTCCACTGCAGTTCTGTCTGCCGTCACTCTGCAAACCTGGCCACTGCTGATCTCTGCAGAATCAACCTGTAGCTGCAGCTGCCTCCTGTTGGCTACATGTATGCTGACAAATAAAACAGGCCTTCACACCAGGGCCAGCATCTCAACAGTGTTATTCCATGGGCTCATGCTGTGTCCTTGTGGCGGTAAGACACAGTTTCTGTTTGTGCAGAGTCCTTTCCAAATACATGCAGTGGTTTGGAGGTCGTGTTGCCATGTGCCAATGGGGGGCATGTATGGCCGTAAGGGTTTCAGCTGGACAGGGGAGGCCTGAAGATTGCATAGAGCCCTGTAGTGTGATTTTGGAACACTTTGTAGAAGTCTAGGGAGAGTGCAGATTTGTAGGGCCTTCAGTTGCTCAGGGTGTTGGGCCCTATTCTGCTTAGAGTTCAGATGTGTTCACTAGGAAAAGAGCTGTTCCTTGACATTGCTGTCACAGCACGGCCGTGGTGAATGTGGGAGAGATACCCAAATTCACAGAGCTGTAATTGAGAGCACAATTCACTGAAATTCTTGAAACCAGAATTGCACTCAATAAATGATTGAGAGAAGCATAGGGCAGTCACATTCAGTCTTTCATTTTTTATGTTACTGATAGAGAATGGATTGTATTGATGCACGTTGTTCTAGGTAGGATTTTTGAAAGAAACAGGCTTTTGTCTACCCGGGACCTCTGGAAAATTACTTTGTACTGATTCAAATATGAATTTAGGGTTAAACTGCTTTAGATTCTTCTGTATACAGATGAGTTCCAGAATGAAATCGGCCTTCATTTGGATCATTTTAATGTCAGGGTCACTGTGTCCTAGTATCTCACTTGATGATAACCACATCATCTAATTGCTTTTATATAGTGATTAAGTGCCATAAGAGTTCTAGTCAGTTTGACTTTCTTCGCAGCCAAATACTTAGTCATTTTAGAAAATGAGACATAAGTTCCTAAATAACTTAGGTTGCTTTTGAAATTTGGTTTTGTTGGAATATTTGAAGTATTCAGCACCATAGCAACAGCAAGGAAGTATTCCTCATATTCCATATTAACTTAACGGAATAAAAAAATCAGTGGTTATCAATTTTGAATAATATCATTTACATTAAAAGTATAAGAATAAAGTAGTTCTCAGTGATATTGATAGGTAATTTCAGTAGAGGAGTGAGGGCAAATCTTTTTTCAGAATACGTGATGAAATTTGGGTTTGCGAGGTTTTAATGTTTAGTGCAAAAAAACACAGGAATTAGCTGTGCTTGCTCTTGCAAAGGGATGAAAATTATAAAGCAGTTATTGATTTTGTTTTATGCTGTGTGATCTTCATGGAAAAATAACAGTGTTTCCTTGTTCTGTGAAATTAAACAACTAAGACAGAAATTAGATCTTTAAAAAATAAAATTCAAATGAGGAAATTAGGATTTTCTTAGTGCTGCTGTGATATTTAGGTTAAAAATGAGTCTTTCACATTCTGATAAAATGTTTAAAAGACATATTCAATTTTTAACAGAGTAAATTTAATGAAAATCAGAGTTTAAATGTTACTTACGTAACTACATCCTGAGTTCAGTAGCAGACAGTGAGTGCATGAAGCTTGGAATGTTTCTTCATTGATTCTGTGTGGAAGAATGATTCTTCTCTTTTTACCCCACAATAACTTGGGTCAGGACTGGAATCTAAATCCCTGATGGATAAGGACTGTAGCTGAAGCATTCATTTTTGTTAGTACCCAATCTTCTCCATCCTATGGAATGCCATTCCAGAACTGCTGCAATTGACTCCTAGTGTTTCAGAAAACTTTGAACTACACCATCCTTGGACATTTTTTGTCTCTAGCTTTGCTACCTTTTAGAAGAGTGTAATTCTGAGATTCGGTGGAGAGTGTTTCCATGGAATATTTCCTTCTTAAAAATAATTTAATTTTGTTGAGGTCTATTTCTGAGAGATAAGATGTCTGCCTTGTGGTGGTTTCAGTAGGTCCTGTGATTAATTAAGGCTGTCTAATGAAGTACAGCACATGGATTTCAGAGATAAATAGGATATAGCCACTGATTTTCACTGAATAGTCACGTGCCACACAGTGAAAGGAATCTGTGCCATTACTCAACCTCCAGTGTAAGAAAAGAGATGCCTAATAACAGGACTGTCTATAGCAACGCTGGAAAGTCAGCTCTTCTGTCCATGAGCTACATGTGTGCTTTAGATAAATTAGAACTTGAAAACATGATCAAACAGAAAGGTTGAATGCAAATGAAAAATCTTGTATGAAACACCTTGAAAGAGAAACCTGTAACAGCTCCATAGGTACCCCTCCTCCAAATTTGCAGAAAAATTTCTGCATTTCTATCATCTACACTGAGATATGATTTGAAAGTTCATGGATATTGAATATCTCCTCACTTCAGATATGCTTTAAGAGCCTTTTTTATGCTACAAATGAATCTGTCATTTAAACTGTGTGTTTTACTCCAGTCTGAAGAGCTGATTCACAACTAACTTTCCTCTGTTTTGTGCTGATGTAACTCCATTGAGATCATATGGATATTCCTTGTCCCAAAGGGAAGAACAAATCTTTCATGCTCAGTTAATATTCCTACTTCTCTCCCCAGGGTACCTATCTTCCTTTGCTAAAAAATTCTTTTGAATACTCTAATTAAGAATAAAATCTTTTTTGAATATTAATTAGCTTTTCAGCGGCCTCACTGAAAATATTTAACTCAAAGCAATTTCCTGGTAATTATCTCTTGATTATAACTTTGAGAAAACTTACCATGTATTAGAATAAATTCCAGTTTATCAAATAACATTTCCTTTTGCATGTGTCCAGTTAATAGCAACTTCAGATAAAAAACACAATCAGCAGTATTCATGAAGAGGTAGGGTGGTTTTTTTTTGGTCTTATTTCTTAGGCTTCCTACTTACAGAAACTGTCGTTCCTTTTGTAGCTTTCCACTTTTGCTGATTTTTACTGTCATTGTATAACTGTATGGTAGATGACCATGTCCCTCAAGCACACAACTGCAGCATCTTTTGAGTGTTTGGATCTATTAGGCCTGTACAAGCAGACAGCTTTGTACAATTTATATGACGAAGATTTTCCTTTGTTGACTTTTCCTGGAATGTTGAGGTAGGACCTGATGTCTGTCTGCTCCACTGCACTTTCTTCAGCTTTCTGCTCTAACTCCGGGTTAGGGATAATTGAATACATGACCAAAGCTTTTCTGTTTCCAAATTAGTTTTGAATATTTAAGAGAGAGGAAGACTTAAGAAAATTGAGTTTTGCGCCATATAGCATATGGTACGTTGGACTCGCAGCAGGACACACTCTAAAACCATCACATTTAAATCCTTTCTGTTGTGAAGTAGCTTTCCTCTTCGAATAGATGGCCATAGGAAATATCCTTTGAAATCTCGGTAAATGGGTGATATTCCCAAAATGCCTGTTTGGAATGTTTTCTAAATCAGGATGTGAACTGAGGATTTTAACTCCCAGTGTAAATGAAAGAGGATTTTGTGAGCTTTCAGGAGTACTTTGTGGCATGCTGCTATCATGCTCTGTGCTGAGAGTCATCATCTGCATCTAACAGAGTCATATCTGAATGGGAGCAATTGCAATTGCAGCCCACTGCAGAGTCTTCACCCTTCCAGCCTAGGACCTCAGCATTATGTGGAGCTTACGAAGTTAACTTAAAGTGCCCTTTAAAGCTTACCGTCTTATCCCCACAGCACCATTTACAGTTCTCATTACTTAGGTAGGAGCAGTAGCTGTTCCCACAGCACTGTGGGAGAACACTTGCAGGACTTTTATTTCATATGACAGATTTCATGAGGATCTTGGTCAGAATTCTGTACCAGATTCACCCAAGAGCCCTACAGAAATCCACACTCTAACCTTATGTTTCTGAGGGGAAGAGGAAACTACGCTGACTGATTCCACTAGAGCTATCTGATACTGCTGCAAGAGAACAGAATTATTACAAGTCCCCTTTGCTTTCCTGAGATTGAAGATCTGCTCTGTACAGCTCACCAGCACAGCTGTCGGTAAGGATTGCTCCTTACTTCCAGCACAGCTAACACGTTACTAGCAGCCAGCTGACGTTCCTCTCCTGCTGATTGGTAGTGCCCACTCCACCAAGTTCTTGGTCTGCTTCCAACATGTGCCACTATTTATAATTCAAACAGCAGCTGCAGGGACGTTGCTTCATTCATTTTTGTCAAGTCTTGTGGAGTTAGTTACGATTACCAGGTGCCAAATGTTGTAGTGAAAGTACTCCAGTCTCCATTCAACCAAGTTCCTCATTTCTGTATCGCAAGACTGTGCTGCTCATCATTACATCTACAGTGCAGATCAGTGACACCTAAAGAATTTTCTTGCCCTTGAGCAAAGGTTTGCAACAGTGACTACAGTGGAGTTTGAAATCCAACTTCTAAATTAATTAATTTTAAAGCAACAAATCGATTATTTAAGCCACAGAATATTAATAAAGCCATAGAATATTAATAAAGCATAATTCTGCACACTCTTTATTTCTGTAAATCTGAAGGAAAGCTTAAACCGTGTTTTACAGTGTTGATATTGCCTACTGTGCAGCAAGTAATGAGTAAGCAGTATCTCAGAAAACATCCTTGATTTGGACTGCTTTTGTTTCTTCATTTCTTGAAGGCATCTCTTGAAATAACTTCTTTCTGAACACAGCTCATTAATATGTGCTCCCTGCCCCTGCCTGTGCAAGTCTTCTCCAACTGTCTAAACATGGTGACTGCAGCTTTTAGGATTAATTTTCTGTAAGCGACCTACTTCGCAGAGAAAGATTCTCATTTATAGCCTCTGGCACTCTATTCAGGTCACAGATGGACAGATAGCAACGCTATTCCTCAGTGACTTATTGGAGTTATAACCAATACCCAGTGAGATCAGAGTTTAGCTCAATGTAATTGGTCAGAATGCCTAAAAGTATGCAAGATCATCGAATCCTATCTTAATTTTCAGTGTCACAGTTATGCTAGGATACCAGACAGCTTTAGGAGCATGTTGTAGCAGGGATGAAAGTACTGTGTGCTACAGAAGTTAAATATGTGACTTTGGAACCTTTATGTTGAAGGTGGACACCATGCACTGATCTGGGTGTGAAGATCACAGAATCACAGAATCTGGAAGGGACCTCCAGAGATCAAGTCCAACCCCCCTGCCAAAGCAGCTCCCTAGCCCAGGTTGCACAGGTAGGCGTCCAGGCGGGTCTGGAACGTCTCCAGAGAAGGAGACTCCACCACCTCTCTGTGCAGCCTGTGCCAGTGCTCCGTCACTGCGCTGTGAAGAAGTTTGCATGCACATTTGTGCAGAACTTCTTATGAATCAGTTTGTGGCCGTTTCCCCTTGTCCTGTTGCAACACAGTGTGGAGAAGAGTCCAGCCTTGTCCCCTTGCCTCCCACACCGTAGATATTTATAGACGTGGATCAGATCCCCTCTGAGTCTTCTTTGTTCAAGGCTGAACAGACCCAGTTCTCTCAGCCGCTCTTCATAAGGGAGGTGTTCCACACCCTTTATCATCTCAGTGTCCCCCCACTGGACTCTTTCCAGGAGATTCCTGTCTCTTTTGTACTTTTTAGTAATGTTTATTTTCGTTCCTCTCAAGGAAAAATACTTTCCTGAATTCTCTTCAGAAGGCATTCTCTGAAATGGAAGGTATGAGGACAGCCTCAGATGTTCTACAATCTGAGTGTTTGCACAGATTATCATATTGGAAGGACCTAGGTAGAGGAATAAAGCTACCTCTATTCCCAGGGTCTGAAGGAACCATTATCCATCCCAGCCCTTCACTGATGTCAGATATTACCCACATTACAGATTCTGTGGCCAGCAGCAAGGATCAGATGTTCTGGGAATGTCTGCTTGCTAAGAAGTGCTCACAGTCCCATGAACTGTGAAGACAATTTTACTTACAATCAGTATGACCTAAGCCTTTGTTATGGAAGTAATTTTTGTACATTGTGGTCAGATAAAGCAATAATTCTCCTATTTTACTGTTAGCCATTACAGGCCCATTTTCTCTCTTGTATTTGGTTTATACTCCACTGCTGCAGAAGCACCGATGCAGCTATGTTTGTAAAGCTGCTTGTTATCTTGTGTTCAGACACTCAGAATTTTCACAAGGGAAATGATTACATTTCATCTTCGGTTACAATACTTCTAAGCCTGCAGTAGACTTTTTCATGATGAGAAACAGGCAACAAGCGGAAGTGTGAAGGATGTTTCTTATTTTGAAAAACAGTCTTAAAGTGTGCCAGGAATCCAGTGCTGTTAATTGTGACAGGCCTGAAGAAATGCGTATTAAAATTGTGGCAGTGACAGTAAAAAGATGCCTGGCTTCCAGAACATAACAAAAAAACCCACCCATACTTAGGCATATTTAATCCTTAAGCTGCAAATATGTTTGTGCTTGTGTCACTCTGCGTACACAGACTACTCTGCTCTTTGAGCTGCAGTGTATAACACCTTTCAAAGTGTTCTATCAGAAGCTACATTGCTGTTAGGATCTCTTTCACCGTTATATATTGTTTCCATTTCGTATGAGCAAATATATTTGGTTTTGTTTCAGATGCTTGCAACCATTAAGACAACTGACAGAGCTTTGCTTGTATTTCCTATGATGCACTCTAATATATTGAGGGCAAAATCATTTCCTTTTAGCAAAAAACCTTTCAATAAGCAGTTAAATAAAAGGTCTTAAAGAGCATGTGTGGCCCTTCCATACCTATCCTGAGTGACTGCAGTGCTAGTCATGGGCTCAGCTGTAATTTTGTATTACCCATGTTTGTGCATCTGGACCCGTGCGTTTTCCAGCCCAGGTGTTATCCCCAGAATTTTCTCTCCTAAGGGAGAATTGCTGTTAAGCCTGAAGTTTGTCTTTCTCAGTTTTTACTCTCGAACTGTAGATAAATTTGAACCAGTCTACAGGGATAGACCTCACTGCAGGTAATCTTAGTATGGTTTGAGAGCAGCCTGTTGTATGTTTGCTTTTATTTGTTCCTAAAATAATTTATTTAAGTCTAAGTAAGTCCAGCTTTAATCAAAATAATCCACAAAGCATACCTTTTTCTTTTCTTTTTTTTCTCAGTAAGTAATTTGAAAAAGCTAAATCAGCACCCTACAATGGTTGCAGGCTATTTTAATCAGATTATGATTTTAAGAAGTACAGTAATACAGAAAATAATCCATGCCTTTGGTTCTTTGTTTTATCATAATGATATCCAACACATTGTAGTTATGTTGGAGAATGCGGACTTTTATGAGAAAAAACAGGATAACCCTAAATAATTGAAAAAAGATTGTGTATTATCAAATAGAAAACTAGACTAATGTAAGTAATATTCTTCTATTTTATGGAGCAGTAGTACTATCTTTAAAATATACGGTAGAGGTTATTTGTATGAAAAGTCAGTGTATATGTTACAAGCAAATAACATCAGTGTTACAATAGACATGTTCAAGTCTACTGATTTTTAGAAATAAAAGAGTAAGGTTCAAAAATACTGCTGGTGCAGTTCTGTTGAAATTTACAAGTTTAAAGTAACCAGCTCCTAAGAGATCTTCCAGCTGTTGAACCAGAATAACTATAGCAGTAATATAACATACACGATTCATTTTTAACACTGGCATTCTAATAAACAAAAGATAATGGAAGGGCTACTAGCTGCCTTCTTGTCAGGGTGGTTAGGGCACTGAGCAAAGGTGATGGTGAGTTATACTAGGAAACCCACTCACATGATTACTCATCATTAGCCAGGACTCTGTCTTCTGAGATCTTCTCAGTTTATAACAGTTTACCTGTATCATTGTGAGAATACACAGTACAAGCTAAAAAATCCCTTAATTTTCCTTCTTGCACCCTCATTTGTGATATGAAGTGGTCAAAACAGTTCTCTTCTGTAATAATAAGACATGTATCGTGTAATCTGCTGTGGTAAGTGAATTTCGAGTGTGTAATTCTTCTTGAGGAAAGATGAGTATTAAGATATGTTTTGTAAACAGGAGTAGTCTCATATGCAGTTTGCTACTTGTCCTGCTGTAGTGGAGCTACTGAATATGGCCACTCACTCGAATGAACCTTTTGGTGTGGTCATTTGTTTGCCAATTCAGAACATCTAGAAGTATATGGGAATATGATGATGAACTATAACTTTAGAGTGATTTGTTACAGAATTTATTGATACGATATGCTAAAATAGATGAAAAATAAATTTTATAAGAGAAAGAGAAGCATTGCTTCAAAAATTTGTTCTCATCTTCTTTAATATGTGAGTCAGTGTTTCCTGCTGAAATAGGATTATCATTATTTTAGTTTAGTCATTTAAAATTTAAGATTTCTAGTGGTGAACTTCTGATTACTTGAATAGTTAATGCAATGCTGGAACAATTTGAAAGAACCCATATTCCTCTTCTGAAAGAATATGTATTCCCGTTCAAGGCGTTGTAGCAATATATTTGGAAGAAAATGCTGGAGCATGGAAGAATCAGACATCCCGTTTTAGTGAAACAGTAGATGTGATCTGAATGGATAAAGAATATTAATTAGTGACTGGATGGCTTTGAACACGTCAGGAAATTCTCTAAAAATCATTGTCATAATGTTTCTGAAACATGCTTTTGTGGGACAGGCTATGCATATCTAATTGGAAAAAAAGAAAGTGGGTAAAATGGTGGCAGGATGGTTTACTGCTCCTATATGCAAAGTTCAAATAAGCCCATAAAGCTAACGTGCAAAACATAATTAAACATATTACATCATAATAATTATAAATAGATTATAGTAATTAATCATAATTAACTATATATGCAAATTCATTTTGACCAGAGTTACATATCATTGGTCTTCAATGATGCTTTTAATAGTATCTAATTAGACAAAAGAATTTATTTTCTTTCTATATTTTCCATCTAGGTGTGCACCTCACATGCTGTTGTCTTCATAAAAGTAAACAAGGATGACCTGTGTGAATACTAATACATTCACCTGATATATCTGATGTGTTTTTTCCTTTGGATACTCAGTGCAAAGATGGAGTCTATGAATGATGGATGACTAATTATCTCTGAAAAAACCTGTATTTGCTCAGATAATAACTAAGCTATATGCAGAAATTGTTCATCCATAGGCTACTCAATAAACCTCATGAACCGAATCCTGTGTGCAGTAATGGAAAAATCTCTGTGCTTCTTGATCTGTAGGTTCTTTGCCTATATTACTGAAGTATAATTAACAATAGTATGATGTTGAAATTATGATCTTTGAATTTTAAGAATAAATTAAATTTAAAAAAGAAAGTATAATGTATTTTTCAGCCATGCAAGGCTTGCATTAGGGCAACTAAGCTGTAGTTCCAAAGCACTACATTAACTGTCTTTATCACTTTCGTTACAGATGTTTTTCTACAATATTTTTCATTAAAGACTAGGTTGGAAAAGCATTTAATGTATATATGTTAAAGTGGTGACTAATCATATGCATATACTAGAATTATGAGGTGTTGCATTTGAGAAGTTGGTGTGGATTTCGTCATCTTTAACGTTTTATTAAAACAAAATAATTTGTTGAGCTGAGAGATTAGAGGTAGTTTTCCAATAATGATATATGAATATTAAAAATTCTGTTGATGCCTATTTTCTGTATTTCAAGTTTGGATTATTTGAGCGCTAGCATTCTTGCTTGAAGGTTTAGTCATTTGAGGAGTCTGAGCATTCTCGTTCTGTTCTTACAGTTCGACAATCAGCAAGCATTGGGAGGCAGAACTGGCCACACTCAAGGGTAATAATGCTAAGCTCACAGCAGCCCTGCTGGAGTCCACTGCCAATGTAAAACAATGGAAACAACAGCTTGCTGCATATCAAGAGGAAGCAGAACGTCTTCATAAGCGGGTAAGTCAAGGCAAACAGCCAGGATCATTGAGGTGGAAGTTTTGATGAATGTACTTACTCATATTGAAATAGAACAAATAAGTATAACGTTGAAGCTTTAGGTAAATCTTTCACACAGACACTAATGATCACTTTAAAGCACATGGAGCTTCTCAGGAAGTTCTTTTCTATCCATTTCTTTTCTGTACAGGATTTTGTTGCAGCAGAAGTTACCTAAATTGTGAACTGTAGGACATTTTTGCCAGCATTGACTCTTCATTTTAAGTCAGCTGCATCATATTTGTTTCAGCACCTTCTCCATAGAATGCTATGGAGTCATAACAGTCAGCACCCTCTTGCTTTTAAACCCATAGAAACATGACATCAGATTCAGTTAAAGAAATCTTCTTGTAGTTTCCAGAGGTAGCAAAGTCCAACCGCGTCCTTTTATCCTTGCACCCCGTGAAAACTGAGTGTAGGATCAAGCTCACTATATGTAATGAAAGATCTGCTCCTGCATTCGTACAGGAGGGACAGGATCCTCTCCTCTTCACTTCTGAAGTCCTTTGACAAACCAGAAGTCAGAGCATAGTGCAGGTGAGAGTAACAGTCTTTTGGGAGGAATAAAGAGTATACAAGGTTGAAGGCTGCACTGGGAAAACAAGTATATGATTTCTCTTCTCTTTTCCTATGTAACACTAAGAACATTACTATAGTAATTCACATTTATCCACATGAGTTTGTAATTGTAGCTTAGGACACATTTGTGCAAAATGAAGGCAATCATAAGACATGTATGGAGGAAATATGTATTTGGTGAAATTTGTTACAGTTTTGTTAACATCAGGAGATTATTTTAGTCAAGAAATTAAAAAAAAAAAATAAGCAAAGGACCTCGTGATTTAACCTCACAGGTGGCTGAGCTCCACAAAGTTGTTCACTCACTTTCCCCCTTCCCAGTGGACGGGGGAGAGAATAAAAAAAAAAAAAAGAACTTGAATTTGTGGGTTGAAAGAAAGCTATTTACTAAGATAGATAAAAGGAAAAGGATAATAACTATGACATACATATACATATATAAAAAGCAGTGCATATGTAGTTGCTCACTATTCCTTGACTGATGCCCAGCTAGCCCCCCTGTCAGCAGAAGAGAGCGAGATGAACTCCTAGCCCCTTCAAAAATCCTTCCACTTGGTGTAGCATAGCATGGAATATCACTTTGGCAAGTTGAAATCAGCTGTCCTAACTGTTCACCCTGGTTCCTTGGGCTCTTTGTTGTTAATGGCCTTGGCTCATACAACACTGCTTAGCAGGCTACTATGATCATTGGTATGTTATCAACACTGTCACACTAGACACTCTGAAGAAAACAATTCCATCCCAGCTGAAACTAAGACAGACCTGTATACTTCTGTGCATGAAGACTGTATTCTTGAATAAACTGACAGATGGAAAAGGTCAAGTACATCAAAGTAGACCTTTTAAT
Source organism: Callipepla californica brunnescens (assembly GCA_023055505.1). NCBI lineage: Eukaryota > Metazoa > Chordata > Aves > Galliformes > Odontophoridae > Callipepla > Callipepla californica. The sequence continues at coordinate 3,295,254 of JALIRH010000052.1, read as the reverse complement.
TTGATTTTGTATGCTGTACTCTCTTGTACAAAATAAGATATGGTAACTGTGGTTTCCTGTGAATTGCAAAAGGTTCTCTTAGTTCTGCACTCAATCTGTTCAGAGAAGGCTGTTAGTAGTCACAGAATCACAGAATCACAGAATTGTAGGGGTCAGAAGGCAAATCACTGAGTCCAGCCCCACTGCCAAAGCAGCTCCCTAGCCCAGGTTGCACAGGTAGGCATCCACGTGGGTCTTGAACGTCTCCAGGGAAGGAGACTCCACCACCTCTCTGTGCAGCCTGTGCCAGTGCTCCGTCACTGCACTGTGAAGAAGTTCCCGTGCATGTTTGTGTGGAACTTTATGCTTCAGTTTTTGGCCATTTCCCCTCATCCTATGACCACACACTGCTGAGAAGAATCCAGCCTCATCCTTTGTCTCCAGCTCCCTAGATATTAATAGGCATCACAGGATGTCGCATTAAAAGGGCAAAGAGGTTGGCTAGAACATAACCCCCTGGTGTTCCAGCTTGTCCTCAGATATCAGAAGGTCTAGGAGTGGCTAGGCTTAGATTCTGGGTGATGTCTAGTTCAACAATCCGATCACATTCAATAGAGTATTATCACAATTATGTATTCACAAGTAGCACGCTGCCCAATTCATGTAGTCATGATCAAATGGGCTCTCACGATGACCCTTAAGGAATTTGTCTGTGCCTGTTGAGAACGATCATGGCTGGACTAGTGAATAGTGCAATTTATTAAAGTATCAGGAATACAGATTATTTCAGATTGCTGTTGATAAATGAGATGTCTACAAAACACGTGGTTAACAAAAAATATGAATATTATGGCCAAATGTAAATACGTTAAATTATGGAATAACTCTATACCAGGTATTGCTAAGTTTCCCATGGGCATCACTCAGCATAACTCAGCATAACTGTGGAAGAGAGATAACTTCCATTCCTCTTCTCTTAAGCCATTTTTGTACTATTTTCTTACTTTAAGGTGGAGTTGAGTGACTCTAGTCAGACATAAAAGTGGAAAACTGCTCGTTCAGGGCTGGCTCACTACAGCAAGGTAGTTTATCAGTTCCAGTTGTATCACCATGTCCCCATCCCTGAAAAGATTATCATGTAGTCTGGTCAGGTGGACTCCACTCTGCTTTGCCCTCCACGCTGCTTTTTCCTAGTGTCATCTCCTCTGGTGTTTGCTAACAGCTAAGATTGCAGGTAACATTAGGGAACTATCATGGAGCAGATTATCCACCACATTCCACCCTGGGGTGTACCTTCTGTCAAGAAGTGGACATTTCAGTATGTCACTTCCAGTAATATTCCACACAGGAACAAGCATTGTGTTGGTATGAGGATGAGAAATTCTGCAGGTTCCGACTATCCTTATCCTCACTCTGGTAGAGTAGTAAACATTCCCTTGACCTAAGAAACCATGGCAAATATCAGTTTGGTGGGAATGTCCTATATCTAGTCTGACTTGAAACAAGAATCCTGAAATCCCTGATAAATTAGTTCAACTGGGAAGAATGACAAATTGCAATAGACCCTAACTGCATGTGTTCATCTGTCCAGATGAAATGTGTGAAGTGTAATTAAAACTGGTGATTTATGCAGATTGTTTTCAACTCAAGAAATTGGCAGATGATGTCAAAATTGCTTTGCTTCAGAAATTTTCTATTGAGGCAGAAGCTTGTCATATATGTTTGTATGGAGAGTCTTTCACTTGTCTCACTTAAGCATCTCCTTTGGAATGGTGGAAGTTCTAACCTGCAGTTCAGTTTTGTGAGTGAAATGTATTAATCGTAGTTAATACATTTGTGTAAATTATAAACTTACAGCATGATTACTACACTGCAGAAGTTCATGTTCATTTGACCACTAGATAGGTTTTGGAGGGAATAACTTTAATAGACATAATGAAGTGGCATTCTGCATAATAATATGTATTAATAGTTGCAAAGATAAGAGTGCAGCTCTGATCCAACAAAGATAATAAAAGAAATGCAGAACAACAGTGGCTGAATTTCCTGCCAAGTGCTTAGAGACCCACAAGACAAGATGAACGAGGTGTGGTAAAAGATGGTCCCTTTCTCTGTCATTTAGTTCTATCCTGTTATTGGCAGTCACTATTAGCTACATTAATTTATAGTTGATTACTTTTTGTTACATTTGCCAGGCAAACCTATTGCAATTATTTTGTATTTCTGAAGGAAAACAAAATACTACAACTTGGGATTACCTACACTGTGCTCTTTCAGTCATCTTCTACATGCCTGTATTAAAATTTTCTATTATTTGTGACCATGAGACTTACTGATGTCTTGCATATCTCTGTGTTTATGGTTCTCGGGCGTGTCTGTAAATTATTACAAGATAGTTCATCAAGAGTACTGCTCTCCATTGGAATTGCTTTAAGAGAAATGGAGGCTTTGCTAACATTGTAAATCAAACTCTCTAGGCAAAAGTGTGCAGAGGATGTTAAAAAAAAAATCAATCATCTCAATCTGTTACCCGTACAGCACAATACAAAAGCTATTCTAACCTGCGTGTTGGAAACTGATCTTTCAGTTTGAAGTAGTCCTCCATTTCAAAAAGAAATTGTGATCCAGATATTTCTCCATTACACATACAGAAAATGTGCTTGTGAAATGCTGCATCTGGATACTGTTGGCTGTGGCATGTTCAGTTACAAGAAGTGTTATAAAACTGTATGATGTAATCATTCTGTTAGGTTTAATATAGAACTATAGAATTACAGACTGGCTTGGGTGGGAGGAGACCTTAAGACTCATCGAGTTCAAACCCCCTGGCTTGGGCAGGACTGCCACCCACCAGATCAGGGTGCCCAGGGCCTCAATCTGGCCTTGAATGCTTCTCTGGGCAGCCTGTGCCAGTGCTTCACCACTCACTCAGTGAAAATTTTCTTCCTAACATCTAACCTAAATATCTCCTCTTTTAGCTTGAAGCCATTTACACCCATCATTACACACTGTGACAGAGTGTCCCTCCTCAGCTTTCTTCTAAATCCCCTTCCAATACTGGAAGGTCACAATGAAGTCTCCCCAGAGCCTTCTCTTCATGCTCAACAAAACCCTGCTGCTTCAGCCTTTTATTGTAGAAGAGGTGCTCCAGACATTCTGTCATCTTTGTGGCCATCTCTGGACCTGCTCCAACAGCTCCACATCTTTCTTGTGCTGGGGGCCCCAGATCTGCATGCAGTATTTCAGATGGGGCCTCACAAGGGCAGAGCAGAGTGGGACAACAACTTCCCTATTCTTGCTGGCCACCCCTCTTTTGATGCAGCCCAGAATGCAGTTGGCCTTCCAGGCTGCAAGTGCACACTGCTTTCTCATGTCCAGCTTTTCATCCACCAGAACCCCCAAGTCTTGTTCTCACTGAGTTCTTATCAAAGAATCATAGAATACCTAGAGTTGGAAGGAACCGTTAAGGGTCATCTAGTCCAACTTCTCTGCAGTGAACAGGGACATCACAGCTAGATAAGTTGCTCAGAGCCTGGTCCAGCCTGACCTTGAGTGTCTCCAAGGATGGGGCATCCACCACCTCTCTGGATTCTAGTGTTTTACAACTCTCACTGTAGAATTTTTTTTCCATATGTTCAATCTAAATCTCCCCTGTTTTAGTTTGAAACCATTTCTACTTGTCCTGTAATGACAGACACTGCTAAAGAGTCTGTTCCCTTCTTTCTTAATCCTTCCTTTAGATACTGAAAGGCCACTACCAGGTCTCCCTCACAGCCTTCTCTTCTCCAGGCTGAACAGCCCCATCTCTCTCAGCCTTCCTCACAGATAAGATATTCCATCCTTTGGAACATTTTTGTGGCCCTTTTCTGGACACTGTCCTACAGGCCACTGTCTCTGCCGTACTGAGGACTCCATGTCTGGACACAGTACTCCAGGCGAGGTCTCACTAGCGCAGAGCAGAGGGGCAGGATCACCTCCCTCGCCCTGTTAACCTTCTTCTAATGCAACCCAGGACACAGTTGTATTTCTGGGTTGAGAGCGCATTGCTGTCTCATGTCCAGCTTCCCATCCACCTGCGCTCTTAGTTCCTTTTTGGTAGGGGTTTGCTCTGTTCTCCCAGGCTGTACTGAAATATAATAAACATATGCAACTGATAATAAAATGTTTGTTAGATTGGAATCCATCTCCCCTGAGATTATAAAAGTTGCATATAATGTCTAATGTGATCATCTCTTTTTTTAATATATATAATTCATAAAGAAACAAAAACATGAGTGTAAGAAAACTTACTAATATTTTCAGTGAATTTCTTTCTGTAAGTGCTTGTTCTTCTCTGTAAGATAATCTAGAGAGGCCTCTGGATGTGCTTTTAGTCAAATGAGACAAAATCCATCTTTATTTCACAGTACCACAGAATTGTTTGACATGGAGGGGAACTTGCAACTTACCTTGCCCAACTCCACACTGAAAGCATGCCCAACTTTAAAGTTAGATCTAGCTCCAGGCTTGAACAGATTACTCAGGGCCATGAGTCAAGTCCTGGAAAATGGAGAATCAGAGTTTCTCTGCACAACCTGTTCCAACATTTTTCCACGCTTCTTGTGATCTTGTGTTCCTAATATCTATTTAGAGTTTGCCATGCTGCAACTTGCATATGTTGCCAATTCAAAAGTGAAATACTGTTTGATCCAAAAGGGACTATGTTGGAAAAGAGTGAATAAATGACTTTTAGAAAAAAATACAGAAAAAATTACTTCAAGGAGAAAGAAAATTTTGGACATCAGTTTGCATCTTTAGCTGCAATGTAGTTGTTGTTTTATATGCACAAGTTGGCTATTACAGCATCTTGCCTGCTGGAGAAGAAAGATGTGAGTACACCTCCATGCATTAGATAGATATGTTCACTTATAAGGTCATAGGGTTGTACAAAATAGACCAGCTTCCAAAATTAAGAACTGCACTTCCAGCTCTAGCTGCTATGTTTAGTGCAATTTAATAATATATTTTGTGGTTTATATATAATGTAATTGTGGCTTTAAGCTTGGTGCCTGAGTCATCTTTCTGCAAACCATGGCAGACGCATATCCTCTGTCAAGAGTGGCGGTGGGGAGAAGTAATGCATATGAATTAGTAAATTTAATGTTATTACTTCTGTTTTTAGTTTTCTCTTTATATAAACAGCCCTAAAAATAGCCTAATTTACATAAATAGTTGCCTCTTTATATAAACAAAGTCTTTTTGTTGCTAATACTGTTTATTACAGGTAAGATCTTATGGTACCTTTCTCATCAGTTTCAAGTTTGTCACAATTTACTTACAGACATACTTTGTTTTACTTTATATCTCACTCATATTTTCTGTTATTCTCATTCAGCGTTATAAAATGAGTCTTTTGGCTCATGGGGATTGGAAAAGTCCATTAGGATCACCATGCCAACCATTAACTTACCTCACTGCTTGATCATGTCTGTTAGTGCTACAACCATGTCTCTTAAATATGTTCAGGGATGAGAACTCCACTGAACTCCACTTCCTTCTGGGGCAGCCCTTTCCCATGCTTGGCCACCATCTCTGTGAAGGAATTCTTCCTGTTGTCCAATCTAAACCTCTCATCGTACAACTTGTTATGTCCATTTCCTTGCATCCTAACTTGTTACCTGAGAAAAGAGATAGACATCCACCTTGCTGCAACCTCCCTTCAGGTATTTGTAAGAGAGCAAAGAGGTCTGCCCTGAGGGGCTCTGGACTTCTCCAGACTAAACAATCTCAATTCCCTCGTCTGTTCCTCTTTTTTAGTTCTCTAGTCCCTTCACCAGCTTTGTTGCTCTTCTCTGAACACCTTCCAGCAATTTCATGCCTTTGTAGTGAGGGGCCCAAACTGAACAGTTCCCAAGGTGTGGCCTCACCAATCCTCATTACAGTGGGACAATTCCCTATGCCATATGGCCATACTGTTTCTGATACAAACGAGGATACCACTGGCCTTCCTGGCCACCTGGGAGTACTGCTGGCTCATGTTCAACCAGCTGTTGACTAATATCCCTGAGTGCTTGCCGGACAGCTTTACAACCACTTTTCCCCAGGCCTACACTGCTAGATGGGGATGTTATGTCCTGGCATTTAGCCCTGCTGAATGGCATGCCGTTGGATGCAGCCCACCAGTTCATCCTATCCCTCTGCAGGGCTTCCCACTCTCACGCAGTACTCATTGTAAGCTTTGCTTTTTAAGATGTTTTAAATTATTTTAAACTCAACATTTTTTATTCTGTAACTGCTTTCAGATTTGACTGAAGCAGTTTTTCTTTGTATCACAGTTTATGCTTTTCAAAATATAGAGACAAAGCTATAATGTCCCTGTATTTGATTTTTCATTGCATTGAAAAAAAAAAAAAACCAACTTTTTTTTTTCTAATTAAGATTTTCTCATCTATCAGTTCAGTTTCTCATATTAAACCACATTTATTTGCATTCTCCGAGGCTTTTATCATTTTTCCCCTGTTTATTTTTTGCATTAATAATGCCTGGAACTGAAGAGAAACAGAATACAGATTTACTGTGACTGAGTGTAAAGTTCTCCATAAATTAAAGTTTTGTGTTCTCTTCTGATATTGTATGAGCTTAAGTCCGAAATACTGTGTATTGGTATTTTGTCAGACATATTTTTCAAAAGGTCACTAAATTCCTGTATGGATTTTTCCTTCTAAAAAATAGATAATAATTTTGAGAAGATATGATGCCCAGTTGGGAGCTTAACCGGGAGTTCTAAACCTCCTGTCCTCTAATCTGCTCAGAAGCAGCTTAACAACAGAGATTTCCCTTAAACAGGGTTGGGAAGCACTCCTACACATCCTGTGTAGCTTTTTGAAGTTAAAAAGGGACTCATGAGCTTAGAACAGCTTGGTAAAAGAAGAAAAATCAGACAAATAAAATAGCAATGATAGTAACGTTAATCTTGGCATCATAGAAAGGAAAGGATCGAATGGTGATATGAATTATGGAAAGCAACCCAAAGTTTCACCTTTGTTAAGTGAAAAGTGAAAACTGCATTTCTTGCATGCTAGCTGCTAAAGTAAATCATTCTATGCCACTGGGCAATGGCACGGTTTAATACCATCACTGCATACTAAGAATGCTACAATCCTTGAAGATCATTCATCTGAAGGAAGAGAAAGCTGTAGTACCATTGTGAAGGCAAGTGATCGAGTTCTTGCATATTCCTAAAAGAACAGAGAGGTAAAATCCTGTGTTGTCATTTTACCAAGACTTTTTAGGAAATAATATTCTGTTTCTCTCATCTGGTGAATGAAATGAGTACAAAGACATCTTATGCAATCATAAAGAACACCTTAGAAGTAATTGACCCTGATTTCACTATTACTAAAGGAAATTTAAAAGTGGACCTTAAAAAAAAATGCAGGAACATACAGAAATATGTCCATTTTATTAGGCCATTTCTATGCTACCTAAAGAAATCAAATTTATTTAAATTATTAAACTAACTTTAAAGAGTTATGGGATTCCATATAAACCATCTGCTCAGATTATCTTAAAAATTTATGTAGAAAATCTTTACAGGCCCTTATCAGTAACCTATTCATTTTCACCACCTGCATTGATAACTGAATAGTCAAGATTCAGCATCAAACATGAAGATGTGTGATTGCTAGCCGGTTCGTGGCAGGTATAGTGGACTTCTTACTTGCTGAGAATTCAGTGTTCATTTATTAGCACCAGCATGAGGTTTCTGTGAATAACTGACTTATATGAGCAAGGAAGGAAATTTCCTAAATTTGGAAATATGAAATAAGGTGTCAGAGTTTGTTAACAAGAAACTGATGGAGATTTAATTAAAAAAAACAACAACAAAACATTCTCTCAGTACACCCTTTTTTTGTGAGATGCCTCTCTTGTCATTCTCCCTTCAAGAACGTGTCCCTCCTCTTCCTAGTGAACAAGTTGAACTTACGTTATATTAAAACTTATATTGGTTGATTAATGGAAAAAATTGTCCAAGTTTAACATCCTTCTTAATTATTTTAATTAGCATATGAATCATGTTGTGCCATTTGCTTATAAAGTAAGTATATAAACATTTTGCAGGGTAAGAATGGTTAGCTTGGCAATTTAATTGAAACAGTGGGATTATCATTTTGCTAGCATTTTTTAATGCATTTGATTGGAACAAATGAGTGTACAGATTGATGAGTCCTGAGTACAGAGAAAATAGTACAAATCAATAGTTTTACAATATACAGACTGTTAATCTCTGTCAAATTCTTGTTGTGCTTGAAAGTCTTGAAAAAGAAAAATAAGTAAGGAAGCTGTTGCCCAAATGATATTAAATGATGTGAAATACTGACCAAATGTTCAAGAGAGTTGTTCTGAGGAGTCTTAAGGTTAGAAACAATGAAGTAAATTCTGAAAAAGCTAGTCTTTATAACTGTTATATTCAAGTTTCAAGAAGGCATATGGGAAAACAGTAACTTTACTTTCAATTTTTGAAATTACAAGATGTTCCTAAAAGAAGAGTTTCTGTTTTAGAGGAGGCAGTGATTATCTGCTTAAGGTCTGTTATCCTCACGGTGGAACTAATTTCTAATAAAAAAGAAATCCAGAATGGTATTTTAGAAGTGCTTGTGAAGAGCCTTGTGAAGGTGGCCATCTTCTTTATGTAATATTAGGGGATTACCAAAGGAGAAAAGCCAAACATTTTGTTTCAAGGAGTAAGTATTTTCCTTTCAGATACACTTTTTTGCTCGCTCAAACCCATTTCAACTATCATAAATTTCATATTGCTTTTGTTATTGATTTTTGTTGGCTAGCACAATCTCAGGTCCCTTTTGGTGAGTAATTCCTAATACTAACAGTCCACGTATAGTCTTTATCAAGGCTCAATCCTTGTTTATACTTGCAATTTCTTAAATAGATAGTCGCTTTTCACAGAGAGCAGGTGAATCAGGTAATGGTTGTTTTGTTTCCTGAAATCAAGGATGTGAAGCCTACTTTTTTTAAGGAAAGTTAGTGAACTGAAGGCAAGTCCTTTCTGTCTTTTGCTGTTTGCCTAGTTAACTTTTAGAGCAGATATCCATTTATGACCCAAGACAAATACTTTATCTTTTTGTGAGGAAATTCACTTACACTTCATGGAAGATGCTAGAAATGTGCCTGCTGTCAGACTGGGAATGTTTAAAAAAAAATGGCTTATCATCTACTTCATCATCATCTTTCTAAAAAAGAAACAACATAAGAAATGTTGTAAGATCTGCATGTTATAGAAAGCATACTTTGTGGAGGCATAGTATAGTCAAAGCTTTGTAAAATGAAATCTAAAATATAATTCCAGAAGTCCATTTAAGAATATGGAAATGACTGGCCTTAAAGTCCTCAGAATTAAAGGACAACCTTTCTGTACCATATTTACTATTGCACATCGTTAATTAAATGGCCAGATAGCTGGAAAAAATATTAGCTGGTTGGACTGCAGACTAAGAAATGTCCTGTGAAGTTCGTGTTAGAATTATCAGTTGCAAAAAGCAATTCATGGCTGATGCTCAGAGCGTGATGTGGAGTACACTTTCTATATTTTCAGATATTCCTACTTCAGTATCATTACTTTCTTCACAAAAATCAAGCAAATGATGGATTATTCTTCTTTTATCTCTGCAGAAATGAAGAACTGTGGAAAACAGTTTGATATTTCCATGGTTTGAGGCTTGAGGCTTCAGTGCCCAAAGAGAAAAAGGTGTCCTTTTCAGCAAAATCTTTACTTGATTTCTCAGTTGAAAAAAATAATATATTGTTGGTAATTCACAAAAACTGCTTATTTCCCCAGGTTCTCATTTTATCTATGGGTATACCTTTGAAAATGAAAATAGTAAATTTGCTGTCAGAAATGATCCATCTGAATAATAATTCACTTTTTTTTTCCTTTCAGTAGCTACCTTGAAATGCATTTTTCCTTGTTTTCTGCAATTTCACATTTCTTAGATCCAAAAATCTTCCCAGAGTTTTTATTCTTGAAAGCTATACTAGATGATTCTTGATGATTTTTTTGTATACATGTTGTTCTCCATCTTACATTCCACCACAAAGAACTGAGAAACTAATTGTGCAAAAGTTTGGTGAAACAGTAGTTCCAAGTATTGCTGAGACACGTGATGTCATTTTGCTTCCCATTGTGGAAAGCAGAGGGCTCTTTTTCCTTTGTAAGAGGCTCATCTTCAATTATTGATGCAATAATATTATCGCAGTTGCGGTTATAATCCATTAAGGGATGTAACTCAACCAGCTAAAAATACATAAGGAATACTTGAATGCCACATGAATATTCTGCTGTTCTGCACTGTAGCCTGGGTTAGTAGACCTTGGATATTTTGTTCCACAATAAATATAAATGGGAAAAACTTATTTAGAAAGTGACTTAAAGAGTATCAGATACATCTATAAAAAAAAAAAAACAAAACTAAAGCAGCGCTGAAAATTTATCTTAACATGTCTTTCTCTACAGTTCTGTAATAGTTGAAATAATTTCTATATGTAGCTGAAGAAGAAATTAATTACCTTTTGCTTCTGATGTTGAGATCTTGAATAAAAACTTGTTGATTGAAATCAGAAAAGTACCTGGCTATCGCAAGAAAGTAGTTTGAAAAGGATGAATCAACCTTCATTCGGTCATTAATAGCTCTGGGAGGGTGGCTACTTGAAATATTTCTGTTATTCCCACTTCTTTGCCTCTGTTTGACCACAACCTTCAACAGTTGTCTATTGTGAGATTTGATACAATCTTTTCACTTGGTTTCTTAGAGCTCTGATTTGATTTGCTTCCTTGGAGTAGCTTTGTGCAGTCACTGCCTTAAGCTCATATAAAATCTGTTATCCCTTCTGCTACATGGTCTCACTCCTGTCTTGCCAGCAGCTGAACACTACAGTGAACACTTCTGCTAGGCACTCCTCTGTTTATAGGCTGTTGACCCTAGATCAAAATCTAGATCAAAAAGATTGGCCTCTGCAGAAAAGGCTCCATCAGAGCAACTTATCTTTCTGTCGTATTTGAGCTGATATATTTCTCACTCAGATATGGATTTAGGTATAATAATATCCATATACAAGAAAAGATATCCTATTAAATCATCACCAAAAAGCCCTCTCAGATCTTTCTTTAAGAGCAGTCATTACCTGGGTGATAAATGTAAAATACAGAAGTAGGGGCTAAGAACTATGTTTGACCTTTTCTTGATATGCAAGTTAGGGCAGTCTTATGGTGTCAGAAAGAATTTTGTTCAGTCTGTTACTGTTCCAGATTTGTTTTTTCAGTATTTGTCAGAATTCAGACTACAGTCATAATTCTGTACCAGAAAGATGGTTTGATAAGTTGGTTAATGTTGCTTAGTGTTACTGGGCAAAAGTTTGAGGGTTCGTTGTTAAATATGAAAAAAATGTATAACGAGATGTCCCTGAAAATAGCAATTGGAGTGGTTAGACGAAAATATTTTACCATTCTTCTTTGCCTCCCTCTGTGCATAATGCTTAAGTAATTATTTTAAATGTTTTTTGGACCAATGATCAGAAGGAAAAAAAATACAATTTCAAACAAGGGAACTGAGCAAGTAAGCGTTATCCGTATTTTTGCCTAGCTTTATCTTTTGTTACTTATGTTTTCAATTACATATGCTTTAAATTGGGTAGTTTTCCAACCCATCTTACTCTGCAAATTTTTGAAAGGTCATAATATGATTTTCTTATGTGAAGGTACATTCAGGAGGAGAACATCATGAAAATACTTGACATCTTTTCAGATCTGTGTAGGAATAGGCATTTAAGTAAGTTTTATTAAAGTAACCGTGTCCTTTTAATTGTCCTTTTTTTTTGTTGTTACTGTTACTGTTTTTTTTTCCCCTTCAAAATCATTTAACAAAACAGTTGCACAAATCATTATCTTCTTGCAAAAGCAATAAGAAATCACAGAATAACAGAAATGCATGTTTGCCCAGGGAAAAGCTGAACTAGAGTCCACATCACAGCCCCTTTAGTATGTGTAATTAATTGCCCTTCTGAGAGTGCTTGACTGTTGGCAAGAAGATCTGTATAGCAAACCCTACTCACTCAAGCAAAATCAGCTGTGTTTGCTTAAGCAATTTGAGAATGTGCCTTGAATTAGTATTGTGCAGAGCATACTGAGGAGTGTTCATGTGAGCCATGCAGCCATAAACGGTCTCTTCCAGTCAGCGTTTCCTGCTAGCAGCAATATAGGCAGCCAAGAACAATAACATTTCACACACGCCAGCTCACAGGAGACACCTATGCACCCTTGCTTCTGGAGCACTAGAAAGGTCATTTTGGGACTGAGTTTTCTCCTGTCTCTCCTGCTGTATGTGTAAATGAGTATTTACAGAATCACAGAATCATACCATTTTGAAAGGATCTCTGAAGATCATCTAGTCCACACCCCCTGCTGAAGTAGACTGTAAACAGATCAGAAGCGGATTGAAAAACATCCAGGCAGGTTTTCAGTACCTCCAGAGAAGAAGACTCCACCTTTTTGAGCAGTTGTTCCAGTGTTCTGCAATGCTTAGAATAAATGATTTTTTTCTTGTGTTCAGTTAGAACTTCCTCCATTCCAGTTTATGCTTACTGGCCCTTGTTCTATTATTGGGCATCGCTAAAAAAAGCCTGCCCCCCCCCCACTTTTCTCTCACCTTTTAGATATTTAATAAGTGTTGAGAAGATACCTCCTCTTCTCTTCTGCACACTCAGAACAGTCTCAGGTCTCTCAGCCTTTCCTCATATGGGAGATGCTATAGGCCCCTCATCATATTTGTAGGCCTCTTCTGGATTCTTCCTAGAAGTTCATTATCTTTCTTGAACCAAGGAACCCAGAACTAGACAGTACTCCAGATGTGGCCTCACCAGTGCAAAGTAGAGAGGAAAGGCCACTTCCATTGACATGCTTCCCATGTTCTTTTTAATGAATCTCAGGAAACCATTGGTCTTCTTGGCCACAAAGGCCTGTTCATGGCCAACCTACTGTCCACCCGGACACCCAAATCTTTCACTGCAGAGCTCCCTTCAAACAGGGCAGCCCCTGTACTGTTACATGTGGTTATTCCTCAAGAGGCTTTCCTCCAGACCTCGGACACCCCTCCTGTTCTTCATGACCATTCAAAGATGATAGAGAGTGGCATGGCAGTCACTTCTGCCAGCTTCCTCAGCACTCATGGTTACATCCCATCAGGGCCCATGGACTTAACCGTGCTGAGTTTGCCTAGATGACCTCTGGCCAGATCCTCCTTGACCAAGGGGAAGTCTTAATTTCCCCAAACTCCTATTACTACTGCAAGGGTACAACTGCTTTATAAGAGAGATTGGCCTTCTTTGAGATTATCATACATTGTTCCAGATATTTACAATGGATGGGGGAGGGTCTGGACCTGGGTTCCTGAATCATCACTAACCCTGGGTTCACAGGGGCTTCCATTTCTTACTTAAGATTTGCTTCAGCAGAAAAGCTTGGAAATGCTCAGCAGATTAAACTTTAGAAGGGGTGAAGAAAGTTGGTGTGGACAGCAGTTGTAGCAAAAGTTTGGAATGAACTAGAGCTCAACACAAAGCATTAGTAGTAGGATTTGTGCTGAGCTTAGAACAGAAATGCGGGAATGTGTAGAAGTGTGACATCTCTACTAAATGGTGAATGGCTCTTGAATGGGCAAGACCTTTAGCAACCAAATAAGACTCCAAAATGTGGCCAGTTTTGAATGAGGGCCTGAACCACCCCTTCCAGCGTGAACTGTTTTATGACTTTGTCATTCTTGTCGTATTTACACAATATAATGTAAAAAAGCATGTTAGTTCAGGCACCGTTTACATATAGGTTTATCCCAGTCAGTGTGTTGTATTCTGGTTGTTTGTGTTTGTGTAATTGTTGAAGTGAGAACTGTAACAGTCGCAATCAGTAATAGTCAGAAAAGATCTAAATGTATATATTTGTGTGTAATTCTAGCAAATTGAGAAAATGATCTAAGACTGCAGTCATAATGCTCAGTAGCATGTAAAACTGAATGAACTGTTGTTACTGTTTTGTTATGAGCACGGATATTTCTTTTGGGACAATTCCAGTAAATGAGATAATTCTTAGTGCATTTGTGTTGGGGGTTGGGGGTGTTGTCAAGCTATCTTCTCTTTCCTAATTTCCCTTATCCCTCCTAAGAACTGCTGTAGTCTTAGTGTCTAAACATCTTCAAATCTGATGCTCAAAAATGCCAAATGACAGCTTTCCAGGAGGACAACGTAGACTAGCCATGACTGTTAAACAGGGAAGGTTCATGCCCTGTGACTCAGAAGGGAAAAGCTGAGAGGGATTTTGTTTTAATTTTCTTCTGTTTCAATCTTAGCTTTCTCTCAACTTCTCCCTGTACTCTGTAATCTCTGTTTTAAGCCTACAAACAGTTCAGAGTCTGAAATTACTGGCATGACAATGGCTTCACTAGTGAGACTGCATTGGTCATGGAGGCCACAAATCTTAGTTCCTCAAAAATCAAAACAAGAAAAATTTCCTGAAGCATGCCTCCCCACTGTCTATGGTCTGCTTTTCTAAGGAAGTTAAATTGAGACTTAAAAGTTTACCATGCCAAATTGAGTGGCATGGAAACGTCCTTTCTTCTAAGAAGGCAGATTTGTTCTGTAGGTAGATGACACAACTCTGTTCAAGGCTAAGTACTAAGACTGACGGGTGTATATATGCTGAAAAAAAATTGAGCTATTGGTTTGTAAATTACATACACTTTTGACAATTTGTTATTTAACAGTGGGGTTGTAGTGCAGATATCCATGCAGACATGTGGTGTGAGAGTTCTCTAATCTGTAATTTGAGAGGTATGTGAGCAAAGACTTTCTGTGTAGACTGTTTTATTTCTTTGGTACATTTTTTTTAATGTCAGTTTATCTATGAATAGTGGGATATTTACATCTCTTAAATTAAAGAGGCAAAAAGAAAAGGGCATACCATTGCCAGGTATCTTATCCAAGGGCAGATGGAGAATACTGCCTGCTAATAAAGAAGAACTGTACCAATCCAAATTGTGCCATTAGCTGTTGGCTTTGTGACTGCAAGATGAGATCTGAATCTAGAGGACATAAGAAGTTGGCAGCTGTGCATTGGTAGCTGAGTGTCTGCTATTACGCTTGAAGCAGTGTCAGAGAATGAGACTGTGAAATGTTAATTGGCTTGCTAGGAAGGGAGGGAATGTTGTGGCTTAGTTTATTAAGATGATGAAACATTAAAAAGTGTCAGATGGAGAGGTAAATTAGATGGACATATCTGTTTTTAATAATCTAGACAATACAGTTT
This sequence comes from Callipepla californica brunnescens, assembly GCA_023055505.1. Taxonomy (NCBI): domain Eukaryota; kingdom Metazoa; phylum Chordata; class Aves; order Galliformes; family Odontophoridae; genus Callipepla; species Callipepla californica. The sequence goes on along the minus strand of JALIRH010000052.1, from coordinate 3,279,932 downwards.
CTGAAATTGTAATACAAGTTTCTTCTATAAAATAATAAGTATTACTTTTAATCAATGTTATTTTCAGCCTGCAACATGTTAAATTTATTGTTACAAAGTTATTGTAGTAAACATGGTAGCCATTTTCTGCAAAAATGTTTTCTTGCCAAATTTTATGCAGGCTTCAGAAGAACGTCTTCACCATTTTCATCGGTGTAAGTCACCCAGAACTAAGTGATAATATTTCAAATGCAACTATTTATGCAAAGAAGTAGTGGTACCTTAGTTTAAAACTGTTGCAATTAATTTTGTGTATGTTGCTACTAATTATTTCAACAGGTGACTGAGCTAGAATGTGTGAGCAGTCAAGCCAATGCAGTCCACACACATAAAACAGAATTAAACCAGACAATACAGGAATTAGAATCTACACTGAAGAAGAAAGAAGAGGTATTTGCTAATGTTTATTTCTTTATTTGTTGTTCACATAATTTCTAAAGATTTTGGATATTAATCTTGCAATGGCTGGTAAACACTGTTATTTCCTATAGATGATAAAAAGTTAATTTTTCAGCTGATTTGAAAATATTGTTTTTTTTCTATACAATTGCAGTTCAATATAGGGTATGCGAAGAACAAAAAATTGTATCATTTTTTTCCATAGTTTTTTCTGAAATTACTCTTTGCAAAAATAAATCTAAATTGTGGCACAAGTGGTTCCTTTAGAGCAATCATCATCACAGTGATGCTGTGAGCACTCAATAAGAAGGAAGTCAGTCATATGCATGCTTTCTTTTTCTAGAGAGAGGGCTTTGAAGCAAAAAAAACCAGAACAATGCTCTTTTCAGGCCAATCTGTTTTTTTGAGCTATGTTAATAAAACTGACTTATATGGTCCCTAAGATCAGTCATTTTGTTCAAGGCAAGCCAAACCTCCAGCCTGCAAGAGGAATGATATTTCTTGTGCCATTTGCCTTTCTGCTAGATCATCACCTGAAATGTGGAAGAGATTGGAATAAGACCAATATTGACATGGGACCTAGAGTAAAGCATATATATGCTAAAGAATGCTTGAGTATCAACCCATATAGGACAAGAAAAGGGTGGTGGAAGAACCCTCATATGACAGTTTGTTTGTCCTGTTCAAGGCCAGATTCTCTGAGCCTTCCATGAGAGACAAAGCATGCACTGGTATGAGATTTTGGAGATCCAGAGTGACCTGCAGGGTCTGGGCTCCAGCAGAGGCTGAGGTTGTTGTTAGCTGCTTCTAAGGACAAAGCAGGAGAGGGGCTTCTTAGTGTAAACAGAATATTCTCCCAGAATGAAAGAAAGCCTTTCTCAGGCTCCCTCATACTTGAGATTGACCTTATGTTGGTAATGTTTCCCATTTTGATGCCCAGCCATGCTCTTTCAAATTATTCTGAGATGCTGAATGCAAAGACTTCTTTCCAAAAGAAAGGCAAGTACAGCCCTCTGGAAAAAATTATTTATTAGCTTCAAGTTTTGTATAGAAATCAATGGCCAAAGCAGGCAATTTTTCTGACTTAATAAAATACTCACAGATGAAAATTGGATTTTTCTCATGAAAAAATTGGAAGGTTGAATTATAATAGAGCATTAAGTATACAGTTTTCAACAGCAAGAACCTTTAATATTTTAGGGAAAAAAACGTTTCATGTCTTTTGAAGCGGAAGAGGGTTGGACTTTCGTAACAAAGAAAATACTTACCATTATTGTTGCTTATTCACAATTGCCTTTGGGGGACTATGATTCAGGAATATTGAGAACATGGCTTAAGATGGCATTAGCCAGTTGCCAGTTTTGGTATTTTTGCTATGGCTTATTCAAGAGAAGAAGAAGAAGCTAGCTCACCTGCACTGAAGCCAAACCATGTAGTGTCTTGGTAAAGGGATTGTTTGTTTTCCTTTAGGAAATTGAAAGATTGAAACAAGAAATCGACAATGCCAGAGAGCTCCAGGCACAGAGGGATTCTTTGACCCAGAAGTTACAGGTGAGCTATAGTGCATTATCTTCATTTAGACAGAAGGGCAAAATGATCTTCAAGTGAGCAGTTTACATCAGCAGTTTTTGCTGTGTTGGTTGAAGCTGCCAGATAAATCTCTAAGTGGTGGGTCAGGATGCTCCTTCAGAATTTGTCCCACAGTTTCCACCTGCAATAAAATATTACTTTTTTCCTGAGGGAACTGACCCAAATTCCATTTAGAACACCTCAGATCTCCACCCAACTCTGGAGCTGGTCCCATTTTCACAGCAGTATCTTGTCATAGTCTTGGGCCTACTGAATTGTCAGTCCGTGTGTCATGATGTTGGGATGAATCTGTAATCAGCTTCTAAACATACTCTCATAAAGGTTAAAATGTTCTTTTGAAGTACAGACTTTAAAAACAGAATTTGACATTTTCTTGGAATTACTTAGAATTATTGTGTTTTTACTGTTTTTACTTTTTTTCTTGGTTGTTTCTTTCCTACATGTAAAGCCAGATTCCTCAGCATCTGGGAGCAGTATGCTCTCTCTCGCTACATCTTGTGCCTTCCTGTTGCCGGGCTGACCAGCCAGCCCAGACTTGTCCCTCCAGATTAAGGGAGACCTGAAGCTGAAATGAATTTGAATTCAGACTTCATAACGTTGATATAACTGGAAATTCAGGCATTAAATAATTCCAAATCCATCAAGCTAAATTTAACCGTCCCTGTTCTACACCTTGTCCTAAATCAGGATAAACACAAGCTCCATCAATCTGTACACAGATAAACGATCATTAAACAAGTATTCTTTGAAATACATTATATGAATTGGAACTTCCTTGAAACTCATTTTACCATACGGAATGAACTGCATAAGAACAGCAGTACTTTATTCATGTTCCACTGTCCTTTTTTTAAAACAAGTACGTTATTATGATATTTTTTTGAAGATTGTTTTTAGTTCATCTGTTCCACTATTCCAAAAACTGTTGCTGAGTTTAGACTAAGAATGGGAATTTATAACTGAAAAGGAGACTTAAAAAAGAGATAATAATGAAAATAAGAAATGGTTCTTGCAATAGTATATGTAATAATATCAGTATGAGGTCTCATCAAAAGTGATAATGAGTTGAGAAGCGGCTATCCTTAGTAAGTGGCATTATGGGAGACTAGTAAAAGATAAAAGATGTCTTAGCATTCAAAATGCTAGATTTTTATTAAAAATTATAAAGTTTGCAGCTTCTTTTTGGTGTATCTTCAATGAACAAATGGATATATTACATGTATAGGTTCATATGTCACTTTGTAGGTGATCCATTTCTTAAAATGGTTATATGTGTTTCTACTGAAGTAAGTTTAAAGTTGTCTTAACATCTGAGATAAAAGTTGCTCTTCTTCAGGTTCAAGCTTATTGCTGACCTGATGCAGCCCTTCTAAAAGGTCACGCATCATTGCTTAGTGCAGCACTGTCTCTGCTTTGATAGTAACAGCCTTCTCTGAATCCTTTACCCTACGTCTGTTCTTTCTACACCAGAAAAATTGTGTTTTCTTCTGTAGCCCAGACTGACCATCCCATGTGTGTTAGTGTATTAGACCCATTGCCTATTTTTAGGGTGATTGACTATAGGGTCTGTATTTGTTCATCACACTCTTTCCTCCTCTGATCTATTTTTCCCCTCTCGAGTTCACAAATGGATTACATAACTAATTGGAATGCAGCCTGTATGAAAAGCAGTGTACAAAAAATTAATATTTCAAGATATTTTGCATTTCTGACACACTTGTATCAGGCAATTAATTAGAAATCAATCATAGGCAAATTTCAGTAAGTAGTAATATGGTGTATCTGTGAAGGGTAAGTATTGGGGCTCTTGTTACATAATAATTTCATTATCTAAGATATATGAATGAGTCATGATGAGTGTGATTCTCATGATAAGCGAGGATATCTTTATTAATGTGCCCGATCCCTAAGTACAGCTGCTGTATATGTTTGAATATTTTATTCTGATCCTTTCTCTGACTTCCCTGGGAGATCCATACAGTGCAAATAGCAAACATGACTTCTTAGTAATTTATTTATTTTCTAAAAGGAAATAAAATATAAAAAGTAATCATGTCTTCTATAAAAGCATCTAAAAACCATGTCCAGGGCCTGAATGGATCATCAATCGGTGTATTGTCAGAGGAGATTAACTGCATATAAAGGGAAATGATACAATTAAGGGAACAAATTGTATTATCTGGATACCTCTCCACTTCTTCCGTTTAGAAGGAACAGGTTTGAGGTGCTGTGATTTGCAATAGGAAGCTGCACATTAGCAGGACGTGAATATTCAATTCAGTGTTTTAAAAACCACTAATACTAACCCTGGCTAAAGATGTGTGGGGATCAAATACAACAGTTGGGAGGTAGTGTTTTCCATAAATTAATAGCAAAAGGCATGCTCAGTCAGTTCTGCATGAGCTATGGGAATTACTGTGTCATCCCATCAGGGCCAAGATGATGCTGAGTTCCCTGACTCATTCTGGACAGGGCCACTTGGCCTCAGGGTGCTGAGCCCCCACAGCACTACGTGGCGTGGTCCTTGCCAGAGCTTGGTCTGTAGGGCAGGTGCAAGATAACCCATGGTGGGTGTCAACATTGGCTGGGTGACAGTCAGCTCCTTTGTTCCTGATAGCTGCGAGGTAGCTAATTGTTACCTAAACATCCCATCTGTTTTAATTTACGCTGTGCCTACACACAGTCTTTTCCAGTAGTAGTATCCTTTAATCCTTTGGCAACTATATTGATCTGTGTCAAGTGGATTAAAATAATTTTCATGATGGCAGCAAGGGGTAATTCCTCTCAGTTGTGCTGTTCAAGAAGTGTGGCCAAAATTCTGTTGGCAGAATCACAGAATTGCAGGGACTGGAAGTGGGCTCTGTAGATCATGTAGGTCCAATGCCCTGCTGAACAGCTGGTTGTACATGTATGTGTCCAGGATGGTTTTGAGCATCTACAGAGAGTTTTAAAATCTTTCTTAACTTGACACTTTACAGAGTGAGCAAGTTGTTCCAGTTATAAGGAGATGAGGCCTAGGGGTCCTGAGTTCACCAGAGCTCTCCCTGTCCAGGCCTGGGGTGCTGCCTTCCACCCCTATGGCATTTGGAGAGCTTTAAGGGCAACAGAGGAATGGCAGTGAAAGCAGTGGGAGGTGGGGAGGGAAGGAAGAGAAGTTTGGTGCAGACAGAGGCAGCTGCAGGGTGCCAGGCCTCCCTCCCCGAGCCTGGGTGAAATGCCTTGGTCTGAAAGCTCAGAGCAGATCCGTTAGAGCTTTGTGATGCAAAAACTGCTGTAAAGGAGGGAGGTGTTGGTGTACATAAGTACTAATTCAGAACACACCTTTCTAGAAATAGCTGCTCAAGGTGCACTAAGCACGCTGTTCCTGTGCTGCCTGTAGAAGTAGTTTCCATAGCTAAAATTAATAAATTTATCAGGAATGTACGAGGTGTGCCATGAATGAGACAGAGCAGCATGCTGTTGCAGAACAATGTGACCATGCTCTAGCAATGAGATATGAGAGGGCCCCGGCATGTGCTGAGCACAGAGCTTGTCTGCATGGCACTGTACTGTGCTGCAGCCCTTGAGGGAGGCTGCTCCAGGGCACAGCTTGTTGCTCATGTTTTTAAATATGCTACAAGTGATTTCACCTTGATCAGTCCCTCCAGCTTTTATTCCAGTCTTAATTTTCAGTGTGAAAAGGCATATAACATGAAACAGAAGTGGTACTCCTTGATACCTAAAGCAGTGATTGGGGTGAGCTTCTGTGCAAGACCACCTCCTGGGGACTCTGCCCTGGAGCAATTCATCCATCTCTAAATAAGTGGGAAGTTGTTTCCAATAAGTGCCATATTTTAAAATTATAAAGTGATTATTGAACGTAACACACTGTACACCAACAGTATTTTATCCCTCTCCAGAAGTGTCTCTCCTTCAGATTGAATTACTAAAAAACAAAAAAAAAGCGGAAGAAAGGGCGGCCGTTCAATTGTAATAAAAATGTGAATTCTAGTTTTGGTACCACATAAACTTTAAAGGATGGAAAACTGTTTTGAAAACAAAAGTATCTCATGAATACCAGGAGGAGGTTTGACTGGTTTCTGTTTGTAGACAACGCATTAACATGTTGTGTATTTTCTCTGAAGGAAGTAGAAATTCGAAACAAAGACCTGGAAGGCCAGCTGTCTGATCTAGAGCAACGTCTGGAGAAAAGTCAGAATGAGCAAGAAGCTTTTCGCAATAACTTGAAGACACTTTTAGAAATTCTTGACGGAAAAATATTTGAACTAACAGAGTTACGAGATAACTTGGCCAAGCTAATAGAATGCAGCTAAAGAAAACGGGATTTCAGTGCCAATCAGCTTAAAGATGCACTGTCTCTCTTCATAGGACTTTGTTGGGCTCTGCATCAAAGTTGCACAAAATTAGAAATGCTCCTCTGAGAGGGTTTGTTTTAAATTTGAATCATATTTCAATGTAAAATTCAGAACTCAGCTTGTAGCTAGCTGAAGAAAAAAAAAACAAAACAAAAAACTTGAATTACAAATTACCTCCTTGTACATTATTGGCCATACGTAACTTGAAAGATATTAACAGTAATTGAATGCAATCCTTTTCTAATTATCAGTGATGGAAGAATGACCAGTGTCCCAGATCACATCCACAATACAGGTTATCTACTGTTTTATTTATTTAAGATATTTAATTGCTGTGTTTTGTGCAAGAACTTAGTGATGACAGCCCTGTATTTTGTTGTTCTTAATAATTTCTCAGGATTCCTTGCGCTGTGGAGAAACAGTGCCATTACCAATTTATTCTTCCCAGGAGTGAGAGAGATTTGCATCTTTAATTGAAACAAAGTTCCTAACTGCTTGTGTAAAGTTCTTCCTTCTGGGTATTTCAGTTGGTTGGTCAGCTGGTTTTTGTTTGTTTGTTTGTTTTTTTAATCTATATATATACTGGGATATACTGTATTTCTTTATGGAGCTTACTCTGGTGTTCTACAATATTGTCCACTGTAAGGTTTACATTATCATATGAATTCCATGTAATTACAGCGAGATGCTATCTTCCACTAACCTGTATGTTGAAGCCAACCAGTGATGGCAGGTGAGTCCCCCAGGAAAAAAAAAAAGCAAAAACCAAAAAAACAAACAGCAGAAAAGGAAAACGAGAATTTTAAATGTTAGCTTTGACATGCACAGATAACAAGAAATAGCTAGTCATTTGTTGTCTGGCCTTGCTAAATATATCAGATACCTATGTTGAATTAACTGTTAGCCTGTTCTGCAGGAGACTTTTTCAGAATGTCACATGAATTTCAGATTTTGTGAATAATGGCTTGTGGGGAGCAGTATTTATTATAGACTGCATTAAGGGCAAGAGCTGTTGCAAGGGACTACTTGGACACTGAAGTTGTCCAGCCAAGAAAGCTGTTTCAATAAGTCTTGCTGTCACAAAAAATTGAAATGGAGACATGTTTACTCTTTTATGGGTCTTCATATCACCTCTTTATTGAAACAACACCAGGCAATATTCACTACTGTTAACTAAAGGCTTAAAAGCAGGAAATGATTGAATCCAGTTATCCTCAACAAGCAGGTTTTAAAGTTGTTCTGATGTAATTTTAACAGACTTTTGGCAAACACACATTTCTTTATATAATAGATGTACTTAAAAAAAAAAAAACAAAAAAAAAAAACAGCAACGAAAACCAACTCTGAAAGGTAAGCCAAGTGTCACGTGTCTTGCATCAAAGTACATTCTTGCCATAAATTAATTGCTTGTAATTTTGAAGAGGGCTTTTTTAAAATGTATGAATGAGTGTCAGACTTCAGAGTTGAAAGATGCACTGTTTGCTCCCCAAGATCATTTGAATGTTAAACATGAATTCTAGCTGCTTATAAATTTGTACAACATAATTTTCTCCACGTAGAGACTGCTATTGAAAACTAGAAGATAAGTTTGTTTTTGTGTGTACTGTATGTATATACCATATAATACACACAGGTTCTCATTTATATTAGAAATACGTGCTTTATTTCTAAAATACTGTTTTTTTGGTTTTTTTTTCTCTTTAACAGTGATTGATCAGGTGTCCCCTGACTAGTCAGGAAAATGGTTTAGGTCAAACGCTAAACCATCATGTATTATACTGTATGTAATGTACACAATGTTTAAGTTTTATCCATATTTTTAGGGTATTTTCTCACCTATTTTATTTATTGATGGGGTGGAGGAGCTTGATTCAGTGTGCTACTGGTTGAAAACTTTGTGATGAGCTACATGTTTTTCTTTCAGTGATTTTAGGCAGTGATGTGTACGTCTTCATCAGGTCCACATGAGCAAATATCACAAGATTTCAATTTAACTGGGGATGTTTGGGCCCGATTTTCCTGTCACTTGTGCTGCTGTAAACCAGGTGCATCCCCGATGCGGTGTCAGCAACGTTTGGCTGGCATAACATTGGAGGAAATGCAAGGAGAATCTGGCCCGTTAATTATTGCTCAGTGGACATAATAAGGATGAAGAAAGAATAAAAACATTAGAAAACTTGATGATGGAATAAATGTAATATTATTTTTAATGATATTATTATTGACATTTTTAAAGATATGATGTCATTTACATGTGGGAAAATAGTGGACAGAAATTCTTCCACTTAAATTTTGTGAATATGTGTGGTACATGAGTATTTCTATGTATACGTACACACACATATGTATATAAAGAACATGAAAAAATTTAGATGTGCACATTTTTAATATTTTCCTATTGAAATTAAATTTTAAATTGGAAATTGATATTTGAGAATTTCTTTTCTCATTCAGTAGATACGCTTCATTTCATTTTTTACAATTACTGAGGGCTGCACCTTTGAATTCCCAAATAGTTGTCAAACATAAATATGGGATAAGGTGGACTTACGTGCACATATAAATAAAATCTGAATGCTATGAGTATTTATAATGTTTATTTACAATACGTGGGTGTTTAGAATTTGAAACCTAAAGTTCGTTCTTAGGTGGTTATGCCGACTGTAGCCTCTCCAATTCTGTTTTAAGATAATAGTTCGCCTATTTGAAACATGACTTTTCCCAGAGACAGGTATTACGAATTGTATCTATCTTTTACAAAACTGTGGGAATACATGTACATGAAAACAGTGTCGAGTACCTACAGCTTGAAAACAGGAACATGAACTTGTACAGGAGCGGCCGCGCTGCATAAACTTTGTTAAATGGCAACTATAGTCTTGTAAAAATGAAAAGAGCAACGAGAATTACAGTGAAAAAAAAAAACAAAACCAAACCAAACAACTGACAAACATCTAACAAAACCTGAAGAAAAATCAAAAATACAGTTTTTATTTTTGAAATACACTTGCTGTTCTCTGGAGAATGTACTTTTATTTTTTTTCCTTATATCTTTTCAAGTATGTGCAAGTGATAGCAGCAGCTACCTTAATCTTTCAGGTGCTACTGGATTTTGCATTAGCGTGTTATGTTGTGAAATCCTGACTCTGACATAAAAGATTTTTGTAAGTATATTCCCGTCCAGATAGTTGGTTTTTGGAGTGTCTTGTTCATAATCCATATGCCTCAATGATCCAGAAATTGCATTTTTCTATGTGCACAAAGTAAAATGTGTGAATTAATGTCTGTTACAGACTGGGGATTCCTTTTCCTGGCTAATATTCCAGGAAAGAGGCAAACAAAACGAACTGATAATGCAGAAATATTGTTATAAATTCTCTACGAAAATACATTTTCAGGTAAAATATAATAAAGGGCTAAAACAGATGTAACACAAATAAGTATCGTTTAATGCTATTGGTGGCATTCTGAGGGTAATTCCTTCAACAAAAATCCTGCAGGAATGAGCAATGCGTCAATTAAAATGAATATTTTGGGATGCGTCTTGTCAGTTGTGGAAGGCTTCTGTTTTCTGCTCTGTTTTCTACTGGCTAGGGACTGACTCCAGGTTTACCTGCAGTGAGGGGCTGAACCTTGCTTTGTTTTATTGCCGTTCATGTTCTGTACCGAAGTGGCCACGAGCAGTGCCCTGTGAGCACTTTGCTCATTAGGAAGATCGTTTCAAAGGCAGAAGATGAAAATCTTTGTCAGAAATTCGGCATGGGCAGGGAAATGGGAAAACGCTGCGGACCTTAATTCTCTGCAGAACTCTGGGTGTCGGTAAAGGCGCTTGCTTGATTTGATTGTTGAGAAAATCTTGGATCTTGAGGCCAAATATTAGTAGAGATTAGGCCCGGGTGTCAAAAGCGGAATGAGAAAAAAAACAAAAAAACCAAAAAACAACAAACAAAACCCATCAAGGAACTCCAGCCAAAGGCGTGCAGTGTCGGTAGCTGAGCATGCCAACGGGAGCGCGCGGTTTCACACATGGTTTGTGAGGAGGTGGGCCTGGCCGTGCACAGCGCTGCTCAGTGTCGTTTACATTTTCGTAGCAATGCTGCATACGTGCACTACCTCTGAATGGTGCTAAGCAGAGAACATACCACAGAATAATAATAGGTATTTCCTAAAACCTGTGCTTTTCTGAACGCAGTTAGTTCCTCTTCTTTCTCTATTTGCTCCTGACAAGTGTGACGGATCTCACACGTTCCGTTCAGTGTTTGAGAACGAGAAGCAGCACTGGCTGGCACCTGGCGTCAGCCTGTGGCGGTGCGGTGCCACAGCTCCTGCCACACCTCCTGGGTCTCACAGCCTCTCAGGGACTTGCAGCTGTCGGTGCTGCCTCCGCAGCTCATCCTAGGACCAAAGAAACCAGCGCAGTTTATTCCCACTTTCTCCCCCTGCCTGCTCTTGCACACGCTCAGATCAGCCGGAGCAGTACATCCAGTAGGCCGTGGCATTTTCAAATGCTGGCTGTTAGGCTGATAGGCCTGGGAAGCGGGAGGAACCATCAAAGATGTCAGAGATTTTTGGGGAGAAACGTACAGCTGTCAAAAGGATTCCCTTTTGCAGTGCCACCGGCTGTGAGACAGGTGAGAACATCTTGCACAGCGGAGAAGAGAATACCTGAACGATGCTGAGCACATCTGGCTTGCCCCAAAACTGCTGCAGGCTCCTCAAAGGCAGCATTACAGTTGTGCTTTGTAACCAAAGCCAAAGTCCTGTCAGTCTCCAAACCCCATTCCTGCCATTCTTCTGACCTCCATTAGCCCCGAGGTCCAGTGTCGGTGTTAGTCGTGGCAGTGGCTGAAGGCCCTTCCTGCATTCCTTCCATTATCAGCGGCCCTTTTCTCCACACTGTTGGCATACAGAGGGAGAAGTGGAGGGGAAGTTTTGGTCTGCAGCTCTAAGAGCAGCACAGCAACAAGCACTTCACCTCTCTGAAAGAAAAAGAGATTATGATTTATTTATTTATTTATTATTGTTTTTTATTTTTTTGTGGTGGTGGTTTCTGTTATCCCTGGAACCTACATGTCCTAAATCTCTTTCAGTCCTGTTTTTATTGCATTTTACGTCTTTTGTCATGGATGTTATTTCCACAAATGCAAACTTAGAGTCACACAGCAGGCAGATGGGTGTGCGCCTGGGGCACACTGCTGGTTGTCCCTGGACGTTGCTGAGTCCCGAGGAGCTGGAAAGTCACTGAAGTGGGGATAAGTGGCAACAACGAAACATCGGGTGTGCTGTACTCGGAGCTGCAGGAGCATGGAGACCTCACAGGGAGCACCTGTACAGGGATACACGTCAGGTTGGATCCGCACCCGCGTGGGGGGCAGGCAGTGATCCGCGCTGTGAATCAGAGGCTGGTAGGGAAACGAGGACAGTTTGGCCATAGCGTAGCAATGTAACAAGGGGCTGTGTGACCAAAACATAAACAAAATCCAGTAATGAGCCAGGCTACCATGGGAGGCACAGTCAGCCCTTTATTGAGTGCTCTGCACACAGAGACCTAGTAAATCCATGCCATCCCTACATAAGGGATGAATGGCAGCAAGTTCATCTGGCACTGAATAGCCATGGGGTGGCCATGGGGTTTGTCCGTCCCACTTCTGACTGCTGTGCCAGGAGAAGGAGCAGTGCTTGAGGAACTGCCCTGGTAGGAGCAGCTGGGAATTGCTGCTGCTGCTTGCCAAGCTGGCAGCCATGGTGACAGTGTTCCAAGGATCAGGCCCTCATTACGCTGAGTGACTTGGCAGATAGAAGAAATGGCAACTTAAATTATTTCAGTACTACTTTCAATATATACATATTTTTAAGGCAACCCATGGTTTGCTATGCCAGTGACAGGTAGAGGGGAGAAGGGAAAAAACAACAACCTCCTGGGGAACAGGGAGGTCCCTTCTGCAGGCTGAACTCCAAAGGGCACGGGATTGAAGTTGTGCATTCAGTTTAAACAAGCTGGTACAGACTGGTACAGACGGTGCACATGGACACTTACTTCGGAGCATCCCCAAAACTTGGCAGCTGCTGAGGACTCTCAGAAGGCAGTTGGTGTGTCTGGTGCAGGGAGGACCTGCTGGTGACTGGAACAGCACACGGGTCCACTCCAAACTGCTGATGGTGCAGACTTGACAAATGCTGGTTGGATATCTGTGCGACATTTCTTACTGCAAATTGAGGCCGAGTACTGAAGGCTTGAAGGTTTGTTTTTCTGTGAAATGTAGCCAGGTGTTGACTTGGGACCACATCTGGTTTTTAGTGTTTTAGATATAAGATAGGATTGTTTACACATCTGAGCAAAGCACGTCCTGGCAGGCAACCTTCAGCTGCTTTCCTCTGAACGTAGCATGAGCAGACACACTGGTCTTTTTAAAGTGACAAGATTTCATATCCTGAACAGGAATTTGCCCTAGTTTTACCTTTAGCATCACTCACAACGTGCACGTGCTGAATGACTCCACCAGCACATCGCTTCCCTGGGCCCCATCTGCTGCCTTGTGCTCTGGAGAAGGTGGCCAACACCACAAAGGCGAGCAAAGGAGGGGCGGTGGTGGGCATGAGTGGGCTGCTGCGAGTTGGTGCAGAGGTGGTGGGTGTATGTGCTCCTGTGACAAGGGGGTAGGCAGGCTGTGCAGTTTATTGATGAATGTCTATTCAAGGCCATTTTTTATTTTATTTTTTTCCCAACATGCCTTTAAAAGCCTGGCGCAGCATGGGGGGGCTTGTCAAGTTGTTCGCTGTGGGTGTCCATCTGCTCCAGATGTCGGTTTACTCACAGCAAGCAAGGGGGTGGGAAAAGAGTGGCCATCGCCTCATGGTGCTTCACATTAAGTCAGTTCATAGAGCATCCGTTATGTCTACACTGTGCGGGTAACATGCATGGCAGTAAGAGCATGCGCTGATGACTTTGTACACTCAGAGCTCAGATACATTCCTGCTGGAATTTAATGGGGATTGAAATAAAATATGAAGAAAAAGTGTAGCCAATATAAATGTTTTGTATGAATTGCATGATTCTTCAAGTTTCTTATTCCTGTGAATTTCAAATAGCAATATGCAGAGGGATTGTGTTGAAAGTTAGAAGGAAAGATTAAAAAATGAACTAAAGAATAAATGATGTTTGAAAGACCATGGATGTTCTTGGCCTCGCACGAGCAATGCAGGACACACATAGTGAGATGTTCTGGAGAAACGAAGTCCATGTGGTGAGAAGAATGACAAGAAGCAGTTATCTCTGCACATCCCCCCACGCACATCACAGATTGCACATGGTTACCGTGGGGAGGAAGGGAGAAGGTGGTGGATACAGGGGCTGATCTGGAGTGTAATTATTTTTGTTGCTGCCAGAGTTCTGGCTGATTAAGGAGGAGTGCACCTGTAATGAAGACAGGCAGCAGCTTTGTCCAGCTGCCCTGGCGCCAAGGTGCTGTACTGAGGGAGGTGTGCTAGTGAAAGCTGAGTTGGGATGAAGGTTTGCACAAACTCAGGAGAAAGAGACAGACCTGAGTATCAGAGCAAGGGTGAGAGGGGAATAGCATGGCAGGAACGAGGTGCTGGGTTCACAATTCTGCCAATGGAAAACTTGATGCCTGCTGCCACAGTTGAACGAGGCTGTGCTGATACCATTCTGGATAATACCCCTGGAATATCACCTGCTATTGTGCAGTACCAGCAGAGAGATGCTTGCAAGTTGCACAGCCTGTGGGATCTGTCTGAGTTTCACAGAGAGGACTATAATTCAGTTAATTATATTGCGCTGTCCTGACAGATAAAAGCGTGGCACAAAACTTTACAGCATTAGGCCCAGATGGGCTCCCTGTGCTGCCTCCTCCCTCCTGCATCGGGAAGGGAAAACCTGCAAAATGGGAGACAGCAGCAAGCACTGTTGAGGAAAGCATCTCAAAAAATGCCAGAAAAAGAGCTCTGGAAAATTCACTCCATGTGTTTAAGTCTCCACTTCCCCACAGCCCCTGTGCTGAGTGCTGACTGCTGAAGCAGGAGTAAACCCCAAGCATCAGTGACTGCTGTCAGATAGGTGTTGCTTTTTAAGTGTGAGGTGGATTTTGGCCCAGGGGTATTTATTGACAATGTACCTTTCCATCTGACATATAACATGAAAAAAGACAGTTCTGCCCAGCTCCCATCTCCCCCGTGTGTTGTGCAGACATATTCTGAGTATCACTGCTGCATCCAGATCCATTCACTGATTTGTAGATGCGGTGCGAGCACTGGACCTACTGCCAGCCCACAGGAATAGCCTTACAAGTGGCAGAAAAGTAGCCTCTGACCTCTCCCTCTGATACCAAAGCAGACACTGCTGATGGCAACAAACCCCCCTAAGTAGAGCACTAACCCGTGTCCCTAAGTACTACCTCTGCCCTGTCCTGAAGCACCTCCAAGGACGGTGACTCCACCAGCAGCCTTGGCAGCCCATGCCAACACTGAGAAGAAATTTTTCCTGATATCCAAGCTGAACCTGCAGTGTGAGGCCACAACAAAAAAGACAAGCAAGCAAGGAGCAAAGCCAGATGTTTCCAGCCCCGCTGCCTCTCTCCACTGCCCCTTGCATTCTTACACATAGCACACAGCTGGAGGCTGCTCTGCCCCCATGCAATAGCAGCACCACCAGCGAGCTCTGAGACACAGGAGTCTCACAGGGATCTGCGCAGCCTGAGTTTAAACATCTGAGCATTTCTTAAAGGTATTTGTCCTTCCACTAGGTGATGGCAACTAGTTTTCTGCTTGCACTTAAGCTCAATTACCCTGCACTACTGAAGAGCGAAGTTCTCCTACGATACCTGATTTATTTATGCAGCAGTTTATGAAGATATTACATCAGTACGACAGTTCCCTGCAGCAGTGCAGCTCAGGCACTGCTGTCTGCCATTCGTAGCGGATGGGCAGCTTGAGGAACTCAAAGAGTAACAACAGAAACTTAACAATGGATGATCTTTTTTTTTTTTTTTTTGTAGGAACCAAACTGCACTATTTTTATTTTTTTCAACATCGCTATGTACTCAAATGAAACAGTGGTCAAATAAATATCCTTTAATAAAGAAAAAAAAAAAAAGGAATCATCTTTAAGCACCAAAACTGTGAGTATGATGTTACATTGCATGTACAAGAAGGTGAATTCAGTACTTTGTGTACGTACAGGTTCAAACTCCCAAGTCATGGTAATAAAAACAAAATACACAGCAATAAACGTGCATGGCAGGGAAACTGCACTGAAGGAAAAAAGAAAAAGCAAAAGGCAGACAGTTACCATTGTTTTAATTTTTAGGTATTGCTGGAAATGTTTACTTAGTTTATCCTCTTTATTTTAGGAGATGCTTGTTGCCTAATACCTTATAGCCTTGAGCATTTTTAGATATAGCAGATCTGCAGTCGTTTACAATAACACACGCACTTAACATGTCTTCTTCGTATACAGGGTGTTAAAGGGCTTCCTGGCTGCCAAGCACTAGTGTTCGATTCTACCCATAATATTGCACAAAGCTAGTGAACGGAAAACTGTTTTTGATTATTTCTCATTTATTCAACAGGTTTAAAAAAAAAAAAAGTTAACATCATTAACCTTTACCAATGTCATTCGTGTGAGACAATCCGCAGCCATCCGAATTCCTTAAATCTCATGACGATGTATCTGTAAATACGTAAGACTAAATCCAACACATACAGCAAGCACAGTAACACACTGGGAGATGTTGGGTGAGTGTCCCCGATCCCCAACACCTGTTCCGCAGTTCAGAAATCAAAAGTGCTCCTGAAAGGATCTGAAAGTCAAAGCCACCTAAGGCAAAACAGTACGGAACAGGTAACAGTCTCTGCAGTGACGGCGCTGCAGAGTTAGGGCTGCACTCACCAAAAGGCAATCGTCCCTCTGACTCTTTCCAAATGCTGGTTAACAGCTTCAGGTACTGGCTTTAAATAATACTCTACAGTCATCTTAAGCTCAGCAGAGTAAAATTCATTGCCCGGTCATTTCCACATTAGAGGTACATCAGAGTATTCACATTTGAATGGAAAGACCTTTTCTGTCAAACGCTGAAGCTTGGGGCCACGGAAGATGGACCTCCATCACAACAGAGTACGTAAATGTCGCAGTCAGAGCTGGGTTTGGGTTAACAGTTAAACTGAACAGGAAGTGCAAAGAAATGTATATACAACAGCCCCTCCCAGAAATACACGAACACGCCCACCCGCCCTCAGCCCTGCTAAAAATCCTAATTTTAAGTACATGTATTAGGCAGCAATTAAATATAAACTCATTTTATAGGAAAAATTTAAATTACAGTATATTTATAGGTTAAAAAACAGCCACCGCTGTGCTTCTGACGGCACCGGCAGCAGTGTGTCAATGTGCTTACTACACTGAAGAGCAATTTACAGTCAAGTTTGGAATGACCTCCTGCCGGCCCCGCAGCGCTGGCTCCACAGCGCGCTCTCCCAGTAAGGTGCTCTGTTTGCTCCTTTTCTTTGCAATAAGCTTCGCTTGTTCTTAACGTTAATTCTGTAGTGCTAAACATAACAATATATTGTCCATGCTTATGGAATCATTACCGGAAATATACACAGGTAAGTTAATTACATAAGCATTACAATGAAAATAAAATCTGATTACACGTGTGAACAAAATCGATTCACAAGTTACACTCTTGAAACTCAGTGCAACAAACGAGCGAGGGGAACACTGACCACCGACAGCCCCCGCCCCCTCCTCTCAGTAAGTTGCATTTCAACAACACATCTGTCATTACTTTAATATTAGACATTACAGAATATAGTGCTTATATATCAAAATGATTCTTTACAAATAACATAGTGAAGTATGTTGAGTTCTATCCCCAATGCAGCCACAAAAAAAAACACAATATATAATTATACTAAGTTATTTTACAGGTGTCTGGTGTAGGACGCAGACTGTCAGTTTTTAGAAAAGTGATATATAAGTGATGCTTAAGGAAAATAACTTGAATTACGACGTGAGAAGAAAGCGAACAAACTAAGAATATTGGTCATTTTTAAAGGATCTGGAACCTCTGTGAACGAGAGGATGAAATGCACGTTGATGCAGACTCTTTCTGAGGAAGGGCCTTCCTATTTGCCTGACATTTTGGTTATCTAATTACTAGTTCCGTTTCTCGTGTCTTGTTCTCACTCATAGGTGTTTCAGTCCTCAGATATGCACTTGTGCAATAAACATACACTCTGACTCCTTACCACAGTGAATCAGTCATACAATATAAAACAGTTTTAACCAGAGCCATGAAAGGAAGTTCCTAAAGATGGAAAAAGCGTGAGAGCAGACAGACTGCTTCAGATAAACAAGAAGCAACAGATGGATGCACCCACCACACAGAAGTCCAGCCAGAAAGGAAAAATATCAGCAATACACAGAAAGGCCTTTTTCATGGAGGTTGTCTTTCCTTGCATACGCCTAAGTGATTTTTCTGTAGTGATGCTTGCTATGATTTCTCAAGGGCCAACACATCCGTTAGCTTCTTTCAGCTATGGGGGAGCCAAATCTGCAGGATTGTCAGAACTCCTGTAAGGTTCCTGTGACCGCACTCCTCCTCTTTGCTGCTCCCGCCACCCCACTGCAAAATGTGGTGTTGCAGAGAAGGATGGGAAGATTGATGCATTAGTCTGCACACTACCTATACAAGATTTCTGTTATCACAGTGGGGAAGGTGAAATTGTGACATCTAGTGACTCGTTTAAGATTAAAACCTAGGATTTCTTTTTGTTTTGCTTTGCTTTTGTTTTAGCAGCGTGTGGGGGAAAATACTGTTTTCATTCCATGTGGAAGATGTCAGTTCTGGAACTGATAGAAGCTGCTATGCTCAGCACAACAACTACTCTTTGTGTGCACATAAAATACTTGCTCCTAGGATAAATCCACTTCTATCAACTAAGCTATTACAGGAATCTAAGATTTCAACTAAATATAAACCAGATTAAGGACAGTAATTTTTCTCAATCATGCACACATTCAAGGCAAAATTGACAGACCACACGGCAAATAAATCTGTAAAGCTGCAGTACAGTAAAGCATCGAGCTACTTATATTTATCACAACACAGCGGTAAACTGTAGACATAAACACTGTGCAAAGGAACCGTTGCACCTATATCTCAAAACTATGATATTTTCTCCTGACCTCAAATTTCGCTAGAATCCCATATGCATACTGTAAGGAATGAAAACGTAGGCTGAAAAACAGGAAAAACTGACATGGTTGCTCAATCACCACCATTTACATAGCACTAAGCTTCTCAGATGAAGTCTATAATCTGAATTACCACTCTACGACAAATGCTGCTTCGTGCTATGGCCAAGAATTTAGTTTCAAACTGTGGTGTGACTGGGAGTGAAGACAAATGCAGAGCAAAAATACACCCCAAACAGTACAGGCAATGCCCAGTGATTTTGATAAACTTTGAAGCCACCGTTATTGCTGCATGAGCACAGTGTTAGCTCACAACCACACCATTAACAGAAAAGCAGTTTATGAAAAATATGCCTTTTAGTTTTAAGTCCTTGGAAAGCCAGTATCGAGTGTGCCACAGAACTGATCTCAGGAGAGAAGCATACGGACCTTACAAGTAATACATACGGCAAAATCAATACAGCTCTGAAATAACACCACTCATGGGTGCTTTAAGAATGAATGTTCACTTACTATTAATAAGGCAACAAGGTTAAGAAAATGCCTGTCACTAGCAAGGGTACTGTGACATCCTTCTGAGACGTCTGATTGAGCTTTAATTTCAGGTCAGCCACAGGACAACAGCTGAAGGGTCTGACCTCTGAGGTTCCTGCAGGTGTATATAACCTGTCACTAAGGTGGGTGCTCCTGTTCCTATTTACAAAAATGGCAAGACATGCAATCTCCTGTCAGGAACACTGACCCAGCACACGTTCCGTTGTATGACAGCAGCAAAGCATAACTCCACTCTAAAAAAGAAAACACTATCCCCATAATAGTTTGATTTTACAAGAGGAATGGTGAAAGTAACACGCTACAATGAGGACACAGACCACGTACTTCTCAATTGCAGAGTATGTCACACCAATGAATGTAGAATGCTGGTGACAATTTAGCTTTCTTAACATTTTAACAGGCTGACTGTAGTATCACATGGAGCTTCTGGATCTTCCAAGACTCACTCTCTCTCCCCCTACTGACACCTCTTAACCTAGTGATACACATTCTAAGTGCAGCTGTCTGCAGCCATCAGCCATGAAGCTTAGGATTACTTCTAGGTACGCACTGCAGAGGAAGTTACAACTTCCTCACAAACAAAAGGGGACTTTTTTTTTGCAGCCAGCAGGCTTTCGGGTATGAAATACAAATATTTCTGCAGCCACTGAAGAGAATAACAAAGAAAAAACCAAAAACAAAAAAAGAAAACAAGAGAAGCACATCTTCAAAAATGAAGTATCAACTATGTTTAAATGCTTTGATCTTTTTAGAAGGTTGCTTACTGTATTCAAACAAAGTCTTTTAAACCAAACAGAAAAATAATTTTAAGTATGAAATTACAAAATATTGCTTCTTACAACAAATGATAAAGTATACTTGGTTTAACGTAGCTGAATATTATTCTAAAAAGGCATGAAAATGTCTATGTTAGAAAAGTTTAAGATTACAAATGACCTTCTAAAAAGGTTCTGCCAGTATGTCTTGCTACAAAAGCATCATGCTGGAAACACATTCTTAAAATATGTACTGAATTCAGCTCCTATTTCTCATTACGCATGGTCACTCGCCATTTTCATACTGACACACACACCTCCAAACTAAGTAGAAGAAAGTCATTACTGAATTTCAGCTACTATGGTGCAACAAGGAATTCTGCTCTTTCTGTAATGTCAGTGCTAGCTTTTCTGCGAGGACCTTCTGAATTGCTTTTCAAGCAGATGATATATTCAGTGCAGTGAAGGGAAAGATTTCATAACTGTTTTGTTGCTTCAGCCAGATCACACAATTCCTTTAAACAGCCAAGTATTCTCCCAGCTCAAAATGCTCTCTCCACTTAACTGGCCATACACTACTAACACAGATATGAAAAGTGCTCGAGAGTCAGGCATTCTTGATTATATAAAATGCATGTTGACATAACTTAACTTTCTACTCAAACCAAAATTTTTAGAACATGTGAAGAAAAAAGTGACCCGAAAGATTTACTTTTCAAGCCATTTTTTCCAGATGCTGAATCTTTTGCCAAAGAAAGAGTATTTCTTTGTGAAAGAAAGCCACCTGCGGAACTGATGGTCAAAACTGCTGGCTGGCTCTGAATTTTCAAAATGAAGAGGAAAAGTGATCTTCAACTGGGGTTTCTTTTCTGACTTCAGTGGCTGTATATCACCTGTTTGGGAAAGAAAAAAAAAAAGGGAACATCTGAAAAGCTAAAGAGCTTTACAAGTCCTCTCTGATCAATGTATTAAGCAAGTCCAACATGCAATACTTATCTTCATCTAAAAAAAACCTCTTGATTCTCTCTGTTCCCACGGCAACACTGCTCCCAGACTAACAACACCTTAGCACACAGTGTGAACAGGTCTCCTTTTCCTTCTGGTATTTTTGCACTGAGCACTGATCTGAGCATAAAGAAGCCCTGACTTAGAAGGCTGTAGAGAACAGAAGACGAATTCTTCACCTGGTTACTCTATCCATCACTCCCAGGAACCCAGGCTTTGCAACTATTTACAGTTCTCTGAATGTACTATTGCCATCTTGTGTCCTAGAAACGCTTGGGATACTTCTGATAACCAAAAATCTTGTTTTGTTTTTTTTCACCCACAGAGAATCCACTGCATCTTTATGCTGCTTGTTCTCCTGTACCTCAGATGCACAGAATGCCTCAGCATTAGTGTACATGGCTTAGAATGAGGTATGGAAGGAAATGCTCATAAAAAAAAAAAAAAAGCTAATCACTTTAGACAGAATTTAACACACATGGGAGCTAATACAAGATATGACTAGATCTCCTGCAGAAGTTAATTACTATTACCTTCAAATGTCAATAGTTAAGAAAATTAGTGTACATTAATACTCTTTCCTCTACTATGCATATTCTAAGACACTTTTTGGCATTTGATAAACATATTGTAGATTTATCTGTCATTCTTAAGGCAAATAATCATATTACAGTTAGCCTGTAAGGATGTGTACATTCTAAGCAAAATTCAGCTTAATAATGCAGCTGCCAAAATACTTTTATATAACTGTTTTGGACCTAAAATTCCTATGCAACTGCTTTTGGATATGCAGATCTTACAGATACAAATTAATATATCAATCCTTTTTTAACAAAGCATGGTATCAAGCTGATTTCAGTAATAAATGATAATAGCAAAAATGGAGTACTATTCTGCAAGTTTTTCAGCTTTTCCTATTCTTCTGTAATCAGGCTATATGTTCAACCCACCATCTACATGAAAATTATTTATTCCTCTGAATTTCAAATGGACTTTGTTTCAGACTACCTATTCTAGCAGATTATTTCACACGCTTGGAGAACATGGGCCAGATTTTCATTTCTGACCTGCTAGCTATTTTGTACAACTGTTCTTCAATCAAATCTGTCCATTTAAATCTCATCTCATGAGAAAAGGATGGTTTTCCTAATAGAGTATGATACTGGCAAGAGAAAGGTGGTTCTGGATGGGTGAAAAACTCCAAGTAGCACACACACAGAACTCCAACACTGCACCCTGCTTTAGGTACAACTGATTTCATGGGATCTCAGTGTTTGGCAGAACTGCATCCTCAAAATGGGAAAAGGCCATAGCTGCAAACTGACAGGATACTTCAGTTCAGTGCTGCTTTGAAAGGTGATGTGAATTTGTGCACTACAGGTACTGCACAGCAGTCATTTTCAACCAACACTCTGAAATGCATCTAAAGGTCTGTAAAAGTTAACGAGAAAAATGTTGAGTTATATTGTACAACAGTGTACTCATAAGACTTCTGTGAGGATACAGTTCCAAGGGGGAATTCACCAATTAGATTAAAAAAATTGAAAGTCACTTCTGGATATATGTGTGTATATATATATCCACATACATCTGGATACACGTATATATCCAGAAGTGACTTTGAATACGTATATATCTATAAGTGTTCTTTAGTGTTAGATAATATTCTTGCTAAGTGATCAAGGAAACAGAAAATGACTGCACTGAGAAAACAAATTCAATTCTAAGGCAAATCTTTTCTCACACCTATGACTTGATTTCTAAAGGTCTGTGATAGTGGGGGTTTTCAGAATGCAAAATACAGAACTTTGAGTTTCAGCAAGAGTTTACTGCACTTCCACTTCTGGATTTTCAATTTCAAAACTATTAACATCTTTGGCATAGAAGTAACGTGCCACAATTAAACAGCAGTAAATCACTAGTGTGGCTGGTAGCTACTTCATCGAGAAATAAATGCAAGATTTACTTTCTTTTCTAAGTATTAAATATGGCTATTTGAAAATAGCATATCAATGTACAGTTTGAAACACAGTATTCTATAATCACGTTAACATGCCACAGATGGTGCTACATCACCAACACACTCTAAACAGCCGTAGCACTTTACTGTAGTTGAACAGCAGCAACAGATAAAAACTAACCAGTATAGAATTGCCTGATGGAAAGTATCAAAACAGGTTCTTTTTCTTACTACTAGCTGTGTTACAAGGATTATAAATATTTATCTTCCATAGCCTTCATACTCTTGAAATAGCCTTTGATTTCTAAACAGATTTATATATATAATTTTTTAAGAGATTGTCACCTCTCTTCTCTCCAGATTTTAAAATACTCACAAATAAATTTAGGAGGACCTTTCATTCAGACTTAAGCTCAACCACACGTTAGTAACAGGAGGAAAAGCACCACAGAGGAACAGTTCTGTATGCGGTTGTTGTAATCAAAAATTAAGGCTGACACAGCCCTAATTTCAGAATGTAATGCCAATCTCTGTTTTGTTCTGAAACAACTAACATCATGTGCAGAAGTCTAATGCATGTACTCTCAGGCACTGTAGCCTAATATAAAGTAAAGTTTATGGAATTTATGTAAAGAGCAGAAGTACAAATTGTATCTTTACTGCTTATAGTCTGGAAATTCAGAGTGTTCACAGACTGAAACCAACCTATTCAAGAGTCAGTCACACAGGGTAGCCAGAGAGATTTCAATGCACTCAGCAGTCAAATCTACAATCCTTGACTTGGAGCTATTCAGTCTGGAGTGGTAAGTACTACATTTTTTAAAAGGCCAGAAGGAATCAGCAAATAATGATAGCATATGTGCAAGAGTGATTGTGCTGCTTTTGCTTTGCTTCTTAAAAGATTTTTAAAGTTCTAAAGCTGCAGTCTCTTCATTTCCTAAATGAAACAAAGCTTTTTATAGTAGCTGTCCTGTCACTATTCAGCAAAAGTGATCAAATAATAACAGACTAAGATGTTGACTTAAAAAACTTTTCCTTAATACAAACCCTAAATTGCTTCAAAAAGTCAGTGATACTAAATTCCTAAATGCATGTTTTATGACATTGGATGACACAGTTTAGTCACATTCAGACTACATAACCTATAATGCACAACCTGAGGCTTAGTAGCTGTTGTTATAAAAAAGTGTTGAAGAAATATGTATGTATTTTAAATGAATTTAATTACAGGTTAATTTTCCCAGTCTGTGCAAGGCAAACTCTCCTCTTCATCCTCTGATTCAGGCGATGCTTCCTTAATTCGTCGCAATGCTTCGTGGATGCTCCTTGTCAGAGGGTCAGTATCAGGCAGAATTGTAAAGGATTCTCTCAGCACATCCTTCTGCACTTTCTTCAGTTTCACCCCTTTCCTGATCTGTGCCAAGATGTTATTGCTGTCATCTTCATCAGGAAAAGGAGGGAGACTTCTCTGCTCCACTTTTCTTAAGTGAAAGCTCCCACGCTTCAAAGAAGCCAGCACTTCATCCATTGGAGAACTCACTGCAGTAAAATAAAAATATACTCAGTATCGTTTTTACTGAATTTATTCAGCATCTATTTATGTTTCCTACACAACCCAAAGTATCCGAATACAATTAATGTAATAGTCCCACAGAATAATTGTAAAGAAGACTGCAGTTTCCATTTTATCACTCTGAAGCTCTATTTTTGTACTAGCTTCCAAATTTCTCTTCCCTATTACCAGGTCATACTAGACTAGAAAAACAATTATAACTTCTGAAATGAAGCAATAATAGTTAAGTAGTAAAACTTTTGAATACGGTTTTCCTGTTACAAGTCAGGAAAATCAAAATATCTGCTATTAGTAAAATATAATGAAAGCATGTATTATTTTATATTTCTTGACTTGGAAACTTATGCAATTAGCAGATACTAGATTGTGCAGCAACAGGAATGCAAGGGCAGAAGAGGATCTGTATTTTCTGCACTTAAATTCTGTGGCCAATTTTACCTACTGTATAAGCACTAATGCATGCCAGTGAGGAAAGTGACACAGACAACTGACACATGATGCATTTTCCTGCTCCTTTGGATTAAGATATGTCCAAGCACCCGGTTACAATGTGCCTAAATAAATTACTTTCCTTTATAATTAATGAAGACAAAAGTAAGAGTTTACACTTTATCACACGTTCTTTCTTTATCACCAATCTGAAGCTAGTTTTCTGCAGAAATAAAATTTGGGCTTTGGCTCTTTTAAGAGCTACAGGTAGGTAATATCTCTATTTCAGAGAATGTAATACAATAAATAATACAAATTAGTTAGCAAACACTAGCACATACGAAGTGCAGCACACATCAACAGATGAATATCCAGCTCCAGCTCCTGTCTAAAACCTCCTTTGTATTTAAGTGTGGACCTTGTCCAGATGACTAATGGCTCAGACAACTGGAACAGACATGAGGAAAAGACAGAATATAAAGGATTGCACATTTGAAGGAGATAGGGAAGACTGTTAAGCACTCATCTGTTGTAGACTGACATCTCCGAAGCTGCTTAGAGAATTAGAATATCTATCTTTTGACATCCACAGAGCAGCAGGCAGTGTGCAGCTGCTAACATTACTACTTCTCTTAAGAGGGAAGATATAATTTGATTTTCTATTTGTTATTTTATGATGTATATCAAGTTGCACACACGATATATGTTTTATATAAAATGGAAACAAAGTAGATATCAGAAAAATAAAAAAATAGGGCTACAGAGAAAAAAAATGGAAAACAGAAGCATCAGTGTTTACCATGAATTTAAGACACTGTACTTAGTACATGCAAGACTTGTAAGAACTTAAGCATTCTATAACTCTCCAGTTGTTTCAAGGTATTTTGGTTATTTAAAAAGCATTAAAGAGAAACACTCTTGTTTGTTGTCTGGTAGGTAAAAGCAGCTCCAATTCCACACGGATGAGGAAAAACATCAACTGAGGGATGCCTCCTGCAGTTGTAATTGACATACCCTAACAGAATTTGTAATGAAATTCATGTTACAGTACTGCAAATGAAGGCCAACCTCAGGTACTTTCTCAGCAACTTTCTGTACAACAGTTCAATGCTTTTGAAAATTCCATATCCAATTCTCATAAAAAAACTTTAATGTAGCATATTTTAACTAAAAGTTATTTTGATCAAATCCAGCCGCCACCTCCCCATTTTATATATGATATGAAGGTTAAACGGTTAAAAACAAATAGCACAGAGTCACTCAGTGAAGTTGTAACAACCCCACCAACTCAGCCCTGTGCCCTACTTACTTACCAATGAAGTCTCTAATGAAGTTACACGCTTGGCTGGTTTATTACAAATTTAATTTTCAATTGTAGTTAGATGTGTATATTCTTATTCAGCACTTAAGATGACTTCAGAAGTTGTGAGTTTTTCTATGAAAATGTGAAAAAACCCTGAAGAAAGCATTCTCAAGGCTTTTCATGTCCCAAGACAATATTTATTAGGTCATAAATTATGTAAAATCCTTGTTTAAAAAAAAAAACAACAACACTACAGCTTCAGGTGGACCTAGCTAAGTAAGATAGAAAAGGATTCTTTAAGGCAACTTTTAGCACCATTTTCTAGCTGATTTGATAAGGTGTATCACATAATCACTTCCATGAGTTGCTTCCAGTTTAATTAGCATGTATATAATATGCTGTCATAAAGATCCTACAATTTGTTTGCCAGCAGTTGCCAACATTCTTTAAGCTGCTAATGATTATTCTTAAATCACAGCACAGACTTTTCCATACAGCAATACAACAGAGCAGCTTATGTAAATTACAGTTAAATGCACTGGAACGCAAACATTACCTCTTCTTCTCTGTAAACCTTCTAGGTCACCTGTCTTCTTAAGCTTCTTCTTGGCACTGACCAGTTGACTGCTGTCAAATAGATATGCTGTTGGGACACTGGAAGAGTGCTGGACTCCCTTCTCTTCACTCTGACGTTTGACAAAACTGTCACTTTTCTCTAAGGATTTGGTCGTATCTTCCTTGGAGGGCAGAGGTGGAGGTGGAGGCAGAGGTGGTGGAGGCAGAGGGGGTGGAAGTGGTACTGCAGTAACAGTCTCTGTTTGTAGCTCCCTACTGACGAGTGGAGAAGGACTAACTTGAGGCAGTTCAGATGTAACACTGTTGGGAGGTAACGAGATATCCTGAAGTTGTTCTAAGCTCGTGGATTCCTGCACTTGCAAAGGCTGAACTGCATTTTCCAATTCCACCTCTTCACTTTTCTCTTGGATTTGTATGGTTGCTGGCAAAGATTGAGGCTGATCTACAGAGGACAGTGAGCTGGCTGCACATTTTCTTCTTGCATGAGCCAGTCGTAGTCTGGTTGATTTAAGTATTACTTGGCCAGGGTACCGCTAGAGTATAGAAGTTAATTACAATTAGGTAAGTATATGTAGCAGACTACTTTAGATACTGAATACTTGTCATTAGGGCTTGCATGTCCAACAAGTAGAATTCATCTACTGTTTTCATTCATTTTACTAATAGTATAGTACAAAAAAAAAAAAAAAAGTAGAACAAATCTTCTTCTGTTACCTGTTTGAACGTGCGAAGTCTGTCCAGTGTTTTCTGCCGTTCCTGACTAACCCAGGAGCTCTTTCTTTCCTCTTCATCTTGCAGCTGATCTCGCTTCTGAGAAAATGCACGGAAAACAAATATTACATCTAAAGCTATGTTTAGCATCATAAAAAATACTGTACTTTAATAACTCTTCTAATAATTGTAATGAACTGATGTTCTAAAGAGCTGATACATGTTGTTAAGAGTTCAGCTTACTGCCTTCAAGAACTTTTATCCTTATTCAATCAACATAAAAGCAGTCAGCCTATCTGCCATTTTCATAAGTTAGCTAGTTGTTCTTTACAAAGAACCAGCTCTAGTACAATCCCCCTGCACTGAACAGGGTTGGTTACAGTTAGATCAGGATTGCTCAGAGAACCCGTCCTGATCTTGACTTTATCCAAGGATGATGCAGCCTACTCCAGTGCCTCACAACTGTTACTGTTAAAAACTACTTTCTCGTATCCAATCTAAATCATTTAGTTGTAAACCCTTTCCCCTTGACCTATCACAAAATACACCACTAAATCATCTGTCTCCTCCTTTCTCAGAAGCAATCCCTTTAGATATTGGAAGGCCATTACCAGGTCTCCCTGGAGCCTTCTCTTCTCCTCCAGGCTGATCAGCCCCAGGTCTCCCAACCTGTCTCATAGCAGACATATTACATCCCTTAGACTGTTTTTGTGGCCCTCCCCTGGATGCACAATAGGTTGATGTCTATCCTGTGCTGAGGACTCCACACCTGGATGCAGTACTCCAGGTAAGATCTTACCAGTACAGAGGAGAAGGGCAGGACCACCTGCCTTGACCTGCTGGTCAAGTCTCTTTAATGATGAGTGATACATGGACTGCAATCAGCAAATAAAATTATTCACCTTATTTTAAGAACTGAAAAAATAAATAAATCTATTCTTACAAGTTTCCAAAAGAGTGTGCCAGTAAATGAGACCTTTTCATAACAAATTATGTAGCTGAGTGTCTGGATGAATATGTTAAAAATGTAGAAGTATAACCCAGAATCTTTTCAGTAATCTAACTGAAATCTGAATAAAAAAGACTTAGATTTCAACACATCTTCTCTAGTGATCTTTAATAAATACTGATATTACATCAGCACTGAAGAGCTAGCCCAGAGTTGGAATATTCTGTAAAAAAAAAAGTCTGTTATATACAACACAACAGTTTGACTACATAGCTTATTCTGCAGAGTGTGACTACACAGAGAAAGGTGGAGCAAGATCTAGAACTATGCAAGAAATTCCACATGCAGCCTAACTCTACCAGTAATCACAGAATCACAAAATCACCAAAAGTCGGAAAAGGCCTACAAGATTATCCAGTCCTCCTATCTGCCTATCACAGTCTGGTTCTCACTAAACCATGTCCCTCGGTGGGACATGGTTTAGAACATCTAAACATTCCTGGAGTCACCAACCCTGGAGGTGTTCAATCTCCACCACCCTGGGCAGCCCATTTACTTTAGACTGTGAAACAAGTATTAATGATTTTTTTTTTCTTTATTTGAGTTCAATAACATCCTAACACAGCAATACATTCTTCCTTACCAACATAACATGATAAATCTGATCTGATATTCTACTAATGAACGTATAATGAGGAATGGAAGTTATTATCTAAATGCCAGCTGAACAGCAAAAAGCTCAGACTTACTAGCTGAACAGTGTGGTGCATTTTGTACTCCTCTTCACTCTGGTGACGCTGCTGGATCTTTTCATTATGCTTTGCAATACAAATCTCCTGTAGAGACATAAGATGTTGTCTATAAAATGTGAACTTCAAATATCAATTTTTAGTTTATAACGTAATATTTAGCAAACAGCACTAAGAATTAGAAAAATTACAAAACCCATTTCAGACAAACAAATTAACAAAGTTGATTTAACTTACAAATAAAACTATAACATGTAAACAAGATCTAGAGAAACAAACCCAAGTCTATTGCTTCAGGTTGTCAAAGAATAGACAACGGCTGCTTGAAAAGTTCCTTCTATAGAATGAAAACGTAACTGGTAAGAAATGCTGATCAGACAAAAACTTCACAAAACTCCTGTGCAATTCCTTGCGTTTGTATACATGGTAATAACTGACTCCAATATATTAAGTATTTCTGTTTCAGGAACAAGGTAGCTTCCCATTTACAACTGTGCATTCATCTTTTACATAAACTAACTGCAACCACAAACATTAATAAAGTTGTTACAATTTTATGCACACACAAACAGGTTCATTTATTATACTAACTCAGTGTCTGTAACATACAGTTTAAAAGCAAGCATTTACAAAGTATCACAGAATCACAGAGGCTGTAAGGGACCTGTCGAGTTCATTCAGTCCAATCTCCCCACTAAAGTAAATTCACTAGAGCATGTTACACAGGGAAGTGACTAGTTGGATTTGGACTGTCTCCTTCTCTGGAGATGGACCAATAAAGGACATCTATAAAGGACATGTAGTGGTTGGGGTCTACTAACAGTCACTTGGGAAGGGAAGCCTGATGACTAGGCCTCAGGGCTACAAAAGGCACTGCACTAACATCATGATGGGGGATTTCAACAATCCAGACGTCTGCTGGGGAAACAACAGAACAGGCTGAAAGCAATCCTGGAGACTCCTGCAGTATACTGAGGAGAACTTCCTAGCCCAGGTGTTGGACAGACCAGCCAAAGGGGAAATGTCACTGGGCGTGGTAGTCATCAATATATAAGAGCTCATTAAAGAGGTTAGGATAGGAAGTAGCTGTAGCAACCATGCCCTAGTCAAGTTCATGATCTCAAAAACACAGGCCTAGCAAAGAACGGAGTCAGGACCCTAAACTTCAGGAGAGAGAAATTCTGATAATTTAAGGAATTGTGGAATGAGATCTGGGAAATGACTGTTAGGGACACAGGAATACAAGAGAGCTGACAGTTCTTTAAGGACACCTTTCCAAGAGCATAAGAGTTCTCTGTCTCCCAGCATAAGAAATCAGGCAGGAAATCAACATGGCTGAGCAAGGCCTTCCTGTTCAAACTGAGGCATAAGAAGGACGCATCCAGGCAGCAGAAGTAGAAATATGTGGTCTGGGAAGAGTACAGGGATGCTGTCCAGACACACAGGGATGGATCAGGAAAGCCATCCATAGATGGAACAAAGCTTCCAAAGAAGTATTTGAGGATCCTAGTAGATGAGAAGTTGGACATGTGCCAGCAGTGCACTTGCAGCCAGGACAGCCAACAGTATCTGTTGGACTGCATCAAAAAAGCCAGAGAGGAAGGTGACTGCCTCCCCCTACACTGCCCTCATGAGACCACACCTGCAGTACTGCATCCAGGCTCAGAGCCCCCAGCACAAGACAGGTGAAGAACAGATCCAGAGGAGGACACAAAGATGATCAGAGGCCTGGAGCACCTCTCCTACAAGAAAGGCTGAAGAAGATGGAATTGTTCAGCTTGGAGAAGAGAAAGCTCTGGAGAGACCTCACTGTAGCGTTTTAGTTACTTGAAGGGAAACTTACAAACAGGAATAAGCTGTACTTTTTACATGGTCTCCTTTTTACAAGTGTAACAGCTTTAAACTAAGAGAGGGGAGACTGAAGTTAGATGTTATGAAGAAATTATTTACTCAAAGGGTGGTAAGGGTTGTGGATGCCTCATCCGTGGAGGTATTCAACTGCCAGGTTGGAGGGGCCATGGGCAGGTGGTTTGCAAGCCTGCAAATGGCACTGTGGTTGGAACTAGATGATTTTTAAGGTCCCTTCCACCCCAAGGCTTCCTATGATTCTTTGATGATGATGTGAAGATGATTTCTTGGTTTGTTTTTTTGTATGTTGGCAAGACTAGTGAAAAATAGTATGGACAGCACTTTAGTATATAAATTGCAGGAAGGTATTCTCATAACTAACTGGGGCTACACTTCTGAAACTTTCTGTTCAGCATCAATATTTAAATCTTTCTGAATAACAGCAATAATGAAATATTTTAAACATGTAAAGAAAGCAGAAAAGATGGTCAAAAACATCCCCGGTGCTGACTTCGTACTTATAAAGAAATGACCTACTTTAATGTAATTAGTTCTGCATGACTTGAAATAATACCAAGAAAAACCCCACAACAAATAGGAGGAGCTGAAAACAAGTTCAGAGGAGTATTAGAACTCTGAATCATCTTAATTACCAAAATGTTCTTAACAAAGAAAGGCTGCAATTTTATAGGGATAAATGTATCTATGTAGACAACAGTAAGCTTCTGCAAGCAAAGGACGATGGAAAAAAAAAAGTGAGATGGAAATATCGTAGAAAATCAACTGGATGATTATGGTGGATGACAAGTTGAACATAAATCAATAATCTCATTCTTGTTAAAAAAATTATTCCAACCATAAGGATTATATGACTCTATAATTGAGAATATAGCCTGCCACATGTGACAATCCTTCACAGTTTGGGCTGTTAAAAACTTCAGTGGGGTCACTGCGATCGTTAGAGGGCCACACTTCATGAAAGATGCAGTTTCTGAAGTTTGTACGGTTGGTCTATCTAGATGTACTTGCAGCTTTTCATCAACTGACCAGTTTCTGTAGCTCCACTCAAAAGACAGAAAAAGAGAACTCATCCACTTAACTTTTAACAGTAGATAAGCTACAGCATTCAAAACTAGCAATCTGTAACACAGTGAAAAGAGGTCTTCATGAGTGTAGTATTTAGGTAGTTATAGTGAACCTTGCTTTCATATTGAACAGTGTACCAACTAAAAAATTCTTATCATTTAGTAAACGTGGTATGTGCAGAAAGCATATTTTAAGATTTCTTTGTAGTTATGTCATTAGAACATAATAGTTATAATAATGTTATGAAAGCGGACAAAATAACCATACAGGGTAATCGTATGTTAACTATTACTGCACGTGTATATAAACCTGCTTACAGATGGGCTGTGCTTTAACCTCGGTGCTTGCAAAACAGTAAAATTCTCCTGTTAAATGGACATCATGTGTGAAGAAAATTTAGAGGTCAATGCTTGCACTGCAAGAACGGTCCAAAGAACTTCCAAACCAAATGATTCCTTCTCTCTGCTGCTCAGGATAAGGAGCACTTTCACTGGATGTCAAATAATTCTATTCCTAACTGTTTTCTAAATAATTTTTCCAGATACAGAGTCACAGAATCGCAGAATTGTAGGGGTTCAAAGGATCTCCAGAGATCGACTCTAACCCCCTGCTAAAGAACTTCCCAGCCCAGGTTGCACAGGTAGGCATCCAGATGGGTCTGGAACGTCTCCAGAGAAGGAGACTCCACCACCTCTCTGTGCAGCCTGTGCGAGTGCTCTGTCACTGCACTGTGAAGAAGTTCCCACACACACTGGTGTGCAACTTCCAATGCTCCACTTTGTGGCCATTTCTCCTTGTCCTGTCCCCACAGACCACTGACAAGAGGCTGGCCACGCCCCTTCGACTCCCCTTCTAGATTATCTTCATTACCATAACACTGCTAGAAATCTAGATCTATAATAAAATAAAGGTTTGTTTCATATGATAATTAATACTCCTGTGCAGCCAGCAGAGGGTAGACTGGGATAACAATAGAGATCTCATGAAAAATTCAACACATGCTTTAAAGAAACAAGAGAAGTAATGAGTGCTTTTTTTTTTTTTTCCCCTAACAGTCATCAGGACAAAGGAACTTCAGGAAATGATTGCTTAACATTATCTTCTTAACAGACATGATTTTCAAATACTTGGTTGAAGAAACAACTTCCTTGGAAAAACAAAATCTGATGACAATTGTTTCTTCCTGTGCTTCCTTAATCATCCTTCTTAATATTTTGTTAATCATATAAAACCAAAATCTAAAGATACTAATTTGAAGTGGGATCTAAGCTAGGACTTCTGTATATGTTGAGAATGTATAGAAAGGTGTGGAAACATCTTTTTTAGGAAGTATTAGATTGTTCTCTAAAAACTTCAATCTACTCATTAAATTATATCAACATGCTTTATGAATGAGATAAGTGACAACTGCTAGAGAGCAACAAACAAGTCATACTGGGAAAAGGAATGAATATATTTACCTACATTTGACATGCATGCCAAAATTTTTGCTGTATTAAAAACACTTTGAACAGAAAATTTTAACCATGAAATACATTAAAAACTGAAACTGAACCTATTAATTCCTAATAGCAAACAGTTGCATAGATTAAGAACGTATACTAGATTTCACATGTAACTGTTTTTGCTTGGAAGGGCAGAAGTAAGGATTAAAAATATAACTCATGAATGAGAAAGCATCCATGAAGATTCTCTTCTGCAATGTAGAAATCAAGACATAAATTTCCTCTCCTTAAAAACATGCTAGAGTCTCAATATGCAAGCATTCCAATAAGTTAAAAATAATTCTATTTTTTCACTTCCATGTTATTGAAGATTCAATTTAACTTTAAAGGAATCTCAAGATATCAGTTTTATTATACATGCTTCTTTAGTTGTCTAATTTACATTCTAAAACAAATTTTCATATATAGTAAATATAAACCACAGGAACTGAGATATGGAAAACATTTAATGTAATATAATCTTTTAAAATGTAATCCTGAAGTTTTATTAAATTTGCTAGTAATAACTGAATTTTGCAATTTATTAGTACCTTTTTATTTCTGAGGTAGGCTTTCTTGGCTGAAATACGTCCACGCCTTGCTTCCAGCTGGCGGATTTTTTGTTGCAACTTTTGGAGCTCCTCTTTTTGCAAGTGTACAGATGTTGCTGGATCTTCTTTTTCAAGCATTGCTTCCATACTTTCATAAGTGTCATAATATACCACTTCATCTCTCTTCTCTGTTTTAAAGAAATGTCAGCAACAAAGAAAAGTCCAATCAGTATTGTGTCTTTGGTCAACATTTTGTTTTGTTACATAACAGTGTCACCAAGACTTAATTCATAAGAATACTACAATCATTTCAGAATAATAGTAGAATCAAAAGGTTAGAAGCTTGTTACTCAGGTAAGCTCAAACATTAAAGAACAAATGCTACTGAAAACTTGCACTGCTGCCTGTAAACTAACTTGATCACAGTACCCATGCACATATTTGGATCACTTACCCAATACAAGAGACCTACACCATACAGTAACATCCTCTGGTCTTCACTAGAAAGTTCAGAATGTATACAGATTTTTAAAGTCTTAAAATCTTAAAAGTTCTGACGTCTTATAGCTTGAGATTCTTCTACCACACCTACTATTACAAGGGAAATTAATCAGCACTTCACGAAAAATCCTTTCAGCCAGTTTCTAACCTCCCAGTCACCACTTGCGCTCAGAGGCAGCAGCAGAAAGGTAACTTTTAAGGCAGTTCTTCAAAAACATTACAGGCTTGTCATTACTAATTGTTGTTTGTTTGTTTTTTTAATTAACACATGATTTATTTTTTTTTTTAGTCTCCTGAGAGAAGCATTCAGTGTAACATTCAGTTCAGCTCTGAAAGCTGTCTTCTCATTTCTCACCAAGAAAAAAAAGAAAGATGATTTCAAATCCTTGCAAAGTGTTTTGATGAAGAAACAGAAAAGGTTTCTTGTTCCCTTGGTTTCTTGTTCATTGGCATAGCAAGTAGGAATTGCTTGTAATATAACAAAAATAATACAAGTTACTGCTGACTTTAACTGGCAGTTACAACTAGCATGACTGTCAAGTATGTATCTACTCCACAGTATCACCAAGCCTCATTTCTCCTTCATCAACTAATTCTTAAGAAGACTGTGGCTTCTTCCTCCTTCTGCTCTTAAATTATATGGGGAAGAGGACAAGGTCTTCTTCAGAACAATGCTCATTTCAAAAGTGGTTCTTAGTTCACATTATTTGAGCATAAGATCTCCACTGCAAATTTTGACTGTGTAATGATGATCTTAGGTGAGCAGGACTTGGCACTACCAGAACAATAAACATTAGTCCTATTCAAGTCTTGAGTGCAGTGCACAGTTTAAAAATATACAGTTTCACCCAGACATAAAGCCATTAAGTCAAGAGAATTCACTTTGAAATAGTGAGTAAAAACAAAAACTATGTCTAAAAACAATTAGATTTCCCTACTCAGTTATAAAATGGAAGACTTCACATCCTTTAGAATGTTTTTTCATTAGGAGTTAAGGGTAGCAATTTACAAATGAAACCCTAACAGTTCAGCTGCTAAACTGTCAAATGTACCAGATATAAAACAAAGAATCACAGAACATCCTGAACTGAAGGGGACCCACAAGAATCATCAAGTCCAAATCCAGCTCCACACAGGACAGCCCAAGATTTAAACCCTATCTTTAAGATCACTGTCCAAATGCCTTCTGAATTCCAGCAGCTTGGGGCTGCTGGGGAACCTGTTCCAGTGCCTCTGGTGAAGAACCTTTTCCTAACAGCCTTCATAAACATCCTTTGATGCCGATCCCTACTATTCCATCAGGTAAACATGTAAACAATGTTTTGCTGTTTGGAAAACAGAAAAAAAAAAAAAAGAAAAAGAATTCTCTTGCAAAATCCATCAGAAGTTCCAAAACATTTCTGTTGAACACATGTGAACTTCTCAAATTGCTATAAAATCTAGTAAGTACCTCCACATTTTAATGACACAAAGACTTAGAATAAAATAATAAGAATTATTCACCCTCAGATTTAGTCCATGTTATTTTCAACTGTTAACACCCTCCCATCCAAAACAGTAACCAACTATCACATTCTCTGTTGATGGCAATGCCTCCACTATAAATCCATCTTACAAAGATGTACAGAAAGTTTGTATGGGTAGGATAAGACTCTACAGTTCTAACCTAATAAATCACATTTTTAGAATGTTAGTGCCAGTATCTGATTAATGACAGTAGAAGACTACTAATGCCATTTAAAGTAAGATAATATATTATTATTTAAATCTTTTCTCTTTCAAATGACTTTTCTATACTTTCCTGTTCTTAAAGAAAAAAATTGCTACATAAGCCCTATGCTCTAAAGAATAAAACATAGCTTATGTGAATAAAAACATGAAGCCAAGAAGGTCCAAAGACAGAACAGGATTCAAAAATGTAGTAGAGTTTGCCTGTACCATTTCTTTAATACTGAAGTACACAACAGGGTTTGGAAATAAGAGGCTTGCACCACTGCTCTAAACCAGTGAAAGTGAGACTGTGACAAAAGCAGCTTCAAGATTTTGCGGAGGAATTCTGTTTTAAAGAAGATCTTTTGGAAACCAGTCACTTTTAATAAACAAGTAACACAAATGAAGGCCTTTATGTCATAAGTCCAGCAATAAAGACATTTCTTCCTGCCTGAATTTAGTTTCCTAAACTTTACACAGAACCTTATTTGCTCATTTTCAAACAGGCAATGAGAACTGTACTAAAACTCTTGAATCTGTATTACCTATGAACAGGTGTAAACTCAATTCAGTAGTAGTTATGTTAGAATATCCAGCTTGACATATGGTAGAGAGACTATTCATATTTCATTCCCACAGGCTTTACTAGACCATTAGGAAGAGAATTATCTTTTTCAGATTATATGTTAAGTTAAAACACACAAAGCACCTGTTATCAGTCTTCTGATGCTTTCAAGTTGTGCTGTCAGCAGCAGCTCTTCATATTTCAAGATCTCAAACTGCACTTCATATAACTGAAGCTGCAGATCATAATAATCAGCTTCTAACTGATCCAAGTGGGCTATGGCTTCTGTACCACCCTTCAGACTTTGCATCTAAATGGAAAGAGGCAAAAAAGAAGAATAAACATACATTTCCAGGCTAAACAAAATAAAACTACAAATTGTATGATTACAGCTAGATACAGTCTGGTACACTGTATACAGCATGTTAAAATTGAGTGCATCAAGACCAGAAGGTTAGTTTTGATAAGCCACACACTATCAGGCATTTTTTTTCAACATATTAGATTACTCCTGACTGCTAAATAGCATCATACAGTAAGCAGTGTGAAATAAGCCTACCACTCTTACTCTACCACCTGATTCTCTCAAGAGATACTACAACTTTGTTATCTTCAATCCAAAAAAGTATAACAGCATCTAGAAAACTACCTTAAAATGGTCACTTTGGCTGAAGTAGGGAAAAAGATGAGGTGGTAGAACCAAGGAAAATTACACGCATTGATTTCTGATAATGTCAACTTTATTGAGGAGTTTATTTAAAAATTTTAAAAAAACCTAAAGTGGGTTAAAAGGGTGTTTTTATTATATTTTCTATTACAACGTTACACCATTAACATTCTTGAATACAGACATAAAGAAGAATATCTGCAAAGCCAAAGCCCTTTATACTATTTTTCCAAAATATTTGTTAAAACAATCTCCTAACTCTTATCTAGTGTTGCAGCTTCGAAGGAAAATACCTATAAAATTTAAGAAAATACCCAGGTCTATCACCTCAGAACGTAAAGAATCTTACAGCAGCCTTGTTTCTGGAGTCTTTCAAAGGACAAAGAACTTTGTATTTTTTTTTAGTAATTATGTCCATTGTCTGAAAAAGTGACATGAGAAACTCCAAAAATGAACTCAGATCATTCTCCTATCTTCAAATAGGTAACCAGCAAAACAAGATTTAAATAGTTAGCCAATCAGATCATATTCAGGAAACATGTTTTCACATTAGAGAGAATTCAAAGCCATGCAACTCTACAACTTGTACACAGAAGAAGCACTATGGTCACATTTAAACTCTCTACCTCCTAAAAAATTAATCGCTTACAGTTTCTCTGATAAAAAGGATGAAAATAAATCTAATTCTTACTGAAGACTTGTGATCTTACCATTCTAACAGAAGGGGATCCAGTTACCATAGGGCAGCTACTCAATCACTAGAAAGGGACACCGAGGAAAAATAAAGGAACCAGCCAACTATACATTAAAAAAACAAAACTTCCTACTAGATCTTTTCACTCTGGTGGTCTCTTGAGGGACCAGTGCTGTGAATAACCACCAAACAGTTTTCTAAGTTTAATTTATCATATGTACCTAGACTAAATTTAGACTGTAATCATACTAGATCAGAAAGACCCCTGTACTGAATCAAACCAAAAAAGTATTTTACTGTTTCAGACAAAGATCATAACAAATATCCAGGAAGATGAAATATAGCAGACAGTACAGTGACACCTCCCTAAAATAGTTCATTAGCCTCTCTCAAAGCTTGTAGTTAAAGACTTTTTAGGCTGCCTTTTATGTTGCACACACACCCTTGATTTTACTTCATTACTTCATCCCATCCCCCTCTTTAATAGTATGCAAGCTCTTAGCACCTGAATCATGACCCATTGTGAAAGGGATTTCACAGCTTAATCAACAGTAAGGAAACAGCTCCCTAAATTATACTTTCTTCTGCCTGAGATTAACTGTTAGACTAATAGAAGAACTGAGAATAACTCTTAACATTTCTATTCTTAAAATTTCTTCTACTAAGTCATTTACCTAATCCATTTATTTTTTTTAGTTATCCACCAGAAAGGATGATTAAGTCTAAGTGATTATCATAAATCTTAAAATAAATAGTGCACATCCAATTATTATCAAAGCAGAAAATGAAACAAAGATTGCAAGTTTTCAGGCAAAAACACTACTACTTCAAAATCTCCTGGTTTTCATAGAAGCTAGTTTGCAAGAGACACTCCCATGCTTTGGAATGTTAAAAGGATTCTCTTACTGTAAAAAATATATATCAATTTTCAGTAAATTAATGCAACGCCATTTAAACTTCTACCACAAAACAAGAATCTCTACTAAGAAGTCATGCTTTGTCAGTAAACTATTAAAATCACCAAAACTTTTACTTAAAGAAAAAAAGTTCACAAATGTTAAGCCCACAGAAATTGCAGAAAGACTGCACAGACACAAACTACATAAGCTTATGAAATTACAGCAGCTCAAAATTACTTCCAGCTGCACTGGGTGTCTGCAACATAAAGGGCCCACCTGAGAACAAAACCTTAGCCCTGCAAGCATACATTAGAAATCCTGCCACTTACCTGATCTCTTTAAAGCATTTAACATCACTATGCAGAATGGCTGCAGACAAATAAAAAAAGCAACTACTTTCATAAATTGAGTTAAAATAATTTCCATATTGTTAATGTAGGTCTTATTCTGCTTTTGCAAAAATAAAATAAAAAAAATAATAATAAAAACGCCCACAGAAGGGTGTATTTGTAACTTCTATTGAAAATTCATTCAATTACTCTCTCTGAAGTGCCAGAAATCTTATTTTCACTATCTATTTATTCACAGATAACATTGCTTGTTTTTTTTTTTTTTTTTTTTTTTTTAATTCTAAAGAGCAGGACAGACTTCCTTAGATTTATTCTCATTGGTGTATTTGCAGTGTATCGTCACAGCCTTAATTTTATTTGTCAAAACAACATTTGTAGAAGTCTCCCCATTCTGGCAACACTGTAGTAACCTTTTCTGCATCTGCAACAGTAAGAACCAATCCTTGTTTGATCAGAAATACTGAAGAAAAGTGTAGAAGAAACTTCACAACTGCTGTATGCAGCACAATTGACACTTCTCCTTTTGCCAGAAATACCAGATTCAACAGATCAGCTCATTGCCACTATCAATCTGAACACAGGAAGTGAAGAATGCAAAATCATCCCTAATCTGTTACTAGAAATAATTCAAGTATGTTTAAATACTTCAAAGACTTCCCGATCTTACTTTTTTTACATAGACTTTCTAAAAAACTGCCACAAAGAAAAATGGTTGAGAAAAAGATACACAGACAGCTACTAATATTTTTTCTGAAAAATATTTTGTGGCATCCTTCTTTAGCAAATTGCTGTTCACTGCTAATACATTCATACTGCTGCTAACAACAACAACAAAAAAAGTTGCTTTCTAGAAATACTTTTTCATGTCCCCTTGAATAGGATCCTTAATTGGTACTTTTTATTTTTGCTGATGCACTCAGCACAGGCAAAAGCAAAATAAGAGTCATGAAATTCAAGACATGCTTAAACATTCAAATTCATTGAAGTATTTTTAATTTAAGCTCATTGCACAAGAAAAGAAAGAACTTCTACAATTACAAACTACAAAAAAAATTTACAGAACTCAACCAGTAATTTGTTGAAATATATTTTCATGAAAATTTCACTAACCATTTACCATACACATGTAAAGTGTTTTGAAGTGAATGTTTAGGACTGTACTACACTAAAGAAAAAATAAAAAAAGAAAAAATACAAGACTAGTTACTGACTCGTAAATACGAAGGAAGACTTGTTGGTTTTTAAGTGTTCAGTTACACATTTCCATTTGTCCAAACTATTTCACATACTTACTGAATTACAAAGGATTCTC
The DNA here is from genome assembly GCA_023055505.1 of Callipepla californica brunnescens. Taxonomy (NCBI): domain Eukaryota; kingdom Metazoa; phylum Chordata; class Aves; order Galliformes; family Odontophoridae; genus Callipepla; species Callipepla californica. Next base: position 3,239,106 of record JALIRH010000052.1, on the reverse strand, counting down.
ACTGTGATTTAGTGTTTCTGTTTACTGTCATGAGGACGTGACTTGGGAACCAGTCCACAAAAACAGACTCTGGTCTGCCTCAAAAGGAAAGTTTTCATCATTCCCCTCAAACAAAATTCAGAATAGCAGATGGAATTTGCAGAGGTACTAAACAGGATAATAGAAAGCTCTATGTGCAATTTGTGTAGAATTCTACTTTTGATTAAAAAAAAACACTGATAGCAATAATGCCAACAGTTTCAACTGTTAAATAAACAACTAGCCTAATTTAAACTTCAATTCAGTCTTCGAAAATGTTGCTTAAATCCCAAGTACCTACACATACAGCAGAAGGAGCTACATATGGGCTCTAACTTTGCATCTCATCACTTTCAGTTACCCAGCTTCTTTATATACAATACTTTACTGACTTAGGAGAATATCCATTTCTCCTAGCTAAATTAATGTTAAAGTCAGCACTTCATTAAAATTTAGAAGACACTACCTAATTCAAAGACATTATCACTGACATGGACAGCTTCTTCAAGGAATTTCTGATGCGTAATTAGAGTACTAATCAAACATGAAAAAAGTGAAAACTAATTTTGATGTATTATTTTTTAAGACTTTGTCACAGTGAGAAAGATATTAAATGTTCAAAAAAATAACTTTGTTCTTGAATTTCGACTGCTAACATGAGTTGTTTTACATTATTTTATTCACAGAATCACATACATGAAGATTCAAAAGGATCAGATGGTGGGAGATCAGGCAGGCTTCCCTAAAAACTACAAGTAATTCCAATTAAATAACATCATAACCAACATAAGAGAATTTTCACATGACTTTCTAGCTGTGTTTGTTATACTTAATAAACGTTTTGTCCAAACAAAATGGCTGAGTCTCCTGAATTGTACATACCAGGTACTGCTGGCAGGCAGACCACCTAAGAGCTGTACCCACCAGACTTGGGCAAAACAACAGTGCCTCACCAACCTCTGACTAAAGAGCTTCTTCCTAGTATCTAACTTTAACCGGTTCTCTTTTGGTTTAAAGCCATTTTCCTTGTCTTTTATTATCAGGTGAAAAAAATTTGCCTTCCTCCTGTTTGTAAACTCCCTTCAAGTACTGGAAGGCTGCAACGAAGTCTCCCTGGAGCTTTATCTGCTCCAAGATGAATGAGCCCAGCTGTCTTAATGTTTCCTCATAGGGGAGGTGCTCCAGCCCTCTGATCATCTTTGAAGCCTTCTTTGGACCCACTCCAATGGTTCCACATTTGCTTGTTTTATGCTGGGGGCCCCAGGCCTGGATGTAGTACTGAAGGTGGGACCACAAGTCAGAAGAGCAGAGGGGGACAACCACCTCCATCCCCCTGCTGGCCACTCCTCTTTTGACGCAGTCCAGGATACAGTTGGCCTTCTGGGCTGCAAGTGCAGCGCTGGCTCATATCCAGCTTTCCATTCCCCAGGACCACCTTGTTTTTCTCTGCTGGGCTACTCTACATGAGATCTTCTCCCAGTCTGTATACCTATCTGGGATTACCCTGAACCAAGTGCAACACCTTGCAACAATTGCCCTTGCTGAACTTCATTACTTTCTTGTGGGCCCATATTTCAAGCCTGTCCAGATCCCTCTGGATAGCATCCCTTTCTTCTGTTATATCAACTGCACCACTCAGCTTTGTGTCACCAGCAAATGTGCTGAGTGTGTACTTGATCTCACTGTCTACACTGTTGATAAAAATGTTGAAGAGCATCAGTCTTAAAAAACAAAACAAAAAAAAAACCCTAGTAAGCGCCACTCATCACCAGCCTCTACCTGAACATACATCCACTGATCACAGTGGCTCTTTAGCTATAACCATCCAGACAACTCTTAATTCACCAGTCTAACCTTCAAATCCAACTCTCCCCAGTTTAGAAATGAGGATGTGGCATGTGACAATGTCAAATGTTCCCAGAAACCGCACACCTTTGGCAATTCCATAGCTATGTTCTATTACATGAGCTTGATAATTTGGAATTTACTTCAGTGTCACTGCATACCTTGCAATTTTATTCTGTTTCTGTTATGCTGTCTCTGAGATTTCCCCAGCTCTTTTACAGTGACATTTCAATCAGTTTTTACAACAAAAATCTCCCAACTTTACAATTTATGAACTATTCTGACATCATAAAAAACATGTTATGATCCTCAAGGTACTACACCAACAAATATACTGTGTGCTAATCCACGACTACCCCTTTTAACACTGTTACTGCTGTCTACTACTTACGCAGACCTTACCAAGATCTTTTCATCTTTAGTGTGCCCATCTCCATCTTCTTGTAGTAACAGCTTTCAAACGGGCTACTTGGAAATGTATCAAAACAAGCAAACAAAAAAAAAGATGCTGCTCCTGCAGTGGTAATTAGTCACTTAAATCCTTTTGAACTACTATGCACAGAAAGTAATTTTATTAATGCTCACATACAGAGGAAAATTACTGGCATATTGTGGCAGTGTGGATAATGTAGCAGCTTTCTATATAAGCGTAAATATCTTATCAGACAAAAAAAAAAAAGTGTGTCATTTACATACTAAATGAGAACTATGGTAAGACTTGAAACCCTTCTCCAACCATGGAGGATTCCAGGTCACTTCCGTCACATCCAATTCTCCACAGAATCACTAAGGTCAGAAAAGATCTCTAATATCATCTAGTCCAATCACTGACCCATCACCATCATGCCTACTAGCCCATGTCTCTCAGTGCCACATCTACCCTTTGTATGAAAATATGCAGGGACAGAAACTCCACTGCTTCCCTGGACATCCTGTTCCAATTCACTGCCACTGTTTCTGAGAATAAATTTTTCCTAATAGCCTTAAGTATGCAGCCTTATGGATATTCCATCCTCAAGCCAGTATAAAAAGCATTTCAGAACAGAAGTTGGTCCTGGTATCATCCAGATCAGCTTGTTTTAATCTTCAACATTATATGACATTGTGAAGCATCTTGCTGATGCAACACTCATCAGACGTTTCTTGTTCCTCTTTTTGAAAAAGCTCCCAACCTTTCACTTCAGAGTCCTCCATCACCCTACTATACTACAGCAAATCTCATTTCTCTATCTAGTCCCGAATGCTTCTTCACATCTCAGTAACCACTCATGTCTCAAGATGAAACTCAACTATAAAAAATAATTGTAATGGGGCACACTATTTTCATTTTGCATTCCCTCCATCATACATGAAGTTCTCTGTCTTCCACAGAAGATCATAAAATAGGCACATGATCTGTCTGCAGACTTACCAGTCTATACTATGTTAAAGTCCTGAACTTTCTGAATAACATTTTTCAAACAGAATTCAGTGAAATTTTGCTGGCCAATGAACATTTGAAGAGGGCTTTTAGCATATTTATTTTGAGGAGGTAATGATAAAATCCACTGTGTATGTTTTTTTCTGCTAAGATATTTAAACATAGTTTAATACTCTTTCCCCAAGAGTACTGCAGCTAGTACCAATCCCTCTGGAAGACTGCCTTAATAAACAGGGTAAGCAAAATCAAAAGTATACTAACATACAGAATAGCCTAGTTATCTGTATAATTATTAATTTGCTGACACCTTCCACATGGACTGTCGAAAGTTACTAAAAAAAAAAAAAAAGTGCTCATGCCCCTTAGAGGTGGTATGGAAATCACACAGCAGATTTCATCTCCTCTTCCTTTTTTTTTTTTTACTGCATTTTAGTGGATAGCTGTAAACTTTAACTGTAATAGCTGCCCCTTTTTTTTAGCCCCCCATTTAGATACTCTAAGGGGAACTGACAGTGGCCTTAGAACCTTGTCTTCTTCAGGCTAGACAAGCCCAGCTCCCTCAGCCTACCCTTGCAACGGAGGTGTTGAATCATTTTCGTGGCCCACCTCTGGATGCGCAATGGGGACCACAAATCTCCTATACTGAGGACTCCACAACTAGATGTGGTACTCAAGATAAGGACTCACCAGTGCAGAGCAGAGGGTTTCCTTTGATCTGCTGACTATGCTTATTTTGATGCAGTCAAAGTTCCAGCAGGTTTTCTGGGCTGTGAGGGCACACTGCTGGATCATGTTCAGCTTGCCATCCACCAGAACCCCCAGATCCTTTTCAGTAGAGCTGTGCTCCATCCTTATGTCCCTCAGCTTGTACTGATAGCAGGGATTGCTGTAACCCAGGTGCAAGACATTGTGCTTGCATTTACTGAACTCATGAGGTTCACCTGGGCTCAAGTCTGTCTAGGTCTCTCTGGATGGCATCCAGTCTCTCAGGCACGTCAAATACACCACGCAGCTTGGCATCATCCACAAACTTGCAGAGAGTGCACTTGATCCCACTGTCAGTGCCACTGATGAAGGTGTTAAAGATCACTGCTCCTACTACTAAGCCCTGAGGGACACTGCTTGTCACCAGTCCCCATCCAGACACTGACCACCACTCTCTGGGTACTATCTCACAACCAGCTCCTCAGCCAACAAACATTCTACTCATCAAATCTATAACTTTCCGATTTGGAGAGAAGGGTGTTATGGAGGACCATGTCAAAGGCTGTACTGAAGTTGGACATGCCTGAGTTATCCCATATCAGTTCCCTTTTTTCCATATGCACAGCTTCCAGGATGATCCGCTCCTGGATCTTTCCCAGCACTGAGGTGAGGCTAGTATGTCAGAAGTTCCCTGGGTCATTCTTTTGGCTGTTTTTAATTTGACTGCTTTACTGCCCTTTTTCCAGACACCAGGGACTTCACTTGACCAACATGACTTTTCAAACATCAAGAGTAGCTTGGAGATACATCAGCAAATCCCCACAGGACTCTGCCACACCTACAATGCAATTCCATCTGCTTAACATGACAGAATGTGAGGAATTAAAATACAGACTTTTATTATTAAAAATATGAAAAATAATGACTTTCAAGTCTGTTGATTTATTTCTTTCAAATGCATAAATATTTCTTAAGGACCAATTTTCTTAACTATGTGTTAAATTTTTCTACCAATAGTATGAAAAATTACCTCCTCTTTTAATGCATGTTTCTTCTGCTCCAAACAGATTTCTTTAGCGCGCATCAACTGCAAAGTCTCCTTAGAAACTGCATACTGAAGCTTTTCCATACGTTCCACTGCTGCTGCCCATGCTGCCTTACCAAATTTTTTCTGGTCTGCTCGCATTCGGTCATACACAGCTAAAGGAAAGGAAAAGTCAGACATTTTATCAGTATTCTCTTCAGACCTCTAATGATTGTACTGTAGAGACTGTACACATATTTCTATCCAAAACAATACAGAGTTCTCTCCAGAGTTCTCTCAGCAGAGAAATCATTCTATAAAGTAACAAACTTCAAATTCAAGTTCCAAGCATTTTTAGGATTCATGTAGGTATGTAATTAGTTATTTGCTTACCATTTCATTTTTATAATTCCAATTTCTGTTATTCAGAGGAACTGCTCTGAATATGCAGTACCTGAATGTCTAAACCAAAAGTTAAGAATTTCCGACTTAACAAAAATACTTGTTAATGTTACCATGTGGTCTTACAGTGAATCCCAGGTTCCCCCTGCTCCTGAAAGCCTCTGCCATCAGCTACTGAAAACATCAGTTTCCCTTCACAAATTCTACGGTGCAGTCATAAATTGAGCATAAATCGGCAGAGTGAAATAAGAATTAAAATTTAAAACAAAAACTTGAGGTTGACCTCAGGTGCAATTCAGAAAAAATAATGAATGTAGTAAGTCTATTTTTGTTAAAAAAAAAAAAAAAAAAAAAAAGAAAAAAGAAAATTGCATTATGAATTAATTAGAGAAAAAGGTAAAATTTGCCTTTGATATACAGAGATGAACGAGAATCTTTCCATGAAGCCTTCAGAGTAGCAATAGTTCCCTTCCTTGACTCAGAATTTCTCTTACTGAGCTCCTGAAAAAATCTGGGCTAACATGTTTCAGATTTTCACAATTTTTTAACATACAGAACAACCACATGACACTGATCACAACTAAGTTGGCAGAGCAAAAATCATGGAAGTCACACTGCCGAAGAGAATAGCATTCAGTCCCCACGTCGCAGAAGATACCAATCACTACTGTTAAATAATAGATATTTAATTGTAATCATGTATTTCTTCCTCTATCATCTGTTATTATTTTGCTATGCATGACCTCCCCTTATGTTCAACAGGAAGCCAAATAAAGCAAACAAAAAACAACCTGCACACCTACATTGTACATTTAACAAAAATCTCCAGGCATTTCATTTTCCAGTGTTTTTTCCCCACAATCCTGACATCCATACATGAAAATATTATGTGGAAAAAAAATAAATATAAAGGAAAAGAACTATAAAAACATTTTTAGTTAACTAATGAAGTATTTTACTTGCCACCTTTGTCATACCAGAGAAGAAGCTAAATACACTTAGAATTTGCTCTAGTTAACACGGTTGAACTAGTTTAGTCACTTATTCAAGTAATGTAGAGTTTCATGTAAACGTGAACTTGAGTTGTCACTGAAATTAGTTGTTTTCAAGTGATTACTTCTCTCAAGGCAGATCTACTCAGGGAGATGACAGAAAACCTACCCATCTTGAAAGATATTCTCTTATGGGTACAGCTCATTCATCTATTTGCACAATCATACCACCAAAACAAAGAAAGAGACAGGAACCTGCACTCAGGCAGGGGAAAGAGACGGCAAACTTTTGTCAGCAGCAGCCCAGAGTCAAACTAAAACAGAGAAGGTAAAACTGCACCCTGAGTTTTTTTTATTTTAATTAACTGATAATTTAGGTTAAAATGATACAAGGATAAGAACACAGATGTCTATGAAAGGCATATGTCCTTGCTTAACTGCATGACTCATTTTAGTAAAACTGCTGTTAAAGATCTATCTATGAAGATTTTCAAACAAAGCTGCTTTCAGAGTAGTAAAACTGAGTCGATCCTTACCACTTGGAGCTATGAAAACATTTACTGGAAGGCAGTGAAAAAAGGAAAATGAAACTAAGTGAAAAGTAATGGACTCTTACTGTGGTCTGCCATATCCGATGCAGAAGACAGAATCCATTAGGGATTCCATGTTTCCTAAACCTTTTGTAAATGTAATTGCCACTAATAAAATCCCACTGTGAAGCCTGTTGTGAAATTTTATTTAAAAGTTGATATTGTGACTGCTTCTGATGGCACTCTGTAAAGACTAATTTGAGAAAGATTTTGACATACACAGAAATAAAAGCAAATGAGAATGACACCTGCATTTTTCTCACACAGGATTGATGACAAAAAGAAATCACATGGTAAAATACAGAACATGACAGACGTTAACCTTGGAAGATCATTTTATTTCAAGTATAGGATAATAGAAAATAACTACCTTTCTGTGCCTTAGCAGTTATTTCAAAGTATTTAACTGTAAGATCTTGAATTGAAAGTACAGCCATGTGGGCTTTCCTCTGCCAATCAGCATCTTCTTTCTGTAGACTCTCAATTCTTCTGGGGCCTAGGTAGTCATTCTCTATTGAGATCTGAAAATAAATCAGACCATGGTTAATAATACCACTAGCTTCTGAATGGTGATCAGTCTCAGTGTGGCTAAGAACAAAAGAAAGAAAAAAGATGAACAAAAAAGAGAGAAAACTATGAATAAATCATCATGGCTTTTGTTCAACAGGATTAAAAAAAAAAGTGTTCCTTTCTCTTGAAAAAGTACATTCACGGCTTCATTACTATTCTTACTAGAAACCCAACAAACTCAAATACAGATCTGATTTACCAGTAACTTCTCATTAATTACTATATCAACAAACAACAAACATGCTCTAACCAGGTTTCCTTACAGTCTGGAATATTCCAATCTGAGTAAGTGAAAGCTCTTAGATAATACCGATGGAAAAAGGGTATGTCTTGGGATACTGGGAAATGATCATCAGTTTTAGCAGTTCTTCTTCATTTTAATGGTGACTTAAAACATATTTCCCCAGTGACCAAGAATTCAGATACTTTTTCCATTCCTAAAATGGAGTCAATTTTAAATAGAACTACTAACTTTTTGAAACCAGTAAGGGATCTGGGGTTTCTCTTACAAATTAAGAAAATATATACCTCTCCCACTAACTATTTTTTATACACACTTTTCAAAAATTGAGCTTATCAGCAGTCCAACTGCAAAAAAAACAGACTAGATACTTAAGTCAGTAAACATGTGGGAACCTGCAATTCCAAACCCTTACTTATGAATATTTATATTGGTCAAAAAGATACTTCACTACTAATGACAAAAAGCCCCAAACCTAAAACTCACTGTATCCTATGTAATCAGATATTTAATCTAAAGTTTTAGTGTCTCAAAAATTCATCTCAATTTCACGGAGCTTCAGTCAAAAAGCCATTCCACTCTGCAGTTTTACTACAAACAGTAGGCTTCTATGTGATTATTCAGGATATACCTCTGCATATACACTTATTTCTCACAGTGACAGAAACCATTACATACAAGTTGTCTATAAAATGTTTGAAGTAGTTTAATACGGTATGTTAATGTACTTCGTATATGTATATTTCATACATATTCCTAAAAACCCTAAAAAAGACAACATGCAAAATATAAATGTGAACAAACTGTAAGTGAGCGTTAACTCTTCTAGACACCTTGTAACATGTAATTCAATGAAACACATACATACCATGATTTCCACAGGTAGTGATTATGAGTGGAAAGACAAGAATTTCCAAATAAGTCAAACTACAGGTATAAATCAGTGAATGATGATTAGTAAAGTTAATGCTTTACACAGAACTATGAAGCAAAAACTTCAAAAAGAAGGATAAAAGTAATACAGATAAAAGTCTGCCTTTAATATTCTTGGATAGAGATGACATAATTTCATATGGAAATTGAAATGTGATCACATCATTACTAGCCATCTTTTCTAAAAGAGTAAGAAGCCTCAATATAACATTTCTTAACATTTCCTCAAATTTTCCCTACCAAAACATTACTCATACAGAGCACAGAACAGATATTTAGCATTTTCCAATACTGTTGTACCTCTGTTCCAGAGATCAAGCATTTACAGGTAACAAAAAGGGAAAGCACCTTTTAATTAACTGCTATCCCAACTACATCATCTATACTATTGTTCACACTGAGGTTACTCATTTGACAAGGCACAGAAAACCTAAGAAGTCTTTGCCTTAGCAGTATTTGTGAAAGTTCTGATGAGCACAAACATATCCACAACTGGAGACTAGAGTACATTGCTTGCCCCAACAATCATTTGTCACCTGTGCTAATCAGGGACATCTGAGGGTCACAGGAACAAACAGAGTAAGAGACAAGAGTCTCAGGAATCAAGAATTCCAAATAAGCTCCTTAAGACTGAAGTTCCTGGAGCAAGAACACTCATTTATGATGAAGACTTCTACTTGGAATAATGCAGTATGAACATTAGCTGCCAGCAGAAGGCCACATAAACCGCTCAAGGCACAGCAGATCAAAGAAAATTCAGGGAAGTTGGCTGTCTTTCTGTAATGCCAGGAGCTTGGCACTGAGCAGCCAAAGATACTCTCAGGCAAGTGCAAGGGAAGCAATGACAAAATCTCATTTAGTGGAAAGCAGACTATGTCAGAGGGATGTAAACATATTCAAGAAACACATTTTGCACTGTATCCTAAAAGATGATTGCTTCTTTCTTCACTGTGTTTTGGTTTGTTTCTTTCCAATTTTTTTTTTTTTTATTAGGTCCTTCGCTTTCTGAATAATAGCAAACTTTGAGACTGTTTCGGTCTCCAATGTCGAGCTGCCTGCCACCCTCTGTCCCACAGAAGGGCTGGGGCACATGTGCCCAATACAGAGGCTTCCCTTCCTGGACTTGCCTGACATGCACCCTTTAGCCTCTGAGAGCCTCTCCATTGGCCTGAACAAGTCCCAACACTCCCCAGAGAAAAAGCAATCTCTCCTCATCCAGACAGTGTATTCTATCTTATTCAATCTTTTCCATCAAGGAACATAACAAAGAAAAATGAGTTACTGAAAATGAGATGCCAATGCAAAAGAAGCTACTGTCAGCAATCTTTCCAAATTACAGTCATAGGAACTGAAAAGTTCATGGCAAAAAAAAACCAAAAAAACAAAACAAAAAAAACCAAAAAAAAAAACCAAAAAACACCACCAAAAAAACCAACTAGTAGCATAACTGAAGAGACATGGCAGTTGTAATAAACAGAAAAGTAGGGAAGACAGAGGTTGTAACTGATCTACAACACCTTTACAAAAGAAGAATGAACTTGGAAATCTACAGCTTAACCTAGCTGTGAAAATAGAGAGGATAAGAGAAAAATATATGGCCCACTAAACATAGAGGTCCATATGTATTGCAGATGTTATTTTCTATTGTCTCCTTAAAAATTAATTTCTTTTTATAAACATATCGGTGAAGGTAATAACTGTCATCAAGAAAACAAGATCTTACAGAATTCCAATTCTGTTTGTGATGCATGCACAACATATTTAGGCTTCATTTTTCTCACTGCACACCTCTACTATTCCGTCACCTTTTTGTTTTTATAGTCCATAAAAGGGCATAGGTCATTTTATAGAGTAACACTAATAGAGAGCACAGTGCAGAAGGAGGGGACCTGGGAGTGCTGGTGCCAACAGCTCAGCATGAACTGGCAGTGTGTACTGGAAGCTACGAGGGCAAACAGTTGTTGGGGTGCATTAACACACCACAGTCAAGAGAAGTGCTTTTACTGTTGTATTTAACATCAGTGTGGCCTCATCCTGAATACTGTGTGCAGTTCTGGCCTCCACAAAATAAAAAGGACATCAAAGTCCTTAGACTCATCCAGAGGAGATAACAGAGCAGGAAGGCATGTGCTACAAGGAGGGGCTGAGGACACTTAGATTGCTCAGCACATAGTAGTGGGTGCCAAGAGGCAACCTCAATGCTTCCTGCAGATCCCAGAGGGGCAGAGGCAGAGGGAGGTGACAGGCTTTGCTCCTGGGAACTGATGGCAGGGTGGGAATGGCAGCATGGGAACTGCTAGATGGTCAGGCTGGCCGTTAGAAAAACCTTCTGCACTCTGAGGGTGGTCAGACGCTGAAACACCTCTTCCTCGAGAGGTGGCTGATGCCCTACACCTGTCAGTATTCAAAAGGCCTTGGGTAAAGCTCTCATTAATATGCTTTAACTTTTGGCTAGCCCTTAACTGGAAAGGCAGTTGGACAAAATGATCTACGCCTCTTCAAAATTAATTCTATTTGTTTTTATTAAAGCGACTACTGTCCACGTAAGATACGACTACCATTTCAAGTCTTTGGTGTCTTCTGGTAGTGGGAAAAACAACTACAAAACGCTGTCATTATATAACTGATACTGCTTGCAAATCTGCTATTGATCCAGTACAAAAGATTTTAATTAGAAATTTTATTTTACTTCCCCGTTTGGACTTTAAACCCCAGAGAAAGCGTAGTGAGACTTTTCTCCCCCCTTATAGAACTAGCTCACAAATCCTACTATAGAATCACTTAGGTTGGAGAAGACCCTTAAAGTCATCATGTCCAGTCATACAGCTACCAAGTCCACCATTAAAACCATTTCCCAGTGTGCCATATCTGCATGTTTCTTAAGAGCTTCCGGTGATGGTGACTCTACCACCTACTTCCTCCCTGTGCAGACAGTTTCAGTGTCTTCTTTTCCAAGAAGAAATCTTCCTTTTACTCAGTCTAAGACTCTCCAGATGCAACTTGAATTATTTCCTCAACATCTTAAGTTCTCCTGTAATAACCATTTCCTCAAAAAGCACATTTCAGCTAGCTCTTCCTTAAAAACTGCATTCATTTAGGGAAGAATCATGGTAAAAGTCTCAACGTAATATCAGCTAAGATCAGTTTTATTTTTTTCCTAAAGATTAATTTTCTTTTGAAGGCTTTCATATTTTTCAAGCTTTATTTTGGATTATGCTTTGAAAATAAAAACACATTATTTATGGCTTTCTTTTAAAGTAAGCAAGCATAAAAGACAAGGAAGAAAATGCAGAAGCTATCAACATATGCCAACAGTTACTCCTGTTTGCTATTTTTCAGAGTAATAGAGAAAAAAAAACATATTACTAGACTGTATAGATAAGCATCATAAAGAAAGCTAGTTCATTCTTCAGAGGAAACAGCTAAAACGAGGACCCAAGTCTAGCTGTGAGCAAGTGAGAAAGAATATGACAGATGAGACACTTCTACTGGAATATTCATTTTTCCATGGAAAAGTTCACAGATGCTGATCTTACCCATCTTTTTATATCCCCTTAAAAACAATAAAGTTTACTATGATACTAGAAACAGGTCTGCATCTACAGGATTTTGTGAAGTTTTACGCAATACACGTCACCTAAAAAGAAAAACATTCATTCAATGCTATCAAATATTTGCCATCTCTGATTGGAGATAGCTAGGAAAAAAATGGAAGAGACTGGCATAAAGTAGGCTCAGTCCAGGTCATATTTATAGCTCAGGCACAGATCTGTTATATATCTCTCAAACTGCCATTGTTATATTCCTTGTCAGAATTGCAATAAGCAGAAAAAGAGAAAAAATACAAGATAAAACAACCGCAGGACACTTAACTATTAAGAAATAATAAGCTGAGGGAGCATAACACACAGCAGAGGTGACCAAAAAAAGGAAAACAGCTTCATACATAAAAGATCGTTTCACCTCTACCCCTTAGCTACCTTTCAGATTCCAATAGGCAGGACAACTAATACGAACCATAGAATGCTGGATATAGTAAGAAGAAAGCATGCATTTCAGTTTCCTCATCACCTCAGAGACAAAGTTAGTCTCTCAAGTTTTAATCTGTGATCCCAGCCAGTTAAATAGCAACCCAGCACTTTTTCCCAAAATAGGTTCTAACTTTGTATGTACAGCCCCAAACATGTTAGGTAGAAGCATTCAGCTTTAGAATTGGCTCTACAACTTTACTGGTTTTATCCTAATGATTAGTATAATAGACTTTAATGTTAATATATCCAAACGAACTTAGATCGAAGGGCTTAAAGCCCTCAATGTATCTGAAGCCAAGGACTACCAACACAAATTACAGAGGTTTAGACTTCATGTATCGATATATAGGAAAATGGCAGATGTCAACAAAGACATCAGCAATAAACTCAGTAACATACTTAGAAGCAAATACGATATTAACACATACACAAAGAAGACTAAACAAAATCATCACTGATCTGAAAATTGCAGTGGTGAATGTTTTTTCCAGAACTGTGAACAATGCTGAAAAATGAGAAAGTGTTCAGAAAAGGAAGTCATTAAATGTTAAAGTTCTGGAGAAAGTAAATATTAGGATTATTCAGTTGTCGTTTCTTATTTTCCAGACACATGACAACATGCACAAGGGAATGTGAAAATTCTAAATTAAAATATTTTACATAGGCTATTAATAGGATTAAGGTTGTGTACTTTGAATTGTGCCTTTTGTCTACTCATCCTTCATGTGTCATATAATTTCATCTGCATTTCAACTTCACTGGCCGAATTCCAGGCTGAAAAAAAAATTTCTTAAAAAAAAAATAATAATTATCTAGTTACTCAAAAACTGTTAAAACAAGTGACCTCAAGTGTTTAAACAAGTGATTTTAGTGTTTCAGAAAGTTGTAGGCTCCTGTTGCGGATGAAAAGATTAGATGTGTTTCAGTCTTCAGTATAAAGAAAAACAACACCAAAATATGAAGCACACATCCATACTTCTGAAGCCCTTTTTCTTGCCTTTCATAGCCAGCTTATCATTGCTGCTAAGCCTCTACCTTGTTCCTTTATCCTTCCCCATCTTCAGCCCAGCAGGAAAAAAAAAAAAAAATCACATCTCTAATTCACACCCTTTTTTACTGTTACTGCTGCAGCAACACAATCTGGTATTTTCTGCAAGTTCATAGACCTTTCAGATTCTCATCAAGATGTATTTCTAAAAACACCCACATGACCTGTGCCCTTCCTCAGTCTTTCCCCTAGTACCTCACTCTTAAGTCAGATACGAGGCTGTCCTGTCCTGTAATCATCAGCCAGAGGAGAGTAATAAATAATAACTAAGACACAAGGTATGGACAGAGTGATACCTCCCATCTTCTGTCACTGAACAGCTTAGAGGCTTCTTGAGCTAATGGCTAATCTGAATCACTGTTAATAGCCAATGATGGACCTGCCTCTTTCTGGAACACGTATATACTTAGCGTCCATAATTAAAGTGGAAACTATTGCCAAAGAGCATGTGAGGTGTTTAATAGGAGTTTGAGGCTTTTTTCCTTTGTTCACAGGCTGTTTAGAAATGCCACAAATTCAATGACAAAGCTCTTGATTTCATGTGCGTGTATAAGAAATAGTGAAATAAATCATTCAGTATTTCAACTCCTATAACATTAATGAATTAGATAAACATATCTAATCTTATCTGAATGACAAAAAAAAAGCACTCTGAGTAATTTGTTGGTATGGAAGTACCTTTACCATCCTTACTTCTGTTTTGCAACTATTCTGATTCTACCGTATCTTTGGGAGACAGACAAACTAAAACTTCAGTGTTCAGTACGTGAGTATATACCTATATATACAAAAGTATAGTACTCTTTTCTAATTCTTTTCCCCTCTAGTAATTCAGAATTTTCCTTCTATCTTTAAGAATGCTGAATGGCTAGCTATTTTCCAAGGACTATGATTCTCATACATTTTCTTCAGAAGTAATAGTGAAGTGCATACAAACGTACGTGTATACTCTCACATGTTATCATCACCTTTTTACACAGGCTTTAGTTTTCATCTGTTGACAACTTCTGTTGACAACAGGTCTGTCACTTTATTATCCAATCCTGCCTTTTGTTAGATAAGATCCCCCCAGAAAGACTTCTGGCATTTTCTGTATATCTTATCAGTCTATTTTACAATTGAACATACAAGCAGTTTGTATTCTATACACCCTGCTTATCGTCAGATGTAAATTAACAAATATGTGTTAAAGTTTTGTAGTCAGCAATCTCACACAAAGCGTTCAGGATCCTCCTACCAGCTGCACAGTTCTACAAGCCTCCACTACATGCACAGAAAACAGTGAGAAGTGTTTCTCCCTTCTCTTCTGAAGGCTTGCCTCACCTAACTTTTCAGATTGACAGGAGAAATTCAACACCAGACATCTTAAAATTTATGTTCTGTGCCAAAAGGAGGGGACACTAAACATTGTTTTTGAGGACTACAGTTAACACAACTAATTTCTTTTCCATCTTATTCTGAAAAGAGATTTTCTCCTTATTGGTATTTAAACGATGTGTTTTCACAGTTCTCATTAACTGAGGCAGAATGCATCAAAAATATGCATGAAAACGGATCTAACCCCCAACATAATGGTTTATAGAAACCTAGAGATTGTTGTCCATTATTTAGCCTTCCAGAAACACATATGTGGCAAGTTAACACAAACCATCACAAGCACAAGTTCTATTTATAGATGAATTCATCCACCCTAGCTACCAAGTGTAATATAGATATATTTTGTCATCATAGATACAAGTACTGCTTTCTCTCAAGCAACGAAATGAAAAACAAGAGATGGCATCTTTCTCAACCAATACAGATGACTGAGTTTTATAACTCAAAATTTGCCAAGTTAGGAAGAGAATTTAAATGTCCATTAACTGCAACTACATATGAATAAAGTAATACACTACAGAATATGTCTCTTCAGCTTACCAACGTTATTATTCTACAAGAAGTGGAAAAAAGATTTCATGATTTTCAAAAAGTCTTAAGAAATCAATGAAGTTAAAAGTAGAAAAGACTCTTAATGGTTCATTTGGAATACAGTACTTATCTCCTCTTTTCAACTGGAAAAAATAGAATATTACAAAAAATTACTGTTGTATAATTTAAAGAAAAAAGGAACTATTTCATCAGGCTTTGAAAATGGCTTATGTACTGTTCATAATCCTGAATGATGTAATAAACCCAAGAAATATTCAAATTGCACGCATCAACACTTACAATTCTCTGTAAAAACTTATTTCCAGTTCAAATATCATTATGTTTAGACATAAAAATGACTTAAAATAAAATTAGTAGGAGAATCTTAAATCCTCTTGCCTCATTCCCTCATTCTATACTTGAATAGAGAAAAATACTCTTGTTTTTAACTGAAAGTAGTAAAATCAACATTGGCTAGGTGAATAAGGTACCAAACTCAGACAAATTGATATTTACAATACAAACTGAACAAAATAGGCCCATTTTACCCCTATGTCACAATATATGTTTTAAAACACTCAGAGGGCTGTAGCCTAATCAACTTCATAACAACTATGATTAGTAAAAGTAATTATGTGATGCAATAAAGACAGCATTTGTTTCTCTTAGTTAAGTACTTAAAAGAAATAATTTTAAAGATAATAGAATTCTTATTTTCAGGTGAAATGTGTTGTAAAAAAAAAAATCTATCAAAATAATATTCTTCAGCTGGTTATAATGCTTTAGCTCTTGGGAAAATACTCTATTAAGGTTTACAGCGAACTAAATACTTTTAACACACTTCTGTGTTTAATTGCTCCACAACATAAGATTAGAATCTACTGACTCCTAATGGCTTATCAGATTACTTCAGAAAACTAAAATGAAACTAAAATAACTTCCCATAGAACCTTGTAAAATTAACAATTAAAAAGATACTGTGCAACATTTATTTATATATATAGTACGCCTCCATATTTTCTTTGTTTCACCTGCTAAATTCAACAATGAATTTAAAGAGTTTAATGTAGGAACAAAACAGGTAATGGTCAAGCCACATGTCAGACATGTCCTTACCCTGCAGAAGCACTCCACTGAATAAAGGAACAAGAACAGTTAGAGGAAAAACCATCACTACACATACTGCATAATATAAGTACTAGTTAATAAACAATAAATAAAAAGCTTGAATGAAAAGTTCAGCTGCATTTGCCATACCTTTATCTGTTGTCTTCTAAGCATTGCAAGCTCTCTCATATCTCGGAACGGTTGTAGTAAGTACTGGTAAAGCTCTGTAGTAGCTTCTGCAAGACTGCTGTAGGCCTCATCTTCCATTTGATACAGCTCAAGCAGCTCTACCATGCTTTCTGTGTTCTTGTGTTTTTCCAGCAGCTGCGAAAAGAAAAATGTCGATTTTAATGAACGTATCCAAAATTCCTACTGAAAGCAATAATAGTTTAAAAAGCCCTTTCAGCCCATCACTTCCCTCCTCCAAAAATTTTCACATGGACATGCCAAATAAAAAAAAACTTCAGTTCCCCACTCACATCTGGAACTTAGCCGGTCAGATATAATCACCTTAACTCAAAACGTGTGGCATTCCTTACAATTCCTTCTCTTCAAAAATCACCACTAATAATAAATCAGAGTAAAAAAAGCATGAGAAGTAACATATTCATCACATATGCTACTATGTTTCCCACTTTCAGGTGCGATGGGAGGAATGATGGGGAAGTTAATTCAAAAGAGAAATCAGACTCCAAGCTTCCTAGCTGGCCTACCTCACTTACTTTGTGCCCACACAGCTTTATTATGTTAATGCTGCTCCAGTCAGACAGAAATCTAAGTGAAACAGAACAGTGATCAGCATTTTATCATAGATAATTTAGGGATAAAGTTCAAATGCAGAGTTTCTATTAGATATTTTTAACAAGGAAATTATAAATGTTAAAAAAAAAAAACAAAAGGAAAATTTAGTACATGTGTTTTACTTCATCTAAGGAGATATCCTGTCCATTCCTCCTTTCGTATCTTCTGGAAAATTGATTCACTGTAGCAAGTTTGCTACAATGTATGTTTTTAATTTGTGTGTTTGCTTTGCATCTATTTTGGGCGTATGTTTCAACAAACCTCACATGCTGGTGGAAATCTCTTATTGTTTCCAAAAATATATACAACTGTTTAGCTACTGCTGATCTCATACAGACGTGGATTTCTGTGTTTACAAAGTCAAGATTATCTGAAATAAATTCCTCCCTTACGTAAGTTTCAGACCCTGAAAGTCGGTCTCTTGACCTTCCTATCACCACTTCAAAAGCATATATTTACAGTCCAAGTTTAACTAAACTTAGATTAGGAAACTAAAGAATAACCATTTTGTATCTTCTGTGCACTCTCAAGCTGGATGCTCAATGTACAAGAAACATAAGCCGTATGCTCAAACTTCATCAAGTATGAACACTGAAAAAAAAGATAGAGGGAACCACAGATGAGAAACCAAATCTTTGATCAATAGTTCTTTGGCATCTGACTCATCTTTATCCCCGAACTGTCTTTCTACCCTGGTGATCTACTCTGTTCCAGTGTATTTATATTATTCCACTGCGTTTGTTAACCAAATGAAAAGAAAAAACATTAATACAAAATTTGCATCTGACAATCCCCACTACACCACCTCAATTTTCCTCTGAAACTCTAAATTTAATCATCCAAGATTAGAAACAGGAAGTAGAGAGGCTCATAGCAGCTTCAGTTGCTTGTCCATCATTGAGATGACTGACAGATGACAGGCCAGAAAATGTTTCCCTTCAGCAAGGCTTGCTGGAGATGAGAGGCCAGGAGGAGACTCTAGAAGAGTGGGGATGTTTCTCATCAGCAATATGACAATTTGTTGTTTCATCTGAACAGTTTCATCTCGGAAATTGCTCCTACTGCAGGTTCATTCACTACATCCTCCTGCTGTCTTCCAGCAGCATGTAATAGCCTGCAGTATTCGAGTTCTCAGTGAGGGTACTGGGTAATGTTTTGTGGTTTGCAGTCTATGAAACTAATGTTCTCTGCACATTTCTGGGCTAAGTACACATAACTTAACCTCCAACTGCAGAAACAGTGTCAGGCAAGACACACTGGGTTTGACTCCTACATTTCTACAGACCATGCATTATTCCAACCCACAAGCAGTTTCAACCGCTCTTCTTGCTTACTGCCAATGCCTCAAAATACAGCTGTCATACTCAAGCCTTCTCCTACTTGTACCAGGCATATGAAAAAACTTCCCATAATCCCAAAGCCGTAGTTATTCCTCCACCAATGTTCTGAATGTACAAACCTTCTTCCCTCTCAAGCCACCTGTGACACTAAGTCTGTAATATACTGCACTGCTAGTTTTCTAGTAGTGGCTTAGGCTATAGTAACTGCTTTTTGAGTATATAATTTTGTTTAAGTATGAAATCCTACTATTCTGTTGGTATACATACTATACAGGGCAAGAAGTAATAATTTAGTAAAAACATATCACCATTTAAAGGAATATTTTGATCTAATTTCAGAATCAGAGCAATACAACATATAGTTGCTGGGGGGGGGGGGGGGAGTTGGCTGGTTTTTGTTGTTGTTTCTTTTAAAAAATGTTTTTTTTTCCTTTGCAGATGGCTCTTAAGACCTTTCTAATAGTTATGGTATTGTGGGAGGCAGTCACAGCTTTTCAGAACTGAGACTAAAATGGTGCCAGGATATGAAGGTTTATTCCAAATGCATGACCATCCATACAGTGCAATGATACTTCAGGACACTAGCAGCATGTATCTACTTTCACTGTTAGTCATTCAGAGAAAATACCATAAATGGAAACAGGATTGATAATGTCATGAGGTATCTTGACACTCAGGTGCATAGATAAAATAAGTAAATGGGAATAATTTCACACATCCGATTTCATTTGGTCTGCTGCTGGGATTCCCCTAATTCTATGCCTGCAGATGCTTCCTTACTCATTCAAAATACCAAGCCCCAAGGAATAAACTCTTAAAAACAAACACAAGCAATGGCATGTTATTCACACAACACTTACTATCCTCTTAAACTTTTAACACAAGGCAAGTAGCCTTTCTTCATTTCTACAGCAACAAACCACACATGCTGAACATCCTGTGCCTAATAAAGACATTTTTTTGAATGAAAATGGTGATGCAATTTTCACATAATTAAAGTTTCAATAAAAAGACAAAACTGGAAATCTGATTGAGAAACAACCAAATACCACCTTCTTCATTTAGACCAAAGAGGTATCAAATAGGGATATTCTTCAAAACCAGTAAAAAAAAAAAAAAAAAAAAAGGTAGGAAAGTTGCCTGCCTGTTAATACAGGTTACAAATAGCCTCATTACACACACATTCCCATTAACATGTTCTTATAAAGGCTTATTCAGTCTGCATTTGAAAGGAAAAAATATCTAAATCTCTTAGAAAAGTTGTGAATCAGCTCAAAAGCGCGTTCCATCAGATCAACACCATAAAACCACTGTCTCAAATTTCAGTTAAGTTCAAACTCCTTAAGTCTCTTATTTCCCTCAGGTAGCATTGAAATGATCCAGTTTTGGAAAACAACAGAAATGACAAAATCTATTTGAAGGGACAGTTACAGCATGCACAATTTAAGGGTATAGGGAAGGGTCAAACTACCCTCTCTCCTTTTCTGGAACTGATGTGATTACTACACTCTTCACCAATCCAGTGAGGCACGACAGCTTAGATTCTCCTAGTAGACATGGCCCCATAAGACAGCGAGGTGCAGAGGCTGGTCTATTGCTATCAATCCTAAAGGGAAGAGCAGAAAGATATCACTAGCTGCGCTACCTTCATTCTGCTCTACAGTGCAGTCCAAGGGAGCCTTTCCTGTCCAGAAGTCCTGTCCTGTCAGATGAAGCTTTTTAACCTGGCTGTCATCCAGACAGTACTTAGACTATCAGATAACATTAATGCTAGGTCTAGCACAGAATCCACTGAATTAATAATGTCATAAGAAAAACCTGGCCTCCACAGTCTCACAGGTAGTTTACTGTGCATACTCCAAATTTCATGCAGGAAGCATCTGAAGGATCTAACTTCTATTTTAGAAATAGAAAAGGTAATAGCTGAGTTTTTGTAAGACATTTGTTAAGCTGGCCAAATGCCTAAACCAACCCAGCACCTTAAAATCGTACCTTTTCAAAACTGTTAGAATAAAATAAAATACGCCACAGAAATCGTTCATTCACGTCCCACTGATGGTTAATTCTTAACACAGGCATTCAGTGTTACCATTCATTTACTTTAGCCGCCTCTGTATGAATATTTTTACTTCCATAATTTTTTTTTTAAAAGATATTATTTAATGAAGTGGGTGGAGGAGGGTAGAGTAATATCCTGTACAGGCCTGACTAGCGCACTAACCATTCAATACTGTATTTATTTTAAGAATGATGTTTCACAGATGTTATATTGTTCACAATTAAATGAATTCATATATTTTAGGCAACTATTATGCAGATAAACTCTAGTCAGCAGGAAACTTTTTCCCTGACTTAACTGTACATATACTTCAACTATATAGCAAAGACTATTTTTGTCTTTAATATTAAAAAAATATTTTAGCCATAAATCTTTAAAATCTATACAGATGACAATGCAATAGTGAGAAAGCTGCCTTCGGCTAGGAGGTTGCTCCAAAGACATCAGTGAAGGGCCCTTCCTTACATTACTTTTGCTATCATTTTCAGAACTTTCACTGTTATTATTTTGTGCAATTCATAAAAATTCTACAAACATGCCACAAATCCAACTATAGCTAAAATGAACAATAAATATTTCAAACCCTTCTTAACATTGCACATACTCTGGAAATAATAGTAATTACAGAATATACTACTCTAATTTCAGTTCTCAAAGCCTGTATTATTTGCCAATTCCAGAAATAATTATACACATTTTACACATTTTTAGTTGGAGAAGCATATTTAAAATCACAGATATACATGGATAGCTTTTTTATGGGCATATCAATTACAATACTCCAGTTAAACTATTTTTAGACAAACCATTCTTTCCACTTGAACATTGGTGTTATATAAAAAATACTGAATATTCCTGCTGATAAACTTGCAACAGCCTCAAAAACAAACAAACAAACAAACAAACAAAAAAAACAACCAGAAACAACAACAAAGAACAAAACCTAGAGCACATAGAATTCAGATGCAGAGTTTTGGCAACTGATTTTAAACTTCAAGTTCTTAAATTAGAACATGGTTAAAATGGTTTGGACTCTATTTTTAAGCTATCTTTAAGCAAAACACATTCTTGTTAATGCACATAACGCACACGTGCATCTTCATAATAAGCAGAAGCCTCCACTACACAATATTTGTTCTACAGTTAAACGACTTTTTTCTCTTACATGCACATTCCTGTATTTAGATGTCACCTTTAGTGGTTAAAAGTTCAGCCCTTCCTAGGACATTCTGGAAGTTGGTAGCCATGCCAGTGTCAGGGGGGGGTGGAACTTGATGATCCCAGGGATCCCTTCCCAAGTCATTCTGTGATTCTACAATTCTACGACATTCAGCTCTCTGTTTGCCTGAGCACATTGCCATCAGCATCCTCAGCTTGGTAATACAGAAAGTTGATTTGTATAACTATAGCAGATAAACACATTAGTAACTGACCACAGTTTGTTTCTATAATACAGCTATAAATATATTTAACTGCTGAGATATATATCACCTGGGAGAATACAACAGTTGGACACAGAGTTGGAACAGCATAAATAAATCATGTATACTGCTCAGAATTAGAGGTGTAGGAATCAGTATTCGAGCTCACTGGTCTCAACTCTGAAGTCTGAAAGAAGATACAAATGAGCGAGTTATGTATTGAATTGCTTTAGAAACCACAGGTTGTAATTGCTACATAAAGCAAACTTCCACCTACTGAGTGAACAAAAATCCTGTTTTTTCAATCAAGCTTTTCAAATTAGAGGATTCACGTGTACAACGATGCACAGTACTGCCTGGATTTTTAAGGAAGGAGGATTCTCTGAACGGCTGGTACAGAAAGACTGATCTAAAGTAATCAAGATAAATACAGATAAACAGGGTTATCAAAATTTGCAGCTACTCTATGAAACAAACACTGAATACATACAAAGCAAATAACAACAGCAAAAAAGGGTATTGGGAACTAAAACGCCGTTTGTTTAAAATGTAGGATATAAAATGCAGTACTTTAATAAAATGTTCCGTACTACATTTTAGGAGAACTGCTCACATCAAGTAAGGCACTTCATTAATTCCCCTTAAATCCTGTTTCAAACTGTCTTTTAGCACAGTACCTGAGTGCATATCAGCAGCATCATAGCCACTTTGCATTTGCACTCAGGTTAACAGCTCCTGGGACTGCAACAATCACTAAGTTCATTTACAGCACCTACCAAAATGTACCTCACTGCAACACACTACCTGTAATTCAAGGCAGCAGAAAAGAACTGAATTACTGAAGGAAAACTAAAGCATTACTTTAATGCAGCCAACTGAGCCAAGCATTATTTCCATAAATGCAACTTTACTGAACCATGCAATTTCTCTCCTTCTACTCAAAACTCTGAATAGAAATCGTAGCAGTATATTCCATGCAACTCGAGACATTACAAGTTCCACTTAAAGCTGCCAACTCTGACAACGTATGGCACATGAAATCTCTTCCTAAAAGCTGAAGAGGGGCATGTCAACAAGTAAAAACTACGCACCTCCTTTTTTGTGAGCAAGACAAACATATGTGTAACAGCATAGTAGTTTTAATTTTAAGGTGCTGAAGACAGTACTTGTCTAATAACCTTACCATATGATGTGGCTGTGCCACTCCTGAATTATGCAGTTGTGTCATGTGAGTGCCCACAAAACCCAGGTATCTGAATTTAGTATATTCCTTTGAAACAACACAGCTACAAACAAATGACATAAATCACGCAAACAAAAGCTAATTACATAGGATTGCTATGCATTTTTCTGCTGTAAGGAACAAAGAAATGAGTACTTACACCGCAATGTAACTTGATGAGTAAAATAGATGTATGGTAAATACCTTACTCCAGAGTTAATATGCTATTCTGGATCTCCTTCACTTTGGAACAGGTTAAAATAACTAAAATATAAAGTCACTAATGAATCACCAATGAGTTGGAACACAGTAACTTTGAACGAAGGCTTCTATGCAACACCTCACCCTGAAGGCTTGGCAAAGAGCTGCCACGTACTAATGAGTTCTAAGGAATTTCTCCTGCAGTGGCCCAATCCCCCACTCCCCCACCCCCCTCAAAAAAAAAAAAAAAAAAAAAAAAAAAAAAAAAATTAGAACATATGTGACGTGAAAGGTTCATGCTGTGCTGTTATATACGTCAACTTTTGGTCCATGAACCCTTTTTTTCTATGCATGCCTCTGGCAGAAAAACATTAAACAGACAATGTCTACAAATAATATTTACAATTTAATGCACTCATTGAATGTAAGTTATTACTACACTACTCTAAAGCCCCCTGCTTTGTGTACAGCTTGCAGTCTCAGGACAGACACACAGAATCAAACCCACCCTACTGAAAAGCAAACAGTCTTCAATATAAATGAGGTAATTTAACAGTAACAAAGAAATTAAAACAATGTGATCAACATCATATTGAAGTTAACTCCTAGGACTCGGGCTTCCAGCACAGAATTAGTAGCCATCAGTAAAATGCATTTGGCTTGGTAGCAGACATTCTCAGATGTTCAGTATTAAGGTAATGTTATAATGCTTTACTACTATTGGATTAGATTTTAAAAAGCCAAACAACACCAGATTCACAGCAACACTAAGGCTGAATTAACTTCCTTAAAGCTGAGCTGTGCTTATTGCTTGCTCTTACTGAAGGGATATCCCAATTACCACCCCTATTCCTTTCCCTCTTCCAGTTCCATTCCCACTCCTTTTTAGCTCTGTTATCACCTGTTGCACCCTTTCCACTCTGCATTCTAAAACTTCACTAGTTGTTGGGTTTCCTTGTTGAAGTGCCTGACGCCTAGCAGAAAGCCTGTGGGTTAATTTACTGAAGTTTACGTTGAGTGACAGTGATGCACAAGAGGACAGCATCAGACGCAGGAGAGGGCCCCATCCTCTCAAGGCAGGCTGAGGTAGGTGGTGCATTATAGCATTGTCCAGCTCTTCATCACCCTGCAGCTGTAAAAATGATAGGTACTTTTAAATCCTGGAGAATGGCTCACAGGTAATCCAGGTAATTTCAAAGTTTCAACTTCTGCAGCACTTTATGCAATAGTGAAGTCGTGCAAAAAGCTACGTCTAAGAAGGAAGCACATAACAATACCCAATTTTCAAAGCTTATAATCTAAAAATAATATTTTTTTTATTTAGGAATTGAATACAACATCGAAAAGAGATGAATAAAAAGCCTACTACTACCATTAAAAAGTCAAGACATGGAGAAACTCCTGAAATCGCATATCATGCAACACTGCTTTGCCTCCTACTCGAGTAGTAAATACCACATAAATAGCAAGTTATTAATTGCCTTCACAGCATGAAAACATTTCCAAAGAAATTTTAACTAATATCAGATGAACACAGACTTGTATCCATCTGGGTTTGTTTCCCTCCTGCTTTCATGACAAGTGAGAGAAAGAGAATGTGATGCATAAATAAAATACCCATGGTACTGCAGCATGACAAAACATAGTTGAAACGTTACATGCAATTTACCCATTAAACACTTCTAGGACCACTCCGATATTTTAAGTAGTTTGGAATTCTTTAGTTTTTTGTTTTTTTTTTTTAAACTTCACCAGAGCATTCTTATTTTTCTGAATTATACTACCCTGGAGTAACAAAGGGTTCAATCAGAAATTCTGAGAATGTATATTCCAAGCAAACACTACACTACTTTCAAGTTCAAATAACATTCTTAGAGGGGTGAACTGCACCAATTTGGGCTTTGAAGACACAGAGCTATTTAAAGATGCATTATAACCTTTTAGAAACTTCTAAATCTACAAATTCTCTCCCTCAAAAGCTTCACAGCAGAACTGTTGCTTTTTTTTTTTTTTTAATTTCCCTAGAAATAATATAGCATACAGTTTTCATCAAGATGTTAAAAACTTAACAAGAAAGATCCACTAATCTAAATTAGCATCTCTTTAGGAATGGGGTTCGAGTACAAAATCTGCAGAGGTACCTTCTAACATTATAATCTATGATTCTACATTATTGAAAAACGTTTTACACAACCTTCTCCCCGAAGTATCTGAAAGAAAAGCCATGATGCAAGACTGCTATGCAAGAAGTAGACCACTACTCACTTTAGAAGACCTGCGTACATTGTCCACAAGTCATTGCAAACAAATGTGAATTACTTAAACACAGGATTAAAGTAGAATGCTGAAAAGTAGAGGTCAGAAAACAAGGACACATTTACGGACATGCTGCAAGTTAAAAATATAGCCACATGTGTTGAAATTCTTCGTGGAGTCTTGAGACAAACTAACAATGGCTTGGTTTATATTTCAGGCGCAAATTCTTCAGAATATGGAAACTAGGCAAGTTTCAGCAATAAACTAATTAAAGCAGAAACACATTTCCCTTATTAATTTATACAGTTCATGACTGGAAGATACTATGAGATCATCCAATCTTCTATCCAACAAACTTAGACTATTTCCTGTATTTTTATAGTCCCATTTCAAGTTACACATGAGCTTTAATAATTATTCTTAGACACCAACTCATATGCTTGCAGATATTGCCAACAGATTTCTGATGAGATTAATCTACTACTTCTTGAGACAGCAGAGTTTTCTTTTTCCTTATCATTCTTAAAACATTCTTGCATATTTGCTATTGAACAGTATAGCACTTAAAGCAGGGGTTCAGATTTTGGGTGAACTATCCAAGATTCTTATTCTGAATGGCTGTAGAGGCATTAGTGCTATGCAAAATGCCTAACCAACTCAAATTGTTCCAAAGTATATCAGCTTAGGCTCCCTTCCTCAGAAACATCAAGATCAGTATACACAATGTGGTTAAATCTAGATGTGCCTCATATGCCCCTTCCCTGGAGCACTAGCATCCTGAACACCTATACACAGCAGGATGCTCAATTTTTAACACTGTAAATGTCTACAACAGAATATCTTATTTGCAAGCTATTTATTGCTTTGTAAATTAAAAACCAGTGGTTTTTTTTTTTTGTTGTTTGTTTTTTGTTTTTTGTTTTTTGTTTTTTTTTTTGTAAACATCACTGATCATCTATTGGCAATGTCTTGTAGAAAAATGTAAGAAAATGCAATTTTTAAAAAGAATCTGCTTTTTAATTCTAAGCCGGTCTATGTAACACTGATGTAGAAACCAAGGACAGAAAAAAACTTAGTGGCTATTGAAAGGCATTGTCCTTTAACACATTAAACTGAGGAGTGAGAAGGAAAGCAATGCTGGCAAAAATGGAGAAAAACATGCAAAACAAAGTAATGTAAATGTAAAGGAAAAAACTACCCAACACCATATCTAAAAAGTGTTTTTCTTGCATAAATTGTACAAAGCTCTTCAAAGTATCCTTGCATATGAAAATGCTCTAACTCCCAACAGCTAGAGCAACATTAAAAAAATAGAACAGGAAAAGCCCCTCTCTACATCTAGGGAAACAAAAACAAAACAAAAAAAAGATCAAGTTTTGAATGTAATACCAAATAAAATAAACTTCACAACAGAATCCTTACCAAACTACAATATTGAAATGACTTTTCAACCCCAATTCCCACTACTGAATAGAGCATATATTGCATTTTACTTCATTTCTCCCTTTCTCCCAGGTATTTGAGTAGTGAAGCAAAACGTGGGAAACTAGAAAGCTGCTGCGTTCAGTTTCTAAACACTAGGGTCTTAGCTTACTAAATGCTGTCCTGAATAGTACTGATATCTTCTACAGAAAGTGTGGTTCTTTTCTCATGCAGTACTTAAACTCTGTCAACTTAGTTTTACAAGCAGATGTCCTTTTTGTTGTGCACATAACATATATAAATCTTGAAGAAATGTAAGAAGCATATATTAAGTATTTCAACGCTTTGAGATATAGCAGTAATATTCATCTTCAGCTAGCTTGTCAAACTAAGACAATACAAGTAAATCAACATATTAAGTTCATCTACATACATATGCCATTTAGAATAATAGGAAGGAAAAATTAAAAAAAAAACTGTAGCTTCAGATACAACACAATGATCTGACTGAGACTGGAAAAGACAGTACAAAAAGATTGGGAAAAACAAAGGCTGTATCCAAGAACTCTAATTAAACTGCAACCACAAGTCATAAGCAATCACAAGCAGTTTGCTGCTAACTATATAAGAGAAGTAAAAGGGAAGAACAGCAGAAAAATAAACATATAGTTGGGAAGATATCAAATGGAAGAATGATGAAAAATGAAAGATTTCCAGATAAAAGATAAACAGTTATTTTGCTTAGGAATTAGAAGGTTTTAGGGTAAAGAGAACACAACACAGTGGTGAGATGATCTAATGTACTCTAAATACTGAATTCCTAGAAGACATTTTAAAGCATGTATTTTAAAATGGTATGTAATAACAGCTATGACTTTCAGCAGTGTCCACTTTATGATTAAGTTACTGAGACACTTACTCATCCTCACTGCTACAGGGAATCAAGCATCTCTCAAGGTATACAGCTCTCTCCCCCTCAATTCCATGTTTTATGGTAATATCAATTCTTTATGAGTAGCGTTTAGCTGGTAACATTTATTTACGTACATATAGCACATTTCACAAATTCACTGAAATTCCAAAGTTTAGATATTTTGCTTTTGAAAAGTTTCTATCTGGCTTACACTTTCATTGTTAGCAGAAAATGGGAGGGAGGAACCACTCCACATTTAATTCTGCTTTTGTGAAATCATATATTCAGCACTGTGGAGTGAGTATACTTACAGAATGACTCAGGTGTGAACTTTCAGCTACTAAAGTAAACAAACATCTAAAATGTTTATTACATTTAGACTACTCTGTAACAACTAAAAGCACCGCCAAGGACTACAACTGTTGATTAGATAAATAGGAAGATTGATGGCTTTCGAGAACACTCTCCAGAAAGAAAAAGAAGTCTTTGGTTGAGCAGCAACAGAAGCAGGAGTCGGAGCACTATTTTCATGAAGCTCTTCTTAAGAATGTGGAGCTGATACACCTGCTCTACAAAGCACGCCCTACAGCTGGTAATGCACTACGTTTTGCCCAGTAGAAACTTGCAGTAGTATTTTACTGCTTAAATGGCACACTTACAAAGTACTCAAAATGAATCAGAACAGTTTTACTGGGAAAAAAAAAAAAAAAAAAAAGCAACAACAAAAAACACATTACAACTACTGAGGTACATAAAAACAGATTCCAAACAAAAATAGGCTGGATTTCCAGGATGCTCAGCAATAGTCTGACCCTGCTCCATGCTTTTTAATAGAAATTTAAAATAGAAAAAAAATCTAGGTTATGTGTCATTTCAATCCTCCATGCACCCCAATTTAAATTAAAAGCTACATTCTGATGTCCCACAAGATACCTTCAGCATCTCCTAAATCTAGCTAGAAGCAGATCACTGGTTACAAACAGGTCATTTTATCTGAGGAAAAAACTGATTTTTGTGAGAGTGTCTCACCACCAACACACATAATAATTGGGAAGAAAGTGACAGAAGAGTTTCTGGGAAAGAAAAAAAAAACAAAAACACACACACAAGGAAAGAAACAAAAAACCCTCATCAATAGCAAACAAATAACATTTTCTTCTTTTTAAGAAGTTGCTACCATAACAAAATACATGAAACATTCTGACTGTATTTTTCTAAACCTTTCTAGCTCAAGTCAAAAGGAAAGAAAATTAAGTCAACTGAAGTTCACACAGTTAGTTTGGTGCTTAATATTCCGCTGAACAAGGGGGACACTACCAGTCCCAAGGCAGTCATAAGCTAGGCAATGAAAGCAAGATGCTCTCAGAACTTATTCCGAATTAAACCATCTACAGAAGTGTTTCTGAGCTTTTAAATTAAACCAACTCAAAAGAACCCAGAAAACAGACACGGAGAATGGTCTTTCAGTTTGTCTAGAGTAATAATCCACAGGTCACACTGAGAAACAGCAAAACGAAAGCAAGTCTGTGACTAGTCTTAGAACTGGCACTGAGTATCACCTGCCAAATTTCAGACCGCTGCAAAACTTGAGCTCTGAAGAAAAGAGAGATTTACAGGTACTATGAACTCAAATTCATGCATGAATTGTACAGAGGCCTCCTTACTTACAACTTTCTATGCAAGAGCAAGAAAAAGATACGCATACAACAGAATACGTTTGTTGGTATGACTATGCCACCAATCCCTGTTAATCATAGTTTATACTAACAGCACTTCTTCAGTAAATCTGTGACGACATTCAACCTTCTGCCAGCACAGCAATGACAATCACATAGTAACCACCTTTGATATTACTATGCTTACAAAGATTTACAAGTAAGTACACTTAGCCTGAAAAGGTCCTCCCACATTATAACAGCCAGGAAACTGTCAGTAACAAGAGCAGAGAAAATAACCTTTTCTGCCTTCTAGATACAAAACGTTAAGGTCTTAGAAATATTGGCCAAGAAGTTGTAATCCTAAAGAATGATTCAGTGGTATCCACTGTTTTGAAACAGTAACATCTTTTTAATCTGGTCATTAACTGGTTTTACATCATGTTTCTACTTGGGTGTTTAGTCTTCTAGCTGAGCATCCAAGGAATTTTTAAATAGGCATAAATTTAAATGAACCAGAGTCCCCCCCCCCCCCCCCCCCAAAAAAAAAAAAAAGGACCTACTAGTTTCCAAAAACTGAGGTAGAATAACTTCTACTCCCGTAGATACAGGGGTTTACTTTGAAATAAATGTTTCTAAGTTATTAAAGAATTAATAGTTTTGCTTGGAAGAATAAAAGACGTGGTATTTTGAAACACTAGGTTATGCAGAAGAAAATAATTTCATGTCATACAACTACTCTGCAACTATTTTTCCTCTCATCTTGGGTCTGTTTCTACTTGTAACATTCTTCTGGCCTACCAAAGGCTTCTAATTGTGACAGAGATAAAAATGCCTATTACAAAAACCAACAACTATTAACTACTGTGAGAATAAACTGGAGCAACAGATGGCCACATAGGGGAAGCAGAAACAATGAACAGGAGAGGTTCTGTTGCTTTGTTCCTCCACACC
This sequence comes from Callipepla californica brunnescens, assembly GCA_023055505.1. Taxonomy (NCBI): domain Eukaryota; kingdom Metazoa; phylum Chordata; class Aves; order Galliformes; family Odontophoridae; genus Callipepla; species Callipepla californica. The sequence continues at coordinate 3,208,028 of JALIRH010000052.1, read as the reverse complement.
AAAGAAGGTATGCAAGAGAAACTACAAGCACTTCTGAAGTAATATTGTAACTGCACAGGGAAAATTGTCCTGGAAAAAAGAGATACAGGAAGTAATTATAAGCCTCAGAAGCATATGTTACCATCTTAAACCAAAGTTTCTGTGTTCTAAACTTGCACGCAACATTATGTAAATGAAAGTCCTCTATATTCATTATGCTCCTCCATACTATTTCAGATGCCAATGGCATCCACTCCCTTTTCCTCCTCCTCAGAAGCCCTTCTAAGAAGTAACATTTAAAAGTAGAATGCTTAAAATTGCTAATCTGATAAATACAACATTCTCAACAGCTATCGGGCAGATTTCAGGTAGAGCCGAGAAATTAGAACGTGAGATGAAACACTGATTCAGTGGGTTCAACCTAAAAGTATGAAAAACCCTCACTTCAAAAATACCAACACCCACCATCCACTGCCTCGTTTGCTCAGAACTCAATGGCAGGCAATATCAGCATTTAGTTCAGAGAAAGACACTGACAACCAGGTAAACCACCAACAAAGTAAGGAAAAGAGAAACTTGAGAACCAAAAGGGAAAGTGCGGGTCATTCTATTGGTTTCTTTTCTTAAACATGAACTACCTTTAATTAAAGAAGGATTGATTTACACAATGGACAGTGACAGAAGTACAGCTTACTGACACAAGGCACGACAGTAGATTGGTTACCATGAGAAAGGAATATTGTACTCCAGTCAAGTACACAAGTATGAGCTGCCATTTTGTCTGCACCAGACTCTGAACATTAAACAGAGAACGGTACATTTATGGATAAAACTTGTAGCGACTACTGATAACTGATTTATTTTTTGACTGCAGAACTGATGCTAATAAGATCAAAGTTGAGATTCTTCATGAAACTAACAGTTCTTGTGCAGTAATTTCGAAAGGGTGTTTTTTCAAAAACACCACGCACTTTGAGTTAGTTAGACAGCCACTACCCAAATTCCACATTTAAAAGCAGCATTTCTCTTCCTAATGAGCTATTCCCAAAAAATGCTTAGCAGAAGGCCAAGTGAATTTAGGTACGTATTACTGATCATTAATATAGTCAAAGGAAAAAGTGGTTAGATGATACAATTCCACATGCTCTGGACTAAAACTTCCACAGAACATTGTCAGACTAATGACTAGTAGCATACAAAAATTACAATGATGAATTCAGCCCTTTCAACAGGGGTAAGAAAAAATAGAAGTATTAAAGTCACAGGGACATATCCTAGCTTAACGGTTTGGAAATATATTTGTATCTGACAAAGCTACATTGAGATGCCCTTGTTATGATTTCATCACTGACAACAATTTTCTCATACTTGGTAACTTTAATCATTACAGAAATCATAGAATCCTTTGAAGACTCAACACTATACCAACTACACAGACAGCAAGCATGTATGCTCATACTCCATCAATAAAAAAACAAAACAACAACAATGTTAACCACCACACATTTCTGAAAACACAACATTGTAGGATATAAGCGGGCTGCAGAAACAGCTAAATTTTATCTACAGCCATACAGCAGAACTTTGATGGTGTTTACAAAAACCAAAAATGCCACGACCTGATTCACGCACATGGTCACGCCTACACTTGGGGCATACTGTATAGAGTCACAGAAGTATAACAACAAGAGTATCCTCTTTAATACATATCAAGGGTCTCACATACTCCCAGCAGAGCAAGAACTAAAAAAAAAAACAACAAAAAAGCCCTCACATGATGAATCTGGAAACTATCAGATGCAACTTCCTTAACTTTTTCTGTCTGAGCAGAGTAAGGTATGAGGAAGCAAGATGGCACATCCAGCTGCACCTGAGACCTGTCAGGCACTGGCAATGGCAATGTGGGGAGCTCTTGCTGAAATCCCGACTCTAAGAACTTACCAACACTGTGCAATCGCTGTAGCTACGCCAACTCCACAAGAAGACATCATCTCACTTAGAATACCAGATTCAGCACCCAGAGCCCAAATTTTTTGGCCTCCAGTGACTAAACTGTACTATCAAAATAAACACCACATGTTGCTGCTTCTATAAAACAGGCTCCAAACCCATTCTAGTGCAAAGCAATGCAATAGCAGAAGTCTGGCAGCAAGGCCTTGCCAAACCCCCAAGATCTCTGCTCCACGAACGTCTGCATCTGATTGCAGCAAGTAAAGCAATGAGCCACACCGAGCAGCGACTGAAATCTGCGCCTTTTAAATCCTGGCCCGGGAGACCCTGGAAACGTGAAGTCCCCCACTCCTACTCATCCGCGGCTCGGTCAACTCTGCAAAAACAGACAGGCCCAAGTGCAGAGAACTACTACAGAAGGTGTCACAGAAGATAACACGGAGGCGCAGACCGCGTCGGAGCCTCACCTCCTGGATCCGCCGGCGGGCCCGCTGCAGCACCTCCTCATAGCCTTTCTGCCGCAGCTCGCTCAGGCTCTCGTAGTACTCCTCAGGGTCGTCGGTCTCGGTGAAGAGCACCTGCGAGAGGATCTTCCATCCGCACGTGTCCAGGCTGTGCACCAGGTAGACCTGCAGCCGGTAGCACAGCGCGTCCATCTCCTGCTCCGAGAGCTCCGGCGCCCCGAACAGCACGGTCCACATGCCCGAGGGCTCCTCGGGGAAGGCGGGCAGGTAGGGCTCCAGCTCCGAGTTCACCGAGCACAGCTGCTGGTGCACGGCGCGCAGGTCCTGGAAGGAGAACAGCCCGGCCCAGCTGCACTCCTCCCCCGCGGGCTCCGCGTCGGGAGCGCCCGCCTCGGCCGCCTCCTCCCTGCCCAGCTCCAGCACTTCCATCTCCTCGGCGGCCGCCTCCGCGCCCCGCGCCGCCCTGCGCGCCGGGCCGGCCCTGGAGGATCGCAGCGGGCTGCCGGGCAGCGCGTCGGCCCGCTCGGCGCGGGGCAGCAGGGCGGGCTCGGCGGCCCTACGCGCCGCGGGGCTGGAGGCCTTGGGGGCGGCGCGGGCCTCGCGGGAGCCGCTGCGCTGGCGCTGCGCCGTGCGGTTGTGGCAGGTGATGGCGAACTTGCCCTCGATCTCGTTCCAGGCCACGATGAAGACGAACTTGTGCTTCTCCCGCTCCTGGAACGCGTGAGGCCTCACGGCCACCCAGTCGGCCTCCAGCGTCTCCTCCAGCGCGAAGGCGGACATGGCGCCGCGCGGCCGCCTCCCCCCGCTCAGCTCCGCTCCGCTCCCGTCCCGTCGGCCGCCCCCGCTCGCCGGCCGGCCGGCAGCCCGCAGACCTCGCCGCTCACCGCCCACCGCCAGCCATCTTAGCGCGGGGGGAGGGGAAGGGAAGGGAGGGGAGGGGGAACGGCTTGCGCTGCGCGGGCCTGGGGGGGAGGGCGATGCTCCGCGTCCCGGCGCGGGAGGAGGACGGAGAGGGGCTGCCGGCACCCGAGCTCACGCACCGCCACCGCCGCGGCGGACAATGCCCGCTGCCCCCGCTCAGGTACTGCCGCGCGTCACGTGGGGCGGGATCTGTTTACAAGCAGCGGCGGCGCTGCGGCAACTCAACGCCGCGCCCGCCGAGCTCCTCCCCCCGAGGGCCAGGCGGCTTTCCTATTGGCTGCTGATTCGCTCGCCCCGCCCCCCTCGTCCCGTCTCTCGGACGTACAATGCGGCCGTTCAGACGCGCGCGGGGCGTGATGGGAGGGGCACGTGTCCGGTCCGTGCCTTCCGAGCCGCGGCTGAGCGGCGGCGCCGGGGGCTGTGCGCGGCCTGGCGGGCTCAGGGCTCGCCGCGCCGCCTGAGGCCTCCGAGCCTCTCGCAGGGCGCGCCGCTTGCAGGGAGCTGTCGGCCGCGCTCCTGGAAGCGTGCCGGACAGCGGCGGTTATCCGGACGTGATCCGACGGAGAGCGGCCGCTAGGATCTCGTTGCCCTTTGGGATATTCTGTTTCACTCTGTGCATAAACGAAAAAAAAACCAAAAAAACGTCCAAAGATAACTTGCCTCGGAAATAGGATGGGCAGCGTGCGTTGAGCCACCACCTCAGAGAACAGCATTCTTTCCTGGTGCTGTAAATTTCAGCGCAGATCAAAACATCTGTGACATTATTGGAAAGATTTGATGATATGCAACGTGTAAGTGTCCAAGCAGGCAAATGATAATACATTGGTGAGGAGCAATACTTTGGTCGTTAGATATCCAGAAACAAAATTGCAGAGGATAATAGTAAATAGCAGTCCCGTTTTGTCATTAGAAATGCATGAAAGAAAAATTACAATAATGAAGATGTGGGTCAGTCTGCATGTATATATATGTATGTAAACACAGGCCTAAGAAAATTCGACATTGATTCAAGATCTCTCATCAGCCAAACAATCAGAATCCTAGTATTTCAAGTATGCTATTCAAAGACAAGGTCTTTGAAGCAATTGTGGCTGTTCTCAGATAACAGGATGAGCCATTAGAATTTAAAGCAGATATTTAGTAAATGCAGCATTTGGGAGCTGGATGAAAAGTAGTCTGAAATTTGATAAGTTTCTGATAGGCCTGTTCTAATGCAGCAGAAAGCTGTGCAATCAGGTCTCAAAAGCTATTGTGTGTTGCCAATATTGTACTTACGGAAAAAATAAATAAATGCAAGGAAATAGCAACTTTTCAAAATCACATTATTAAGGAACACAGAATAACCTTTATAGCAACTTCTTTATTGTTGGACACCCATAACTTGTCACTCAAAAATACAAAGGGCAGGCTTTCCTGATTTTGTTGCTTTGTTCTTAAGACCAACTAAGGGAAATATATCAATGAACAATACTGAGTAAAACAGCAAAAAATGAAAACGATTTCTTAAAGGCTAGGAATTCCCTTCTGAACAAGGGTTCTGGTGGAGTCTACTTAAGAAGAATGTTACCAGCAGGTTGAGGGAGGCCACACCTGGAGTGCTGTGTCCAATGCTGGCCCCCCAGTATGAGAGAGTCATGGGCATGCTGGAGGCCATAAAATGATGAAAGGTCTGCAGCACCTCTTCAGGGAGGAGAGGCTGAGAGAGCTGCCCACTCTACAGCCTGCAGAAGAGGAAGCTTAGCAGCATCTCATCAATGTCTATAAATACTTGAAGTATAAAGAGGATGAAGCCAGGCTCTGAAAAGAAGTGCCAGGACAAGAGGCAATGGACACAAACTGTTTCTGCTGTACATCAAGATGTTCTTCTGTACTGTGTGGTCAGCTGAACACTGACATAGGTTGCTCCAAGAGACTGTAGCATCTCCATCCTCACTTGGACGTGGTCCTGCTTGAGCAGGGAGGGTGTACCAGATGACCTCTGGGGATCCATTCCAGCCTCAACTCTTCTGTGATTCTGTGCTCGTCTTCACTAATAAGAAGTTAGTTAGATAGCACTTGATGAGCCTGGCCCAATTAGCTTGGCTTGTGGTTGATTTCCACAGTTTAGAAAAGTGAAAATTTTGTGTTAACTGAGACAGCTGCTGGAGAGTGTTTCTGTCTCCTAAGAGAATCTGGCTGCCTGGAGAGAAATGAGCTGCCACACTTCAATGTGCAAGGATCCCATCACTAAACTGGAAACCACGTATGAGAGACCTAGTTAACCTTATTAACGAAGATATTGGAAACAATTACTCAATAGCTAGATTATTATGTTTCAAAGAGCCAAAGGTTTCTGAGAGCCACAAGCATTCTATTGCTAGTGAGCTGAAATGTAAGCTTGGGACTTTAATTGGTGTCATGTTTTTTTGGTTTTTTTTTTTTTGAAGAATTGGGTCAAGCGCCAGAACTTTTATACAGGGAGTACTTTGAGTCATTGCTATCCCTGGGCAGGCTCCAAGCAGTGATTTTTAATATGATTTTGGGTTAGTGAGCCAGTGATAAATAAACTTCCACAAGTTTCTCTGTACTTTTTTTCTGCCTTGCAGTTTCATTTACCTGAGCCAGTTCTCAGACCAGCCAATTTTCAGACATGATCTCAGTTCAGATTGGTGTTGGGAAAACAAGGAAACTAGAGAATCAGAATTCATCAGTGAAGGAGATGGATTGAAAGCTTCTCAGCTGCATTGACTGTAGGCTGCTTAGGAGTACACAGTACAAAGGCTGGTAGCAGTATGAAACCCTATGGAATTGCATGTATGTACTTGTGCATGTGTAGGGTGGGTTAGTAATTTCCTGTCATAAAAGGTTGAGTCCTGTGTGGATGGAATAACCTGTGGTCTCATCCAATGCTGTCTAAATTGTCATCTGCATACTGATGTTATGAACAAGGAGAGAAATACTCCCATAACTGTTTATACAAGCATTCCAGTGAACGTGCGATTCCTACAGATTGCTTCAGGCTGAAACACTGTTCTGATTTTGAATTGCTGAACACCTTGGATAAACTTCTTCTGATATAAAGTGTTTTTTGAGAAAACAAGGTCTCATCTGGACCTAATCTAAAGTTTAATCAATTCCAAACTACTACTATTGTAATACGATTTCTGTTCCTGTACAAGACTGATGTGATCTCAGCTGTACCATGCTTCACTGTAGCTGAGGTGGAGAGTGGAAGATATTCCTTAGCATGCTTCGAAGTGCTGTAACGGTGCAAGTATCTTTAGGTGTCCTGAAATTGCTGTTAAGTATTGTGTTAACACAACTATTGCAGATAAGCATTTGTAGTAGGTTTCTGTTGATAGTGTGATTTTAACTTTAATGCTGGGAAGCCAAATAGAATTGTCTGTTTGTTGTTCATGGGAGTCTTTTTTTTTTTCTTTTTTTTGGCAAAGGTTTTGGAGTGTTATTCTGGAATATGTATGTGTGAAGTGAGACTAGAAGCTGACTACATAATAGCACTATTGAGTATGTGATGTCTTAGTAGCACACATTCATTAAAATACCCATTAAAAAAATCACACTTTCTATTAATAGTTTTATCTGTGCTTGAAATTCTGAAAATGATTAATCTTAGCAACTTTGATGGAAGAAGAATTTTGGGATAGTTTCTAAATATAATGAATTGCATTGTGCAGGGGAAAAAGGTATACAGCAGTATATGTAGTAGTCCGTCCATTCTATAAAGGAAGACTAAATATTTTTGATATTTATGCTGGCTCCAAACTGAAGAATTTTCTGCAGCCAAATATTATTGCAGTTGTAGACCATGTGGATTTGTTAGTGCATGGTAAACTTTACAAACGTGTGTTTAAGTTGAACTGCTGAGAAAACCCAATACTTTAAATGCAAATCAATCTTTCCTTGAAAGAGATCATTCATAAAAGCCAGTATTTTCTCTATAGCCAAATGGGAAGACTTATGCACTTAATTTGTTTAAGTGACAATGGCGAATAATATGTTGCTAATGCTTACGTATCCCTCCCTGGAAGCTGAGATGGTATAAAACCTGTTTTCAAGTTAAATCTGCTTTTATAGTTGGAAAATTCTAATTTTAACTGGAGTTTGAATAAACTATCTGAAAGTAGTCAGTAGTCTCTGTGGCAAATAAAAAGGCATGTGCCATGAGAGACGTGGTTGGACCAGTCTCGTCTTTCAGGCTGGGTGAGTTGGGAATGATGGTGTTTGCAGCTCTCTTCAGTGGTTTACAAGGTACTTCTTCAACTTGTTTGTTTACAGAAACTATATTCTTACGTGCTCCACCCAAGTATATGGCAATAAAGAAAATGATCCTGATGACAGAAAGGACGATCAGTAGTTTTGAAAAAGTGATTTTTTAAAAGTTGAAAGTGCGGGAATTCAAGGAATATTTCTAACTTATTTTTTTCTCAGATTTAATATTTTATAATTAAAAGATAATTGTACCAGTTGCCTAGAAGTTGTATTTTCTTTGAGGACAAGAGTGAAAAATTCCAGTCTGAAATACTTTGATAAATAAAGAAAATGCTTTCTTTGCTCTGAACACAGGGTGTGAACAAGTGCAGCAATATAAAAACTGTAGTAGAGCGTTGGAAGCTATTATTCAAGGGAAGAGGAAGCAATAGATATAGCCACATCCACAGTTTAACTCAGTCAATCAAGAACATTTGTAAGAAGGCAGGAAAAGCCCCAAACCACAGAACAGGCATTGAGTTATAACAGACAGAATACCTACATGAAGCTAAAAAAAAGAGGAAATTCTAGTTCCTGCAGTAGTGAATACAGTCTGCCTTCTGATTGATCATATAGCATATGAAAAGAAAACAATTTAGATGTTTTTAAGTAGCCTGAAGAATTTCCATCTTCTTGGTGTCTGATTTACAGATAAAGTGATAGACGGGGAGCCTAATCTATCTGCAGGATCACATGAGGCCTACAATAAAATACTTTGATTGTATGGGAAAATATTTCTCAGAGGATTTCTGGCCTGACTTTTGGATGAAGAAAGTGTGTTGAAGACCACTTAGCTTTTGGTTTAGTGTGTGATCCTAGAACTTCCCATAAGCATGTAAATCACTCTTCCTTCCGTCTAAAAACTGAATCCTCCATGAGTCACTCTTACTTCCAATACATTTCAAGGCCATCTGATCCATCAGAGATTCTGCAGGACTTGTGTCATCACATTATACAATGGCTGAGATGAGCATGACAGACTATTGTATGCAGAGCCAATGCTGTATTTGGGTCACAATTGGATGGTAAAATTTCTAAATGAATTCTTTAACCAGCTAAGAATAGATTGAGTAATGGAAATATTACTCAGTAAAATCTTAGCTTGAACCTGATGAATTTAATCTACAGAGCTGTCAAAAATCTCTGCCAAACCAAGAAAATGCCAGGATTTCTTTGCACTGTTTGTAACTTTCAGAGTTATCTCACCAGACAGGGAGTTCTACCTTCTGAGATTTCAATCATGACAAAACCTTGAGGAAGTGACAGGAAATTTGTCCTTAGTTGTCCAACTACTTTCTCTGTGTTGCTTAAGTTTTGAGAAAATGTGAATGGTGTAAGTAAACTCTACATCTGATAAATATCAATTTTAGTTTTTCTGTTTGGTGGTAGCTCTTTCCCTGTGTGATCTATGGATAAAACCTCTTGAAAAATAATCGTGAAGTAAATGACAGTGCTGTAACAATGAAGATTATAAGTTTAGACAATTATTGAATTAAGTATCTGTGATTTTTAAAAATCACAGGGACACGGTTGATTTGTTGGTTTGTTTGTTTGTTTGTTTTAGTTTTTCAGCAAAACATTCTGATGTTTATCATTTTGCTCCTCTTTCATACAGGTCAGGGAGGACCATAGATAATTATGTTTAGCAAGTTTATTCACTTACTGTCTTAGGGATGCTGGTAGGTTTTGAATTATTTGCTAGTTTCAACACAGAAACTAGCTAATGTCCATTCTGTATGTAATCTCCCTGAAGCGTGGGCTACACTGTTCTTAACTACCCAACTTGCTTTTGTTAAAGACACCATATAAACATGTGCAAGTTTTAGTCATAGGTCTGGCTACAGTGTAGATGTACTTAATAGTCTTAAAAGAGCAGTGTCTCAGAAAACATATACATTGGTCTTCAATTACAACAGGGTATGCTGATGTGAAAGACAGAGTTGGGGCAGAAGGTAAAACACAAGGCCGAATAATGTCTGAATTAACAGACTTTGGAACATAAAAAACAGTAGGCTGGTATGATGTTTACTAAGTATGGAGTATTTTCCGAGGCATTATGAAAGTTATCTCCTAATAAAATGCAAGTCAGCAGGATAGAGAGAAATTTAAAGTCTGACCAGTTTTTGAGCAAAAAGAATTGCTGATAGCAACTACTGCTTGCCAGATATGTGTTGCAGCAGTTTTGGGATCCAATGAGACTGGAGACAGTTCAAGAAAGAGAACAGCCTACTGAGTAAAGAAGTATATACTAGTAAGAAAGTCTTCTAACAGAATTCTCCAGAGCACACTGGAAATAACATCATAAAATAGAATAAACTCAGCTTATGGAGTGAAAGGTCATAACACTGCTGCTGATGCTATAGGAAGCCTCAATTCCAAGTGTCCTCATCAAAGAATGTTAGGAGGAGACTCCTACATCTAAGAGAGCTTAGGTGCTCTCTTGTATGCGTCAGTGGAAGACTTGAGATTTAGCTTCCCTTTTGAAACAGTTATTCTGATTAAGCTCTTCAGGGGAAATGCTGGATATATGAGCTGCTATCTATGGACATAAGTACAATTGAAGCTGCTGCATGGTTGAGTCTGATCCCTTTACTCAGTATGGGAGAAATAGATGGTATCTTCATCGGACTCCAAATTCAGTTTAATTGCCGTGTGGTCCCACTGGCAGCACTGAGGAAGGGAAGCAATCCTTGTAGAAAGAAGTCTAAATCTTCTGCTGTTGGACCTGTGAGAGGTTAAATCCCTCCTTAAATCTGTGTGATCAGATTTCAAAGAGTAGCAAAGTCCAAGAGGGATTTTGTACACAGCTGTAATTTGTAGTTTAAATGAGAATGATAAAGGAAAGGTGAGTTTTCTTACTTCTTGTAATGTCACTGGACAATATTGTTTGGCAAGCTCCTGTGTTTTCATTCTGCATTGAAACAGCAAATGTGGGATGAGATAGAGCGTAATGTTGTATGCTATTCTGTATCCAAATCAATTTCAGCATTCATAGAAAATGGCTGTGTATCTGATTATTTTATTACTGTTACGATTGTTAAATAGCTGGTCTGAAAGCAAATCAGGCTTGTCAAACAAGACAAGCAGCTTTTATTTCTAGAAATAAATATTTTTCCTCTTAAGCATTACCTCAAATCCTTTGCACAAAAATTCACGTTCTGATTGTGGGACCTTGAGAATGGGAAGCAGCATTCAAATCATTAATGCACAAAGATGTTTTCAGGCAAAAATAGCACGTAGACTTTTTAATTGAAATCAGAAGGTTGCATGTGTCAGATTTTATGAAGAGGATTAACACTGCTATTCTCTGGCCTGTTTGATGAGTCTTACTGTTTTCATTCTAACATTTATGCCTCAGGCAAACAATTTATACTATGAGCAATAGAATATTCAAAACTATTTCCTTACAGATTTATGTTCTGTATAGTCAGTTCAACATAGTAACCCACCATATGCTCCTATGACGTGCCACCCCATCCGAGTAAGCATCAGTATGAGCAATTACTTGCCCAGAGCTATCTTAATATTACTAAATACGTATGTACATTGGTCAGTCAGCTGACACAAAGTATAAGTTGTGTATGTATATGCATAATGATTTATTTATTTTCATATTTATTTATTTATTTATTTTTGAAACTTGTAAAAAATGTGTTTATCCTTCGGCTCTTTACCAGTTTAATCAGATGACCTCTTTAGGTGCCATTCAATCTGAATCAGTTTGTCATTCAGCGTTGCCAAAATTAAGTTATGTTTGGACATTTAAGCAGTTGGATTCATCCAACCTGAATTATTTTGCAATTCAATACTGATTTCAAATTTGATTAGAACTGGACAGAATGTTCAAGTATTCTAAGACATGGTGTAATGGAGGCAGAAAGGGGTGGTGACTGCCGAAACCTTGATTCTCACAATATCAGGCTACTGTAGCATTCCAAGCAATGGGCTCTGGGACTGGCTCTTCTGTGTTGCTAACTCACGCACTGCTTCTCATATTACCAAGGTTTACTTTCAGCATCTGTTCAGAAAATTTTCTCCTGACATTACTGAAAGGAAATGTAATAAGACTGTGATCACCTATTAGATTTTAACATGATGTAAGCCAAGCCAATTCTCATTACAGTAATGTGTATATTTAAGATTGTTGTCTTATTTTTCTTTTAGAAAAGAACAAGACATCCATAGGAATGGTTTTTATTAATTACTTTTCCTGTGCTTGTCATTAATCACCAGCTGACACCTTTTCCAGTCAGTCTTTATTCCTAGAATTGCATCATGCAACAAATGCATCTTGACATTCTTTGCTGTTGATGCGAGAACTGAACAGGTCTGAATTGTTATTCAGGTTCCTGTTTTAAGTTCTTGTCATCATCCTGTGGCAAATCCTTTCTGTTTAATTGTTATATTTTGTATGTTTATTCCTTCTGGATATATCTTGGTTGTCATAACCACAGTTCTAAAAAATACAAGATTAACTACTAAGAACTAGGAAAGATAGATATTTTAGTAGAGAAATAGAGATCAGGGAAAAAGTGTACTTCTTCAAATATTGTTGACTGAATTCTATCTGTAGGTCTTTGCTATTTTTTTTCCTTTACACTGTCTACAAGATCCTTTCTGCTAGTAGAAGAATGCTTGTTTTCTTAATGATTGTTATTTACTATTTGTTGAACACTGAAAGTTATCCCTGTTTATTTTGCTTGTTGATTCATTGGTTGCCTACCAACGCAGCAAATTAAGGTGTGCACTGGTCTATTTCTGCTTATTTAGTATATCACACATTCTGCTTTAATTAACAGCTTTCGTGGCTTAGAATAAATTGTCAGACTTTAACCCGTGTTCTGTCTTTTGATCATTTTCAGCCAAGGTTTTGAATATATCTGCTGACAGAAACAATATACTAAAGATCCTCATTTGTTGTGAATAAGTCACATCAGCTATAACATACTCTGATTTTATTAGATATATCAGTGGAGTTCAACATTTCAGTAGGATACTCATCATTTCCTTCTGATAATGGAGATATTTCACTGGTCACTGTGTTAATTCCTGCTATCAGGCGAATTTGTTCAGCATCCCTTCATTTAAGTTTCTCTTAAATTAAAGTTTTCATTTCAGTACTACCAAGTGTATTTTATATGGCAATTAAAAATGTTTCTTTTACTGCAGAACCCTGTTTTTACTTGGTTGAAGTACAAAAGCAGTAATGCTGTTTCAGTCATCTGAAGTATAACTTAATTGTAGGTGGTTTTTAATTCATTATTACAGCTATCTGAATATGTGTCTTCACAGTTCCTTTAAATCTGCACTGTTATGATACTAGTATTTTACAAGTATGTATGTACTTCACTTCTTTGAATTGTCTTACTGACTTGAATGGAACATCTTCCATTCCAGGAAGTCTGGCCAAGATTTCACGTAAGCTATTTGTCCAGACAAGTTTGCAGTCAAAACAGGCACTAAGAACCTGATGAAGGGATATGGGGAGAGGCAGATACAAAGAGGGCATCTATAATGGGGCCATGGGTGGTGGAAACATATTTCCTTTGTTAAACAATTACCAAGAGCCTAGCTTCATTGTGATTTGACCGCAGCTTTGCTGTGGCTGCAGGTAGGCTTCTCGGTAACTGTAAAGAAATGGGATGACAAATCATGCCAGTACTGTAGGCCAGAATTTTGAAGGCAAGAATGTGAATGATCTGAAACATAAATGATCTGAAATCATCACCAGTATTAAATACTGTGGTATTTCGCATAAAGGACTGCTTTTCAGCTTGTTAGGAGACCTCAGAGTAGCAGCAACTTTTTCCATGGGGTAGCTCTGATGGTGGGAGCTCCTAAGTCAGTGGGGATAGGGAAGTAACCCAAGGAATGGCAGCTGAGCAGTGAGACGAGAAGCACTGGAAAGAAGAAAATAATGAGGAAACAATGGCACAGTGTTTATGGAGTCATCTGTGGGGGATGGAGAGGCAATAGTGACATCCTGTATTAATTAGAAGCTTTAAGCCTGTTTTACTGGAACGAATGAGTCAGGAGGGTCAAAGGCATTTATTTATATGACCCACTGTACAGTACTGAGTAGTTAAAGTGTGGACATTCAAAGATAACCAAACATCTCACAGCAAAAACCCACATATAAAATAAAAACCCAGAAGATTAAACCTTTGTTAGCTACAAATAAAAGTAAAAAAGAACATGGAAAATGGTTGAGAGAGATTTTATCTACATCTCTTATTTCCTTTCCCAATAGCTGCAGTAGTCACTGCTGGTTTTGTTTTGTTTCTTATAATAAGGAAAGATGTTGTATTTGGCAGCCTTTTAGGTAGTATTAAAGATGGTAATAACTGCTCTTTTTGGATGAAAAAGAAGTTAAGATAATGAGCCAGAGCTGCTGTTATTACTGCTACAGTAAAAGCCTGAATCTGCCTCTTCAATGATAAATTAAGACAAGTACACACAAAAGGATACAGGGGAAAAATGCCAAATTAGAAAGTGTACCTTCTGTTTCTCCTCCTGACTTTTTTACAGCATTGTAAAAAAGTCAGGAGGACTTACAGCGTTGCTAGAGGAGACTAAGCACAGTAGCCAGTGATTTGGCTAACCTGTACAGGCAATGAACTGTTTGAAGGCATTGCTTTCCTGTTTTAAACTTACATCAATGCTGCCAAGGAGAGTGTTCCAGCTAAGGCATGAGCTGGAGAAACAAGAAGACATACACTGGGGAAGTAAAGGGACACAAGTGAAGAGAGATGACAGCAAACCCCTTTGTCTTCCAGCCCAGCATTTGCTGAAACTGGCAGAAGTGGCAGCATCATGTGTGTACTGCCTTTGGTGCTCTTCTTGTGGAGATGCTTCTTAGGGCTGAAGGAAGGAGACACAGTGCGGTCATGGTGGATCTGTTTGTTTGCCACAGCCTTCATGGTCCTTTGTGGGTACTTAGAAACCTTTTTTAACCTTAACCTTTTCTGACTTGTACAAATAGTACTGTTTTACAGCCTGCTGCCTCTGTGCAACGCTGACATTTCCTGGCTGTCTTTTCCCAGTCTGAACTTCTTTCAGGGCATGTGCCTTCAAACGTCAGGCAATCTGAGCTGCTGTTCCTATTATAGTTTGACAGACACGCATAGCTCTTCAAATACCATTATTTACCATGCTACTGGCTATGTTTTTCTTAAAGGACCATTACACTTTTAATTGAGCCTGGAGTGGATACAGGGGTATGCATTAACTAGCCCTCATTAATTATATTTTTCCTTATCTAGGGAGGAAAATGCAATTTTATATACATATATATATCCTTAAAAAATTGTGTGTGTGTGTAGATATATATATATATATATATATATTCATTTTAGGACCAGAAGAAACCAGCATTCAAACCAGTTGTCTGACTGTACTTCCACTGGACAGCCCAAACCTTTGTGCTTCTGCTCAGCCAGTAATGCATGTTCTCCTAAGCAACACCTACTGATATTTCCCATCATACAGCCATCTTTGTAGTCCTCATCTTTATTGTACCATTTCAGATTAACCCTAATCTTCTTCATACCAATTGCATTGGACTTTTGTATTTGGGACAGTTTGGGACTTAAGATTTCATTGAGACCAGAGTCTTGGGGAGAAGCCCCAAACCCTACACACCCTTTGGTTTGCAGTCAAAGAGATTAAAATAAGTTTAAAAGATGGGAAGAAAACCAAAAACTATCATTTATTTATTTATTTTATTGCTCAAGATGCATTATTTGGTTCTTGGATAAGGGATAGGGGGTGTTTGATAAGTATATCTTCAAGTGCCTCAAAAGAAGCATTTTCTGCTATGGAGTCACCTGAATCCATTTTTACCACAGTGTGTTCTGTCAGTGTTAGGAGATACAGCCTGGAAGGATATGGAAGATGCAGCCATAGAGGGACAGGAACTGCTGGGTGGGAATCTGCAGTGATGAGTTTGTGGCAGACAAACTGATTGCTCAGCAGTGCACTCTAAATAGCTTTGATGGACTGCTGTCAGTGAAATAGGTATGATGTATGTCAAGGAAGGAGGTTAAAAATGTGGGTTATACTGTGAGACAAATGCATTCTCATGGTGATGCACTGCTACAGTTGTGAAACACTGAGACCCTTGGGCAGGAAACCGTAGGCGTAAGAGATGAGTCTAACCTTTCAGAGGACCACAGCAAGAGATAAGCAGCAGTTTCTGTTTCACGTTTTCTTTATGTTCTACTTGGAACCTTGATAAACTTGACAGGTGGGCTCAGTGAACTTAATGATGTTCAGCAAGGCCAAGTGCAAGATTTTGCACTTCAGCTGGGGCAACCCCAGATATGTATACAGACTGGAAAAAGAACTCCTTGAGAGTAGCCCTGATAAGAAGGACTTAGGGACTTGGTTGATGAAAAACTTCAACATGAGCCTACAGTGTGTGCTTGTAGCCCAGAAGGCCAAAAGTATTGTGGGAGAGAGAGGTGATTTTCCCCTTCTACTCTGTCCTTGTGAGGCCCCATCTGGAGTACTGCATTCAGGCCTGGGGCCTCCAGCACAGGGAAGATGTGGAGTTGTTGGAGAGGGTCTAGAGGAGGGCCATTAAGGTTATCCAAGGGCTGTAGCATCTCTCCTGAGGGGACAGACTGAAGGAACTGGGCCTGTTCAGCTTGACAGAGTGAAGGGCAAGGGGAGACCTTACAGCCTTCCAGTATTTAAAGGGATTTTGTAAACATGAGGGAAATCAACTTTTTACACAGGTTGATAGTGATAGGACAAGGTAAAATCATTTTAAATTAAAGGAGGGAAGGTTTAGATTAGATAGCAAGGGGAAGATTTTCTCTTAAAGGGTGGTGAGGTGCTGGAACAGGCTGTGCAAAGAGGTTGTGGATGGCCCATCCTTGGAGTTGTTTAAGGCCAGGTTGGATGGGGCCCTGGGCAGCCTGATCTAGTGCATGATCTAGTGGGTGACAATCCTGCCTGTGGTGGTGCAGTTGGAACCTGATGATCCTTGGGGTCCTTTCCAACCCAAAACAATCTGTGATTTGTTCTATGATACTTTCCCTGTTTTTTGTATTCCTGATTTGCTCATTGATTTCCTTTAGCTCCATCACTTGGATTCCTGTTGCTTGACCTTTGGGTGTCCCCAGTTACTATCTAACTGCCCTTCCAAATTAAAAGCAGGATTTTTTTTCTACCACTTTTTTTCCTTAGAATACACAATCTGACAAGATTGTATTGAAGTTTTGACTATGTTTTTTCAAGTTTAGAATTGTTTTCTCCCTTTTTCATGACTATATGTTTGATTGAGACAAAGAAATACTATCTTCTTATCTTCTTCCCTCAGAAATTTTTTAAATTTAAATCAAAGCAATAGTGTACGTGCCTGTATCTTTCACCAGCTCTGTTTTGTATGCATTTTATTTCCATTTTCTGTCATTTTGCAATTGGCACTTCCAATAGCAAGGCTATTTCTGATTTCTAGTTACAATTCCCAGTTGCCATGACACCCTCTGTAGCCTCTTGATTCCCATATGGAGTCATCTCCATGAAAGGGCTATCATTTACAACCTCCTGTAAGCTCTTCCAACAACAGGAGGCAAATAATATTCTGAGTAAGTTCTAATATTCAGCAAGTACATGGGTTTTTACCTTAACCAAAGTAGCAGCATGGATACTGAAATACAGTATAATATGTGAGTCCAGTTGAATCACTTCAATGTCTCTTTTTTTTTAATATTTTCTTCTGTATGGTAAAGGAAGTTAGGAAAATTGTGCAATTTATTTAATATGTGTCGTATTCATTTTCCAATATAGTGATTTCATTCAACAGGAACATCACAGAATCACAAGGGTTGGTTGGGACCTCAAGAGATCATCAAGTCTAACCCCTTACTAAAGCAGGAACCCAACAATAGGTCGCACAAGTAGGCATCCAGTCAAGTCTTGAATATCTCCATAGAAGGAGTCTCCAGTCTCATGTCCAGTCATATCCAGTCTCCACTCTCAGTCTTCGTATGGGAGATGCTCCAGGCACTTAATCATCTTCGTGGCCCTCTGTTGGACTCCTTCTAGGAGATCTCTGTCTTTTTTGAACTGGGGAGCCCAGAACTGTGCACAGTAGTTTAAATGTGGGCTCATCAGGGCAGAGTAGAATGAGAGGATCACCCCCCTTGGCCCCTGGCCATGCTCTTTTTAATGCACCCCTGGATACCATTGACGTTCTTGGCAACAAGGACACACTGCTTTCTCATGGCCAACTTGTCCAGGTCCTTCTCTGCAGAGCTTCTCTCCAGCAGGTCATCCCCTCACCTGTGCTGATGCATGTTGTTATTCCTCCCCAGGTGCAAGACTCTACACTTGCTCTTGTTAAACTTCATCAGGTTCCTCCCTGCCAAACTCTCCAGGCTGTCCAGGTCTTGTTGAAGCTGTTGACACAGCTTTCAGGTGTTCCAGCCACTCCTCCCAGCTTTGTATCATCAGCAAACTTGCTGAGGGCAGACTCAATCCATTCATCCAGGTCACTGATGAAGATGTTGAACAAGATTAGATCCAGAACAAATCCCTGGGGAACACTGCTAGTTCCAACCAGACTCTACTGCTGATGATATCCCTCAGAGCGCTGCCAGTCTCCCAATTCTCAATCCACCTCACCATCCACTCATCTATGCCACAGTTTCTAAGTTTCATAATGAGGATGTTGTTTCATGACAACATCTACTTTTCTCACTAATGCTGTTAGTCTGTGGAATTGTGTTTGCTTTCTATTGGTTGAAATGGGAAAGAAGTAGGGTAGAGAAAGATGGCAGTCTCCATTCTTTGCAGAAGAGGGCAGTATGGAGGATTGCTCTCATCACTGCTGAACTGCAACCCATTTTTGGACAGCAATCTTATACAAGCTGAAAAACACAAAAGTGACACTGTGCAACTCTTATAAACCAAGTAGCTGAAGGCATTGCTTATTTCAATAGCATACATCCCACACCCAGGAATTAAACTTGCTGCAGATACAATCCAGATAACCTTCTGATTTAGGACATTAGTTCTAATACCCTTACAGCATCCCTAATTTTCTACTGTAACATTGTTTCCTCATTTTGGTATGAATAGTTAATCTGTTTGGGAGGAATCTTGGGCTGTTTCCTGTAAAAGAAGAAACTGAAAATGCAGTTACGTATTTTTAAATGCAATCTTGTGCCTTTACAGTAACAAAGTATTTCTCTGGCTATATCTGCATTCAGATCACATGTGCACATTTCTCTGTTCTCATTTCCAAGCCTCCTTCAGTACAGACAGCCCAAAAGCTCTTGCTTACTTTAGGTTTGTTCATGGTCACGTTCCAGCTGCTGTTTCTCTTCTCGTTTTTTTTTTTTTTTCTTTTTTGTGATTGTTTGTATCTATAAAGTTTCTCTTCACTGCTCTGCTACACACATATATTTTTGCACACATTCTCAAGCATGCCTGCACACACACACTGTTCTGCACTCAAATCAATCCCATACGCCTGCACTGTTTCCCACACACAGGGAGAGCCCTTGGGACCCTGGAGCTCAGAGGCTGTTGTGCCCTCAGTGTGGTGAGTCCCTGTGTGACTGACTTGCTTCTATTTTAGCCATCCTTGAACAGAGGGTTTTCTCTGTAACTTGTTCCCTGAAACAGGCTGGATGGAAGACAATTATCATGCCCAGAAACCTCAGCTAAGTAGTTCAATTGCCCACAGACCAAAGACACACTCACTGGAAATGTAGTTGATAGACAGTGACAGATTGTGGCTCTGTTGTTCTGGAGATGAAACTGTTTGTGAATGAGCAGTATCTGTTTCTGAAAACCAAGGTGTGCGTTTTTACTGAAGAATATCTATTGTCTTTTATTTGCATACCCTCACAGTCACTGTTAATTGGTTTAGGAGCCTACAATGCTTGTGAATGCAGAGTGCTGAAACACTGCTGTAGAGAGGTGCACAGGAGACCTAGTAAACAGAAAGTTTATTTCTACTTTTGCATGTGCATTTTCTGGAATTGTCTTCCCCAGTGAGCACTAGATAGTCTAAACTCCACATATTTTAATGGCATTTTAAGTAAAAATTTCAGCTTTTCTAGTTTGTCTTGCTACTGAATGTCTAGGTAATCTGATCAATATTTTCCTTATGCAAGTCTGAAATTTTTATTGTAATAGAGGCAGAATGTCCAAAGAGTCCAAAATTACTTTGTTAATTTTTCTGTTTTGTTTCCGGCTTCAATTTTAACTTTGGAAGTGGAGAAAATGATCACAAGTTGTGCCAGCTAGGTCACATTTGGAAGAATTCTCTTCATGGAGAGGGTGGTCAGCACTGGAATGGGCTGTCCAGGGAAGTGGTGGAGTCCCCATCTTGGGAAGTGTTTGAAAGTTGTGTGGATATGGCACTAAGGGACACAGTTTAGTGATGGGACCCTGTGGGTCAGGCAGAGGGTTGGACTTAGTGATTTTGAAGGTATTTTCCAACTTAAATGATTCCATCCTTCTGTCATTTTGTATGTTCTTCTCTGCTGGATCCCTTATCTGCCAGCTCGTATTTGTGACACACAATTGGAAAGCATGTTAAAAGTTTTCCTTCCCTGACAGAAAATTCTCCTTGTGGCTGTGTTTACCTCTTCACCTGGCTTTCAAAGAAGTACTTTGGCCTGTGCAAGTTACCAGTTAGCTTGAAACTGGTTAGACAAGAAATCATTCAAGTAGTCTTATTTCCAGAGGTTTAACAATAGTGATAAAATGCATATTGATTTTTGGTGCAAATCTTACTTCCTTTTGATAAAAAGCAGGTCAGTACCTTTCATGTTGTAAGGGCCCCTAAGCTGAGCATAGGTGGGTCTATGTCAACAGTGCTGAGTACAGAGGGACAATCACTCTCCTATGCTAGCTGCCCACATGATTTCTAATGCAGACCAGGATGTCACTGGCTTTCTTGGCCACCTGGGCACACAGCTAGCTTACGTTCAGCAGGCTGCCAACCAGAACTACCAGGTCCCTTTTTGCCAGGCAGTTTTTCAGCCACTCTTCCCCAGCTGCACCACTGCATGGAGTTGTTGTGACCGAAGTGCAGCACCTAATATTAAGCCTTGTTGAATGCCATGCAACTGCATGCAGCCATCGATGCAGCCCATCTAGGTCCCTGTGCAGATCTCCCTACCCTCATGCAGATCAACACTCCTTTGTATTTCCAGACTGTTCATAATACATGGTGATTTAGGATAAGACTATAGTCTAGCCTGCTTGTGTAGTGAATGCAAAAGTGTTTAGGATGCCTTCCTTGTTCCCAGTTGCTGCTACCAGTACAGTGTATGGAGTATGATGAGGTGGTAATAACAGATGATAAGAATTGGAACACTGTGACTCTGTGATAGCACAGTTCCTAGATACTGGTGGTAATGGTAGCTGTGTGCTGTTCCAGTCATGTCGGTTCTGTCAGCTGAGATGGAAATGAACTTTTCAAGTAGTAGAGAGAATTTTTCCAGAGATCTGGGCCCTTTGGTAGCATCATGATTCATGCTCTTGTAGCAAAGTAAATTGTGCTTAGCACAAATCTTGGCTACTTTGATCTCAGACTTGCAGGGATTTGCCTGTTCTGAACAGAGAAAGTCAGCTTTTATGTGATCCTGAAGTATTTCAGCTAGCAGCTACCCTTCAGTCTGTTCCACACCTCAGTGTAGCATCAGCATAACATTTCTTCTGTCCAGCTATAGCAGCCCTTTACTGACGATGGATTTCTGTACAAAGAAAATTATTTCTGCAAAGGTGATTCTTCTTGGAACAACATGGACATGTTGTAGTAGCAATGAAACGTACACTATTAGGTAACAAGACTGCATTGTGGGTTATCATCATTTGCTGTTCTGTTAGTGCATTCAGAAAGAAAGCTATTAAAATGAAATCTCATTGAAATGTCAGTGAGAACGCAATAACAATTTGGGTATGATTGGCATCTGGCTCCACAGTCATTGTACTGTGGAATGGAAGGATGCAGGTATGTGAGGAAAAATGACTGTGAAACAAAATTTTCCAACAATATTTGTGATTTGCTGGAGGGGCCACTGTCTGATTCCAGCACCAGCACTGAGTGATTAAAACTTATTCCTGTCATTTCAAGTGCAGAAGGGTTAATTAATAGCTGAGATCCAAATGGATCATCCTGACAGGATGTCTTAGCTGGTAGAGATGTCTCTCACTGGGAAGTTTGGATCTATTCTTGTTCTTAGCACACCTAATGTATAGAAATGCTCCAATTCTTTATTTACATCTTTTCCTGCAATATTTTAAAATGTACTTGATACTTTTTCTGCTTCTTTCTGTCACTGTAGATTTTAAAGTCCCTAGTCATGATCAGTAACGGGCACTATCCCAGAATATACCAAAACAGTCCTGAATTCACTCTTGAAACTCCCACTGCTGAAAGGCCATTTGTACAGGGAGACGTTTGTGCCAGCAGTAAGATTCTTACAGGGCCTAAGACAACAAGTAATACATCAAGTGGAATTAAAAAAAAAAAAAAAGAACCAGTGAAATATAAGCAGTTTTACTATAGATTTGTTTCTGTTGTTAATATAGATGGAGATGTTCATGGAATCTAAAGGACTGCATTTTTTGGCTACAGAATGGCAAGCTGTTTTATGTATGAGCTGTATGTAATTATATTGAAAACAAACTTTGCTTCGAGAACATTTTTGGCTCTGCTGTGCAATAACACAAAGGGCCTTTGTTTTGCTCTCAGCAGAGTTATTTATGTATTGCAAAGGACTTACTAAAGGACAGTTTCATCTGGTGGTATTCACGCACTAACTCAAACTTTAATGTAGTGACTTAAGTTCATATAAAACACAATTACTAATATTATCTACTAGACAAAGATCCCTGAATTGAGAAAGGGACCTGATCTACAGATTCAGACCTGGAAGAGCACTGCAGAGTGGGGTTTGAGATCCAGGGCTTTGAGTCAGCCAGAATGGAAAATGTGACAAGAGGCTTTGCATAATTCACATCAATTATAATCATCTTCAGTTGAATTGAAAATGAGGCTTTTGGTCTCTTAAATGGAAAAAAAAGGTCTCAGAGAAGAGAGGGAGCTAACTGGCTGTTGTGAAGAGAATCACAGAGTAAAGCATTTGTGTGAATACCTGCCAGAACCTCCTGCAGGACCTTAGAAAGCAGGATAGGGGGACTGCACATTCTCTGGCACGCCTGAAATTGTCATTACCTTAAAAGATTACTTACAGAAATTCTACTTCTCCACAGTTTATCCTAACTAACCTGCAGGAATTGGGAAACATCTACCTACAGCCTTCTGTTTTACTTCAAGCAAAATGTGGCCTTAGAAAAGCTCTTTGGACCATATTCAGGACAGTTGGTCTCAGTACGAAACCTTTGGTTTTCCATCTCCTGTGGCATCTTAGTTTAGTAATGCGCTCAGAGGTTCAGAGCTCTATTTCTACAAGACAGGAAGGCCCCATAGCACTGTGGAGGAGTTACTTAGGATAACAGAGTTAACTTCCACGAAACAATCAGAATGTAGCTCTCGTTCTTTCTTTTGCTGTGATTTCCCACCTGTCAGATAGGTGGTTGGTTATTTGCCCCACTGGATTCTTGTAAAATTCAGTACTTTATAAGACTATGGAGCACTGAAATATTGCAAAAAGGGAAGTTATATAAAGGCAATTCAATTACACAAGCTTCTTCTTATGAATTGCACTTTCATTACCCTAACCCTCTGCTACATCCTTGTTGTTTATTCATGTTATTAGTGGTTGCAGGGACTAGATGTTATTTCAGATGAGGAATCCCAGTCTTACTTTTTTTTTTTTTACTTGGAGAAGAATTTTGTTTTGATCATACAAACTGCTTGCAGGTCACATTGTCTCTTTCCATAGCTGCAAACACTAAGTGTTTCTAAACACTGGGGCCAGCTTCCTTAAGAATTTAAGAATTTCTGAGTTTCCATCTTTCCCATTTCCAGGATCAGCTAAGACCTCAAGCTATAATGTACTGTAAATTTTATTGTCACTGTTTTGGAAATGATAGCAAACACTGTTCAGAGGGAAAGGGAGGTACATGCGCCAGGCTCAGTGGGTAAATAGACCAATATGGCATTGTCATTTGGTCTTTGTTTAGAAGGTATTCCTTGACTCCATACTACCGATGTCAAGGAAGATTTGATTTCATTATTAACCCAGAGGAGTAGATTCTCGTCTGAGTGATTGATGACATTGTTCCATTGCTTCTTTTAGAAACCACTGAGGGGCAGCAAGTTTTCACATGGAAAATATGTCTGTCTTTCACTTTTAAGGAAATACTGAGCTATGAGTATCATACATTTTATTATTTTAATGAATTCCATGCATCAGCTCATTGAAGATTATAACAAATATGTCATTATATGTTCCTGCAGATGAATGTGATTTTTTAGCTGTTTTATAGAAGATTGATTTACGTGTTCCCTATTACAGGAAAAATAAATTGAAGAATGTCCTACCAGACGTGTCTGCAAAGCTGTAGGGTGCCTGTAGGATTGGATTCATACATGGATCTGTCACATGCACAGCAAACACTGAGGCACTACTTTTAGAAACGAGGACAGGATATTAGGATAAAAGAATGAGAAGAGCTTTGATTTATTAGCTGCAACGAGGTAGGTGAGTAATGGAATAGCGTACGTTACTTAGAAATCTCTTTGTGCTTTGGATAAATAAGTGCTTGTTAGCCAGACACACTATTAGAACAGATCCTGCTCCAGTCAGACTGTTTAACCAATCCATGAACAGTGAAGATGTACCTAAAAGTAAACTAAGCTTCTGGTGCTTCTGCAGCAATGAACTACACTATGTGCTCTGTGTATTGCCTCAATCCCAGCTATTAATTTACGTGCCATGGAAGAAACCAGCACAGAGGTCTGGATCTGGAGCAGATCATTTTGGTCTGCCAGCATTTAATGCTCATTTGTGTGACATGTGCTGCTATTTATAACCCAAAGGTATAGTGATTTAGATCCATGGCTTTCTACTTCTAGTTTTCAGTACAGAATAACTAATCAGATTTGTCTGTGGCTCCTTTATGATAGTTTGAACCAGGGGACTGCAAGCAGTACGAAAAGTGCTGGCAGTTGCCATTTGGACATCCTCCTCTCTCCTTTCTATTCTCAGATGAAGATAACATTCTGGCACATCTTTTCATTAACATCTCAGAGTACAAACAAAGTAAACAGTTCAGTGGAAATCACAAATAAAAATCAAAGGTCTAAGTTGCTATGCTGCTATTACCAAAACTGGGCAGTTGGTAATAACTCTATCCAGTGTGAACGTAAAACACGAACAGATCATAATTCTTTACTTGTATTCCTATGCAGCCTTTCTTTCCATAGGCTTAGTTGACAAATCTCATTAACTATTTTAATTTTCTAGTCAGAGGTAGCTGGAGTGTGAGCTGTTCTGGCCACACTGGCACACCTTTAAAATGTTCCATTTCCCACAAGTGGGAAGAAACCAGTGATAAGAGTCTTGGTGTCATCTTTATGCTATCCAGGGGTTGTTTGATTTCAAGGCAAACATAGCTAATCCAACCTCTACTCATTTCTGCTTCATATCAGTACGAACAGAATGGATCTTCAGGACCTTCAGTCCTGAAGAAACATATGCAAATAATCTTTCAGGTCAGTGATGTAAATACGAATTATCTTTAAGACCTGTCTGCCTAGCATAACCAGCAGAACCAGTCAAACTAAACATAGGTGTAACAGTAGGAAAGTAGGATGGAATAACAAAGATTTGTCTGTGAAAATAATTCTTAAATGAATAAAACCATTGAGGAAGCCCATAAGAAGGTTTAAATAATATGGTCTCAGCTTGCAGCTCATTTACAGGGCAGCCTCACCAAGGCAGCAAGCAGAAACCTGGCAATTTCTGGCCTTATAGAGTTGTGATTACAGTGGATGCAGCACTGTGTGTCTGTCAAGTCAGCTAAATTCTGCCCTTTTGTGTGCTAGATTTAGTATTGTATAGCATTTAATATTGCACGCAGTGTCTCTTTGTCTGTGTATTATTCACAGGATAGAATGAGCACCCAAGTAGGTAGGTTTAAGGACATAATGGTTAAGTTTTTCAACTAATGAGAATCAAGCTATGGAAATTCTGCATTATAGTAATGTTGGGACTTGGAAGTAGTGCTAAATGGGAAGGTGGTGTTTAGATATTTCCTAACTTCAACACTTCTTAACTACCTTCTATCTTCATCTTTTCTCCATTGTACTGTTTCATATAATTTAAAATGCTTGTCTATACTCTATGCCATATTATAGTCTATATTCTCAGAATAAAAGCTGACCTGACCATGTCCAAAGAAGTAACTTAAATCCAGCTCTTTTATCCTGGCAATTAAATAATTATGATCTGTTGTACAGTTGGATGCTTAATTATCTCTAACAGTTCTTGAAAACAATTCCTTGTTAAGTAACAGATACGGGTGTGATTAACTCTGTTCTGAAGTTAGATAAAAATAAATCGCTCTTCTGTTTTTTGCCTTTTTTTACCCGAGAAGCCATTTGAGATTCCACCTTCCCACATCCTGTAGCCTTACAATGGCTCACCAGGAGGCAGCATTTACACATTTTTCTGCAAGGCTGTGTATTTGAATTGCAATTTCATGACGTATCACACAGAAAAACAGACTAAGCAAAAAAATAAAGGATAAGGTACAAGGTTTCAAAAAATCTTTTGTCTTAACGGAACATATTTTCAATTTTATCTAAAGTTGTAGTACCGTGACACTACTAAGAAATGCTTTTTTTACAGAAATGGATTTAGATTTTGTTAATCAGAGATGTAACTCTGCACATAGCCTCTTACTGTTTGCGTTAACATCTTCACAACAATAGTATGTGTCAGATCTTTAAAAATGTCCCAAAAATGCACCACATTCAAAATAAATAACAGCAAACTAGACAGCTGTCACAGCCTGAGGTTCCGGCATGTTAGAGTCCCTACAGCTAAATGGGACTGCAAAGTCTTGGAAGCAGGGCTGGTATAGATGTGGGCTGGTAGAGCTGTGAGGGATCAGCCCATGCTATTGACTCCCAGGATATGGTAGATAAAGAACCATGGACTAGACATTAGGGATTTAGAGGTTTGGAATGAACTGGCAAGACAGGGAGTAGGAACCTTCTTCCTCATGCCCTTCAGGACACCCCTTTTGTAGAGAAAAGTCTTCATTCCCAGTGTGAGAGAAAAAGCACTGCTGCTTGACCCAAAGAATAGTACAATTTTTTATTCTTGATCTTTCTTGTGTGGAACTGCTCTGCCTTTCTTTGTTTGATGGAAAATAAAGAAAAAATAATACGTTGTTTAATACCAGCCATAAAGCTGGATACATGGGCTGCTAGAAGGCAATGACTACCCTTTGGGCTGAACAAGTCTGGTGTCTTGATCTGCAAGCAGATAAATTGGAAAGCAGAGTTTATTCGTGTTTTTACCATTTTTCTCTTTTGTTTCAGTTGCCAATTTGTCTCTATCTTCTATTGCATTGACATGATGACATGTAAACATTTACAGATTAAAGCTGCAAAACATTCTTGAACCACTAATTGATAACTGGTAATTCTTGTAAAGCATCTTTTGCACATATTTGCTGTTAGTCATGAGATGGAATCATGCTTCTTCTTCCTACTCTAAAATAGGTTGTTCCAAAAGTAATGCCTCCTATTTATTTCCATGGAAACAACAATAGAAACAAAGAGCACGTTGACAGTACTTGATAGAGCAAATTCTCCACTACAAAATGCTATTTTTCAGCAGAGTCACCATCACTAGCCAATTTGCACAGAGGAGCTGATGCAGATGTTCTTCATTTTGTGATGTGACATGCACATGGCTGTCTGGATTGTTTTTTCTCATTGCTGTCACCACTGCTGAAGCACAACACCAAACACCTCACTGTGTTCACATCCACTGTTTGATCTCCATGAATGTTCAGCAAGCATCAATGAAAGTCGGTGGGTGCCATTTTTTTCACATGGAGGAATTCAGTAATGTACCTTTTCTTCATACTCATTTCCGTGTCAGGTGCTGTTTTGTCAGACTGCCCCTCTTGTGCCTCCTGTCACACAGCAACAAAATGTAACAGGATACTGGTGGGAAGGTTCAGCCTCTACTGCCGTACTACAAACATCAATCTCTGATGTCGTAGGCCAACTTCATAAAACAAGAGGCATTATTTTCAGAGTAGCCCTCGTACATTTTTCAAATCTGCTTTGAAATTCATTTCTTAGCTACTACTCTCCATGCTGGTTGGCTCAAGTTTTGTTACTCAGACTTGCTTTTCTTTTTTTTTTCCCCATCCAAACATTATTGTTTGTTCAGATCCCTCTTGGACCTATGTTCAACCTAGTTACTAGGGGCTTATTCTTTAGGTAGCAAAGGCTATAGATTTCCTTCTCTGGATGCAAACTACTAAGGTTCAGGTCACTTCACTTCTGCTTCAAGGTAAAATTAACTTAGAACGGGGAAGCTCCAGGGGTCATCTCTGTGTCTGGGAAGAATGTGGAACAGATCCTCCTAGAAGAAATTTTAAGGCATGTGTGAGATGAGGATGTGATCCAAGAGGGACAGGATAACTTCACTAAGGGCCTGACTAGTCTAGTGGCCTTCTACAGTGGAGTGACAGAACTGATGGACTAATGGCAACTGATGTTTTCTACTGGGACTTGTGCAAGGCCTTTGACATGGTCCTGCACATCTTTATCTCTGAATTGGGGAGATAGAGGTTCAAAGGATGGATAAAGAATTGGTCAGAAGGCCACAGCCAGAGCATTGTGATCAGTGATGTCTAAGTGGAGGCTGGTAATAAGTGGTGTCCTTCAGGGGTCCATCTTGGGACCAGTGCTTTTTAACATCAATATAAATGACATAGATGGGATTGAGAACAATCTCAGCAAGTTTACTGATAACATCAAGCTGAGTGGTGCAATTTATGTAACAGAAAGAAGGCATGCCGTCCAGAGGCATCCCTGGACAAACTTAAAAGGTTGGCCCAAATGAACCTAATGAGGTCCAACAAGGCCAAGTGCAAGGTGCTGCATTTGGGTCAGGGCAATCCCAGATATGTGTATAGATTGGGACTCATTGAGAGCAGTCTGCTGAGAAGGACTTAGGGGTCCTGGTAGACAAAAAACATGAGGCAATGGTATCCTGGATTGCATCAAAAGAGGGCAGAAGGGTGGCCAGCAGGGAGGGGGAGGTGATTGTCTCTCTACTCTGCCCTCTTGAGGCCCCATCTGGAGTATGGTGTCCAGGCCTGAGGCCCCCCTGCACAAGAAAGATGTGGAGCTGTTGAGTAGGTTCACAGGAGGGCCACAAGGTAGATCAGAGGGCTGGAGCACCTCTCCTATGAAGACAGACTGAAGGAGTTGGGCTTGTTCAGCCTAGAGGAGAGAAGGCTGCAGGGAGACCTTATTGCCACCTTTCAATATTTAAAGGGAGATTACAAGCAGGAGGAAAATAAACTTTGTGCATGGGTAGACAGTGATAAAACAAGATTTTAAACTAAAAGAGAGGAGATTAAGGTTAGATGTTATGAAGAAATTCTTTACTCTGAGGGTGGTGAGGCACTAGCACAGGCTGCCCTGAGCAGTTGAGTTGGAACTGGGTGATCTTTAAGGTCTCTTCCAACTCAAGCCATTCTAGCATTCTCTGATTCTATGCTGTGAGAAAAGATTGGATGGAGGTGATCACTGAATTTATGATAAATAACCACTGAGTGAACAAAGAGTCAGTTCAGTCAGGAAGAGAAACAAGGAATGCATGTCAATATTCAAATGTATAAGACATCAGCAAAGACAAAGGGAATAAATTATTTGTGTCTGTAATAAGCTGGAAAGAAATAATGGATTCAAATTCCATCGAAATACATTCAAATTACCTCAAGGAGTATTCAAATTAGGAATAATTTGTTAAGATAAAGGAAGTAAATGGATTGGTGGATTTGGCATAGAATCTCCATCATTAGGTGAGTTTATGATCAGTGTAAACAAATGTCTCCTAAGAAGAGCTGATCCTGCTTCAGGGTAATAACTAGAGGTCGAGGCCTTCTAAAGACCCTTTCACTTCTAATTATCTACATTTTCAAATAGACTTTCTGAGGAAACAAATTTCCTAGGATTGCGCTATTAGTCTGTGCCTTGTTGCCTTAACAAGTCACTTTTTAGACCATGAGAAAGAGGTGGGAAATCAGGATTTGTTGACTGATTTTATTTATGCTATCTTGTTTTGTTGTTTGTTTGTTTGTTTCCCTGGAGAGTTTGGGGTTCTGCAGTGATCAGTAAAGCATCCTGTCAATTCATTTTAATCCCATTGTCAATTCTTTCCTAAGCCCAGCAACAATCAAATAGAGGTTGTCCATCTTCCCCCTTGGGCCTGGTTTCTTTTTGGGTGGTTTTAAATCTCCTCAGTGCTTTTTTCAGGGTCAAATTTTCTACTTCTTAAACCGGCTTTCTGAAAGTTAAGCCCTTAAAATAATATTTGGACATCATCTTAAATATCATGTTTCTTAAGTGCCTGCATAGTGAAGTCATTCACTTCA
This sequence comes from Callipepla californica brunnescens, assembly GCA_023055505.1. Lineage (NCBI taxonomy): Eukaryota > Metazoa > Chordata > Aves > Galliformes > Odontophoridae > Callipepla > Callipepla californica. The sequence continues at coordinate 3,177,897 of JALIRH010000052.1, read as the reverse complement.
GTAGGAATTCTTGCACGTTGTAATAGTTTTAAAATAGTCAGTGCAGCAGCTTCTATACATGGTATGATGGTCAAGTTGCATCCTTCACTACATGTAGTCCCTAATGACTGCTCAAAACACTTATTTAGAAATTGTATTTTAATTCACTTCACATGAGCACATCTTTAATGCTGAAAGCATTTTGGTGATAATTGGTGTGGATTGTTGTTTCACAGATATTGCATTATTCCACTTCTTGCAGGAGGAACTGCCAGAAGGATTCAGGAAGGAAAGAAGTTTAATGTACTGTGTCTATATCTAAACAGATGCTTTCAAATAATCCACATTTAAACGTACTCCCTTTCTTGATTTGTCTACTTTCAGCTTTCAGGCACAATATCCAAGTGGAAATTATTTCAGTCTGTTATAGACATGGCAGGTGGCTTTCTTGAAAATCTGCATGGCAGTATCAGACAGAAGAGTATACATCAAGTTTAAAATTAAAGTGAGGTATGTTTAAATACTTCCTGAACTGCAGAATATCAGCGTGGACATAGAAATAATGAAAGAAGCTCATACATAAAAAATAGCCCAACTAAGGCTTTCAACATCCTAACTTCAAGCATATTTTCACAGAGGTATTGGCTTTAATGGAGAATGGCTGGGATGAGATTCAAGAGAATCAAGAGAATCAATCTATTTGTCCAGAGTAAGATTTTATTGTCAAAGCTTCTCGTATTTAATTTGTACTAACATTCTCTTTGCATTTTGCCTTTTTCATTACATGTTAATTGACAAATTAACAGGATATTAATCTTCACAAGTTTTCTCTCGAAGGATGAGATGTTCTAACATCCTAGCATTCAGACAATTGCATCAGATTAGAATTTCTGTTTCTGGAAGAGCTCCTTCAGCTGCTGTTCAGTTGTTGCTTCTTTCTGCTGCATCAGCTCCCTGGCCCCTTTGGTCACTCCCCAGCCATCTGGCTTTGACATTGAAGGGCAATATGGCCTGCCTGAAGCAGGCTTCAGATTTTCCCAGTATTCTTTTCTTGCTCTGAAACAAAGAAAAGAAAGTGTTTGTTTCAGCACCTCACAATACTAAAGAAACTGTGGCCATTACAAAGGATCCTTTGACTTGGAAAATACAACTTTATGTTTAGATACAGAAAAAAGAACAAAAGAATGTGAAAAGTGCTACATTTTTTAAAAGTATCTTTTCATCCTCAAAAAGAATACTGTGAGCTGTTTTACAGTAGTCTGTCAGGTTTCCATTTTAACTTTCATGAATTACTTTCTCATTAATTATGATCAATTTTTAGAGTACTCTTTCTGCCTCTGCGTCCCTTTCACTGCTCCCAAAGCAGATTTAATTCCTCAAAATTATTAACATGTAGAAAACTTAAGGTGATACTTAGATGTCTGAATTCGGTCTGCTTTATGAACCAATACAAGCCTTTGCAGGGACTGCTTTGATGTGCCTTCCAGTTATGATATACATACCTTGCTCTGACCCAGGGTTTAGTATGCATGCTCAGGCTATTGCCCCAGCTACCATGTTTCTCAGAAGCTTCTGGCAAAAATCCTCTTTCAGGAGCCAGCTCTTCAGCTATTGCTCGGATGTGGTATGGCTCAAATCCACAGCAACCTCCAATATAGCGGATTCCTAAGTCATAAGCCTTTCTTGCATACTTTTGAACATCCCATCTAGTGACAATTCGTGGTTCCAGACCTGCAAAACATTCATATCTTGGGCTTCCATAACACCCTGTTTCAGCAGATTTTTAGTTAAGAATCACATTATTGAGACACTTCCACACTGTCTACAAAACTGATGGTAAATGTAGATGTTTGAACTGTCCGAGCTAGAATTAATGATGCAAAATTTCCTAAGGCCAGCTTTTAGATTCTGTTATGTGCTGCAGAGCTATGCTTGTCTTAAGCTTCTTCCATCTAGCAAAACAGGAAACAGTGTCCAGTGAGAGTGATCAAGCTCTCAGTCACATGCTTGCCATTCTCCTAAAGTTCTTTGCTAGAATACTGTACCATTTTCCATGTTACATTCACAATGTGCAGAAAACAGCTGGGAAATCTGATTATAATCTGTTAAAGGAGATGATACTGGCTTTCCTACAACTGCAATAAGCCCGCACATTATTCCTCAAGAGTGCTTACTCAGCTTTTTTCCACGACTAGCTGTTGGCAGCCAGCTGTTTCTTAGCCCATCCCTTACTTAGTTATACTCCCACCCACTGCCTCATGTCCCTTACTTCCTTCTGGAAAGTTCTGAGTGTAGATGGTTCAAAAGAAAGGGTGTTCTCTTGACTGTGCTCAGTCATTTTTCCTGCTGCACATTGTAGCAAGCAGACTGGATGAACAACAGAGGTTAGAGGAAAGACTTGTGGAAGGTAAGCAATTTGAAGAACAAAAAAAAGCACACCTTAGGGGGAAAGAAGCACAGGAATTGCAAAATTGGAAACAAAGGAATAAGGACTGCAAAAGAAACTTGGAGAAACTGTAATACAGAACATCCTCTTGTTCCTTTATGCACATCTGTAGAAGATTAACCGTAATGAGAACATAAAGTCCAGTGAGTAGTTAAAGAGACAGGCAACAACAAAAAGCAAAGTGTTTTTTAAAAGAAAATCATTGGTCTTGGTGAGAATAGACAAAAGAAAATCGTGGTCTCATATCAGAGGAAATAAAAATGCTACCTTAGAATACTGTCCAAATACCAGTAACTTTGTGTTCTGTAGATGTGAGGGAAAACATCAGAAGCACCGCTTCATGATTTCCTTGTCTCACATATATTAAAAAGCAAATGCAACATCAGTACAAAATGATGAACTGTAAGAATGCAGTACAGCTGATGCCTGTATAAAAAACTAAACCTCGGGGGAACAGTATAGGGCATTTCCTTGTATAAGGTCTTCTCTCCATCACCTACTCTGTCACAGTCAGTCCTTAGGCTCCAGAAGCACAAGGAGAGTGCTAGCCAAATGTCTCTAAAGAAACAGGGATAGATCTCACTGTATCAACTGGCCACACACAGAGGAACACGATGATTAAAAACAAACAGATTCGATAAAAAGTTTCCACATATATCATGTGTTTCCTTTGATGTCTTTTTTTGTTTCTTATTTCCCCTCCCCATAGTTATCCAACATTCTATTTTTAATGCGTAATAATGTTTTACAACATTTATTTTCTTATCTTTACTCAGAAATAAGTATCTACAGCTTAAATTTTTGTTAATTTATTTTATAAAAAGATTGATGTTTTCATCAACTTCTGATTAGAAGATTGTAACAGGATCCTAGATTTAGCCCTTCCGTGCATTTGTTCTTTAAATAATTGGGTATGCTTTGACTGACCAGTGCATTTCTTTCTAAAACATTGTCCTTGCCTAACTGGTGGCATTTGAGGATAACTGGTTACATAGAAGGGAAGACACAAAACTGGAAATTCAAGTCTTAATGGTTGATAAAACAGTTTTGACAGCTGATGTTGGAGCTTGCCAGTACAGTGTCTTGCTGGCCTTTGCGGAAGTGAAGTACATTTAAAATATCTAAGTGCCTGTTCTGCATGCTATATCATTCACATCAAAAAGTTAACTAAGTAATCTTAATAATCAGATTGCATATCTGCTATCAAGTGATCAGTTGCTCCTTCTGGGTACTGATAAATACTCACAGAGCCAGGCTTCTGTAATTGACTCTTGATATTTCTGAAAACTGAGGTCTCATACAGACTCCAAGGAGCAACCAAACCAATAACCACAAGAAAACAGTGAATCCTTCAACTCACTCGATTACTTTCTGCATCTGTTTTATCTCTTTGCTTGCAACCAGAGGAGTTACATGAAGAAATGAATTGCAAAAATGAGTTCCTGCCACTTAATTATCCCAAAATATTTTCAGAATATCATCATGATTTTATCATCTAATGAATGCCTCAGGCTCATGCTTCAAACTTTCCTTCCTCTATTTAAAGAGAGGGATTTGAAAAAGAATCTTGAAAATCATACATCTCAATGTTTTTTTCTACAAATGCGATTGTTTTATATTATAGACTGATCTTGAAAAAAAGAGCATATGATACCTGTAAGCAGAGAAATTTTTCTAATCAATTTAAGAATATTTTGGCTAATTTGGTCTGCTCATCTAAGGAGAATGTGATCTTTCACATCTCAGGCACAAATAAACCCCAAAATGCAAAAAACCTGGTATACACAAAGTGATCTAGTCTTTCAGATCTCATGAAATTTCTCCTGAGCACACAAATGATTAAATGTTTCCAAATTGCTTTTCTGTTTGTTAGCAACATCAAAGAACATACTACTTCTGGTTTATCTCAAATCTTACATTAGACAGTTACACTTAAGAGACTGAAGGTTGTTGGTGAATGGATTTAAATCCAGCTGGCAACTAGTCACAAGGCGGTGTTCCCCCAGGTTCAGTATCGGTGCATGTCCTATTCAATATCTTTACTGATGACCTGGATGAGGGCACTGAGTACAGCCCCAGTAAGTTTGACGGTGACACCAAGTTGGCTGGAAGTATCAATCTGCCTAGGGGTAGGAAGGCCCCACAGAGGAATCTGGACAAGCTGGATAACTGCACGGAGGGCAATGGGATGAAGATCAAGACAACCAAGTGCTGGGCCCAGTCCCTTTGGTCACAGCAACCCCACTCATTGCTACAGGCTTGGGGCAGAGTGGCTGGAAGACTGTGTAGAAGAAACAGACCTGGGGGAATCAGCCAACACTAAGCTGAACACGAACGAGCAGTGTGCCCCAGTGGCCAAGACAGTGCCCAATGGCAACCTGGGTTCTGTCAGAAACAATGCAGCCAGCAGGGGCAGGGAAGTGATCATCCCCTTGTAGTCCACACTGGTGAGGCTGCCCCTTGAGTATTGTGTTCAGTTTTGGACCCCTCTATAAGAAAGACATTGAGGCCCTGGAGAGTGTCTAGAGAAAGTGTTTGGAGCACAGGCCTTATGAGGAGCAACTGAGGGAACTGGGGTTACTTAGTCTGGAGAAGAGAAGGCTCAGGGGAGACCTTATCATGTTTTACAGATGCCTGAAGGGAGGGAGGCTGTGGCAAGGAGGGGGGTCAGCCCCTTCTCCAATGTAACTAGCATTTAACGTCTGGTTTTCTTTTTAGTCTGTTTGCACCTACTCACTTCTTTGAGCTGTTCTACAGTGGTCTTGAACAAGGCTCTTTAGCATGAGGAAGCAGTGTGTATTTTTATTTGAGTTCAAGTCATGGCATTTTAACAATTTCCATTAAAATTTCATTTTCAGTCACAGGCTGTCATACTACTTAAATACTCTTGTTATGTGGATGAATTTTAATCTGATACTACACTACAAGCCCTCTATGCAGAATGGTAGGTACCTATCCTATGCAGGATAGTAGGTACTCATCATGTAAAAGGATATCTTATAATTTCAGTTTTGTTATAAACAGGACAAAAAGGAAGCATGCAATAAAAAGGATGTCTTACCAAAGGGAAATTCAGGAAGATCAATAAATCCCTGCTTCCCACAATCAGGTGTATGGAAAGCAAGTGGTTGAGTCATCAGGTGGGCTTTCAGCTTAGCAGCTTGCAAACCTTCTTTCATCAGTTTCACAGTTTCCAGTGCAGTATCTGGGTCGAAATGGCAGTTGACTCCAATAATAGAAGCACCTATGAGGACGAAAATAAGTCACATATTAAGCTTAAGTCACATATTCCCAAGAAGAAGGTAGTGAAGATTCTTAGCCACAGCACTCTAGAAGAAAAGCAGTCCATCTGTGTACCAGCCCTATGAAAAGGCAGCTGGGCTGGAGCCAGTCTCATGAGGCAGATTGTTCCACCTGCAATTCAGCAGCACTCCTCTTTATCTTCCAGATGAAGTACCAAGATGAAAAACATCCACAGCCACATACGCAATCAGCTAGGAGATTTCTAACATAGTGTTAAAATCCCAAGGCAGAACCTAACTCCAAAGGAAAGGAGAGTTTGGGACGGATATAATGAAACCCAGGTATCACCCATTAAGCCACTGATTAATTCCTTCTGTCTTTCTAAGCCGAACTGCTCCATGATTCTATGATTCCACTTGTTCTGCAGAAAATACAGCTTTTGTTGGACAATAATTCATTTTTTTCATTGTTTCTCATCCTGAATTTAAACTGTACTCCAGACTTTGATTCTTAAAACATAATCAAGTGTTGCTTTGGATTCTGCTTATGTTTCATAATTTTGATCCCAGAACTTGGGGCTGTCTGTATAACCAAAAAGGAATTTTTTAGCACTTTCCTTTATTCAGCATTAGCTACTGTGGCTACTGCTCCCATTACCACCTTGGTTAATATGATTTTTTATCTGTATTATTCTTTGTTTTCTACAAGACATTTCTAGTAAAGTAAAAACAAAAGCTCTTCTAAAAGACATAATCAGGAATTTATCTCCTTTGGATACTCACTCATGTATCTGAATGCCTAAGTAATTCAATTTATTCCATACTTTCAGAGGGCAGATTAAACCAGTTTCTTACCAGCCTTCACCAGTTGGACAGCACACTGTCCAGGGGGCACACCATGCATGTCTCCTTCTGGACCTATGCACATTGTAGCTGCAACTGGCTTGCCAGATTCTTTTAGGACTTCAACTGCCCAGACAGCTTCTTCAACATGCTCAAAATACTGAAAGACATAAAAACAGGACAAGTTTCATTTCTTGGAGATGAAGCATAAACATTAATTCAGACCCCAAATTCATGAGCAACACAATGATATACTCTAACAGAACTGTTGAATTTACTGACCATACTGTTAAAAAAGAATTCTAAGAAGTCAGTAAATCAAGCAAACAAACAAGTACCCTTGTTCCAGAGCAAAAATGTCCTACGTAGAGGGTTAATGAGGGCTTTATCTCCAAAGAACGAGTTTTATCTAGAAAGTCGGCATAATTTGCCATTTACAGAGTACATAAGGAAACAGGAGCTAGCCAAAATCATACTCAACTATAATTTTTGTGCCATTATAGAATCTGATTTGAGAAATAAATTTAAGATTTAAGGGCCTATTCTAGAACACTTGCAGATGCTGTTGTGCACTGACAAAAAGCTTCTGATGCTACCAGAATATAAGTATAATCAAAATTTTAAAGGAGGAAGCAGTATATAACTTGCATTCCCAAGAGGAGGCTGAAAGTTAACATGCTGCATCAGTTGAATGCATTTATTTATTTTTAACTACAAATTTACCTCTGCAATGAGGAAGTCCACGTTCTTCTTTGTGAAGATATCTAGCTGCTTTCGAAAAACTGCTTTAACCTCTGCTTTGTCCTTGCAGCTTAAGTATGATGGTGTCTGACTAACTCCTCCAGCTACTAAAGCATCACCTTCATTGGCCACTTCTCTGGCGATGTCACAAGCAGCTTCATTCACTTTCTGGCACTGCATGAATATAGATTACATTTGTTTTATCTCATCAGGGAGATGCACAAAGCTTTAGAGTACAACACGAACAAGAGTCCAAACACATAGTAATTTCTTCATGTTCATTTATAATTCAAATGTATATGCAAAGAGCATATTACCCTTAACACAATTTAAACAGTTAAAGCTATAAAAAGCCAAATAATTATTTGATATGAAGTACAATTCTCCTTGTCTTTCAGAAAATGAGCAGTAAGACTAAGTGTACATTTTTGTGGGTGGAAGAAAAATATGTAGTTATCTCAGCTGAACAGTTAATTTTTCATTCTATTTTTTTAATTTATCTTAGTATTTTCAAAATTATCAAAATATCTGATATTTATATAGATCTATCTGAGGCATTTAAAAAATGATATAATTAGTTATCACTTTTTAAAATGGCCAATTTAAGAACATTAAGGCAAAACTTAGCACTGTATGTAACTAATCACCTAAACTGAAAGACATTACTGCTATACTCAAAGATGAAAAAAGGCATTAAGCTGAGGAAAAGATTTTTGGAAGTGAATCATTTGGGATAGATAGCAAGTACTGGTTTGAGCAGGTATGTTTGTGGCCAGTGTTTACTTAGAAACTACATAGGCTTCTCACAGATGAAGTGCTTCATGGATACCCCAAAAGATAAAGCTGTTTTTTGTTTGTTTGTTTGTTTTTAACATTACACCTGACAGTGACTTCCACTCGCATCAGCACTCAGGCTGATGTTTGGGAACTTCAGGATCTGGAGCCATACACTAGACAGAGCTGGAGAATCTGACTCTACAACAAGAAAGCAAGTCCTAAAAGCTTTGCTGCAATGCATATGTTTCCAGGTGCTCTTTCAACCTCTCTCATCATTTTGCATGGCAGCAGGAGCTGCAGCATGGCTTGTTCCACAGGCAATGTGTTTCTAGAACAGGTGTTCTAATGCTGCATCTGTTGAACGTAAAGATACTGCATTCCAAGTAAATTTGGACTGATGCTGCACGCATTGAACTGCTCCTAGGGAGAAGGGAGAATCATTTTTTATACCCATGGACTGGAGTTTCAACTGTAGTGACAGAAACATTTCCAAACTGTAAACACAAAGCCATAAGCAACAATAAAGCATGCATTTATATATTGATGATAGCATATAGGAACATCCATAACATAGAGAACTCATCTTGTTTGAAAGAGTTAAAAAAAAAAAAAAAATAGGGTAAACATGGCCACATTCTAAATGGGTATAAGAAAAATGAGAAAATATTCATTAAAATGTTTCTTCTGACTTCACTTAATTAAGCAGAACAAACATTTTCTGAATCATTCCCATACCAGTATCTCCCAAGCTGTGCACAGTACCTCAGTATTTATAATCAGTGTTCCAAATCCCCTCAGTATATGAAGAATTCTGATTAATTCTACCCAGAATTATGTATGTAATCTGTACAGAAAGTGGCTTCAATCTTTTTATTAACTGGAAAGCGGTACAAAAAATTATGCACTTTTAACAGATGCTTAAAAGAAATTCCTTAACAGGCTGCCTACATAAATGAGAACTGATGTCAAACTTTGCAGTTTGAAAATAATGCTGTAATAGCTCTCCCAGCCAGCCAGGTACAACAGTTTTAGGGTAAAAGTGACACAAGTGTTTCATTAATTTCCAGTTCCTGGACTGCTGTATCTTCTTCTTCGCCCCCTTGAGCATCTTTTCTATTTTCAGAGGCTTAAGCAGACAGCATGACCAAGGGAGAGAGGATCAGGGAAAACATACTGGCAAACCTAATCTAAAGGGAGCTATCTAGAAATGTTTATGACTAAGTCCCAGTCGAACTGTGGCCTGCATCTAGTAAAGCCTCTCAGCACCCTTGGTGCACAGCATGAGAAAACACCACCATCGTACTTCTGTTGCTGTTCAGGTCAGCCCTACACACGAGGATGGGAGTACTGGCCACAGAACATAACTGAAAATCCAAAATATTACTTTACTGAACAAATGATCTTAAAACAAACAAACAAAAACATTCAATACTTTTTAACCAGTTGTTAATTTCTAGGATTCTTCATGATTTTAGCAGCTAATTTGTTTCAGTCAGTGTTAAAGCATTTCTTTCACTCTTCAACCCCAAACAATTTTGCTCTCTGTGCAGATGATTTCTCCCCATACTCTTCATATCAAAATTTGAGTAAGCTAATCTCTGCAGACCAGAAAAATAAGATGTGGGTATTTTCTAGTCCCATTTTGTAATTTTATTCTCCTTTAACCATGTCCTTTTTACCGTTTCAGACTCTGAAATTACATCATCTTATTTTTGGTCCTCATACATAACCAAAAGTTACTCCGAGGAGGCTATTGAATTGAATCCTCTTAGTTCATATCTACATCAAAATAGTACTCTACTCACAGAGATTTTCTCAGCTACATAGTTGCCTCTGTTCTCTAGTTTGTCCTCACTGGCATAAAAGGTGAATGTTTGCAGAACATTGGATCCAGCTCTGAGGAATTCCCTGTGAAGCTGACGAACTAAAAAAGAAGATAAGAGATGCTTGGTACAGTTATTAACATTGGTATCCTAAAATGAAATGCTTATTGAAGTAATGTTACTGTGACACAAGTGACACAGTATTTACTAGCAGAGCCACTGAGAGAGAGTAGTAGTGTATACAGAATTTCTCCCTTCCCCACCCCCCCTTACAACATCAGGCTACTCCAGGCTACGAATAACTGAGGATTTCTTTAAGTTTTTATGGCAAACACTTGGAAAAGTTTTCCTGATGCCCGGTTTATCATACCTCCTTGTCCACAGACAACCTGTGTCATTAGCAAAATGTGTGACTGTGTCCTAATGAAGTTTCTGCCTTCAGCTACAACAGATACAGCATTCTGTGCCAGAGAAGCTTGAACAGTAGTTGCTAGCATCAATCACATGAACTCATCTGCTTTCAGTAAAGGAACAGTGTTGTGTTGCTTGCTTTTCTCTGCTGGTGCAGTATTTTGTTTTCAGTTAAAGCCTTGGCCAACCACAGTATGACTTATTACAGTGCTTGTTTACTCAGCAGTCAGAGAGGCCTGTTCATGAACACAGACTGTAGCTGTGCTACAGATCAAAAAGTCCCTATCAGGATTAGATTTCAGTTTTTAAAACGTCTACATTAATTCAAAACTTCACTATTTCACAGAGAATTCATTTTCCCACAGCATTAAAACAGAGTACTAATGGCAGACAAAAGAGCTGTTTCTGTATGTTTCTAGTGGTCCACAGAAATTTTTGTTTTTGTTTTCATTTTTTTTCCACAAGAAAGAATAGAAAACATTGTTGAAAGCTGGCCAGGAAATGGGAAAAAAGTGAAAAAATTCTACAAATCTTTTTAAAAATGCTCTATGACTTCCATAATAAACCAGCTTTATCTACCCACAATGTTAGTTTGGTCTTTATTTAAAATAGCTGCATTCTTGGGCTTTGGGTGAATACGGACTGTGATACAGACAAGCAGATGAAACAATAAGAAACTTATTTCAAACGGTTAGTTTCATAGACTCACTCAGGAGTCTTCTGTCCACATTTAGAGGGAAAAAAAGCAGCCTTATAAATAAACTATCAGCCTGAATCTCATTCGATCTCAGGCAGAGATTATTATAGCCACAATATTCTGTTACTATTTTAAAACTTAAAACAACCTGTGTGGCACTAACAGAAAACCCCAAACAACTGTGTAAATTATTATGTGATTTTTAGTATATTACTCAAACTATGATTTCCTCCATCATTTGAGAAATGAAGTTAAGAGCTCAAGTAAGGCCAAATAATGTTTAATAATTATTTGATGCATTTTAGGAGTTGGGCATTTAACAAAAGACAGACTTAAGCTAACAGGAGGTTGGGAAAGTGCACATGCACACTGCCCCATGCGGGGCAGCAGCACAGATACTTGATCTGGCTCAGAACAGTTGTCAGTCTCATAGAACTTTCTCTTGTAGCAGAGAGAATGGCTTTCCAACTCTTTTTTTCTTGTGCATGCCTTGCTGCATTCTAAGAACCTCCCTCCTTTTCCCTCTTCCCTTACAAAGAGTAGAAGGGCTGTTAGTTGTATGAATTTTGTACCAGCTGGCCCAGCCAGTTGCTCCTTGTGCTCTTCACACCTGCTTTCCAAGTAACATGACTCTTAAACATGCAGGAGCAAAAATCAGTAATGGAGGGGAGGCAGCACACTGCAGTACAAGAAATGAACATATTCCCAGTTAGGTGTATGTTTATAAGTTGCCTTTAGAAAGGTTTATTAAAATGCTGTAACCATTTTATAGACATAAGCACTATGTTCTACAGATAGCTACCAGTGAGACAGCAGTAATTCTTAGATGGCTGTTCTCTAACCAATCACAACTAGGCAGTTATTTAAAGCAGGTCTGTGTGCTCTTTAGCTTACCTAAGTCACCTATGTGAGGTTTTTTTTTCCCCACATAAAATGTGTCAAAGAAAGCAAACAACACAACTTGAAGACACGTCTAATCCTTTAAAGCATTGTCTGAGAAAAAGAACTAAGCATAAAGCAGAATCTCAGCAAGGCAGACAATTAGTACTGCCTCGGTTAAACCAGCTGACATTAACTCATAACCAACAGACCCTTCCCAGACTGAATCACTTTGTAATACGTGCACTGTTTCTCAGATGTGATAATTAGAGTGTTCACAAAAAGGTAAATGGAATGCATATTAATAACTAACAGAATCTATTTTAGCACAATCTATGCTAAATAGTCTTTATATACAACAACCTTTACGCTGTGAGACACTCTAATTGCTCATTTTGTCCCACTCCACTGCTGGCAGTTACTTCATTAAACAGGAGAGGCCCAGCAAATGATGCAGCTTTTCTGGAACAGCTGGGTTCTCATTTCCCTTTTCACAGTGGAGCCACGTACATTAGATACTCCACTCCCATTCAGTTGTTTATTTAAAGCCACAATTTTCATGAAAAAAACAAAACAAAACAAAACAACAACACATAAACAATATTCATTTATGGCAATATAAAAACCCTAGAAAGGTCAAACCCAATCAAACAATAGTGACCCACAGAAGTCTTTGTCACAAGATGCTGTCAAGGATAAATTTGAAATTGGCTTGAGGACAGACAGGACAAGACCACAGGAGAGATTACTGAACACAAAGATACTATATCTGGTTCAAAAATTATTGAAGACAAGAAGCATTATGGAGAGGTATCACTGTACTATATATAATGAGGTACTACTCATTCTTACCCAGACAACTGCTTCTAGTTGCTGCTACAGAAAGAAGAAAGGTAAATAAGGGAAGCTTTTGGTCTACAGGTTCTTATGCTGTTCTTCACAGTGTCTAATTCTTCAGCAACATTTCTATTAAAAAACCTGCTACAAGTTCTATATACTAATTATTTTTCCAGCTATTTTTACTCTTATTACAGGATTACCATTTTCCAGTAAAACTGACCTGCTTCTGGGTGTTCTACTGTTGCTTCAGGAGTCCAAGGCCCAGCTTTTACATATCCCCTCTTTTCCAGGGCAAAGACAAATCCCCCATCTCCAATCACAATCTCTCCAGCATCCAAGCGCTCTAGAATACCCTGAAGAAACAAGAGGAATGGTTAATAACTACAGTTCTTCAGTTTCACGGTGTTATGAGATGCGCTGTCATTTCCCGTATTAGACAAGAAGACAGAAATATTTGTGGGATAAAGAAACACCTTTACCATAGAATATTTCCTTCTTGAAATTATCATGAAAGACTAGTAGACGGTCTGTTCTAAAAGCCTTCTATTTTTAAGGCACATTTCTCCAAAATGTTCTGTGCTATTACACTAAACAGTACTTCATGCTGCAAATAGATTACTACCATAATTCCATAATATTTAAAAAAAATGGATGAATGCCGACATTACATTAACAAAGGTAAGAGGTACAGAAAAAATTAATGACTATATTTTCCTTGACAGTACACTTAGCGGTTGAGTAAATGAAATCTGAAGGAGCAGGAAAAAGAAAAGCCTTATGGTCAGAGCTGAGTACTGTTTGCGTACTCAGAATGCATAATTTCTCCACTGATTCATTTGTCCTATCACATGGGTCAGAAAGACAAACACCTACAACTTCTCATCGCTGCCCTTTAGGAAGGATGAGAGTACATCCTCCCAACAAGGAGCACTGCGTATCGTAGCCGGGTCCAGTACCAGTCTCTTCAGTGTGTAGCCATGTCAACGTACAAACCCTCCTGAGAGGGTCAGCATTTTTGGTGCTGACATGCTAGCAAGGTTATGGGCCTGCTCTGCAGTTACGTGAGCCTGGCCAAGTGTTGGCTTGCTGATCTTGCATCACATTCTACTGCACATTGTAGACTTGCCAAAACAGTGACCTGATTAACTCTAGCATTCAAGAGAGTATGCATGCTCCTTATTTCAGCAGGACATGGGCAAAACTCATTCTATGGTACTGATTCAACAAAAATGAGTAACTTTCAGCAAGCTCACCAGTCATGCCTCAACAGATGGGAGCTCTGTTGTATGTATAAACGTTGGGAGGCTTTGTGAAAATTGTTTGCAGTTAACTGATTTTCAGTCTGAATGCTCAAGTGGGGCATAAAAAAGCAGCTGTAGGATCAATGACTGAGTCCTTCCCTCTTCTGCTTGCCAAGGAAGGTTGAACAAACAATGCCTGCTCAGAAGTTTAATGTGCAGTAGTGCAGAGGAAAAAGCCCTGAAGGTAAAAGCGACTTCAGGCACTGCTCACTGACTGAAGATGAAGGGATAGATACATATTGACATCATATATAGAGATTACATTTAAAGGTACTACAACACTGACTTTTTTCTTCTAACAAGTCACTTCTTGAATTTAATGGGAGTTTCCCCTGTTATAGCTTTTTTAAGCTGCACTTTAGAATAGTTTTCATTTTTGACACACAGGAGCAGCATAAGCTAAAACAGCACTTAATCTGTATTATAAGTCCATTTAGCTCAAAGCAGAAACTACTTTTAGCTCAAAATAGAAATCACTTTTATACAGTTTATTATAGATCGATATCACCTCACTACACCATTTGTACTCATCCCCACTGAATGAAATAAGATCGTTTCAACCAGATCTTGTAAATTCAGAACCAGCTCTGTTTTGTTCTGTGCGGCTGAACTACAGCTGTGCACTTATACACAACCTAGATCAAAATTATACCATGTGACAATCCAGTAGTACACAGATCTGGTATGAAATAACAAGGAAAAGGATAGTGTAAAAATCTAATTAAGCCACCTTTTCAGTTTTGCTACCATTAATGACACTGCACCAAAAGAGTACAAATGACTATATGAAGATATCCCCAGCCTGCTTAGCACTTTTATTGAACCATGTCAGCAGAGAGCCTGCTTGTTCTAGCTATCCCCATCTGAAAAGAAAAAGAAAGCATCTGAAAACTAAGATCTTAACCCAAGCTCTTCATTCACAACTGGTTTACATGAAAGAGTCAGACACAAAAATGAATGAAAACAGCACTAAGAGGCGTTCTACTAGCAAAACAGCACTGTCCTGGCAAGAAGGCAGAAAGTGTTGCTCTGCACCCCCCAGCAAGCAGCAGTGACTGGTGGCACCACTGCTATAGGTCAGAGTTTGATTCAGACATTGCTCAAAGGTTTGTCTTCATAGGCAGAACGGCTGATGCCAGAATATAACTCCATACTGACTTATTTCTTCTGCTGAATGAGAGCGCAAAGGGCGGGCTTACACTGCCGGTGGTACTCACGTTACACCGCTGGCATTCAGTCCTATCAATCAAGGCAAGAGCAGTTTGGGGCTTTTAAATAGAGTTGGCTGGAAAGAGAAATCCCACTTAATGAAAGCTAACGCTTACACTCCCTCGAGTTGCAAATTTTCTTATTACATACCCCGAAACGAAACAGATTTTTGTGGCTGCAATCTGTACGCTCCGAGCAAACCAAAATTCTAGGGGCCGGGGCAGCACTAAGGCCCGTTTTAATACACCCTACTACCCCACAGCAGCGTCCGAGCGCTTCGGGAGGCTCGGCCGCCCTTACAGCAGCCCGCCACGCCGCGCCCCACCCGCAGGAGCAGCGGGTCGGTGCCGCGGGGCGGGCAGCGCTGCCGGTGGGGCAGCACGGCGGCGGCGCGGTCGTTAAGCTGGCGGGGTTCCCCAGCACGGTGCCGCCGGGCCGGGAAGGGGTTTGGGGGAGTTACCCTTTTGCCCTGTTTCAAGGTCTTGGCGATCGGCAGCATCTTCCTCGCAGGGGGACGCCGGCTGCTCTAGCGGAACCCGACGGCTCGGCACGAAGCGGTAGGCAGCCCCAGCGCTCAGACGGCGCTTTTATAGCCCGGGCGGGAGGCGGGCCGCGGGGCAGCGCCGCGGGTGACACCCCCGCCCGGGCTCGCCCCCTGAGCCCCTGACCCCCTCACCCCGCTGGCAGCCCCCGCGCCCGGCCCTGCCCGAGACGGCTCCGCGCGCCCTCGACCCCTCCCGTCCCGGCCGAGGCCAGGGGCGGGCGGCCGGCAGCGCTCCGGGACCGACCCGCGCGGCGGCCGCGGCCGAGGGGCGGGGCGGGGGCGGGGGGCCGGGCCCTCCCCGCGAGGGCTGTTCGCCGGGAGAGGCGCGGCGCCGGCGCTCCGCATCCCTGAGCCGTGCGGGATGAGCGCGGTGCTGCGCGCTGCCCTGCGGCGCCTGCCGCTCCCGCGCCGCGGCGGGACTGCCGGCCTCTCCTCTGCCTCGCGGGCCCTCGCCGCGGGCGCCCGGGGCGGGTGAGTGCGGGCCCTGGGCCGGGGGGGGGGGGCTGCGAGGGGCTGCGGGTGCGGGGCTGGCTGCGGTGAGGCGCGGGACGTGTGGGAGCCGCGGGCCCCCGGCCCGATAACGGCGGTCCCTCCGGGGTGATTTTCGCTTCCGACGTACGCGAGGCGTCGCAGAAAGGCGAACCCACGTGGCGGGAGCCGTGGAAGCCCCTCCGTGGGGCGGGAGGTGAGCCTGGCGGGGCCTCGGCTGGCCGAGAGCGGAGCCGATTGTGCTGTGGGTGATGTGGGCACACACGCAGTGACATTCTGTCGCATCGGGGTGAGTGGTGGAGTTTGCTGGAGACAGGCTTAGTGGATTCTGAGCTGTCTTGAAACTAACAGAAGGCAGGGAACGAAGTCTTAAATTCAAACTGTAGAAGAAGCTCGACCCTGATTAATATGTACCTCAGTACAGCATTCAGTATAGGAGCGGCCGCTTTTCACGAGGCCGCTAACCAGTTTACTGATAACTTGGACAAAGATTAATATGTAATCTTAAAAACGAACATGTGTGAGTGCGTATAGTTCAACCGCAGTGAACTCGTGGTGTCCACTGATTCCCTCTGTTTTCTTTCTCTGACACATGGTGAGCATGCATGCTTCCCCCTGCGTTTGTATCTAAGATATCATTTTATAAGATTGATCATAGTACGCACACCTGACATGGTGGATTTTTGAGTGCAGGTGGGTGAAAGATCAGTTGCAGTTTAGATAGCCTTATGTCAGAGAAGTTAAGAGCAAAAAGCTGTGTGGAAGAAGAGTGGTGATAAGAGTATTGATTAACTATCCTGGAGCAACAGATGCTGTGGCTTCACAGCTGTCTGAAACATCTCCTGCACAAAGAGGTCTGACCTTGTCTCACTCATCCGAAAGATGGCTGGTTTTAATTTGGATAAATTTCCCTATTTTCTTGCTGTTTCACAGTCTGTGGGAGAAGGAGCAGAGGAGGGGATCACACAAGAATAGAGCAGGATGGGGCTGCCTGTGGTATCAGTTCTGGATTTCCCTGGTGTAAAGTGACTGAAACTGGAGTGCAGCTTAGTGGCTGTATGCAAGCAATTTTGAAAAAAACCCAATTTTCTTTCTGCTCTGACTTCAGAAAAGTAAAACATGTCAAAATAGGCAGAACATGGAAATAAAAACTAAGTTTCATTGTTCATGAACATTGATGTAGTCTGCTGACACATTAAAGAACTTTCCTAGGTAGGCATTTTCACGGAACTGGCGAATGGTATGTGTTGGAAGGGACCCGTGAAGATCATCTAGTCTAACCTCCCGCTAAAGCAGGCTCATAGAATCGCAGAATCACCAAGGTTGGAAAAGACCTCCAAGATCATCCAGTCCAGTCATTCACCTGTCACCAATAGTTTTCACTACACCATGTCGTTCAGTGCAACTTTTAAACACTTACTGAACACCTGTAGGGCTGGTGACTGCCACAGTCCTGCGCAGCCTGACCACTCTTTCAGAGAAGGAGTTTTTTCTAATGTACAGCCTGAGACTCCCCTGGCTCAGCTTGGGGCCATTTCCTCACAATCCTAGTCCTATCACTGGTTGTATCAGAGAAGAGGCTGACCCCCACCTCACCACTCTTCCCTTCAGGCAGTTGTAGAGTGTGAGAAGGTCTCCCCTGAGCCTCCTCCAGACTGAATAATCCCAGTTCCCTCAGTGGCACCTCATAAGACTTGTTCCCTACAGTAAGTTGCACAGAAAACCATCCAGATGGGTTTTGAATACCTCCAGAGAGGGAGACTCCACAACCTCTCTGGGCAACCTGTTCCAGTGCTCTAGCACCATCAAAGCATGTAAGTTTTTCCTCATGTTTGTGTGGTACTTCCTGTGCTCCAGTTTTGTGCCCGTTGTTCCTTGTTCTGTCACCCAGCAACACCAAAAGCCTGGATCATCCTCTTTACACCTACCCGTTAGATATTTATGAACATTAATAAAATCCCATCACTCTTCTCCAGGCTGAACAGCCCTGAGTCTCTCAGCCTTTCCTCAGAAGAGGGGTGCTCCAGGCTCCACATCATCTTTTTAGCACTGTTCTGGACTGTATCCAGTAGTTCCCTGTCTTTCTTGAAATGGTGAGCCCAGAATTGGACACAGTATTCAGATATGTGGCCTTACAAGGGCAGAGTAGAGGGTAGATCACCTTCCTCAGCCTGCTGACTGTGTTCTTTTTAATGCATCTCAGTGTAATTCTTGGCCACTGCAGGCTCACAGCCATCCAGTTGCTTACTGAGATACCCAGGCCCTTTTCTGCAGAGCTCCTTTCCATCCTCTTACCTATACTGTGCAGTTATTCTTCCCTAGGTTTAGAAATACAACTTAACTGCATTGAACCTCGTAAGATTCCTCTCTACCCAACTCTCCAACCTGTCCAGGTCTTGCTGAATGGCAGCACAGCCTTCATGTGTGTCAGCCACTCTTCCCAGCTTTGTATCATCAGCAAATATGCCATGGATGCGTTCTGTCTGTTCATCCAGGACACTGATGAAGACGCTGAGTGATGCTGTACCAACCCCTGGGGGGAACGCTGCTAGCTACATGCCTTAAACTAGACTCTGCACCACTGACCACAGCCATGCTGATCACAATTTTTAGAAGACTGTTGCATACATCATAGCATTTTTGGAAAGCCAGATTTTTTATGTTGCTTGTGGTGTACAGGTTGTCATTGAGAAATGAGGTCCAGATATAAGAGTAAATGGCACAAATAACAAAGATTGAAAGCTGGGATTTTATGCACATTTTCTTTGTGGATTTGTTAGTAGTAGTATGTATGTATGAAGACTTTTTAGGAGCATTTACTTTAAAAGAAGGTAAGTGTGAATAGGTTAAATTCTAAGGCACTTTGACTCTCAAGCAGGAACCAAATTGTCTTGTGTTTGGAGTTGTAAGCAGTGAAAAAGGACAACTGTTCAACTGTCTTTTTGTAACCGTATTATTTTGTTTCCCCTAGGAAAGAAGACCAGTCTCCTTCCTTGGGGAAAGATAGAGCAGACACAGTGATCATTGGAGGTGGCTGTGTTGGTGTTAGTCTAGCCTATCACTTGGCTAAGGCTGGCTTACGGGATGTCTTGCTACTGGAAAAATCTGAGCTCACTGCAGGATCTACTTGGCATGCAGTAAGGAATATTTTGTTAATCTCTGAGATTAACAAGTTTGTTTATCTAACGGTTGTGGAAATTTCATTTCCCTTTCATTCCCTGGCTTTCAAAATACTATTTTGATTATTTCATGCCTATGAAAGTTGATCTAGCTATCCACAGTATACTTTACTCAGTTGTGAAAATCTGGGTGAATACTGATGGTATTTTGGAATTGCTGAAAGGTAACTGTTAGTATTATTAGACATTTTTGGTAATTTGCAGGACTTAGACTTTAAACTTTAGTGCAACTTGGATTTTTTTAAACTTAAATTTTTATTTCATAAGTAATTAAGCTTATACTGGAAGTATATCTGGAAGTGATGTGTAAATCAGAAGTGTGAAGTTTGGCATTATTTTATGATTAATTATTTTTAATATGCACGCCAACCTGAAAAAGAGTGATTGAGAAGCAGCAGCAGTGTCCAGTTGTCAGGGAATATCGCTGCCCCAGAACTGACGCTTGTTAGAAGCAACAGCTTTCTTTCCTGCCATCCCTGGCATTGCACAAAATCACGGAGGAGCAAAAATAACAGCTGTACACCTTGGTTTTGTAAGGCCAGTTGTCTGTACTCTTAATAGAAGAACTACAAAACATAGTGTTAATAGTGTAATAGTGACAGGTGGGGTCACCTCTTACGATGCTAGTCAACTGGATGCAGTAATGTACAGCATGCATGTATGTAACTACATATTTTGTATGTCTGTCTGCAGTAGGTAGTGTGATGAAATAAAATAAAGCTTGCCACAATAATGGATGCTTTTTACATTCATTTCAAGCTGCACTCAGGTGAAGTTAGGAGAAAGCTATTCCTGTGTATAGTAATAAAAATGGATATAAAAGCAACAGTTTGCTGTTTATGGATTTATTCTATTAGTAGAGCATTTATGCAATATTTCTAACTAATATCTGAGTGGAAGGAAGATTCAAGTGGATCGTGTTTTATTTGTATTCTCATACTTATCCCAGAGGAGGAGGTCTGAAGTTTGAAAAACTTCATTATAACACAGATGCTTTGTGTGTTCGGAGCCTTACAAGAAAATAATAGTAAAAAAATGGTATTTAGAAAAAAAACATTGCCTGAGACGGAAGAAAAACTGAAGACAACGCACTGTGTGGAGTTAGGAAAACAAAATCTAGTAATTACATTTCTTTTAAACAGTCACAATATAGTTGATACATTAAAAAGAAGAGAAAACATGGTCTATAGAAAGTGTCAGATCATGTATCTTGAAATGGGATGATGATTGTGAAATGTTTGAATAAATAATGTGTTTTAAGCATATGAGAGTTGCAGACTGAATTCTATTTACCCAATGCATATGCAGAATTATATGTGTGTAAAAATAAAAATAAAAATACCTTCATTGAAAAAGAAACCAAAATCATACAGGGGGGATTGTTTCTAAGTGTTTTGTCGTTATACTCCCCCCCCCCCCCAGATTGTTACTTGTAACTATGTCAACCAATCCTTCAGTATTTTTGCTCTCACATCTTAGTGAATGTAATAATGGAGTACTGGGTGAGGAGCTCTGCCGTAAGGATAGGGACAGGACCACAGCAGAGAGGGTGAGAGTGCTGCTCTGTAGTCCCTGATGCAACAGAATGTGGTGATTAACACAGCAGGACACCTCGTAGGAGGCAGATCAGAAAAAAACGTGAAGTAAAATACATAGTATAGTATTGCTCTTTGAATTCAGTGTTACAGTGCTGTATCTGAAGATGAAAATGTTCTTTCACAACATCAAGGACATCAAAATTGTGATTCCGTTCTTCACTGCAGTAGGTACTGTATATTTATTTATCGGTGGCCTTCTTGGCGTGATACAATACTAGGTTTAAATGAAAATTGCACATGTAGTTAGCATGTGGAATGGCACACAGCATGTTGTCTGCAGCCCCATAATCTGAGAAAGCCTGGTTCTGATACTGCTATAAAGTACCAGATAATGCTACAGTATACCGGATTTTCTCTCTTTGACAGGCTAGTAAGTTCTTCCAGAGCTCAGGATCATGTTTCATATAGATCGTACTCCTGCCAGTGTTACTGCCAAAACTTTATTACGTCTCAGGTCTGAGATAAATTTGTCTGACTTTCATTATATTGAAATGAAAACAAGGTGGAAAGTATGCACACTCTTTTGTTAACAGTGAGAATGATGAGAAGTAATGAGGAAATGTAAATAATGGGGGGTGTGTTGCTCTTTTTTAATGCTACCTAACCATAACTAAGTAATGATTATTATATGAATGCAAAGTAGGTCAGGACTAGGGCTTCAAGAACTTGAAGAGTTCTTGAAGTTGTAGTATCTGACAGATCAGATTGTTGTCAATCTTACTACTGAAGTTCTAAGAACTGAACTATGCATGTATAACACCCAGAAAGTAGTTCTAGTGTAGTTATTTTTTGAAGAGTGTGTCAAGTATCATTCTGTTATGTAATACTTATTCTTGCAACATTCAATTGATTTTGCTGCTGATAGTTAATAAATCACAGCACAAGACAAATAAAAACTTGTTAAGATTTGGTCAAACTTGTAAGAAAAGCTGATGGTTGTGGTAAAAGTGTTAATGCCATTTCACTCCAGAATGCTGAACAGATTGGAATAAAATGAAAAGAATACATCAAAATATAAACATTTAACATATAAATATGCTTTGAAACCTCTGTGTCAATTTTTATAGCGTAATGTCAATTCTAAAGAAAATTATTTTCATTGTTCGTGGTCACCTACAAGAACAAAATCTATCTCACAAGAACAAAGCAAAACTTAAAACAAATCTTCAAGTATGAGATTGGTTCACTGTGAAATTCAGGATGACATTCTGGTAGGCCAGCCAAGTTAAGCAGGGAAACCATGACCAAATTTCAATACAAAAACATAGTATACAGGAAGTGGAAGCAGAAAATGGCTACAAAGAGGTAATAAATAAAACAAAAGTATAGGTGTGCAAGGGGGATGTAACTTTCCAGGAACATTAAGGCCAACATTATCTTTCAGTGTTACATTAGCATTAAAGTGCTGAACAAGGGGAATGTGAGACTCTGCTGTGTGAGGTGGGTGATTGAGCCATGCTGCACACTGATAAATCTGAAGTACTCAATGCCTCGACTATCAGTTTCCATGGCAAAGTTTTTTGTGCCTCTGTGATTATACGTACAGAGTTTGGGGAGTAGAGGAACTACCAGCAGTGAATAAGTAGAATGTCGAGGATTTACTAGAACTTGACTTATGCAGATACATTGGCTCACATGGTCTGAATCCAAGGATGCATTGATGTTGTTGCAAGATTGCTGTTGTATCATTTTTAAAAGACTATGGAGTTGAAGGAAGTACCTATATCTGGAAAAGAGCAAAAGCGTCCAACTTCATAAGAATCCAAAGAGATTACTGCAGAACTAAAGGCCAGCAACTTGTCTTACTTTGGTTCTTAGGAAATCATGGAGCAAGTTTGAGATATATGTCTGGGCCCATATAGAGGAACATAATTGGGAACAATCAGCATAGATTTCTTAAACGTAAAAAGTGCCTTACCAAATCCAGTACCTTCTATGTCAAAATGACTGATAACAGGGACAAGAGGAGAGCAGCTTATGTCATTTACCTGAACTTCAGCAAGACTACTATGTCTCCCATAATACTTCTGTATTCAGTTTTAAGATCTTATGGACTGTAGGTCAAGGACATTTAAATATTTTATCTGATAAAAGACTGGATGACTGGGCTCAGAGGGTAGTGGTTAATGGATCATACTCTACCCAAAAGTTGGTAACAAGTGAGTTGTCACATGGGTCTGTCCTTGGACCCATCTTGTTTATCAGTGACCTAGAGCAGGTGACAAAAGTGCATGCTTGTCAAGTTAACACCAAACTGTTGGAACCAGTCAATACAAGATAGGGCAGGGCCTTTTGAGGAACCTGGATAAACCAGAGGGATGGATTAACAACTTCTTCATGAAATTTATCAAGTACAAATGCCAAGTATGAAAATAATTGTCCATAGACATTGAGCAGTTTCTGTCCATAGAGATTTTCCAGGCTGGAGAAAACTGGGGAAACTGATTTGATCTCACAGCTCACATAAAGCATGAGATTATGGAACTTCTGAGATACTATTCAGCCTATATTATTCTGTAATTGTATTACCTTAATTTTGTTGCAGTCCAGTTAAGCTATATTTGTCTCCTCATTACATTTCTGAAATCAGAAACTTTTTTCACAAGGAGCCAGAGGCATTAAATGTGTTTAGAATTCTTTTCTTAAAAAGATTATTGCCATAGATTCTTGAAATTAAATACATTTTAATGGTTTCACAGCTAATTTGTAAGTACTCTGTGGTTCGTTGGTTAAAATGACCTTACTAACAGTGGCCACTAAAATGGAATTTCCTTAACTTTGGAAATTATACTGCTAAATTTATAAAAACAACAGAAGATCAAACAGAAAGTGTTTTCATGAACAGTAAGAGACTAAAAATAATATGAGATGGTGGAACTTCCAGGTACAAATGGATGAATTACTCATTGGTTATTGCAAATATCTGAAGAAATGTAAACACTTCGATGCCTAATTTATTGCTTTCTTCTCTATACACAGAAAAAAAGGCCTCTAGGGCTTATTTTTTAGGTAGAAAGCAAGTTTTAATTATATATTTTGCACTGAAGCAGCCCTGCATTTTAATTAACTGAGGAAATTAAATAACATGTTCACAACCACATAAAACCACGTGAATCAAGTGAGATCAAAACCATGCACAGTCACATACCCAGTCTCTGTCTGTTTCCACAATGATATAGATGATCCAATATCCTAACAAGAAAAGAACAAGGAATACTTTCTTAGGGTATCTACCTATTTTAAGGACTTCCTGAATCCAATGTATTTGTTTTGCCTTTAATGCGGCCTTTGGTGGATATTTTTTGCTCCTATGGACTTACGTGTTCACTTTAAAGCTTAAATTGTTTGATTAACAAATATCAAACATGCTTTGGGAACTGCAGCCGAATGTATAAATAAAATACAACTGAAAAATGTGTAATTTCACTCATATACAATACTATGATATTGTATATAAACTTTAAGATATCAGAAAGATAAAATCCACATGAAGAAAAGTAGGAAAAACTTTTTGCACTGTGACTAGCCTAAAACTCTACTTTGTGTGTTAATTTTTACCTTTGGATTCCCTGCTGTTTTTACCACAGAACAGCTATGAACTCAAAGGTGAACTCTGGTGTCTATCTCCTTTAAAAGTTATAGAAGACCCTGTACTGTACTGTAGTATATCCATGCAAGTAAATGGATCGTTTATATATAATTTGAGTTAATAAGGAAACCAATCATCTGTGAATAAGATATATTTTAGTCAGCAAAGAGGAAACATTATGAATACATTTAAAACAACGTAGTTACTCAGGCTGAAAACGTAATGTGGTTTTTCATTGCTGTTGTCTGACTTGGAAGAAGGATTTTAGTGAGATGTTGAATTCTGGAGGTACGAAGACATGTGCTTAACTATTGTAAGACCTAAACTCTGCTTTTTATAGTTGCTCAGTATCTGCAGTTACGAGTGTCATTAGATTGACGCAGCTGCCTCTAGAGGAGGCAAGTGAATAGTTTCCTTAAATGCAGAAAAGGCTGTAGTAACTTCTTGCTTTCACATTTGTATGGCCCCAGAAGGGTTCATCAGCTTTCTGAAGTCAAACACAGAAAAACAGTGTGCAAAATACAAATGCCAATTTCTTATTTTACTTCTGAAACACAGCAACTGCAGAAACTGAAGTTGATGAGGGTTGTGTGTCACTTCTAAACAATTTTGAATAACTTTATAATTTAAGGAAGAAAGGAAACCATAGGAGAGGACAACTGCAGGAGTATCTGGAGCTGCCAAATTTGATGAGAAAGGACAGGTGGAAAAACATGTGTGCAGAGAAGAATGCCTTAAGTAGGGATAGGATTTTGGTTTTATTTTCATGACACTTGTCTCTATCCATGTGTTGCTTTTCTTTACAGTATCTTGACAGTTCCTTTTTTGAATGACAGTTGAAAGGAGGGAAAGAAGACATTGTATTTCTAATTGTACCACTATGTTGTTGTTCCTATTTCTTTTTTGAGGCTGGCTTAACTACTTATTTTCACCCTGGAATAAACCTGAAGAAAATCCATGCTTACAGCATCAAACTCTATGAAAAGCTGGAAGAAGAGACTGGACAGGTAACTGACTTCTTAAGTGTTAATTCAAATAAATATAAATCTTATTAATAGTCTTACAAAAGAGTTTGGAATGGACAGATTGCGTATAATTGTTCAAAACTATCATAAGGCTTACCTTTTATTTAAATATATTCTGCTTACATATCAATACTGAAGTCTGATGCTTAATCAGTAAATATTTTAGATTGTTTCCAAGATCTTTGTAAAGTTTAAGAAGATGGTTTTCATCAAACATCTCAGAAGTTCAGCAGATAGAGTGTCTGCAACTTTATCTTGCTGTAGGAACTAAAATAGCATCAAGGATCTGGAATGAATGGATTGATTATGATACATTCCTGCTTTAAACGTGTCCACTTTTAATTTAATATGATATGATAGTCAGTACTTGAGAAGATTGCTGCAATTCTTCATATCCCTTTAGAAGTCATGTTTTTATTTAGTGACTTAAGGAATGGGTATGCAGAGAGTGGGATGCATTCCTTTTCTGGCATCATTCAGCCATTCATTTACTACACTCATGCTCGCTTCATACTACTGCAGAGACTGTGTGACACTCATAGTACTAGTCTACTAGCTTATTAATTGTCATAACAAACCTTTTTCTTCTTTCTGTTGCCATTTTCTATAGCTAGATAAGATACCACAGCAAATTGTCATTCGGAGTTCTACTAAAAGCCACATTAACATCCTGTGAAGTAACAGAGAAAAGATGAAGTATATAATGTATACCATTTAAGTATGTCTACATTATTAGAAAGACAAAAGGGAGAGGGATTGTGTTAATAAAAGTGCTTGGTCAGCTAGATTTATTCTGCTGTATCTCAGAGGAAAATTACATAGGTGATAAATTTTAATATAAACTATTACATTGTTTTTTTTTCAGAGGTATCTGATTTTCTGTTTTGAAAGTGGATCTATAAATTCAAATATTAATCAAATATTAATAAAAGCTTTTTAAAACTTTTTGATGATAGTATGTATTTATTTGGGAAACCCATTTTATAACATTAAAAAAAAATAGTATTTACTTCTAAATCCTGTTCCTTCAAGAATGCTTGACTTACATGACTCTTTTTCAGTCATGTTATTGACAGAATTCCTGTGGACTTTCCATAGCATAGGAACATGCATGTATGGAATTAAGCAAAGGTTCTTACAGTATTTTGCTTTTGCTTCTCCATTTAGGCTGTGGGGTTTCATCAACCTGGCAGCATCAGAATTGCATCAACCCCTACTAGGGTGGATGAATTCAAATACCAAATGACACGTGCTGGTTGGCATCCAACAGAGCAGTACCTAATTCCACCTGAGAAAGTACAAGAGCTATTCCCCTTATTGAACATGGATAAGGTAAAGAACCTACTTTTAAGAAAAATACAATTGCAATTAAATATTGACCAGATATTTAATTTTAGAGCCTGTGTATACAAATGGCATGAGAAAATCTTGTTCTTCAGTGAAAAATTATATGAACTAAAATCACTCATGTTTTAGAGAATATGCTATAATTCCAAAGCATTGGAGCCTTTAATTTCATGGGAGAAATGTGGAATTTTTCTTCATTAGGGCCACCATTAAGTCAGCTCTATAATACTCTAAGTTTTTAAAATTTATTTTGATTTCATTCCTTAATTTTTACTCAAGAAATGATAGAGGTAGATCACATTTAGAAAATAAAGGTTTTTTTAAACAAAATTAGTTGATTTTGATTTTTATTTCCTTTCATTTTGCGTGGTTTTTCATCTACTTAGGTTTTAGCAGGCCTGTATAACCCTGGAGATGGTCATATAGATCCCTATTCTCTGACAATGGCTTTGGCTGCAGGAGCCAGAAAATACGGTGCCCAATTAAATTATCCAGTCCAAGTGACTAATCTAAACCCTCGATCAGATGGGACATGGGAGGTTGAAACTCCACTTGGAGTAATACAAGCGAAGAGAATTGTGAATACTGCAGGTAGGATTTAACATAATCATTTTTACTCTCTTCCGATCTGCAAACCAGGTGACACTGAGGATCTGTACTAAACTGTGTGATTTACAGAAATGGGCAATACACGATTTTAAGTATTCATTTGTTTGTGGTAAAATATACTCTGTGTATATTACTTTACATCATTGTGAAAGTTTAGCTCTTCAGTTAGTTGCCCTTGACTAGGCATTAATAATATTTCTTTCTTGTTTGTCTCCAGAAATTGCTAGTTAGGCTGTATTGTTAGATTTTAGAAACAGAAGAGACCCCTTCTATTATGCAGTAAGTAACTGTGTAGAAGAAACAGTCTGTGAATGTTGTCTCTGAAATCTTAGGAGAGTTACTTAGGCAGATGGGATTGTACAAATGAAGTAGAAATATCTTCAGTTTTCTTTGTTTGTTTGTTTGTTTTGTGAAGAGAATGAGGACTTGTACCAAATAAGATAACTGCCCATTTCAGCATTTTATTTCCTTAAGATTTAACTCTATCAATATATCATTAAAAGGGAAGATTTTTGTTGTCCTTTGATTAGTATTTTAAATGTACGCTTTGCTTAACAGTGCATTTTTACACATAACAAAAATTTCCCATCTGCAAGGAGCTTGTATTTACATATGCAATTTTTATTCTTAATTTGTTAAAGAAGCCAAACTGATGTTTCTGCTTCAGAGAGCTTTCAAACAGAATTTGTTTTCATTTTCCTAAACAATTTGAGTGAGACAGGTACTCTCCTTGTTTGTGGGTAGAATAACTATGGCTAGTAGTTAAAAATTGAGTGGATTGGATTGGAAAGAGAGTAATCTGGGAGGGTCAAACGTTTGGGAAAGGTCCTAGAATGTGGTTGGGAGCCCTGGCAACTTTGGCACAAGAGGACCTGAGAGGTGTTGAATAAGGAAGGTCAGACTGTGAGGGACTGTGGTGAAGTCAACAGTGGGGAAGACACAAAGGAAGGAGATATCTTGAAGGGATCCAGTATGTTTCATTACAGAAAGTGGAGGAGCTTTTTTGGAAAAAAAAGATGAGGAAGGGTATTTGAGAGCTGGATTTGGGAGAAAATGGATCTGGAAAGTTGAAGCTGCCTGAGCTATCTCAGGATTAAAGAAGCAGAAGAATCAAGAAGTAAGAGAAGCAAGAGAAAGGTAGGTGTGACTGGGCTGGAAGGAAGACAAAGCAAGTGGAACAGGATGTGACAAAGGAGGGAAACTGACTTGTACCTGGAAAAAAAACAATCTGAGAAAGGATGGTGAGAAGTCTGAAACGGTGAGTCATTTGGAGGGAATGCTTTAAAAGGGTTGTCCTCTGGGTACTCTGGACAGAGAAATGGTACGTACTAGGTGACCTTTTCATGTCAGGAACGTGGAGAGCCCTGCATTAGGTCATTCCAGCCTTTCAGTAAAGATTGAGAAACCCATTGAAAAGTGTGCTTTCTCACCATATACACTTTCCATACATAGCTGCTCATCTGCTGTTGCTATCAGTGTTGCTGAAATCTCCTACCTTGAGTTCATAGACTGTCGTGATGTCAGTGTTGTGTGCCATAATGACATTTTGAAGATGTCTAGAGGAGTTCAGTGTGCTTGTTAGAGAAGAGGCAACCGCACAGACAGGGAAGCTAAATGAGTTTTATGTAAACTGCAAAGTCAAGCACTTAGAATATGAAAGGTATCAATATTTAGATTGCCTTAGGATTCTTTGATTATGTTTTTATTCTATGTTTATTGTTTTTTGTAGTCTTTTTTCTGACTTGATAACTTATTAAACCAAAAAATATACTGCTAACTGTTCAGCCAAAATGAACACTGGAAGTACATATCATTTTACATTCTGGCTAAGGATGGAAACTTAATACTGTATGACCTGAATTTTTTGTAAATGTACCTTCAGCTAACATTTATTCTTCTTCTCAGCCTTATCTCATTCCACTACAGTTCCTGACCAGTATAATTCAAAGATCCTATTTTAGGCTCATGTTGCAATATGAGCAGAGAAGAATATACCAAAGGGCTCTTCCTCCCTTATCCCCCAGCCAGCATCTGTCATGGAACTGGAATTGGAGCAAACTAGTTTCAACCAATCTTTAGCTGTTCCTTATGTGAGATTTCCATTTTGGAAGAGAGCAGATGTCTAATAAATAATCTCTGACATGAGCTAACTGGTATTGAGCCTGTTAGAGTGATTTTCAGCCTATTTATAACAGAAAGTTAATTAAAATCTGCAAAAATAGTGGATTTAGTTAATCTGTACAATACATATGTATATTTATACATAAGCACACATGTTCAGGCCTGTGCATAATCTGTATATTACCATTTATACATGCATAGTGATGGAAGATTTTATCTTCTTTTAAATACAAGAGATAGATTACATAGTTGAACAGATACGCTCAGTAATATCACCAGTAAATATTTCTGCATCAGATGTTTGCGATCTCTAGAATTTAATCTTTATAAATGTCCTTGAGATGTAATTTATGCCTTCATTTATCTCTTCTAGCTGTGATAGGACTTGACATCTGCTTCCAATTATAATTTTGTTTTAGAGAACATATTCTCTCTGTTGTCATTTTTGTGTTTATAATGGCTTTTGCACATGGTTCAAAAACTTTAAACAAAGAGAGTATGATATATTTCATTTAGTAAATTCCAGCTGTTGTAGATTTAAACAATTAGATGAGCATTTAGTTTAAGTATGAATTTTTTTTAGAAGTACAATATGTAAGGTTTTATTTTAAGCACGCCTAAAGTACTTCCTTTTAATTCATTGGCAGTTTAAAATCAATTGTTTGCCATGTATTTCTGGAAACTTAATGTTTTACTAGTTAAAAAAAGAAAATAATCTTGAAAGAAACAAAGTTAAGTTTCAGAGTTCTAAAATTTTCTTCCATTTAGACTTTGAGGATCTTGAATATGTTTGCTCTCTAAATGTTTTCCTCTAATTTTCTTTTAAGTAAGCAGAATACTTAATTTCTTTGAATATCATGCCTGGAATATTACTTATTTTGCAAATATCTCTTTTAAGTCTAAACAGCTTTGGCAAGTGTATATGTGTATATGCATGCAGCCATGTTAACACACCTACAGTTCCTATGTCAGAACTTCAAGAATGAGAGCCTTGCTTTCAGATCTGAGAGATTTCTAAATGATTAGTATGTGCCTTTTGTGGACAAAGATTTAATATAGAAAAACTCACAAAATGCTTTAAAAGTCAAGCCATCCAGTTACTACTGCAGCTAATTACTGGGTAACAGTTATGTGAGCTTTACTAGATTTCTGGAAGCAGCAAGAGAGGTAGTAAAGACCATATCTTTGGCTATTTAGGGGGAAGAGTTCTCTTTTATGTGATTGAATTAAATTTACCCTCAGGATTCTGAGAAGTCTAAAGCACTGTTACATTCCTGTAATACCTGTATTAACAGTGATTGTAGTTGACTAGTCAATGGCCTGGAGTTGACAGAAAGGAGCAGTGTGCAGAACACCTAGTAAGTGAGTGAATACTTTTTTTTATTATTTTTTAATGATTTTATTAGTGAGCTTTAGGTCCCCTTAGCCTGTGCTTAAATTCACATTCATTTTTTTTATGTGATAATGGAGGAAACCCTCGAAGATGTGCTGGAAATTCAGCTCCATTAGTTTTGGTTTTTTTTTTTTGGTTGTTCTTTGCATTAAAAAGCATAAATCAGGTTTCAGAAGTCCTAAAATGATCTTTTGAATCTGTGTATAACTACAGCCCTATCTTACCTGAGCTAATTTGACCAACTTAACAACTGTGCTGCCTGTGACTCTCCCCAAGTAGTGAGGATGCAGTTCAGAAGCAGATGTCTTACATGTGACAAATGGAGAGCAGTACATACTATTTATTTTTTTTACTATTTACTGAACAGGGGCTTTTAATTGTTTGAATATGCCAGTCCTCATTGGCCCTTACTTCACCTGGCTGTTAGCAACTGTCAAGTGAGTTATCACAGAAAACCCTCCTCTTAGAAACTCTGTATTTTTATAAACTCTGGGTGTTTATATCCCTGAGGATGGCTTGGAATATTAAATAGGAGATTTAACAGCCCTCCTGGCATGAAGGAATGGCTCCAAGCCAGCACAGCCCAACTCAGCTTTTCTAATTGCCTTGGGTTTAGGCCATGCCAGAGATGAGAAGACGTATGTCCAAGTAAATGTCAGCAAGCAGCATGGGATGGTTGCTCTCTGTAGAAGCATGGAAATAAGGCCAGTAGGGCAAGGATCTTGCCAGCAAGGGCCTCATCCCGTACTGTGCAAGGGAAAGAGTGGGGCAGGCCACAGACAGGCACTTGTCATCTGCCCACTGTCCAGATTTCCAGAGAAGTTTGTGTGGAAGATGCACATTTACATATAGTGTCAATGCCAGGCCACAGACAAGACAGGAAGTCAATAGTAACCAGGG
The DNA here is from genome assembly GCA_023055505.1 of Callipepla californica brunnescens. Lineage (NCBI taxonomy): Eukaryota > Metazoa > Chordata > Aves > Galliformes > Odontophoridae > Callipepla > Callipepla californica. The sequence goes on along the minus strand of JALIRH010000052.1, from coordinate 3,145,915 downwards.
TCAGAGACTGCTCAGTTGTCAACAAGCAGGTCCATGGTGATGAGACTGGGTTGAGGCCAAAGTGGGAAGTAGTCCACAGATCAGGGTCTGGATCAATGAGGTCCATGGCCAGGCACAGGCATGGTTGTGACAGAGCTGTAAACAGGCACACCTCCAATCAAACCAGCTCAGACTGGTACTGAGCAGAGCAGAAGTGGGGCTACAGGACCCATGGGCAACGATGTAGGTGAATGTCACAGGTGAGATAACTGGGGCATGTTAGTGCTCACAGGGTCCTGTGAGCTAAAATTTTACCAATTCTTGGAAAAATATAGAATTGAGAAGTCTGGTTCTGAAGCCAAGTAAGCTTCAAAAATCTGCAGAAAGAAAGAAAAACTGCATGTTAATCTGATCATCATGACTGTAGGCCTAGGAGAAGGGGGAGCTCTGTTAGGTAGTAAACATTGCTGATAGTTAGGTTTGATAGTTAGGGTTTGGAGTCAGCCAGTTGTACAGGAACCAGTCTGCATGGACTTGTTTTAGGGGGTGCGTACAGCACATTGTCTTTTATTTGAAAGGTCCTGTTGTCTCAGCCTCATCTTCCTTTCTGCCTTTTCCCAGCCCTTACACTTGTCGCCACAGACTTCTCTGAAATTTCTGCTTTGTTGGATTTTCTATTTTCACTCCTATTTCTGAGATCTCCATTCTTTGATCCAAAGAGTCAAGAGACTCATGTTGAAGGACTTTCCAAGTTCTAAGAGCAGCTGCCATCTCAGTCTTTTGTATCTGGTAGATTTTGTCATGCATTCATTCCGACCTCACAGCAGACATGAGCCATGCTCAAACTAAGAACACACTGGTACGCCGTTAAGTGAATGTGTCTTGCAAGGTAGAAACAACTGGTCAGAAAGGACCCTAACAGATTAAAAATAGGCCTTTATTTATGTGTAGGAGTTCACATGAACTACCTTGAACAGGCTCAAGGCCTGGGAAACTGTTCCTCACTTTTTCAGATGGTTTGTATCTGGACATTTAATTAGACAGCTGCAAGAGAGCACACTCACTACTTACTGATAGGAAAATCATAAAGAATTGACTACTACATGGAAGGTATAATTTGTAGAGTTTGCATGGTACATATAAAAAAAGAGGGAAAGATGAGCTAGGTGAAAGAATTGTCTTGCTGTGTTAGGACTTGACTACTCTTTTGGAAAAGGATTCTAGCTGATTCGCTTGAGATAAGAGGCTAGGGCAACAACTATGGTATTGAGCTAATTTATCTACTTTTGTTTTTGGTTTTTGTGTGTTGCAAACCTACTTTGAAATAAACTGTGAGGGTTGTGGAACTGATAACTGAATTACCTTCTGAACTTTTGGAAACATTTTTCTGTGATGTTTTTGAATACCTATTTACTCAAGTAATGTTTGGTGGTAAAATTAAGAATGTCAATTCATGGGCGGAAAGTAATGCAGGATAATACAAGAAATAATTTTAAAAGTGAAAGTGTGGAAAAAAAATCCTTCACATTCCACAAAACAGAATGCTTTTAGATAACGTTTTACTGTTGTTTTCCAATAGTTGTATGGAAAGTGTTTGAGTGTTAGTATTTTGTTTGCTGTCTTCTGTAGGCTTTTGGGCCCGTGAAATAGGCAAAATGATTGGCCTACAGCACCCTGTCATACCTGTCCATCATCAGTATGTTGTGACGTCAACTGTCCCTGAAGTGAAAGCCCTAAAAACAGAATTGCCTGTGATTCGTGACTTAGAAGGATCATTTTATCTAAGGCAAGAAAGAGATGGTCTTTTATTTGGTCCATATGAAAGTCAGGAGAAGATGAAGCTGCAGGACTCTTGGGTCACAAATGGAGTCCCACCAGGTAACTAAAAAGATTAAATCTGCAGATTTGATACATACTCACTAGCATGTTTTAGTCTGTATAAATCCCACCATGTCTAACTGCCAAATGTGTTAGAAAACAGAAAGAACTTGTAATACATGACTGCAGTGTATAAATATTTTTTTCTGAAGAATCGCCACGACCTCTAATGTAAAAAAAAAAATAATAGAAATAAAAATGTGACATAGAAGTTACATAACTGACGCATATTCTTGTTTCATCTCTGAATAGGTGTCTGTTTATTGTGATTAAATCCAGTTTCTATTTTATACACCCTTATGCATGTGAATAGGATTTTTTTTAAGCTGCAGTCCTGTCCAGCCTAGTGATGGGTTTGAGTTTTTTGACTGTTCTCTCAGAAGTAATGTGGTTTTCAGGTAGGAGCAGGGATGGCAGCAAAGAAGTGCTTTCAGATGTAAGTGGAAGAGACCTGTAGATTTGTACTGAACTCTTATACAAAAGCATCAATTACTTGCCATATGGCTGGTTATTAAAAACAAATTACTGTATTACACTTACGCTTCAGGTTTCCATTCACTTCTTCGCAGAAATTTATCTTAAGTGAGTGTATTTATGTTTAAAAAAATCCCACAGAAGGTGTTTCCTATCAAAAAACAGTTAAAATTGTTGGTCTTCGAATGGCACTGTCACAGTTTCCCAAGCTTGTTGCCTCCACTGGTGGCAAGTCCTTCAACAGAGGGATGTTCAGTAATTCTTAGAGCACAGACTGAAGACCGAAATATACCGAGGAATTCAGTAAACGCCATGGGAGTCATAAGCTGACCCAAGCAGTATCTTTTCTTTTCTCCTTAAGTTGTTGCCATAATGGAAAAAATAAATTGATCTTATTAACTTGGAAGGAAGTTTCTGTCTTTCTCTACTTCTTTGTTGAATTTGCATGACCTTAAGGTTCAACAAATATGTATAAAAGACAGCGTAACTGCAGTGACAGTAAACTTGATCCTGCAGTTAACTAGGGGCTTATACACACTATTTTTCTCATGTAGAGTGGAAAAAGTTTGAACATACTGATAAGTTCTGTATAAATTTTATATATCTAGACTGTATAACTGTAATTTAAATTTAAGTATTTTCAGTGTAATTAACAAGTATATAATGATGTTTCTGCAGGTTTTGGAAAAGAACTTTTTGAATCTGACTTAGACAGAATAATGGAATATGTTGAGGCTGCTATGGAAATGGTTCCAGTTCTGAAACAAGCAAACATCATAAACACAATTTCAGGTCCTATCACCTATACTCCAGACATTCTTCCTATGGTGGGACCACATCAAGGTGTCAGAAATTATTGGGTAGCTATTGGGTTTGGGTGAGTAAACTTGTTATGATAACTTTTGCCTGTCATATTAAAATAATGGCTAGCTAGAGCTTTGCAATCTGTCATGGTTTTGGTTTTAATATCTGTGCAAAATATGATCGGAAGTAGTCTTAACCTCTATCCACATATTAGGAACTTATCCTTCTCTCTTTCATTTTATCACTAAAGTTGAGGTAATTGTGACAACAAAAATGGATGCTTTAATGGTGTTTATTCTCTTCTGCCCACTATGATATTTTTTTGAGTGTGATTTCCGTTTTGTATAGGCTGGTTGCACTGGAGTCAGTGGTAAAACTCTTACTGACTTATCTTTAATTGACTTAGTTTGCCTATTGTCTTAAAATTGATAAAATGATCTGAATGCAATTCCAGATGCATGTTATTGAACACGTTCTGTTTACATTGCTTTTCCAATTGCCTAATTTGCTGTTCAAAATCCAGCTAAGCTTTTTCTAGTGTTCTTTCTGTCCAAACCAAACAAACCCTTAGATCATAAGATAAGGCAGTATCACTAACTTGCTTTCTGAGGCCCTCAAAATAAAAGGGTTTGGTAATTTTGCAATGATTCATTGTGAAAGGTGTTCACCTTTGCTGCTTGGATTAAAAAAAAGAACCAACAAAACTGTTATCTTTCAGTAACATTTGCAGAACTTACAGTTACAAAAGTGGTTTGCCTAGTCCTAGTTCACTAGAAAGACTATTTAAGTTCATCACTACGCTGCCAGACTTTGGAGCCTGTTTTCCTTCATTGGCATCAATGGGAGCAGAATGAAAGTTACGTGCAGGAATAACTGAAGACCAGGTTATATGCTTAAGTTTCTTAAAAACAAAACAAAACAAAGCAAAACAAAAAACACCTTATTTCAGGAATTTGATTAATCTCTAAATGTATAGACACAGGTTGCAATTATAATGCTGTCTTTGGGTTACTTTGTCTGCTTTTCAGGGACTTTTGACTCTGTTCTGCACTTCTGGGTCACAGTGGTGTTTCTGCCAGTGTTGTAATCTTTCATGTGCATTTGCAAATCCTTATCTCACAGTCAGCTAGCATGGACATTGTGACAGAGGGCTTAGTGCTGTTAGTTTAGAGGATTTTTATTATCTAAAATTAGCAGCATGCTAGGCATTTTAATGTGCAAGGAGGTTAATAAGTGTAGTTAGCAGGGCATGTAGCACTGTTTATTATTAAGGTTGCTCAATGCTTCCCATTTAAGACTGTTTTCAGTTATTTATAGCTTTGAAATTTTTAACAAGAGGCTGGCATTCTATTCAGGGAAGTTGGCGTCAAGGCAGAATAACTGCTCAAAAGAATGAGAATATTGTAAGGGATGTTGTTTTGACATGTTAAGTTGCTGGGTTTTTTTTGCAGAAGTCTTTCTTTCAAAGAACTCTAATCTTCCCATTTGCTGAGAATGAACTTCACATTCATTTTGAGAGCAGTGACCTTTCTCCTAGAAGATGTATCCTTCTGCCATTCTTCAAAAAGTTTATACATGACGCCCATTCACTAGCCTTTATAAAAGTTAAGGCTAATAAACACGTAACAGGGACTCACTAGATCTTCATGAATTCTAACCACAGTTATATTCTACAGACATAAACCGAATAAGAGTTTTCCTGCAGCAACAGAAATACTCAGGTTAGAAGAATGGCTGAACCTGGGATGAAGTAATTAGAAAAGGGACCATTGTGTTCAGGGACTTTGGTTTCCTAGGAAGAGGGACTGGAATGAAAATCTTCAAAAATCAGTGAGAAGGGATCACAAGAAAATATGACACAAAAATAGGACAGAGATAGTGGAGAAGACTGCATCGAGCAGAGTGTCATTGTCAGGAACTGAAAGGAAAGAAAACAGAATGGCATATTGTGCTCCCTGAGGCAGGTTACTCTAAATCCCCATACAAAGACTGAAACTTCTAAGCTGTACCAGTCTTTACAGCTGTACTATCATTGCAAACTGCAGCAGAAGAAAGATCTATTAATACTCCTAATCTGAGTTGATGAGGGATTTGGGAACCCTGGGTAATTTAACATCTCTGATGATGTAGACCCTGCTGGGAGCATCATAGGTAGTGAGCTATATGTGCAGAGTCAGTGCTAGAAAGCTCTGCAAAATGCAGACCAGTTGGCTCAGGTGCAGTGTTATACCTGTCTTAGCAACTCCATCTTGCAGGGCTGCCGCCTGGTCTGCCTTTCCTGTTGAAGTACTGTGCCATTGTCTCAGCAGTCATCAGCTGAAGATAAAAAGTTTCACTGTGTTTGGGCTGTTGCCATCCATAGTTGTCTCTGTGCTGCATTCCCCCTGCTTCTGGCTGCAGTGAATGGTACAGAGAAATCTGAGGTGGCTATAAGTTCTTCTGCAGCTATGTTTACAAAGTGGAAACCCATGAATACCTAGGAGTTGGCTAACTAAATAAGTGTGAGAATTGACTAGTACTTGGAGAGTGACGGTTTACAAGCTGTCATCCTTACTACATCAGCTGTGTGATACAAACTTGTGCTGTAAATCTGATGTTTTTTGGTAAACATCCTAAAAGAGTATGTTTGGCAGAACTACTTCATGCAGTCAACTGCTTGATATTAGTTATATTAAAAAATAAAATAACAAAAACAAACCGCAGTGAAAATATGTCCCTATAAAAACAACAGTACTTTATTAAAGTAATCTCATGGACACTATGAAGTCAGGCATTCTATAGCTAGAAAGTGCCAGGACTAAGTGATTAAGTGATAGGACTAAATATTATGCATGTCCAATAGGATCAGTGGATCAGTATATTTTCTTTTTTTTTTTTTTTTTTTTTTCCCAGAAGATCTTTATTTTTTAAATTCAGGACACAGAATTCACAATGCAAGAATTGTGAACGACAATTCAGGTTTATTTTAGCTTTACTATTCAGTTTGACTCCCTGTGATCAAATTGTTGCATGCTAATTTCATCTTGCTTTTGCACAGGTTTACTATTTCTTCAAGATTTTTTCTGTTCTACTCATCGGAGCTTTCCATAACTAAATAACTTATTCTCTTAATCTGTCTGTACAGAAGGATAGTAGGACACTTTCTGAGATATGGGAAACTGATTCACAGATGCATTAATATAAAAGTTTTAAAGTCATTTGTTATTAGCAATTCTTTGTCATTGATCATTTCAGTGTCAATTCTCAGATGCCTGTAATTTAGCATTGTGTGTTACCATTTAGCTGTATGCAAACTGAATGGTGATATACACATACTGCAGTACACTGAAGATCCTTGTCTCTCAGTTGTCCTGGTTAGCTATGGAGCAGAAATATGTTTCATATATTGACTTTTTCTCAAGGAAATTAGGACGTTGAGCATTTTGAGAGATCAAATTATGCACAAAATGCACAAATAAGAAAACCTTAGATCTATCATTCTTGGTTTTTTTTGAATTAATAAACTGTTTTGATGTCTTCTGTTGTTCCTACTTTCTAACAAAAGAACTCTATGTCCTGATGTTTCACGCATTTACTAGATAGGAACAGGACATGCTTTTGCTACAGACTGGTAGAAGAAAATTCCTACATGTATATTTGTTCAGTAGAAATTTTCTGGAACTGTTTCTCTTTGTAGTACTGGAGTATGGAGAAGGCAAATCCAGTGAGGAAAGACAACTTTCCGTTCTGGCAGCACTGTAATGAAGTCTCCTAGCTTTATCCGCAGTTTCCAAAATTCTGTGATTTTCTGTGGAGCAATGTATTTTTTCAGTTTTATTTAAGACTGTTTTGATAATATTACTTCCTAACTTTTGCTGCTGTTCTTGTCTCTGTAATATGAATATTCACCACAGCTGCTAGAATGTCTTAGTCTGGTTTTCATTATGATTCTGGTTTAATTAAGTCTGATTGATAAAGAAGATGTATTTTATGGCTATCAGATGTATTTTATGGGTATCATTTAATAGAGAACTTTATTTAATATTAACTGTTAATATTCCTGGAAAAGACTATTAAATTCTGAACTTCAGAGATAGAAAGAGCTTACTATAGGCTTAAGCACCACAGATGCCATACATGAGTGGACTTTTGCTACTGATGAAGTATCTGTCACTAAATAATGCAATCTTGAAAAACAAGACAAAATGGAACAAATAACCAAAAGGAAAAAATAGGGAATGTACTAGTAAAATGTGCTACTATTGACTAAAAAAAAAAAAAAAAAAAAAAAAAAAAAGTTATGGCACTGCAGGGCTTTCTGTGTTTTTTTTTGAAGGTATGGAATTATACATGCTGGTGGCATAGGAAAGTACCTGAGTGACTGGATCCTTGAAGGGGAGCCTCCATTTGACCTGATAGAATTAGATCCTAATCGCTATGGAAAGTGGACCACTACAGAATACACAGCAGCCAAAGCAAGAGAATCTTATGGTTTTAATAACATTAGTAAGAAAATATTTTTAATTGTACTTATATTCTGAAAAATAATTCCAACAAAGCCTGCCTCTAGATTTCTGTTTACAAAGACATTTTTGTATATTCTGTCCTGTGACATAGAGGTTTTTTTCTTTCTTCACTAGTTATTTACCCTAAAGAAGAAAGATTTGCTGGGAGACCAACAGAGAGGATTAGTGGGCTGTATAATTTGCTGAAAACAAAATGTTCAATGGGATTTCATGCTGGATGGGAACAACCACATTGGTTCTATAAACCTGGAGATGAGGCTGGATACAAGTAAATGAAAGATTTTATTTTTTTTCCATGATAATTGTCATCAAGGGCCAAGTGACTTAGATTTAAAGTAAATTGTACATTTATCATTTGTTTCAGCTAGAAGTTGTCTGCTAGGTAGGTCTATTACTGTTTTTTCTATATATTTACACTTGGCAGACTTCTACTTTCTTCCAACATTTGATCAGTTCACAGTTTATTCTACAAAGTTGATAAAATATCAAGCCATATTGTTTTCTGCTGTTAGATGATTTAATAATTAAGCTGTGTTAGACCAAGCAAAATATCGGGTAAGCTACCTATGGTTAGGAATGCTATCTCTTATTAAACTGAAGAAACTGAAGACTAACTACATTTGGCTGAAAAGAATGCAAAATGGCCAGATTGAGCGTTAAGTGTATAAATGATCTGTTTCAGACCCAGTTTTCGACGCACAAATTGGTTTGACCCAGTGGGTCGTGAGTATAAGCAGGTGATGGAAAAAGTTGGCGTGATTGACCTGTCACCATTTGGCAAGTTTAAAGTAAAAGGCACTGATTCTGTTAAGCTGCTGGATCATCTGTTTGCAAATGTTGTTCCAAAGGTAAAAGGGATGGGGATGGTGATAACTGTTTTAATGTAAGGTTTAGAGAAACTAGATGTGTTTCAGAAATGGAAAATGTGGCATAATATTGCCATCCTGTCTTTCAGATACCAAGCACTCAGGTCCTTTGAAAAAATTCCATTGTCAGGAGCACGAACAGTGGAGTTTGTACTATAGTAGCTTCAAGATGTACCTTTTGACACAAATCATTGAGTCACAAAGTTGTTGATGTTATAACAGACCTCATTCTTGTCATCTTGTCCAAACCTCTATTAAAGGAAGTCACCTAGAGTTGGTTGCCCAGGACTGTGTTCAGATGGGTTTTGAATATCTTAAAGGATAGAAACTCCAAAACCTTTCTGGGCAATCCAGTGCTTTGACACCTTCACATTAAAGAAGTATTTTCTTACATTCAGACAGAATGTTCCGTGTTTCAAATCCTGATCTGAGGAAGACCTGGAATTCATTTACAGTAATAATTGAATAATTTGGAAGCTGCTTACCGAGGATGCAGCTTTAAGGAGCAGAGGATAGCAATGGGAAGTACTCTTGCCAGACCATAACTGGATTTTGTATTTTTTCTGAATCTCCAAATGAATGTTCTGGTTTTTTTTTTGAATGTGTCTCATGCTTGTTTCCCACACAGCTCATAACAACTGTGTTTTATGTCTTTCTGCCTAGAGCAGGCAGGATTGCAAATATTCTAGATGTTCACCTTTTCAAACTCATACCTGTACTATCTCCATAATTCTGAATCTGCTCACAGATCTTCTGAGTATAATCCTGTTCTCAAAAATGGTGTACTGGCAAACTAACCCAAATTTCTTACTGATGGTCCTCAGTTCATGGTAGTGCTCCTTGCGTCTCTTTTGTCTTTCTACTTTGTCAGCCATTCTCATCTAGTGTCTAACTTCAGAGATACACCACCAGTCAGTAGTATATGAGATCCTTTCTAATGTCAAGAACTGCATGTCTCAATGATTTGTGCCAAAAGGTAAGTTTCGTTCTTTTCTGAAGTGCTAAATCTGTGAGGTTCTGTTATTCCAGAATGGAATTTCACTATTTTATTTTATTTTATTTTATTTTATTTTATTTTATTTTATTTTATTTTATTTTATTTTATTTTATTTTATTTTTTGCTGTAGATTATAGTTTTATCTACTTCAGAAACAGAGGAAGGAAACATGAGGAAACATTAAGTACACTGAGAATTTAGCCATGAAAGTAGATGTCTTCTCAGTGCTCAGAGCCAGCTGGATGTGAAGTCTATACACAAGAAAGGTGTCCCATAGGTTTGAGAGGAAAAAAAGATCCTAAACTGCCATATATTCATATATTTTACTGTATTAAATAGGTTAAATGTCTTCTCTCCAGCTTTGCATAGAGGTGGTGAGACTATCATCACAGTTCACAGTTGCTGAATATGTTTTGAAGTTAAAGCAACGTTATGAAATTATGAAGACAAAGTGAATAGTTTCTATAGAGCTTAGAAGAGTTGCTGAGGGGAAAAAGAAAGATAGCAAAACAAAGCTTACGAGTACACTTAAAAATCTAGCTTTCAGAAGAGTTGATTATTTAAGCTGTCTGATTTCTGGTATCATTCATGCTTGCCTGTGCCATGAAGTAATGCAGTGAAGTTACCAGGAATACAGCTGTATCACAACTAGTTTGAGTGTGAAAATTCAGCTGCATACCCGTCAGGTACTGTGGTGACTATAGTCATGTAGTCTGACATTGTGAAAGAATGTCAGTATCTGCAATGTTATTACTTTTTCTGTTCAGAATATTGGAATCTGGGCACTGCCTGGGTGATTGATAAGGTTCTTATGGAAGCAGAATGAAAGAGGAGGGATAAAATTCTCCCTCTGGAATCAGACAAGAACAACAGCTCTGGCATATTTAAATTTCTGTTTGTATAGATGGTATCTGTATGAACATACATACATGTAACAGTTATAGCTAAGTACCTGTTGAAATTTTGCCTTTAGGGAAAACATTTATACCCAGAATCTCTCCTATTAAGACATAGCAGAACAAGTACGAAAAGTTATTATTTCAAGTAAATACTGATTTCTGCATATTTAATAATGATTAAGAATTCCAAGGTTTTTTGTATCCTTTGCATCCTTACTAACTAGAAATTGTACTCTGTAGGTTGGTTCCACAAATATAAGTCACATGTTGACACCCAGAGGAAAAGTTTATGCTGAGCTAACAGTGTCTCAACTGTATCCAGGAGAATTTATGCTTGTAACTGGCTCAGGATCAGAACTTCATGATCTGAGGTAAATTTATTTTTGACACAGTAAGTACATAATGCTAAACAGTGACATTAATATATAAATCTTTTTAGTAAGAGCAAGATTTTTAATAACTATTCAACAGTCTTTTCACTAGTTTCAAGATAATTCCACTTATTCATTGATCTTGTTTTCTTAGAAACTTAGTTTAAGTGAATCCTGAAATATAAGCAATTGAATATTGGGTTTAATGTTGGTGTAAAAGGTGGATAATTTACTGACAGTTATGTAATATACTTTAAGTAGTTCTTGTTTTATTATCAAATCTATTTGTATTTGGCATTGTATGATGGAACACAGCATGATTGTTCCTTTCCAGTGTTTTCTCTTACGTAAAAAAGATAACTGACTTTTAACATGGATGACCCCAGGGGCACTGACCTGGCTAATAGAGATGGGTAGTATTCTCTCTGATAGTGTGATAATGTCTTCTGTTCTGGGCTCTGGGGCCATAAAGTGAAGTCGGAGGAAGGAGGTGGAAGCGGTTGCAGATTTACTCCATTTAATTTTTTTCAATAAGATGCACTGGATTCTTTTTTTTTTTTTTTTTTCAATAAGATATACGTTTATAGTGTAATTAGTGGCATTAAAAAATAACAATTTTTTTCTTAATTTCTGACAAATCAGTTCTTAGAAGTTAATCAATACATGAAATCTGAAATTTACTACCATTACTACATGATGCATAATCCACATTCACAACAGCCCCATGGTTATAAAAAAGGACAGGCCTGATGTATTTACGTTTAAAGAACTTCTGCAATGCTTTTTCATACTCCCTTAGGCCTGAGATTTTTAAACACTGTTTAATAAACCAATAATTTCTAAGATTTTAAATATACCCCTTTCATTTACTTTGTGAACTTCCTGAAGGATGCACCCAGCTGTGGTTTTTAATTAGAGCAAGATTCCAAATGGAACTTGCTGCCAATACTTTAAATACTGCATTCAGTAAGCAAAAAGCTCATATGTACATTTATATTAGTACAGAAATTTATGTTGTGGTTCCTTATGTTCATTTTGTTTGATCCTTTTTCTTTTTGAATGCTGAGGTTTTGTTGACACATTCTAAATCCAAAGGCAGGTCTCTGTGTTCAGTCTTATATCACTTCTTTCTCTTATCTTGATAATAGAAAAGTAGTCAGCATGGATTTACCAAGAAGTCATGCTTGATCAACTTGATGTGTTTCTGTGATGAAACAATTAGCTTTGCAGGCGAGGGTAGAGCAGTGGGTATTGTCCACCTGACCTTCAGTATAAACTTTGACGCGGTCACCCATAAGATCCTTGTAGACAAGCTGTTGGTGTATGAGCTAAATGGACAGACAGTGAAGTGGATTGGAAACTGACTGAATGGCTGAGCTCAGAGAGTGATGTTCTGTGGTGCAGCATCTGTCTGGAAGTGAGTAACTAGTGGTGTATCCCAAGGGTTAGTGCTGGGTCCAGTCCCATATCAAACATCTTCTTCATTGTGATCTGAATAATGGGGCAGAGTGCACCCATAGCAGGCTTGCAGGTGACACAAAACTGGAAGGAGTAACTGATTTGCCAGAGGATTGTGCTGCCATCCCGGGAGACCTCAACAGGCTAAACAAATGGGCTGACAGCATTTTCATGAATTTCAACAAGAAGTTCAAAGTTCTGCACCTGGAGAGGAAGAAAAAATGCGACAGTAAATGCTGGAGGCCACTCAGGTAGAAAGCGGCTTGGCAGAAAAGGATCTCAGGAACCTGGTGGACACAAGGTTGAATATGAGCCAGTAATGTTCCTTGCAGCAAAGAAACCTAAGGGTATCCTGGGCTGCAGTAGACAAAGGTTCATTGGCAGGTTGAAGGAGGTAATCCTTCAATTGGTGAGGCCACTTATGGAATAGTGTGACTAGTATGGGCTCTCCAGTAGAAGAGAGACATAGACATAATGGACAGAATCCAATAAAGGGCCATTAAGTTGATTTAGGGACTTGAAGCTTCTTTCCTAGTTGGAAAGGCTGAGTGAGATGGGATTGTTCAGCCTGGATACAAGAAGGCTTAAAGGAAACTTATCACTGTGTGTATAAATACCTGAAGAGAACACCGGAGGTTCTGTCTGAACATCTGGGAATGGTACTTTTACTATGCTGGTGACAGGACAATAGATCACATTGCCCATGGAGTCTTCTCCTTGGAGATCTTTGGAAGTCACCTGGATATGGTCCCAGGCACCGTGCTCTGGAAGTCTCTCCTTGGGCAGGGGTTGCAACAGATAGACGCAGAGATCCCTGACAACCTCAGCCATTCTGGGATTGTGTTATATTCTGTGAAATATAGTGTTCAATGTATGAAAATTCTCTCTTTCCCACTGTGCCTCAAATGCTTGTGTTCTTTTACCAGTTATCTCACCAAAAGTTGAGCAGTAGGAAAAAAAAACATCATTTTCAATCTTGATATGGTTGTTATATTTTGATCCATAGAGTTAACAACATTGTTGTGTTTTATACGCAGATGGATAGAAGAGGAGGTAGTGAGAGGTGGTTACAAAGTTGAAATAGAAAACATGACAGACGAGATGGGAGTACTTGGTGTAGCAGGTCCATATGCACGACAGGTCCTCCAGAAATTGACAACTGAGGATCTGAGTGATGGCTCATTTAAATTTCTCCAGTCCAGACATTTGAAACTCTCCAATATCGCTGTTACTGCCGTAAGGATTTCATACACAGGTAAGTGATAGAGAAGAAAGACTGTCAAAGGGGTGAAAAGTAATATAATCAGTATAATCAAAAGTATATTGAGTAATAAATATCACTATGTGTTCTTAAGTAGGTTAACCACACTTTATTTATGTGTGAGGAAACCCAGTACATTGATTTTTTTAGATTCAATCTGGTCATGGTCGGTTCCAAATTTTCCAAGATCCTCTTCTCTAGAATATGTAAATATTTATTTTACAGAACAAAAGGGCAGTTCTGATAACCTCTGTGGTATTTGCTGCAAAACCAACGTCAGGAATTGGTTTTGGATTACCGTATATTTTTTGTCAAGTGCTGCGAAAATATAACACTGAAATTTGGAATATTTGCTTTTCTGAGTTACTTTTTTATCATTATTATTTTATATTATTCTGTGTTGCAAAAGGATGAATTCAGAGCATTCTGAAGCAGCTGAAATTCACTGTGCAAAGTATGAAGTAACATTCACTTTTTGCTTATTTACACTGTTACAGTTGCTGTTCACTTGCCAATTCATCATCAGTTTATAATGTCTTAAGCTTCATCCCTAATTGTCACTTTGTTACATTATCTTTTCTTGCCAATTTTTTTGGGGTCTTTTTTCCTCTCACTTAGACATCAATTAACAGTTTGAATTAGAATAATATTACCACTGCCCAAGGTCTAGGGCATAAATTCTCCTGTGGCTCTTGCAGGGAATTTGACTTTCTGTATTGTAGCAGAATTGACCCTATAGCATGAATTAACACGCTCCTGCTCCTCATTTTTTTGCCAATGAGCAGACTGTGTTTACTAGGATTGTTTCAGTGTTGAGTTGATCAAACTGCTACTCTTGTTTGTCAAACAGGTGAATTGGGATGGGAACTGTATCACAGAAAAGAAGACTCTGTAGCTCTTTACAATGCAGTCATGGATGCTGGCCAAAAAGAGGGAATTGACAACTTTGGAACATATGCTCTGAATGCTTTAAGGCTAGAAAAGGGTTTCCGAGCCTGGGGGGCAGAGGTCAGGAAAAAGCTTTTTTATTTTTCTTTCCATTTCTTTATTTCCCTATGACTATACAGCTTTTAGTCCAAATTAACAAACATAGTGTTTGTTTTTTGTTCCAGTTTCTAAGTTTAGCGTGAAAATAAATTTATTTTGAGCTGAAAGTAATGCAATTATGAACAGTGTCTTTTCTAAATAAAAAAAGATACCATACTCCATTGCAGTGCTGGCAAGGAGACATTTGTGTTGATTCACTGATACTTTTACCTCTTGGGTATAACAAACTTATGAAGGTTTTGCTGAGTTCTAGTCTTTTGAAATCAAAGATTTACTGGATGAGTTCTGAAAATGTTTTATTTCTCTAGTAATTATGTCATGAGAGTCCAGTTAGTCTTGCTTCATAATGTATTTGTTGAAACTTACTAATCTCCCTTTAGTTTCTTTCTAGTGAATTTACTTATCCACAGTAAAGAAATACTCAGGAGAGCTAGAGAATTTGGGGAAAAACAGTAGAATTCTGCTTACCTGATATACTTCTTTTCTTAATTCCTTTGGGAAGGAAAGAAATGAGGAAGATAAAATGCTGGGCATTTGGGAATACTTTTCCTTTGTTCACTGATAATTATTTTCATTCATTCTTGTAATGCTGTCCAACAAACTGTTATCCCCTCTTCCCCCAATAGGAAGGCAGTAAGAAAACCTGGCATTGTATTTTATTTTTATCTCTAGCTGAGACATTCTGGTGTGTTACAGTTTATTTTTATCACCCAATTATTCAAGGTTCTGTAGGTTCCGTTCTGCTTTGAAAAAAAAAGTCTCATTTCTGGTTGAAATGTGTAGTTACTTTGCACACTGAAACTTAAATGTATGATTTATATATCTACTCTTTAAGGATCATACAGTATTCTTCGTGAAATCATGTGCTAGGAAGCTTATAGTATAGTATATTCAGGTGGAAGTTGTACGTAAGCAGTGTGGACAACGTTGATGCAGGAATAAACAGAATAATTTATCTTTTCTTAAAAGGTAAAACCTGCTACTGACCACCATGTAGAGATGGCTTTTGTCTTTTTCTTTTGAACAGATGAACTGTGACACTAATCCATTGGAAGCTGGACTGGAATATTTTGTAAAGCTAAACAAGGTATGTCCAATTCTTTTTAAAATGTTCAATTATGTGCAAAGTTATCCTTTCCAATATTTTAAAAGAAAAAAATGTCATTATCTGTAAAACAAAACAGGTGATAGAAAATGAGCTGAGCAACATCTTTTACAGTCTATAGTATTAAGTACAGATTTATTTATTTATTTATTTACTTACTTACTTATTTTTCTGTGATTCTTGATAACAGAAGTATATACAAGATCAGGAATTTGAAAGTACTACACTTGATGTAGTACTACATCTATCTGTTTGATTCATTTTTCTAGAGAAATGTGTTATGTGCTATTGAAGTGTTATGTATGTATGAACTGAACAAGCCTGTTCATATTGTGAAAATGTTTTACCTGCTTATCCTTGTTAAAGAAACTATCTGTAGTATCATTAGCTCTCCTGACTGCTTAGGTACAGAAATCACTGAAAAAAAAAATAATAGATTTTTTAGAAGAAATGCTGAAATGCTGATTGATAACTCAGATACTAGTTAAATATATCATATATATTACTAACTTGGTTAAAAAAAAAGAAAAAAAGAAAGCTGATAGAATTTCTGAAGAGATTCCCTGCCCATAACTTGTTCTCATGTGAACTGCAGTTCAGAGAATGGAATTAGTTGAACTTGAACATGTGAGAGAAGTAAAAATGTTATCCTATCTCCCTTTATTACCATTTGCATTTTCTTATTATAGTAATATTTTAGAAAATCAAAATCTATTATTGTTTAACGGATTAAGAAATGGCATGTAGTTTTCTATTCCAAATAAATAAACAAACCAAGTATCCAAACTCTCCACGAAACCCTGTGAAATCTTTTCCTGTGGAGCTCCAGTACCACCAGTTAGTTGCTACAAGTTGCTGTCAGTTATCTTATCAACTAAACAGGAGTCACCTACACAGTGGATATGAAGTTTCTAACTTTAAAAATAGAATAGCTCCAACTTTTAAGTTGCAGGTCCAGATAAGCTACTGATCTTCATCTTTGGGTACACAAGAATTATGGACTCAGGTTAAACATAAAGTTTTGCTTTTTACCTATGTGAGACAAGTGTACTAGAGGTAAGAGGAATGAATCCAAGAAAATGCTTGTCCATATGTGCTAAAGAAAGATTGCTCTAATTCAGGAGCAGCAAGGCATCCATTCTTATCGCAGACAAACATCAATGTGTGCTGTATCACAAAAGTTATTCCTGCCCAGCTATGGAGCATATCCACTGGAAAGCAAGGTGCTGCCAGAGATGTCAGTTGAGTTCCTACATATAGCAAAGCTACAGCTGTCTCCATTTGGTTGTGTAGTTTTTCCCTGCTCAGAGAAAATGACGTGTAAAGGAAATCTGATGTGTTAGGATAACAATTTACTTAGCTATCGATGACTTTCCCATCTTCAGAAGAACACAACTGAGATTGGAGAGGAATACAATTGAAAATATTATTATTTTTTCCAGTTCTTTCCATTTCCAACTATATGTTTTTGGTTGTTTTGTTGCTTGCCTGCTTTGTTTTATTTTATTTTGAGTATGGGAAGGAAGGTGGTGGGAAAGCTGTTGCTTGACAAGATGCCCATGCAGAATATGAAAAGACACTAATGTTCATGAAACACTTAGATTTTACTGTTCTTCACACTTTTCTCCATGGTTATTTATACTGTAGACAAGTAGGTGTGAAGAGAACCTGTCACAGATGCAGGATATCAGCCTGAAAACGTTTTGTTGAACAAATGTGAAGGAGGAAATAATCGATGTTTATTTATTGACTTAGAGAAGAGGGCAGTTGTGACTGTTGACACTGCAGAGGTACCCAAATTAACTCATATTGGAAGCAGTCTAAACAGTGTAGCGTGAACCGCCATGTGAGACTATTTACTCTTCTTTTTGGCAGGTTGGGATTGTGAATCCCATTTTTAGTTACAATTTCCTGCCTCTGGCTTTGATGTCCATTTGGCATGGTGTAGACTTCAGCATTTCCTACAGGACACGGTGACTGAATACAATCAAAATATTCTTTTATCATCACTATCAGCTATTCCTGTTGTCAAATAAACTTTTTCTTCTTCTAAGTAAAGAAAAAAGAAGGCAACAAGCAACAAATTTTTGTTCAACATCTTTGTCTGCAGGAAATTGTAACTTTAACTATGCACACCCAATTGCAGCTGTGTAGATTAAAACTAAAATAAGCCATTCAGCTGATTATTGGGCAGTGCTTCTTACTGCACAACAAATAGCTAAAATACTCACTTCAGTGTAAGTGAATCTTTACTGGTAAGTCATGGAAATATAAAGAAATGCAAATTCATGATAAAATCTTGATATTTCTTTGCATTTAAAAAGCTTAGTCTATGCATCATTTTCAGGTACATAGAGACTATTAATTTTATTTGTGACATGAAAAAATCTTTAAAGCTTAAGTTGGTATTTTTTTCACAATCTATTATAGCACAACAGTAAGTAAACCTGTTTCCTCAAGATTTCCATCATGGATTTTGTTGCTGAAGAGGTACTATTGTTCTAGATGTTTTTGTCCGGCTTCTTCTTAGTACTCCTTCATTATTTTGTTGATGATGTGGAGATGAGCAGGATGGACTGTGATTAAATCAAAGTGAAGCTACAATAACAGAAAATCTAATTTACTGTACACATCATTTTTATGAATTCACAAGAAAGTCTTCCTGTTTCAGGAGCAGGATTTTTAAAATATCTATAGTCTGTGTTTTCAGCTGTTTCTACTGAATAGCACAGAATCATAGAAGGGCCTACGTTGAAAAGGACCTCAGAGATCATCTAGTTGTAACAGCCTTCCATGGGCAGGCTTGTCAACCACTAGACCAGGCTGCCCAGAGCCACATCCAGCCTTGCCTTGAATGCCTCCAGGGATGGGGGATGGGGCATCCACAGCTCTCTGGGTAACCTTTTCTAGTACTTCATCACCTTCTGAGTGAAAAACTTCTTCCTAATATGTAACCTAAATCTCCCATCTTAGTTTAAAACCATTCCTCCTTGTCCCATCGCTATTATCCCACGAAAACAGTCATTCCTTCTCCTGTTTATACACTCCCTTCAAGTACTGGAATGCCATAGTGAGGTCTCCCGTGAATCTTCTCTTCCTTATTCTTTGTTAGACACTGTACTTTCTACTACTCATGGATAAGTTGATTAGGGTCCTAATCAACTTCGTAGCAGGAAATTCACAGGATGTCTTTAAGAAATAAAAGGTTGCAACTGTTTTTGCTTCGTAGCAAACTATCGTTTTTGTTCTGCTAACAAAATTCCTTTTTTAACTGCTGGCGTTTAACTTGCTCTGCTGTGTATACAAGACTGCCATCTGCTGGACATTATGTGCAGCATCAGCTCACTGCAGTTTTGCGAGGAAAGCCGCCAAATGGCATCCAGGCTTGGATCTAAGAGGTTAGCCAGGATTTAGCATGTTTTCCTCCAGCAGGAAATACCTTTATCAGAGACAGTGTCTATTTGTTGCAGTCCTGTTTATTTATTAAGGCAATTTCTCTATTCAAAGTTCTTTTTTCTTTTCTTCCCGGATTAGACATTACTCCCAATCTCCATCTCTTTGCTTTTTCTTAGGCCTATGATACCTGCATTTTTTTTAACCTTCTGGTTTATTTCCATCTTCCTTCCCTGCCAGCTTCCCACTGTTTCTGTCATATTTCCACCAACATTTAAGTGTCAAACAATGCTTCTTACACTGCAAGTCCTACCACTTCTTACTTGGCATTGGAATTCTATGGTGGCTGTTGCTATTTCATCTATTAGACATGTTTTATTCCTTCTGTAGCAAGTTCATTCTTACAAATTCATGATCTCCCCAATTGTTTGCTTCTTTGCTTTCCACTCTTCTAGAACTACCCCTCAGCTGTATCAGTCCAACTCATTCTGTTACCATATCATAACATCATAGAATATCTTGTGTTGGAAGGGACCTTAAAGATCATTTAGTTCCAACCCCCTGCCATGGGCAGGGCTGCCACCCACCAGCTCAGGTCGTCCAGGGCTCCATCCAACCTGGCCTTGAGCACCTCTAGGGATAGGGCACCCACAGGTTCTCTGGGCAGCTCCTTCTAGTGCCTCATCACCCTAAATCATGGATTGAAGTGGTATGTCCTGATTCATTGAAAAACAGAGCAAAATATTCTTTTAGGAAAAAGGGTGTTTTTTTTGCATTATTTTATAGATGCAGTTTTGGTAAGGAGCACCAAAAAAAGGTTGAACTGACCCAAGCTCCAAAAGGGAGCACTAGCAGTATTACTTTTGCCATGGCCCTCTGTGACTCCAGCCACAAACACCACTAATGCTAAGTGACAAGCATGGGGAAAGTGAAAGAAAGGAGGATATACATGCTGGCTCTCATTCTCTGCAGCATTGCAGTGTATGTAGTGATTTGCATCATGATGTGTATAAAATGTTGTTCTGGTCTGGTGATCCTTCATTATTCCATGCTTAAATGATGTGAACTACAGCACTGTTAAACAGTGATAAAAAACAAAATCTATCACTTGAAGGAGACAAAGGTTTCGGAAGGATGAAGCAAGGTCTGAAACTGGTAACCAATAAGGCAACCACTTTTAGCCCTTTTTATGTGAATTTAAAATGGTCCTGTGTTTGCAGAACTACAGCAAGTGATTAATAGCTATTTTCTTGCTTCTAAAATGCAGTGTAAACTGCATAGGGTAGGCTTCAAGAATAGAATGCCTGGCCATTGCTGAGCAGGTGTGCTGGAAGCACTGCTCCAACTGTTTGATGCGGGTGAACCTGCAAGAGTTTCTGTAATTTCCCCTTTGTCAAGGTCTGTCCTGCATTCTCTTTCACTGACTTGCATCCCACCTGTCCAGAGAGGAATTAACGTAGTAGTAATTACTGACCCCTCTCCACAATCCGGAATAAGGTTCTTTTTTTTGTGCTACCTCTTCTTCAAGCAATCAAAGGAGGTAGGAGTGTAAATTTAGGAGTGGCATCATATGCTGTAGTTGTTCCATTTGATCTTCAGAGGCGTCATGAAAACAAATCAGTTTACACAGGGTATGAAAATATCTGCAGGAATTTTGTTATTTGTATAAAACACACACTTGGGTCTCTCCCATTATGTTCATTGAGTCATATAAAACTATAGGCATCCACCAAACTAGGAATTTTGAGCCAAAATAACTCATCAGCAGTTTATTTTGTATCAGTTTCTTAGAGCTGCATGTTTGCATACAGGAAGGGCTTAGGCAAACTGAAGGAAAGACCAAGTAATAGAGGTGCTGTACATACTGACTGGCCATATGTCCTTTAGAAAATTGTTTCATGCAGTATGAACTGCAGCTTTGGTTTGCTGCTGAAAAATAAATTTATCAAATATTTATGGTTTTTTATTCCTGTGGAGGAAAATGGTCTTCAGCTATCACCCTCTGATACCATTTGGAGCGTACCCCTAAAATTATTCAAGAGCATTCAAGTAAAAATAATTACTTTCAAAATATGGCATTGATGCTGTCTCCAGTGTGTTGTAATACCATGGTTATAGCAGATTGCAGCATCTGTTGGTGCTGCCTTACTCAGTCAGGTGCCTTTGTGTACATAATTTGGCTGTATGCCCACATGCATAAGTTTGATTCCAAACAAATTACAATTACATTTCATTATTAAAAGAAATTTGCATATCTTTGCTGCCAGTTAGTCTTGAAGGGATATGATGATTTTCTTCCAAGAAACACAGATTTTGTTTCACTGAGCAGCACAATTGAAAAAATAAAATTTCAAGTTTAGTACGCAGTTTGTGTTTCTTTGCTTTAACAAGTTGATTAAGCAGCTTACTGAATTAGAATTAGGATCCCTAAGCCTTAGAACAAACACCAAGCACGTGAGGTAAACTTTTCAGGCTATGTCACAGTGCCTCACTGGTTAATGTTTCTAAAACTTTTTTAAGTGTTCTTATTTTGTGCTAACAAGCACACAGTAACTGACAGAAGATGTAACCCTGATGAGGAGAACGGCAAGGCAAAATGCATCTGTGGTATATTAATAGATTAGATAACCTTAAGGCCTCCCTTGAGCTGATTTGTCATTGAGATACAATTTTCCTTTACAAACAGTATATGAAGAGCTAAACCCTTCTTTTTTGCAATGCACTTAAACTAAAGTACATGAAACAAAGTACTGTTGTCCTTATCCTGATTCTCAGTCTTTTTACTTACTGTGAAAAATAATACTTCTGCTCCACCTTAGTGTTTTGGAAGCACATGCTAAGATAACAGAAATTGTTCTATCATTTAGGCTTAGTTTAATGAGAATCATTAAGTAATGAAAGCATCATATTGTTTCTCCATATTTAATTTTTATTTTTTAAGTGAAGAGGCAATAGGAACAAATACAACCTCATGTGTGTGTGTACGTGCACATAAACAGACACACCCACACACAAATCAAAAATGGATAATGGTGGAACAGTGCTCATTGTACAGTTGACACAGGAAGTGTGAAGTAGGAGAACCGAATTATTCAGATTCATACAGCTGGAATTTTTTAAAAAGTCTCTTTAATTTTTTAAAATGGATGTATATATTGTCTTCTTCAGTGTAGTATATTATACACACATATATGTTTATACATAGATGTTAGCTATGTTCACATAATGTTCATGTGTGTGTCTTTATATGAGGGCTGCTCTGAAAATAATGCCTCCTACTTTAAGACGTTGGCCCTTGATGTCCGAGGCAGATGTTGATGGTATGGCAGTAGAGGTCAAACCTTCCCACCAATAGTGCATTACACGTTACTGTGTGACAGATGGCAGCAGAGGGTCACTCTGTCAAAATGGCATCAGACACGGAAGTGCATACAGAGCAAAGGAGTGTCATTGAATTTCTCCGTGTGAAATAAGAATGGCACCCACTGACATTCACTGATGCTTGGTGAATGTTTATGGAGACCAAACAGTGGATGTGAGCACAGTGTGGCAATTGGTGTTACATTTCAGCAGTGATAAAAGCTACACTGCTCAGCTCTGCTGGTACAGATTATGCAGGCTCTTTCTCATTACTGGTTAAAACACATGGTGAATCTGATGAAAAATAGTATATAATTGCTGAGAAATTATCAAATAGTGTTATTGTGCTGCTTGTTGTAGTTTCCATTGAAAAAAATAGGAAGCATTACTTTGGAGCTACCTACATATCAATATAAACACAAAATATTTGTGAACAGGGGCCTTGTGCATCTCCCACATAAGGAATGACTGAGAGATCTGGGACTATTCTACCTGGAGAAGAGAAGATTGTATCAGTGCTTATAAATATCTAAAAGTGTGGGAGTCAAGTGGATAGAACCAGACTACTTTCAGCAGTGCCCAGCAGCAGAACGTGGGGCAATGGGCACAAACTAGAACACATGAAATTCTATATGACAGGAGAAAAAACTTCTTCACTATGAGAGTGACAGCTCTGTTTGTGGTGTCTCCTTCTCTGGAGTTATTTCAACCACTCCTTGACACTTTCCTGTGTTAGCCGACTCTAGGGAACCTCACTTAGTAGAGGGTTGGACAAGATGATTTCAGGCAGTTTCTTCTAACCCCTGTGATTCTGTGTTTCTGTGAAACATATAATCATTCCTGAAGATTTTGTATGCGTGTGCATATTACCTTTAGGTTATTTTTCCAGGCCAGAATTCTAATAGTAAGAAAAATTCTAACCTTTAAGGAATATAAATCCACAAACAATGAGACCATTGTTTAAAAGCTGCCAAATCCATCTCCAGTTAACATACAATATATAGTGATATATTCCAGGTGGCTGAAGCTCTAGCCCAGTTGAAATTAATTTGGCAAGAATTTCATTTTGTGTCCATAAAGAACAGGCAAAAAACAATCCAGAAATTTCCATGGAAGTCAAGGTTTTTCTTTTTGCTGTCAACCTTAAGGTTACAGTAATCAGTAGATTAACAGGAGTTAGCTATCATCTATACAGCTAATCTTGAAATGACCCATTAGAGTAGTATTTACATACTACTAGGTCATACTGAAGGCTCTCCTTATGTCTGACGCATTCACTTTTATGGAACTGTTCACCTGTTTGTAAACAAGAAACTTACAGAGGTAACAATTAGCTGGAAATCTTGAATTTAAAAAAACAACTGTACACACATGCACCATGAAAATGATACATGTTTTAAGAGCTTTCAACTCTCTATATTTATGCACTTGCAAATACCTGAATACTCCATTAAAAAAAAAGCTATGCTGTCAGTATAGCATTAGCTATGTTAGTGCTGTGTGATACTTCATTCCCAAAGTCATAGATTACAGTTCTTTTTTTTCTGGAAAACTCAAGGGTGACTCAATGAAGGGAAAGGGCACAGTAAAAGAATACCGATAGGAGCTAGTTTTGAGAGGCTCCTGTCTGTTACTGTTCAGATTTTGCTAAGAGACTTACATATTAAAGACATCCATACTGTCATTTTGGATGTCTTAGTCAGAAACATCTGCACTGGGTGGATAAATATGACACAAGACTGCAGGGAGACCTAACTTCTTGGTCAGCAGATGGAAGCAGTAGGGCATGTGCCATTTTATTTGAGTTCTTGTGTTTAGTTCTACATTTGCATTCCTTGAGACTAAATGCCACGTACTACACTGACATGCTGGGGATGGGAAGGGAGGTTGATGTAGTGTTAAGTTCACCTGTAGAGTATTTGCTTCCTAGATATCTGTCTCATGCAAAGTGTTTTACTCTGTGTGATATGCTGTGGTATCCCGTCTTATCTGTGCTCCTAGTTGTAGGTGATTCCTTTTATAAATATACCTGTGTAACACAAAAGCAGTTATGTGGAAAGGGAACTACCCATTTGCTAGCTACTATCTGATTGCTTTCTATTTTTCCAGCAGTATCTTGAGAGTTCTAAAATCAGTCTTTCTTTGTCTGATCTGCGCTGTATTTCATGCTGCCCTTCAATGTGGAGTGTTCATGACACTTATGCCTTTATCTTCAGTTGGCCCGCACTGATTTTCAGACTAACTGATCCTTAGTTAGTTCATGGCATCCACTGTTTTCCACCTTTGCTTGTACAGTCCACTCTTTCAAAAGTTATCAGTGCTTTAGGACTTTCTTCTGAGCCTACAAATAGACTGAATAAGATGTACAGAAATAATAACACGTTCTAACTGTGCAATAATGTCTTCCAAGTACAAGTACAATACGTTTTGCTTGTACTGGTATTACTGCAAAATAATGATTCAGTGCTGACGCACAAGGAGCAGCTTCCAGTGTACAGAACTTTAGAACCTGGTATTTTGAATATCACTCTTTCAGCAGAACACTCATTACAAATGTATTTCAAATAACTGCTAGGACCTATAATTCTTTATGGAAATTAAAGAACAATACTGGAAATAGTATCTTGACATTTTCAACATTATTTCATTCCTTTTCTCTTTATTACTCTTAAAATGACTAGATATTCTGCTTCAGATGTACAAGAATTGTCACAGTGACCTAGGATTATGTGTCTTAAAATAGCTTTCACTGCTACTCATCTCAGCAAAGGCTGAAAAGCTAGGTGAACATTTAACTGCTATTATGTTTCTTGCCCACACGGCAGGATGATGTGCATCTGGCAAATTAGTTGAATGCAATTTTTTTTGTTTCTGATGTATGCCTTTGGAGAAAAATAAAAATAACGAATAGCAAATTATAGAACAGCTTAGGTTAGAAGGTACCTCAAAGATCATCCATTTCCAACCCTACTGCCATGGCAGGGGTGCCAACCACTAAATCAGGCACTAGGTTAGGCTGCCCAGGGTCCCATCCAACCTGGCTTTGGACACCTCCAGACACAGGGCAGCCACAACTCCTCTGGACAGCATGTTCCAGTGTCTCAACACACTCTGAGTGAAAATTTTCCCTGACATCTAATCTAAATCTCCCCTTTTGTAGTTTAAAGCCATTCCCCCTTGTTTTGTCACTGCCTACCTTTTTAAAAATTTTGATTTCCCTCCTGTTAGTAAGCTCCCTTTAGATTTTTTAAGCAGCAGCTTTCCCTGTTAGCCACTCCTCTTTTGATGCAGCCCAGGATACTGTTGGACTTCTAAGCCACAAGCACCACTACTGGGTCATGCCAAGCTTTTCATCTATCAGAACTCCCAAGTCTTTCTCTCAGTTTCTCCCAGTCTGTATACATGTCTGGGATTCTCCTGATGCAAGTGCAGAACATTGCATGTGGCCTTGTTGAACCTTATCTGGTTCATGTGGGACATCTTCTCAAGCTTGTCCAGTTCCCTTGCTGGACCAAGCTTGTCCAAAAACTTGCTGAGAATGCATCCAATCCCATCATCTATGACACTGATAAAGATGCTCAGGGGCACTCATCCCTTGAGAGCCCCAAGATGAGCCCTTGGGGAGCATCACTCATTACTGGCCTCCAGTTGGATATAGAATAGTTGACCACAACACTCTGGCTG
The DNA here is from genome assembly GCA_023055505.1 of Callipepla californica brunnescens. Classification (NCBI taxonomy): domain Eukaryota; kingdom Metazoa; phylum Chordata; class Aves; order Galliformes; family Odontophoridae; genus Callipepla; species Callipepla californica. The sequence goes on along the minus strand of JALIRH010000052.1, from coordinate 3,119,834 downwards.
TGGCCTTCCAACCAGTTGTTTATCCACAAAGTAGTCCATTCTTTGGACACCTATATCTCCAATTTAAAGATAAAGATGTGGTGTGGGACTGTATCAAATGTCTTGCACAAATACTGGTAGTGACGTCAGTTGCCCTTCCTTTGTCCACTAGTGATGTCACTCCACTGTAGAAGGTCACTAGATTGGTCAGGCAGAATGGCCATTCGTGAAGCCTTGCTGGCTCTCTTGGATCACCTCCTTATCTCACATGTGCCTTAACATAGTTTCCAGGAGGACCCACTCCATTATCTTCTGAGGCACAGAGGTGAGGCTTTCCAGCCTGTAGTTCCCTCAGTCTTCCTTTCTCCCTTTCTTAAAAACAGGAGTGATGTTTCCCTTTTTCCAGTCACTGGGGACTTCACCTGACAGCCATGACTTTTCAGATATGATGGAGAACGGTTTGGCAGCCATATTAGTCAAGTCATTAGGCCCCATAGACTATGTATATGTTCTGCTTCATGACCCAGTCTCAGACTTGCTCTTTTCTTACAATGGGAAGGATTTAACTTAACTAGAGGTACAGGGATTGGAGGTTCAGGGATGCGAGAGGCACAAGTAGCCTGACTACCAGTGAAGACTGAGACAAGGATCTCTTGGAGTGCTTCAGCCTTCTCCTTGTCTGTTGAAGCTAGTTTTCCCTTCTCATCAGAGGGAGTACACTCTCCTTTGCTTGTTCAGTGTACCTATAAAATCCCATCCTTCACCAAATGCAGTTTCATCTGTGCCTTGGCTTTTCTGATCCCATCTCTGCATGTCCAGACAACATCCCTGTATCATTCCCAGGCCTTTCATCCCTGCTGCTGCTACCTGGGCGTGTCCTTCTTATCCCTCAGTTTGAACAGCAGGTCTTTGCTCAGCCCTGCTGGTTTCCTTCCTCCTCTGCTTGTTTTGTTATACTTGGTACAGATTCTTGTTCTCTCAGAAAGGCATCCTTAAAAGAGTGGCTAGCTCTGCTCTGGTCCTTTGTCCCTAAGGATAGCTTCCCAGGGGATCTCATTTAGTAATTCTTTAAACAGCCTGTGGTTTGGTCTCCTGAAGCTTAGGATCCTGACTCTACTTTTTTCCAGGGCCATCTTCCTCACAATCATAAACTCTACCAGGGCATTCAGCCCAGTGTACCTCAAAACTTAATCTCTTTAATAAACTTCTCTGTGTTGATGAGTGCCTGTTCCAGTAATGCTTCACCCCTAGCTGATCTGTCCAGTACCTGGACCAGGATGTTGTCCTCAGTACAGCTGGCCATGTTGCTTTCCAGGCAGACATCCAAGTGGTTTAAAATCCTCCATCAAGATATGAGCCTACAAGTGCAATGGTTCTTGTAGTTGAAGCAAGGAGGTTTCACCAATATGCTACCCCTGGTCAGGTGGCATCAAATGTTATTCATTGGTACAGTCCCTGATTTTCACCTGCAAGCTCTCAACCTGATGATGGCTGTTTCTGTATCCACCACTTCACATAGAGGGCAATTTCCCTGTCCCTCCTTTCCCTGCCTATTTCTTCTGAAAAGTTTCTAGCCCTTGATCATCTTGCTTCAGTCATATTAATTGTCCCACTATGTTTCTGTGATTGCAGTTAGGTCACTGATTATGCTGTGACTTCCAATTCCTCTTGCTTGTTTCCCATGCTACGTGCATTGGTGTAGACACATTTCAGCCAGGCAGTTGGCAGTGTTGAAAAGGGCTTTCTCTTGGCATTGGAGACATTCTATCCAGCACTGCAAAGTCTGTAACAATTCTTCCTATGGCTTGTTTTTCCAGTTTATTCCCAGCCAATCAAGCAACAAAGTTGTCTGATGTACATCTAAAACTTAAATATTAGTGTGAGAAGAGTCAGGCTTACAGCCTCTGGTAGGCAAAAAAAGCTCATGTCACTGATCCTGGTTGTGGAATCCAGCTAGCTCAGCAAGCTCAACATTGTTGCATGCATATATCTTCTATATCTTTTATTATTCAGAGATTTACAAATGGCTCCCGTGGCACTTGTCATGCCTTTATGCTATCTGCTTCTAAAAAAAGTAAGGCCTACTTGTATTTTCCTACGCAAGCTGAAAAAAGGAACTCCAAATAGCAGTATTATTCTGTAGATAACATGCTTTATTATCTCTTAAATTGGTAGATATGAGTATTTCCCCACACATAGGTTAAAACAAGATTATGGAGTAAACTGACAGATTTGCACCCTGGCACAGATGTACCAAAATGGAATTGTAACAGGTAGCAGTAGTGGTTGTTGACACCATCAAATAGGATGTGTGTCCACAGAGCGAGGCCAGGAAATGAAACTTAACCATCACTATTTTAACTGAGTAGACAGTCTCATAACATACATTTTGATTTGATTATTACTTTTTAATCTTATGCATTCCTACACATATGTTGGAATTACAGACAAGAAAGACCAGGATCTAGTAAAATTAATATACTGAATAATGTTACTAAGAGGTAATGTACCAATATAAAAACATCAAGATACAAGATACAATGTCTGTAACAAAAATTGACTTAATCTGTATTTCTTACAGAATACTTAAATCCTAAGAAAATGAATGAAGATAAATATAAATGTCTTTATCTCTGACCTCTTTGCAGAATCTAAGTAACCTGAATACCACCATTATCTTCTATTTTCTCAGCCAGCAGACTTTACAGGAAAGAAAACACTGAAGCAGATTAAAGAAAAGGGACTCAAACGGCGACTAGTGTATCTCACCCTGGAAACAGATGATGTTGATCCAGAGGGAAATGAAAGTGTGTGGCATAATGGCAAGGTAATGACTATAGATCACATTACAAGAAACTGAAGTTAATTCATGAACAGAATCTAAGTTCATGTTTCAAATGTGAATGTAATATTTTTGCTTCACTGGCACAGAATAATTTAAAGTTATGATAACATTGTCTAATCTTCAGGAAGGAAGCAGCAAGGTTTATGTATGGAATACTGTCACAAAAACAGGAATAGAAGAGATTGAAGTATAGTCCTCCATTTATTAAATTATCAACTAAGTCATTCTGCAAGTTCATCATTGTTCTAAGATTTTGTTATTTGCTTAAAAGAAAAAATAACAACAGTGAAGCTTAGGCATTCACACTTCAGCTCAGATTATGCACTGAAACACTTACTAGCAATGAAATCGTTGTGTATCTATTATATATCAGTTGTACTTATACATATGTGAATGTTTGTTCCTGGTGAAAACTGAACACAACAGGAATAAACTTGTATTCAGGGATCAAACACCAGTTTAAGGTGATGCCATTCACAGAGAACGTTGCAAACTGCATGATGCACTTGAAATTTACTACAGATATCAAGAATAGAATCCAAAATTAGTATCTGAGTTGTGAAACTTAAAAAAAAAAAAAGCAAGCAAAAAACTAACCAATAAACAAGCTCAACAGATCTTGAGTATATGCATTAAGATTTGTTGTTTGCTTTTTTTTATCCAGGTTATTGGCAACACCACATCTGGAAGTTTCAGCTATAGTGCTCAGCAAAGTCTGGCTTTTGCATATGTTCCCATAGAGCTCAGCAAAGTTGGGCAGAAATTGGAAGTTGAACTTTTAGGAAAAAATTATCCAGCAACTATTATACAAGAGCCACTGGTGCTGACTGAACCAACAAGAACACGCCTTCAGAGAAAGGGTCAAAGTCCCAAAATATAACCACAGATGAGAATACAGGAAATGGTGCAGTATATCATAGTTCCTTCTATATGCATGCAATTAAGAGATTTAAACTACTCAAGTTCCTTAATTACTGAACGTAAGAACCTCACTGTCATTCTTCACTGAGAAATTTAATGGCATTGCCCCCATGCCTCCTTGTATGGATTGTTCATATCAGAGATATGAGCACAGCGTAAGGACCAGTTCACTCTTCTCAGTACCAGCTGGGAGTAGAAAGTGCCTGGGAATGAGCAGATCCTTAATTTGTCTTGTTCAGACACTGGCTGGCAGATCTGAACTCAGGTAGAGAAAAAAGTTGCTCTTAGTAGTGACTAATAGCAAAATCTTCCTTCACCTGGAGACTCATAGTTCCTCCTTCGTCTGTCCTTGGGGTAAAGTAGCTTATCCTTACAACGGGTTATGACTTCACAAACTTATCATTAAAATAATATCACTGTTCTGCACAGAAATGCTCTCTAAAGATTTGAAATCTATCCCATAAGATTAATAAGTAATAAAGACAATATTAAAGGCAAACTGAATTGCTAATTTTTTTCTCAGTGTATCACCCTGGCAGAAATGATCAAAATATTGTTCTTCTTAATTCAACAGTTACATAAAACATGCTATTCAGTATTTTATACAGATGAGCTGCTAGATAAAGGTATGTGTTATTGCTCAGTCTCTGAAAGGAACTAAAATTCTGTCTTGTGGGTTTACTGGTCTAAATACGAAGAGTCAGGCCTGCCACTGAAGATCTTTCGTTCCTCCTTATCCTGTTAATAATAGACAGAGCAGTAGTTAGAACCATCCATTGTTAGACAGAAATATTAGCAATGGAAAGAATTTAATCCACAGGAGAGGAGGTTTTTTTATTTGATAAACTAAAAAAGTAGGATTGGGTTAATGTAAACAATGGGAATGCACTGAATTATCAAAACACACTTCTGAATTCCATAATTTGCTCATCGGTTCTTTTGAATCATAATGTCATGTAATTTCCAACACTCACCTTTAGGCTATAGAGAAACATCTGCAAAGTTCATATGAATAAAAATAATATTCCAAGTGATTTTTTTCCAAGTAGTGCATATAAATATTTATCAAAGAGGGAAGTATGTAAGTAGAATATACCAGGATAAACACAATTTGAGTAATGAACATTTACACTTGTTAAAAGGTTTACTCCACACTGAGAATATGTTGTGCTGTTCTAAATCTCTTTTACAAAGGTCAAAAGAAAAGACAGAAAAGATTTGGAAGTTTGCATGCAGTACTGTTTTGGGTGAAAAATCCATTCTGAAAGAACTTTCTGTTTTGCTTTCGTAAGTGGTTCTGCTTTGCTGAACCAATCAGAGGTGTCATTTTTTGTAGAAGTGATATCGTTTTTAATGAGACATTTAGCCACAAAGTTGCCGTGAAAATTTAAGAGCCCTAAAATACAAGACAATGTGATAGTGGTTTATTTAGAATATGAAGGAGGAGAGCAATTCCTAGGAACACAGTTTTGAGTTTTAATATGCAAACAGTGAATACGGAAATTCACAAGACTTGACATCTGAGACTGTATGGTAACAGTTATTCTGAGACAGGCTGTCAGGCGTATTCTCCTAAATAGCTGTGCTATACAAAACGGTGTTTCACTTACGCCATCCACATCTCAAACTGGAATTTAAAATCAAATTTGTAACTCTTCCCAATTGGGAAGAAAAAAAAGTGCTGTTTGTTAACAGGTCAGCCACATCAGTCTGACAGCACAAGGTGCAGACTGCCTGCAGCCTGAGCAAAAGATCACAGATACAGTTCCTACAATTCCAAAGCGAGCTCAGAAACTGTACTTCTCATGGACTTATAGCACATTTCCAGCTGTAAAGTCCCAACAACTGGTTTCTCTTTATGTAGACTACACCTGTCTCATTGTACAGATAGTCATAACAGTGGACTGCTGAAAAAATTTACCTTTATTCCATAAAGCATTCAAGAAAATGCTTTCATTTAGATGAAACTTCATGTAAATTACATACCCTATTTTTTTTTTTTTTTTTTTTTTTTTTGTGTCCAGTTATATTTAGTTTAGCTTCAAGATATGGGAAAGCAGACAAAAACTGCAGAATGCTGTATGTGAGACAAGGCAAAACAAAATGAAGTCTCTTTACCAACCAAAATTAGCTTGCAAGACCGTGACCATCACTGACTGCAAAAAAGACAAAAAAGCGTATCTGAGAGACCGTTGCACTCCTTTCTATCTTAAGAATGGCTGTACTTTCTTTTTAACAGTGTAGTCCAGAGTAGTTTAAAGGTAACATGTCTAAGTGTTCAAAGCACTTAAACAAACACAGATGCTGTAATCCTCTCTGTCATTTAATGATCTCATTAATCACAGAGCTCAAAACGGCACTGAAATTTCTCAAACCCAAATTCAAAACAGATTGATTAACACCAAGGTGACTGAACATAGGTCATTTCCAGGATTTTTTCTTTTATTAGAGAGAATACTCTCTAATATAAATTGTATTTTTCTGTTTGGGAATCCAAATCCCTAAAATAGTAACAATCATACAATCATAGAAAGATTTATGTTGGAAGATTGAGTTCCAATGCCCTGCCATGAGTAAGGTTGCCCAGGGCCCCATCCAACCTTGGCTTTAAACGCCTCTTATGGATGGGACATCCATAGTTTCCCCAGGAAGACTGTGCCAATGCCTCAGCACTCTCTGAGTAAACAATTTCCTCCTAATATCTAATCTAAACCTCCATATAAAAGGTTTCTGTCCTGCTTATAAGCTTCCTTTAACTGCTGGAGCCTGCAATAAATTCTCCCCCAAAAACTTAACTTCTCCAGGCTGAACAAGACCAGCTCCTTCAGCCTTACTCATAGGAGAGGTGCTCCAGCCTTTCTATTATCTTTGTGGCCCTCTTCTGGATCTGCTCCAACAGTGCCATGTCCTTTTGGTGTGTTGGACTCAATGATCTCTACTGGTCCTTTCCAACCCCTATAATTCTGTGATTCTTAATGCAGGATGCAGTAGTGCAGGTGGGGTCTCACAAGGACAGAGAGGAGAGGGATTCCCCTGTTTCTCTCACTGCTGGCCATTCTCTTTTGATGCAACCCAGGATACTGCCAGCCTTCCAGGCTGAAGGGGTACTCTGCCAGCTTACGTTAAGTTTTTTATCAGCCAGGACCCGCAAGTCCTTCTCAGCAGGGGTGTCCTGAATGAGTTCTTTCAGTCTGTACACATTTTGCACTCTGTCTTGTTGAACTTTATTAGGTTCACATGGGCCCATTACTCAAGACAGTAATAAGCTTAATGCTAAGAAAAACAGGAGGAAAAAAAAGAAAGATAGCAACGTCCAGACTGTGAGTGCACAGTACTTGCTGTCACTGTTTTTGGTAGTTTAAAATACTTAGCTCTGGGTAATGAGGCAATCAGTCTACATATCATTATGGTTTAGCAGGACAAACAGAAAAAAAATGTTGACCTCTCTCTACAAGGGGATATGAATTCCGCTTGAACTCTGGACTTACTCCTACAGTTCCATGTCCTTCAGGTGTGGGGGGCTCCAGAACTGGATGCAGTACCTCCAGGTGGAGTCTCATGAGTGCAGAGTAGAGGGGAAGAATCACCCCTCTCAGCCCGCTGGTCACGTTTCTCTTGAATCAGCCCAGGACACCACGGGCCTTCTGGGCTACAAGTGCACACCACTGGCTCATGTTGAGTCTTTCATCAGCCTGCTTTGCAAGGGAGTTGGACTAGATGATCTCTGGAGATCCCTCCCACCCTCTACAATTCTGTGATTCTGTGATCATTTTACCTTTGAAAACATATGAGGTAAATGGGAGTTAGGAATCTTAATGCAAACTTTGTATTCAGCACTTTTGCTTTCACCAGCACTGTGTAGATTTTCAAAGTTATTTTGAATGAGCAAGAATAATTTCCAGGAGTGTGATAGCATTTGTAAGGGATTTTACCTAGAAAGAAGACTATATAAATTAGCAAAATACACAATTTTTTTGAGACAGCTGTGACTGTTGCTAGGGTCTGGACTAAAACCAAGGCAAGCCAGAACATTCCAGATTTAGAAACAGTAAGAATCAAACGTGAACAAAGGAAGTATAACTCACTGTCACACATCAGCTTGTCAGGAAAACTGGAATTTATTTCAGGGAAAAGTGACTCAATTGATTCTTGTTCCATTATCAGTGTCCTATTTTGACTCAGGGCGGACAAGCCTCTACAACAAAAACAAAAATTTTGCTATCTTAATTGTGTAATTTCTTTAATTTTCACCTGAGTCCTAGAGCTGAAGTGAACGAAAGCATGAAGGAACAGCTCTCTTCCAGAACCTTCTACACACCAGAGTTAATTCCCAGAAGTTCACTCAGGGTAAAAATAAACATGGTATTAATCTGCAGAATACAATTATACGAAGACAGCAATAATAACTAAAAAAATGGAATTTACACACCTAGGTCTAACAGTACCAACGTCAGCTTACCTTAATAATATCCATTCATTTTTAACTGTCTTTTATGAGAGAAAAATTAACAATGAAATCAATTTTTTCTTTTAGTACCTCTCTTCCCTCTCATATTTTGCTTTCTTTCTCTTTCTTGTTATCAGATTCCTTTTTGCTTGGATTTCCTTGGCACTTTGCATTACTTGTCATATATATCATCTTACTAGTCCTCATCTGCTTCTCTGCCTTCTTTCACTATGGATGTTCATCTCTTGTGTACTGAGTGCAGTTCCAATCACTCCTTATATCGTTTTCTTTGCAATGCCTCTGTGACACATTCCACTTTTTCCATCAGAAGATCTGGAAGCTGGGAAGAGAGTGAGTATCATTTGCCTAGACAAGTATCAGAACTACTAATGGTCTGAAAAACACATTCTGGGAATCACCCAGATGATACCGTGTATGTTTTAGAGTTGAAAATTTAAGGTTAGATGAGCTTCCCACTGGAATATAGATCAATTTATTATTGATCATTGTGGAAAAGCATGTCCTCTCTTGTCAATGCTGATGTTTTCAAACCAGCAGGGAATCCTTCGGGATTTCTGTAGCATCTGCTGATTTCATAGGCTTATCCACTCTTCTTCATTGAGAGGAGAAGGAACCTACTTTCTACAGAGATTTATGAACCAAAAAGAAAGTAGGCAGGAGCTTGGTGTACTTGATATTTGCCTTCTTTTTAACCAATAAATACTGTTTCCATCTGTTGCCAAACAGCTACATAAATTTGGGAATGTATGTACGTACCATTCTAGGTAAATCTGAAACATATGGTGGTGCGCTTTTTAACTCGAAACAGAAGTATTTTTGCGGTCTGTGGATGTACGAAATTCATCTGACAGCTCCTTCTGTTCTTTCGCAGCCTGAGCTTTTACAACAAGATTTGTATGTAGGTTAGCGATACTTTACAATACCGCCTTAGCAGACAAAAAGGTTTGAAGAAGCAGCTCTGCTGACACAACTCTTAGCTCTGCTTCTGGGTTGCTTCACTTCCTTCCTACGCTGTAACTGCCACAAACGTCAGAAGCAGAGCCAGGCCTCAGCCGCAAAGACCGAAACCAAGAGCAAAGCCCTGCTCACTCACAGCGGGAACGCGCAGGGGAAGAAGGGCCGCGGGCAGGGGAAGGGACGCGAGCAGAAGCGCACAAGTGCAGCGGGGAGGCCGCGTGCTTTCTCCTCCTGATGCGTTTGCAATCGCACGCCTCAGGCACCGCATGGCTTGGCGGTGCCCGACCGCGTCCGCGCTGCGTGGGGACAACAGGGCGAGCCGCCACGGCCTCGAGTACGCAGGCAGAAGTAACCCAACCCACACAGTCCCCCCCCACCCCCCCTCCGCAGCCCATCCCCGGGGCGGGCCCCCGGCTACGAGCGGGGCGGTCCGGTTCCTGATCGCCGGCCGGGGATGGAGCGGCTGCGTATGCTGTGCTGCCTGCTGCGCTGCCTGCTGCTCTGCCTGCTGCGGCCGGCGGCGGCGGCGGCGGCGCGGGCCCCCCCGCACCTGGTGCTGGTGCTGGCCGACGACCTGGGCTGGGGGGACGTGGGCTGGCACGGCTCGGCCATCCGGACGCCGCGGCTGGACGCGCTGGGGGCGGGCGGCGTGCGGCTGGAGCGCTACTACACGCAGCCGCTGTGCACGCCGTCCCGCAGCCAGCTGCTCAGCGGCCGCTACCAGGTAGGGACGGGGCGGCGGGGCTCTGCTGTCCGCGTCGCGCGGCACGCCTGCTTCGTGCCGCCTGCTGGAAACGAGCCCGTCAGCGTTTCACTTTTTGTTCGTTACGGTGGAGAGAAGCGGGGTTTTGAGTGAGAAGGGGGCTTGTCGATGCTTGTAAATGTCGAGAGCATGGAGCCAGGTTCTTTTCCGTGGTGCCCAGAGGCAGAACGAGGGGCAGCGGGCACGAACTGGAACGCAGGAAGTTCCTTACGAACTTGAGGAAAAACTTCTTTACTGTGAGGGTGCCGGAGCACTGCAGCGGGCTGCCCAGGCAGGCTGAGCAGTCTCCTTCCCTGCAGATGACCAGAGCCCACCTGGACGCTTTCCCGTGCAGCCCACCACAGGTAGCCTGCTTGGGCAGGGCGCTGGAGCCGATGATCTCTGGAGGTCACTTACAACCCCTGCAATCACCTTCGGTGATTGTAGGTAATTCATCACTCAGCAGTATTTAAATGTGTTCTTACCTACCCGTCCTTCTTGATCCCTCCTGCACCCTCGGTGCAGACATTTGTGTGCCCCTTGCCTGAACTTTAACCTGGCTGTCTCCCTCCTTTGTAGTACTCTCCTGATTTATTTTTATTTTTTACTGTTGCAGAAGAGTTGATCTTCACACCCTGCTGTACTTTTTTATTATTACTTTATTTTCCTTTTCCTCTTACTTTTTATTGCAACTTCAGCAAAGAGAGGAAAAACAAGACTTTAGCAAGCTGAAAATTGTGGAAATGACAGAGTTAAGTGTATTTCCAAAACATCTTCCTTCTCTAAAGAAGTGCTGAATGTGTATGTTAACCATAGTGATTTGCCAGAGAAACTGCTCTGAATGAAAATAAACCACCCTGTTTTTCTGTATGTTGTCTCAGAGCACCTGCACCAGGTAGGACTTACCCCTTGGAAGAAACATTTGCTGTATTCTCAAACATCAAGAGTGAGTAATAAGGAATAGGAAGACGTCAGTTATTTATTTATTTATTTTACCAAATCTTTATGTTTTTTAATGTAAATTTCTCATTTTGTCATGCTGACCATTTCTAGAACACTTTTTATATTTAATATGCTTAATAAAGTGTGGATCAGCTTCAGTGGGATGACACTGTATCTGATCTGAAAAGCAGAAATTGGAAATGCTTGGAGTTCAGTCTTGATTTTGTGCTTTGACAGTGGCAGTTTACTAGGAATATTTTGTAAATAAGATATTTGAACTTGTATACGTGTGTTTGATACAAGCTGAAGAGGTTTATGGTTCATCATGTTGATCCCAATCCATCCAAATTAAGGCTCAGAACAGAGTGTTGATCGAGCAAGAGTGTGCCTTTATTAAAATTCAGGTGTGTGAGAGGAAAAAGAAAAGAGAAGGAGAAAAAAAAAAAAAAGGAAAGGAATAAAAAAGAAGCAAGTCACCACTGCACATCCCGTGATGTCCTGAGAGTCCTTCCTTCTTGTGAGGTTGAGGTTGTGGTGGGATTGGCAATCCCTCTTATGCCATATGATGGCCCCTTGCAGTTAGACCAGAAACTGTTGCCAGGTGGGGAGTGTCTGGTGTCATGTGCTGTGCACACGCGGAATCAGCTGTGCTTTTTTCTTTTCACACAGTATTCTGTGAGGGCCTGATGAGGGCAGAGTGGGACAATCACCTCTCACTCCCTGTTGGCCACCCCTCTTTTAATGAAGCCCAGGGTACTGTTGGGCAGTGAGCTGCAAATGCACACTGGTGGGTCATGTCCAGCTTTTTGTCTGCCAGAACCCCTAGGTCCTTCTCTGCAGAGCTGCTCTGAATGAGTTTTTGTCTGAGTCTATACACATTCCTAAGATTGACCAAACTACAGGAAAGATGCCCCTTACTACAGGGAAGATGTTGAGGCTCTGGAACGGGCAATGAAACTGGTGAGGGATCTGGAGCACAAGTCTTACAAGGAGCGGCTGAGGGAGCTGGGATTATTTAGTCTGGAGAAGAGGAGGCTCAGGGGAGACTTCATTGCACTCTGCACCTTCCTGAAGGGAGGTTGGGGTGAAGAGGGGTTTGGCCTCTTCCAGGCAACGGACAGGACCCGGGGGAAATGGCCACAAGTTGTATCAGAGGAGGTTTAGGTTGGACACGAGGAAATACTTTTTCTCTCAGAGAGTGGTCAGGTAGTGGAATGGCCTGCACAGGGAGGTGGTGGAGTCACCATCCCTGGAAGTGTTCAAGAGGTGTCTGGATGAGGAGCTGTGAGATTTGGTTTAGTAGCCTGTGGTAGCAGTGGTACTGAGAAGATGGTTGGACTACATGATCTTATAGGTCGTTTCCAACCTTGTGATTCCATGAAATCCAAGAGTAATACCTTGCACTTGGCATTGTTGAGCCTCATTAGGTTCTCATGGGCCCACTGGTCAAGCCTGTCCAGTCAGTCTGGATGGCATCTTTCCCTTTCCTTATATCAACTACAACACTCAGTTTGGTGTCATCAGCACTCTGAGTGTAAACTTGATCCCAGTGTCTATGTTGTTAAAGATAAGGGAATTAACAAAATTTGGCTTATGGTACATAGTCATGGAAGAGGTTTCTTGCATTGAACACAATGTATTAATCAAACTTTAATTACTGGTCGTACTTTTGTGAAGAGGTATAAAATTCACCACTTGTTAAGTGTGGAAATGTAGATGGAGTAGTTAGAGATCTAAGAGAAAGACTGTAGTGGGAGTTCGGTAGTTGTTAACTACCGGGTTTTTCAGTGGAAGCCCAAAGGACTTTTTTATTTGTTTGTTTTGTTTTGTTTTTAAATTGCTCTTTTGTGCTTGATTTCTGCCTGAAAAGAAGCTCCTCTTAACACCAGCAGTGCTATTTCATAGTCTTCCTCCATATCCTCTTATGGAGGAACCTCTTTGGGTTCCTGAACTTCATGCTACGTCAGTGAAAACAGGCCCTAAAACTGATGCTCACCCGCTGTAGAGTATTTTTTATTTTTGGACTTGATATATAGCCTACATACATGTGTCACTGCATTGTAAGTAATCTCTCTTCCTTTTCCTCACTAGATCCACACGGGTTTACAACACCAAATAATTTGGCCGTGCCAGCCCAGCTGTCTACCCCTTGATGAGAAACTCCTTCCAGAGCTACTCAAAGATGCAGGATATGTTACTCACATGGTGGGGAAGTGGCACTTAGGGATGTACAGGAAGGAATGCCTTCCAACCCGCAGAGGATTTGATACATACTTTGGTAATGAGTAGATTTAATCTTTGCAGTAAATTTGGTGTTAGAAAATGGTGGGGAAAGTGCTTCATTCTTACAAGAACTTCTAAGTAAATGAATGCTTGTGAATGCTTATTTGCAAAGTGTAACTGTATAAAATGTAGTGTCTTAAATGTGTGTCCAAGCCTTACAATTTGTTGAAGAATATGCTGTGATTATTGAGTCCCCCTAAATGCATGTATCTTTAAAGAGCTGCATCTAAGTTTGTTCCATAATGGTTAGGAGATATAAGGTGTAGTGACTGATTTCATTTTTTCAGAAGTATCTCTAAACTGAACATTTCGGGTTAGATCAAACAGTAGAATAATAATATGCAAATAATGCTAAATTTATATTAAGCTGACACATTTAAAAGGGAGATAAATAGACATCACACCATACAATCTTCATGCTTTGTGAATAGAGTATCACAGATTTTCCACTTCCTTTGGAAAGGAATGTAGCATGAGAGTCTTTCTGAAACAACAGTCTAAATATTACAGGAATTTAAAAGATAGGAAGTAAGTCACCTAGATTAAAAATAAATAAAATAAAGAAAGCAAACAACAAAAAAGACATAATGGATTGTCCAACTATGTGTATGTTACAAAGGAAATTGTATCTACATATTACATATCTTTCTTATCACAGAGTCTCCTTTCCAAATATTCATTAGAAATTTAATAGCTTTGCACAGATATCCTTTGTATCATCTGATACTGACTAAGAAGTTGTTAATTTCCGCTTGACTGGTTTGAAAAAATTTTTGTTGAATGGAGAATTTCAGAACACACCATCTTGAATATAACTTTGTCACTATTAATTGCTGCTGCCCAGTTTTACAGCTGGGAAGTCAAGATAGAGAAACTACATCTAAGCTTTCTGAAGCCCTTTCTCTTCTAATTCTAGGTGTCCAAATTCAGAGCCTGGTTGTGAAATATTCCCTTGTAGATACTGATGATTCAAGTTGAAAATGCTGGGAAGAACAGTTAAGTTAGGTTGTTTGTCTTGTGACTCTTTAGGGAGCTTGAGACTAGGGCTTCATAACTGAACAAAGCTATTAAATAGGGATCATAATATGATGTATCATTGCTTGAACGTTTATACCTCTTCCCATGTTGACTGTCTGCTACAGTCTCTTCAATGAGCTTGTGTTCTTTTTGAGATCACAGGTGTAGATGCAGGCTTACATTCATTGTGAAATCTCACCCTAGGAATGAGCAGGATTTAATACTAGGCCAGTGTTGTCTCTAGGCATGCTCATTGGGCAGTCAGCATGATACTAAGGGAATTCTTTTTTAGAGAATGTGGTGGTTTGTTACCCTATTTCATTCATTTAATTCCACTAGGCTCTGATTGTAGTTAGAGGCTTTTCATTCTGTAACAAGCTTGATAGTGTTGCCCTCAGAGGACACTCAAAATAGAAAAATGAAATTTTTAGTTTAGAATAGATTGAAGGAGGCAGTCTGCACACAAAATCACTGTTTATGCTTCGAAAGAAAAGCCTTTATTTGACATAAAAATGTAGGGAATGTTTTGGGTTTTAATATCTCTTTCTTCTTCCTGTAGTTATTTTTTTCATGACTAAAAATACTTGAAGCTGCTGAATAAGATTTAAGTAGAGTTCTTCCATTTTGAAGTTTTATCCTCAGCTTTAGCTTTGTTTTGCAGAAATTAAGAAAAAAATTCACAGATTTTGCTTTTTTCTTTCTTCTTTATTTTCTGGAATATTGAAAAGTATCTGACATCTAATTGTAGAGTTATGAGTGTTGAATGATCTTAAGGAGTTTTGTTTCCAGGCAATGAAAAGTAAAGATACTTGGTGCTTAACAGCATAGTTTGTGGTGGGAGCAAATCTGCCCCTCTAGATTTTGTATTTTTTTTTTTTTTTATCTTTTGGTTATCTTCAAATTTTAATACCTTCTTTTCACCAGTTGGGGTCAGCAGTGGATCAGAAATTTCTTTATAGCTGACTAAACACTTCATATTTTGAGAGTTCTTAAATAAATATAAGGAAAAAAAAAAAAAAAAAACCACCAATCACCCCAAAACAATCAACAACAACAACAAAAAGAAAAAAAAACAACAAAAAACAAGCACTGAGAAAACGTAGCCAATCTTCCCAATAGACAGAAAAGTCTTACATAAAAAAGCAAGTATACAAAATTGTACCTTATATAAATCCTCAGTATTACTGGGATAGGTCACTTCTTTCACCAACGTTGTATTGCTTTATAACTTCTACCAAAGGATTGATCATAAATGTCACTGAACTGCTTTCAGGTTATTTTGCATGCATTGAAATTACTATCTAGTAGTGGTAATAAAACGTCTGTGTGTTAAATGTTTAGCTGTTTAGATCTATCATGAGCTGTCAGTACAGATTTTCAAAAGTTGTATTAGTTTCTCATCTCAAAAGCAGTAATGTTCTGACACATATTATTTGGCCTTTTTGTCCCTGTATCTACTTCTGTGATGTTATATGGACCTCTTTACTTGTTGTCTTTTCTAGGTTACCTTCTTGGGAGTGAGGATTATTATTCTCATGATCACTGTGTATTCATCAAAGCAAAGAATGTAACGCGCTGTGCTCTGGATTTCCGGGATGGAGAAGAAGTTGCAGCTGGGTTTACAAACATGTACTCCACAAATTTATTTACAGAAAGAGCTATAGACCTTATAGCCAATCATAAAACTGAGAAGGTAGAGTCAGCAGTTCTTACTTACACTAAAAATAATTCTTATTAAAAAAAAAAGAGAAACATTAATGCTGAGATTGTATTTTGGCTTTTCAGCAGGTTGCACAAGGAATAACTAAATGTGAGAAGTATCACTGATAGATCTTTTCTCCCCTTCTGAATGAATTTGGTTTGCACAGCCCTGGCCTGCTACCCTTCTCCATTTCATTGTTTATAATAGAGACAGCGAAATTATAAAAATATTTTAGCATATTTTAGTTGCTCTCCTAAAAAGAGAATAGTGGGAGAATTTTCAGAGGAAAATCTCTTAATGGTGTTATGAAGAGAAGAGACAGTTGATGTTTTCTCACACCTTTGGATAAGTCTTTTATCAAAGCTCCTTTAATTTATTTAGTATGAATTCAAGTCCTACATTCAACGTGTTTATAAAAACATTAAAGAGAACTGGCCCCACAACAGAACCCTGCAGTATCCCCTTAGTCACTGGCTGCTAGCCTGATGTAAACTCATTTACTGTAATCCTTCAGTGTGACCCATCAGCCAGTTGTTCACCCATCATATTCTATTTTTGACTAGCTGGATATTTTATCCAGAAGGGTACTGTGAGAAACAGTATTGAAAACTTCACTAAAATCCAGAATGACCAGGTCTACTAACTTCCATTGGTCAACAAAATTATTAGTCTTGTCATAAAAGGAAGTTGTGAACCTGTGCTGGCTATAACTGATGATAGTATTGTCTTTCAGGTGTATTGCATTATCTCCTACGATAGTGTTCTCTGTGATTTTACCAACCACTAAGAAAGTCTAGAATAAATTCCTGTACCTGTTAATAAATTAAAGCATTTTTTTTCATATAGTACTTTGTGTTAAACTAATTTACATTCTTTCTCTTCCACCCCAGCCCCTCTTCCTCTACCTTGCTTTTCAGTCTGTCCATGAACCTCTTGAGGTCTCTGAAGAGTACATGAAACCATATTCCTCCATTAAAGATGAAAAGAGGCGTCATTATGCAGGAATGGTGTCTCTTATGGATGAAGCTGTAGGAAATCTTACCGATGCTCTGAAAAAATATGGTCTTTGGAATAACACTGTTCTTGTGTTCTCTACTGGTAAGTTCATTTGATTATATGGTTTCAGTAATATCTTTGATACAGTGCCAATATAATGTCTAGCAAGCTGAGTGCAGAGACATCTGGCCTTTGTGTTGTTCCCCAATGTGATTTGTAATTACGGAA
The DNA here is from genome assembly GCA_023055505.1 of Callipepla californica brunnescens. Classification (NCBI taxonomy): domain Eukaryota; kingdom Metazoa; phylum Chordata; class Aves; order Galliformes; family Odontophoridae; genus Callipepla; species Callipepla californica. Next base: position 3,102,754 of record JALIRH010000052.1, on the reverse strand, counting down.
GATGGATGAAAGAGGAAACACAAACTGTAAGGAAACTCTCCCCCCTCTTATAGCTTTTTTTGTGTATGACTAAAACAGTTCTCAGGAACTATCAATGGAAATGGAGGGTACTCCTGTTGGAGTAAAAACTGTGTTGTAAATACAGAGTAGTACAGTAAAAGTGGAGACATTTTATTTGCCACTGAAGTCAGTGAATATCTATCAGAACTGAGTCCTTACTGTGAGTGATCTACTAAATTCATATGTCCTGAGCAATAGGTGGTTTTCTCATCAGTTTGTAAATCGACATAGGTTACAGAAAGCACAAACTGTCAGTTGGCAAGCACTTTGAAATCAAAACCTATTTTTCCTTACTTTCATGTAACATGACTTTTGCACAATTCTATCTTAATATATTTTACTGGCACACTGCACCTGAGAAACAGAGGTTCATTAATATAGCAGAATGCAAATAATAGATTATAAAGCATTTTCCTTTGTATTCAAACTAGGAATGAAATGGAACCTTTCTGAAATACATCTGTTTGGCTGGATTTCAGGAAAATAGATGTTGGTTGGTTGGCAGTGGGAAGCTGCCTGTTAAAAATTGCTTATTTGCCCATGCTTTACGCATTAGGGCTGTCAAAATAGCAAGTGTGTTTTATGTGGATGATGCTGAGAAGAAAAAAATAAAAAAACAATCAACCATCAGCCGACAAAAAACAACCCTGGAAAGCAGAACTCAAATTTTGGTGAAAATGCAGTGATTTATTTTGAGTTAATCAGCTGCTTTAAGTCCAATCCTTTTTCCCTTGTGATGTTGCATTTGTGTCCAGGTTTTGTCTCTAACAGGATTTGATAACTTTTCTGTGCCTGTTTCCGTTTACAATGTTTTCATATTTAGAACTGACAGTAAGCAAAACCATATGGAAAATGATACCAATACTTATTCCATGTGGAAAAAATCCAATCTCTGTTCATGGGGTCCTGATAGAGTTTTTGCAGTAATGTTTTTCCAGTACGCTGTGGAACAAAGCTAAAGACATCTGAGTTGGTAGTCCAGTGTATGATGAAATTAAAGGGACAAATTTATTTTGTGTTAATATGTGTTTTTGTTGTTGTTGTTGTTGTTTTTCCCAAATAATCACAGTATATCCTGTTTTTAACAGTAGTTATTTTGCAATCAGTTGCATATGCTTTTCAACAGAACTCAGACAGGAGAATCTAGTGTCTCTTATCTAATGGGACTTGTCTTGACTTAACTGAAGTTTTAAACTGCCAAGAGTGGAATTTAATGATTGAAATGCAAGGAAATTGGGCCTGGATCAAGCAGATCACAGAGCAGTGATTCATTTTTTCCACTGTTCTCTCTTTAGTTCACACAACTGGTCCTTATAAGCATAAAACATTGCATACATTAAAGATCCAGTTTCCAAAATATCAAATGTTGAAACCATTAAGAACTTTCTAAAAAGTGAGAGACCTATTCAACTTTCCTATATTCCATCTATTGCTTTTGCAGAAGGTATGTTTTAAAATGGGCATTAGAAAGTGGTTGAAATGAAAAATAAGAGGGTCTGCAGTTGGTTCTTATGCAGAGAATTGTGTTATGTGAAAACTCTTTGGAAGTTAAATCAGCGCTCTTGTATGTTCCGGCTTTAGGTCTTTCTAGACTTATTTGGTACTTTCTTTGTAATGAAAGTTTACCTTCTCTCAGATGTCTCAGTTGATATACTCTTTGCCTTCTGCTGCTTTCTTCATGCTGTGTTTAGGTTCCTCTTCACCCCTTTTTCCTACCTAGTTCTTTTTCTAGCATACTTAAATATGTTCTTAAGCTCTCAAGTGCCAGCTTGATACTCTGAACCTGTGGGACTTCCTTTTGTTTCATATGACTAAAAAGACACATTTTCATACATGACTTGGAGTTATCTTGAAGATAATTCTTCCTAAGTTGTGAAGTTAAGAATCTGTAAGGTTAATTTAGGAGTTTAAATTAAGACTACAAGGAGGAGTCTGGCGATTGGTAAATAGTATCCATAATGCTATTGGACTGTGGGCACATTTCTTCTCAGTTAATGATACAAGACCATAAATACACCCTCAGTTTTCTTAGAAACCCATGTAGTTTGGTAAGTGTAGTTTTGGAAAACAGTCGATAAAAGAGAAGAGAAGCCTCTAGTTTTGCAGTAGGTTTTACTTTATTATTTGCTGTTCCTTTCTTTAGCTATAGCCTGAATCGTCATTCTGAAGATTGTGCCTTTCTGTTTTGAAATTCACACAAACAGTGTAAAAACTACAGTGATTGTTTGCTGCTGTTCGCTACACCACTTAGCACTGAAACAAACGTGTCATCCTGTTGATTCCTTCACTGTTAGTTATCAAACTCAAAGCAAAAGATCTCATTTTAGTGAATACTCAATCTAAAACATGATATGATCTTTGCTCTCATTGTGGATTTCTTTTTGTTAAGCTCTTTAGCGTTTCTTCCTATTTGTATAATGTAATGGCTCAATCAAGATTCACTTGGAAACATGCCAGCTGGCAAATGGAACTACTGCACATCTTCCAAGGGCTTTGCAAATTGTATAGAGCTCCGGTTTCTCTTTAAAGGAAATAAAAGGCCTGATGCAAGTACTGGGCCAAGAATGAAGTCATCTAATGATCAGTGGAGTCTCAACACTCCTCAATAGATCATGTACATCAACATTGCAGATCTTTTTCAACAGATACACTAGTTATTTCTGCAGGTAAATAAGGAAAAAAAAATTAGGTGGTAATACGTTTATGTATCGAGTAGTAGAGACAAGCAACTTCTCGACTGTTTCATTGCAAAATAGAATTAGCTTTGCATGTTTGTACTGCAAATACAAATGCTTTACACTGAAAGAGATAAAAATGGATGCAGCAGTGTATTGGGTGTCCATGGTCTTTTATCCATTTGGAATACAAAATGACAACATACAGTTTATTTTTCCTTTTAGAAAATGTAAGAGACTGTAACCACAGCTTTCCTGAAGAGGACCTTGATTTAAAATACCCGAAAGTCATAATAAGCATTCTAGTCACATAAATTTAGCTCAGCACTATTAACACTAGTTTAGAAGCCCAAGTTTTGCTTCAAATGTAGACCTATATTTGAGGTAAGAGGTGGAGGTTTGCTGTCAATTGCATGTATTCAAAGTTCTTGCAAAATTCAACGAGTTATTTGAGTGGAAACTTGCCAACATTAGAAAACACAAATCTGACTTTTCAGTTCTATATTAGAGGTGATATCCTTTGTCTTACATAACTTTCAGCTTTGTAGTATTCTGAACTGTTTTGAAGCAATACTCAATAACACTCTCTCTTACAGTATGACTGACAGTTCTTACAAGTGGATCAGCACTGTAGTGTCTCTTAGTTGCCATTTGAGGGCTTTTAACCGTAAAACATGTAGAGTGTTTCATTTCAATCTAGGTCTTATACGGCTAAGAGAAAACTACATAAATCGTCTTCATGATGAGGGATATGATAATGATTACTGTTTTCACTCAGAATATTTTTTTTGTCATTTTAGAATTATGATTAATAGAAGCATAAATTCTCTTGGACATATTTCCTGATGTTTATACAGTCTCTCTTACAAACTCACATATTTTTCCATATAAAGTTATATTATCTTTCTCTATTACAAAAAGTCTTCTCCCTCTTTTTTGTTTTATTTTATTTTATCTTAAACATATCGTTTCATTTTAATTTGTGTTAAGCATATTGTGGCTTTTGTCTGAATAAATATTGTATATTTTCCCTCTACTTTGTTACAAAACAGGGATCTGACCTACACTGAACTTTTAAAATATCTTTTTTTATATCTTCCTTGTGTCTTTAGTCTTGGGTGAACTTCCATTCATTCTCTTTTGAGGGTAAGGGACTACAGGGAGTCTTTTAATTCTAGATTGTCTAAACATAGAGAACACTAGGTTGGAAAGGACCTACAAGATCATCTAGCCCAACCATTCTCCTATCACCATCTCTACCCAATAAGCTAATAAATCAGATCCCTTAGCACCTCATCTAAATGCTTCTTGAACAGTGCTAGGGACGGTGACTCCACCACTTCCCTAGACAGGCCATTCCAGCATCTGACCACTCTTTCGGGAAAAGGTTTTTTTTCATATCCAGTCTAAATCTTCCCTGGTGCAACTTGCGGACGTTGCCTCTTGTCCTGTTGTTAGTTATCTGGGAGAAGAGGCCAAACTCTCCCTCACCACAACCTCCCTTGAGGGAGTTGTAGACTGTGATGAGGTCTCCTCTGAGCCTCCTCTTCTCTAGCCAAAACAATCCCAGCTCCCTCAGCTGCACCTCATAAGACTTGTGCTTCAGACCCCTCCCCAGTTTTGTTGCTCATCTCTGAACACGTTCAAGGGCCTCAGTGTCTTTCCTGTAGTGAGGTGGCCGAAACTGAACATAGCACTCGAGGTGCGGCTGCACCAAAGCCAAGTACAGGGGGATGTTCACCTCTTTGCTCCTGCTGGCTACACTATTTCTAATGCAAGCCAGGATGCCATTGGCCATCTTGGCCACCTGGGCATACTGTTGGCTTATGTTCAGCCAAGCATCAACCAACACCCCCAGGTCCTTTTCCTCTATACAGTCTTCAAGCCATTCTGCCCCAAGCTTGTGGAATTGTGTGGGGTTATTGTGGCCAAAGTGCAGGACCCAGCTCTTGGCCTTATTGAACCTCACACTATTTACCTAAGCATAGCTATCCACCCTATCCAGATCCCTCTGTAGGGCCTCCCTACCCTCAGGCAGATCAACACATCCTCCCAACTTGGTGTCATCCCCAATCTTACTGAGAGTACTCTCAACCCCCTCGTCTAGGTCATCAATAAAGATATTAAACAAGATGGGCCCCAGTACTGTCCCCTGGGGGACACCACTCATATCAGGATGCCAGATGGACTTAATTCCATTAACCAGTATGTGCTGGGCACAGCGCTTAAGCCAGTTCCTTACCCAAAGGAGGGTATACCTGTCAAGGTGACGGGCTGCCAGTTTCCCCAGGAGAATACTGTGAGACTGTGTCAAAGGCAGTTGGAGGACAGATTGGTTGGAAAAGTTATTATCTGACTGTGCTGTTAGATGTGCTACCAGACAGAATTTTTAGTATACCTCCTCAATTATAGCTGGTTCACTGAGGAACTGATTTAATCAGTGTTGCCAAGAAACTCTGACAGGTTCAGTATTCTGCCATCAAAGTATGTGCCAGAGAATCTTTATTATTTAAGTTCATATCTAAGTTCCAACCACCTTCAGTGAAAACATCTGAGTTTGTATATTTGAAATTACTACTTCTATGTCTTGTCTGTTAAAGGTTGTTATTCTAAAAGTGAAAGGAGCATCCTGCCATTACATTTGCACTGGTCACAGGTATTGCCTGTGAGTGAGTAATAATGGAAGGTGCATCTAATCTTAGAATCATAGCATGTTTTGGGTTAGAAGGGACCTTTAAGGTCATCTAGTTAGAACTCCCCTGCTATAGGCAGGGACACCTTCCTCTAGATCAGGTTGCTCAAAGGCCCATCCAGCCTAGCCTTGAGCACCTCCAGGTAGGGGGCATCCACAGGCTCTCTGGGTGTGTCATCACCCTCACAGTAAAGAATTTCTTCCTAATATTTAGTCTAAATCTACTCTCTTCCAGTTTAATGACTTTTCCCCTCATCCTGTTACTACATGCCCTTATAAAAAGTCCTTCCTCAGCTTTCCAGTAGGCCCCCTTCTGGTACTGGAAAGCAGCTATAATGTCCCCCCAGAGCCTTTTCTTCTCCAGGTTGAAGTGCCCCAGCTCTCTCAGCCTGTCCCTGCAGGAGAGGTGCTCCAACCCTTTGATCATCTTTGTGACCCTCCTCTGGACGCACTATAACAGTTCCATGTCCTTCTTGTGGTGAGGGCTCCAGAACTGGATACACTACTCCAGGTGGGGTCTGACCAGAGCAGAGTAGAAGGTACAGAATCACCTCCTTTGATCTGCTGGTTATGCTTCTCTTGATGCAGCCCAGGATACGATTGGCCTTGTGGGATGCAAGTGCACATTGCTGCCATATGTTTGGTGTTTCATATGCCGTATTGGCTTTCATCCTTTTTTTTTTTTTTTTTCCCCCTTCCAGTTTTCCAGAATTAAGTATGGGTGACATCTGAATTAATGCCACAAGATGTAGGTAGTTGAAATAAAGACTATCTAGACTATCTTATGAGAATGTTCCAAAAAGCAGAAATGTTATCTTATAAGGGAAATGAATTTCAAAATGAAAGCTGAGAAAATATCAGTACTGAAGAAATATACCTTTCTTTTTTTCCTGTTCTAAAATCCTGTGAAAACCTGAAATGTTTTGTAAGAAACATTTATTTGTCTTTGCTTTCTTATAGCATTAAATCCCATCGCCCTTGCGTACTTTTTCTCTTGCAAAACTTAGCATTCTGAAATGGAATTACTGAACAGAGAGTAACGTTGTGGCAGAGATGCTCACTTCGTACTTGTCTGCATTTAAAATCTTTGGATAGCCAGAATCTGGTATTTTTCTTCCTGCTTTAAGGAAGTACCAGTACTTAAAATGAAATTCACTTGTAAATAAAACTCAGAAATTAACTTTGGCCAGTGTTGACAGCTGTCCATTTTTGGTTAAAGCTTTAACTTAACCATGCTAATAGTTATCCTTGGAATTTTTTTTTTTTTCTCAGGTGAAGGGTAATGATGAATGCTGAAAACAGCTAATTTCACACATTAATAATTTCACACTACTGTTAAAAGTTTGTGCTAAAGTATAATTCCTATACAACTATACTGGTTTGGTCTCCATAATAGCATTAAAAAATTCATTATACTGTGTATCAGAACCTTCTGCACCCAATTTGATGGCCTGGTTCTGTGCTCCATCAGTGGGAGAAGTCCATTTTGTTCTTACTTATGTCTCATTTAATTTCCTTAATGCAGACATGTGGGAAGCATTTCAGATTATTCACATTGGTTTTATGTTAAAATTTGCCTTTATATTTCTCTTGTGTTTAATGATGTTGTATGCTAATATTGACCTGACAGAGCAGGGTCTGTAACTCTGAGACCTTTTTAGTTACTGAAGCTGCTTACAGTAAAATGATTGGCTGAAACTAGCTGCTCTAGGATTGTTCCTTTTGCTATAACTGTACTGGAGAGGAGGGGGGATTAAGAAAAAAGAACAGAATGAAAAAGGACATTGTATGTGCAGCTGTTGGAACGCTGTGTTAGTAACTGTTGGAATCTTTGTATAACATTCATTTTTTCCATGCGATCAATTTTTGTGTGTGTGCGTGCATGTGCATGTGTGTGTGTTAGAACAGTCAGGAGAATAAAAGACAATTCTATTAAGCTGCAAAGAAAAAAATAAAAATAAAAAAGTGTTGATTTATCTGAACACTTCTCTGTAACAACATGGTGCTCTGATGCAGCAGAACTATTATGTTCTCTTGATGGGAAATGAAAGCCCTATGGGTGCACTTAAATCTTGACGAAAGTTACATGAGCAGAATTCTATAGAAGGTTTGTTTTTTTGTTTCCTCTGTGCCTCTGACAGAAAGGCTTTGAGTAGTTCTTCTGTGATATGCACACAAAAATCTGTATTAAGTACTACAAATATAAAATGGATCAGCTGTCTGAATAATTTGAGTAGCTTTTCTTCTGCTTGCGTTGAACCTTCAAGGTTACTCTTTCCACTGAGTGTATACAACATCGCAGTGAAGTATACAATGGGTGTTGTTTTTTTTTTTAATCAGCAAAACTTAACTAAATGAATGTTGTTTTACACTGAAAATGCATGTTTCATGCTAGCAGTCAGAGGGGTGTGCTTACATTTTTGTTGCACTTTTAGCACAATTCAAAAAGTGCAGCAACAAGTGGATCTTTCAATTTTAGTATGGAGAAATAGGAAAGAACTTGAGTTCAAATTAAGGGCAAAGTTATTCTCTAATTCATGCTGTGAGAAGCTTATCCACAGTGTAGATCTCTGCTCTGTATGCTGTACTGTCTCTCTCTCTCTCTCTCTTTTTTTTTTTTTTGAACAAAGCCTCAATGGGAGTTCCACACTTGGAACATGTACAGAATAAGCAGCATTCATGCTGTGAAGATCAGAGGGGAGAAATTTTCTCCAAATGTGATCTTTTACCACTGCTATTGACAGTCCTCTCTGTTTAATTCTGAGTCACAATCATGAGCTTCAACTATACAAAGGAAAGGCTCTGAAGTCCTGTTCTGTGACCTAGACTTTCAGTAAGAATGTTGGAGGTCAAAAATAAGATGCATTTACAGAGCTGTGCATTGAAGCTGCCTAGAGCTTGCTCATACTGTGACTGGCACTAGTAAATGCTATTTAATTCCCTTTTGCCTATACCAAATTCACCCCCAGAATTGGGAAGAAAAGAAGCAACAAAACAGACCAAAACCAACGACAACAACAAAGTGTCAGCTCATATTGTTGATACTGGTGGCTGATGGAAGTGTAGCATCCAAAACTTGTGTACAAGAATTCTGCACACGAATGGACAAAAGAAAGAAAGTTATGTGGAAGTTGACTTTTTCCCATCCTCTGTTTTTATCTCAGTGTCTGTGTTTTGTTTATTTTTGACTGTGTGCATGTTGTATGTTACTTGTTTTACTTATTTTTAAAATAATTGCAAACTTAGAAAATTGCTTTGTGGAAACATTATGTGTAGTGCAGGGCAATCTGTTGATATACTCAGTTTTCAACCGTACTGAGACTAGCATTGTTAGACTGGTTCTTACAGTTTGTAAGTTACGTATAAAATAACTTCTCAGTTAACTTTTAATAAACTTTCCAGTTCTGCTTCATTGTGGATGGACCCTTGCACTGGCCTCCATGTGGTAGTGATTAGGTGTAAGAGCATAATTGCTCATAAAGCACCAGTCCTACAAAGGAACACTGCATATAAAGCTTGTAACAAATGCTTACAGAACTGAACGAGATATGCCATAATACTCCTGCCAACTTTTCTATACTGGTTGCTTCCATTAATATCTAATTGTTCTGGATTAAAAGAACCTATATGGTTTCTAGTATTCAGGATTGAATTGGGTTTGATTTTTGGAATGAAATAATATCAGAAAAGTCTACAATTCAATATTGCAAAATATAGAGAATTATGCAAGGGAGAAGGTGAAGCAATATCTTCAGTAATCCAATTCGGTGGTTGTTTTAGGTAGTTAATGTTGCATTCCCGGTCAGTTTTCTTACTTAGTTCATGCTCTGTTACAATGATTGTGCATCCTGGCTGATGGCAGCAAAGCAGTAGTATCACGTTAGGTGCTGCGAGATGCAGGATTAGAAGAGTCTGTTTTTGCTGTTTATGATACCTTGTAAAGTCTCCTAAGGCAGAAGCACAGCAAGAAAAGGAAGAAAGGCCTCCAAAATATGCCAGTTTGTACTCCTTTTCAAGCTTACCTCATGCTTGGTTTTTGCACAGTGGAAATGCATTGGAAACTTGAGAGGGAAGGAGTTTAGTCTGTACTTATTTTATTAAGATCTGGTGAGTATGGCGATCTCTGAATGATCTGCACATCTTGCATAAGCAAGTGGTGAAATATCTTTCACTCTGTGTAGGGACTATACACTAGAAAAAAAAAAAAAGGGTAAATAAGCTTTCTCATTTTTCCTTGTGACTTTTCCTTTCATAACCTGAAGTATTTATTCCTTGTCTTCTAAGTTGTTTTTTACTGTGGCTATGAATTTACAAATACATTAGGTATTATTAAATCATCAGATACTATTAAAGATACTAAATATTGAAATATAACCAAGATATGCCTTTTTCGAATCAACTACTCTCTTAACTATGTGGGTCACCCCAAATGTAATGCCTCCTATTTATGAGGGCTGCTCTGAAAGTAATGCTTATGCTCATAAGCATGCTATGGCTTGACCACTACATCTGATTTTTATACTTTTGAATATTTCAGAATTAAAGTGTGCCTCAGATAAATGTGTGAAGGCTAAACTGTAGGAAAAAAAAAACCCAAAACAACCAAACAAAAAAACCCAAACAAACAAATAAAGAAAAAAACACAGAGCTTTCATATAAAGGCTCAACACAACCTTCTTTTGTATACTTTTCTTGCTTTTGCTTTCCCTCATTCAGTGTTGTCTGTTCATTGCGGAGAATTTGGACTAGGTGACCATTAAAGGTCCCTTCCAACTGTAAGGATTCTATGTTTTTCCAGTGCATTTAGCATAGTAGATCTGTATTTGGGTAAAATTTCACTTTAGCATGTGTTAGAGCAGTAAGATTTTTCCTCTATGCTTTAATCTGTAAGTAAATGTAACCAGCAGAATTTGCTTAGAACATTTGAATATAGAGATGTTGAGTGGCTAGGAACCTGTACATTTTAAAGATTTCAAGTTTTAAAAAAAAATGAAGAACATAAATAGTTTTTCCAAATAAAACCTACTCAGTAATCAGACATCAGTTAGAATTGTTTGAGAATTGTGGAGAAAAATTTAGTATCCTAGTTTTGTGCTTTTTCCTTTTGATTTTATTTATTATTATTTTTTTTTGTCATCCATTTCTCTCACAGACATTTAGAAGGAATTTAGGCTTTTCATGCCGTGAAGTACATATTGCTTTCTTAGTGGACTTTGTAAGGACTCTCCCTTTGGCGAGTGCAAGAATTTGCACTTTTCTTTGAAGCACTTGTTGGTGCTGGAAATTTTTTTTCTGGACTACGTGCTTTCATCTGAATGACATTTCATACTGATTACTCAATGGTATGGAAGAGAAAGTTTCATTCTGGTAACACAGTAAAACTATGACTTCTGTCCTGCTAAAAAATATGTGAAATATTATAGAATAACAAAATAAATTATTGTGTTTATCTGGCAGGATAGGATAAGAATTTTTAAAATGTGAAAATCTCTACACTGTTTTGCTGTGCTGTGTCTTTGATTGCCCAAAGTAATTTTCATAATTCAAGACCCTGGCTTTTGCAGGCTGGAAGCACTGCTGCAAACATAAGAATCATTGGATAGTTAAAATGCACAGTAGGCTGCAGAAGAAAAGCTGTTACTTTTAAGTCCTCTATCTTGAAACTAATGAAATAAATTAGGCTAGCAAAATAGATAGCAAAAACCAGTAATGTTCAGAAGGAAAGATGTGCTTTAATTTTAAGAGCTGGAAAAGAGACCATGGACATATTTATGAAAATAATCTAGTAATGATCTAGTAAATGCACCCTCAGGTAAAGAACGATAAAAGAAACTAGGTAATATTAGGATTTCCTAAGAATTATTAAAAAAAAGTGAAAAAATAAGGGAGGGGACATGCACTCCACACTCAGTCACTGACTCTCTCTCTCTATCACCTCTTCAAAATGGTGATGGACCATAATGAAATAATCTGATATAAGGAAACAAAGTTTTTGTGGCTGCCAAATGATGAGAGACAAGTGTCAGAACATTAACCCTCACAGCTGTTGGATAGAGATGGAGAAGACTAAGTGGACTCTTTCTGAGGTTATACAGAAAATAAACCAACAAACACGAAGAGGATCTTGTAGTGTCTATTTTCATGGAGAAAAGGGAAAGTAGATAAATTCAACATCTTCAGTACTGAATGAAAAGCAGTGCTTCCAGCATCGCCTGGCAATCTTTAGGATTTGGACAGATGAAAACTGATTGTCATTAGATATTGTATGGTTAGATTAGGTTTAGTGTTAATCGCCTCCTGTGCATGCAGAGGGGTTTTTTGTTGTTTGTTTGTTTGCTTGTTTTTAATGAAACAGTTTGGGGAACATAAGAGACATGTTTAATACTGGGGAAAAAATATCTATAAGCTTGTGAAGGCCAGCACACAGAAAGTGTCTGTCCTTCATTTCTAATAAAGTTAACAAGGGGAGAGTTTCAATGTAGCTCTGAACATGAGTTCTGGGTGTTAAGATTTGGCCATGGTTGAATGTATCAAACAGTATAAACATCTGATGTAAAACTGGCTTGGAGACTGCTTAATGCAGTGTCTGTTGTACGTTCTTAGCTCTTCACGCTAAGGTTTGAACTAATATACTCATTTTTCCCTCTTTTCACACGGAAAAAATGGTTTTTCATACCATTTGCAATTTTTTGTATCTCTTGATGTCTTCATATGTCTTGTATGACTAGAATGTGTCTCTTAATATACAGCATTTCATCTTCAAACCTCTCTTTAAGCAGGAACACTTAGTATATGAACTTATAACACTGCAGCCATGTAGAATGTTGCCTGTGCCTGTTTTGAGATTTGACCTCTAATTGGATTTTCTCATGTTAAAATACAGCCAGTGCTTTGTGTACATTGAAGTGAACCGGCCCTGAATTCAAATTAAGATTCCAGAGTTGCTTGAACTTAGTTGAGAAGAAGCAGCAGCAGAGATTTCACTTATACTTTAAAGCAAATGGCTTCAAGCAAAAGTAATAACTACATCAACTGCAGTATGTGCTTTTCCTTATAAAATTCTTATATTAGATACAATCTACATATTTAAGCTGTGTGAAAGATAATTGCTGCTTATATGCAGAGCAGTAACTGCATGTATCAGAGTACTGTGCTGCTTCTAATAATTTGCAAGGGAAATTTTTAACAGTTTAGCAGTGAAAGTTTTGAAATATGTGGACATCTGCAAAATGTAATGATAGTAACTGTTGTTCAGTTTGCTTTTGTTTGCATTACAACACCATAAAACATTCTGAAATCAAATTAGCATTTGTTATAAGTGGATCTGAAGAATGACATCCTATGCATCCTCTGCTTTTCTGTGAAGTCCAAAATATTACAATAGTATTATTTTATTACAGTTCACCTGGGGGAAAAAATGTGACTTCCATTGTTCTCAAGAAAGTTGTATGTAGAAAGCTGAGGCTTCAAACATACAAGAACATGTATTTCTTCTTGAAATTACTGCATGTTAATGCCATGTATATCTGCCTTCAGGCTTTAAACTAGCATTTCTGATTGACTGAAAATGCAAAGCCTATGTTTAAGAGAGTTTAATAATTACACATTACTGACCACAAGTGATTCACGTTGACTCTGTATGTATTATGTAAACTACTGCCAGTCAACAGTTACAGTTACAAAAAGTCAAAGACAACAGAAGGAAAAACACAACAAAAGGGAAGAAAGAAAAAGAGAATATATGCCTCAGAAATGTCTATGTGGACTGTGGTGTTGATGAATGGAACTGTGAAGTTAGGGGCTTCTTTCTACCAGTGTTCTTTTCTGCCCACAGGTGTTTTTCTGCCTTCTGTGCTTCTCTTCACAGGTGATTGCTTCTGTGGTCAGTCCTTTACATACAGGGACTACATGTGGCTTCCTGTGATTCTCTTCAACTGACCTTGAGCAGCTTGAACATTCTTAGTAGTTTCACTGGATTTGAGTTATTAATCAAGATAATTTCAAAATAATTGAGAATACGCTTACATGCAATTGTACCAGCTTTTGTTGAAAAATTTTTGTCCTCTTGCAGAATCTGAGAGCTTTTAATTATCTTAACTCTTTAAATTAGTTTGGTCAGAACCATAAGAGAGCATCTTACTCCAACTTATGGCAGATGAGAAGGGAGCCTTTGGCTGAATAAGGACCTGAAGACCTTCAATAATTTAGTGGGTCAGTTAATCCATAACGCTGAGAAAGACTTTTTGAAGAATTACTAACTCCCTTGTCAAACTGAAGGTAAAGAAAAGATGGGAATTCTCAGCTCACATGTGTGGGTCAGGTAGTGGCTTGCTCAGAAGAGCAGAAGTGTTTGTGAGGAAGATAAAACTAAGTTTTAAGTGTGGTGCTTGGGGAGCTCACGTCACAGGATGCTATCATTCCTTCTTAAGAATGCCTGCACTGGGAAACATTGGGCAATCCAACGCTAAACCTCTGTTTATGGTGAAATACTGAATTTGAGCCAAGGAATCTGTAGGTGCTTTATTATTTTTTCTCCTTTTCCACTATTAGGAATGAAATAGGAAACTAATTGACTTGAAAAGGATAAATTTTCTAGGATAAACTTTCTAATGAATGATCATTACTTACATACTGGCGTGAAAACATCAGCCTACAATGCCCACCAATCACAAGATATGCAATTTGAGTGTTTCCTTGAAGTCTTTTTTTCTGCCATGAGTACGGACAGCTACTTCTTGAAAGAGCTGAGAATATGTATTTGAGAACTGAATGTGGTAAGTAATGGCAGAGCTTTGCAAGAAGAGATTTTATGACTTCAGTATTTAGGAAATACAATCAAAAGTGCCAGAAAGTTTAAGGATAAGGATGATGATGTTGGAGAAAGGTTGGATCTTTCCAAGAGGAAATTGCTGACAATCTCACTGAACTGACATGGTGTCTCAAAGGTATACTGCAGTGATTAAGATTATGAAATCAATTAGAGAAGTGCTTATTTTGGCATGTGATTGGGAAAAGAAGTCATAAGTTTTGAATAAAATAATTTCTATTTAACAAAAAAAATTAATGCTTCTTGTTACCCCTTGAATGTGGCATTAATGGGGCAACATTAAGAAGAAGAATATTTAACGTACTTCTGAAAAACACTCTAGTATTTTTTTTTATTATTATTTTATTTTTTATTATTCAAGGAAATGCGTTCAGTTATAGCCAGTTTAATGTCTTCTTTCTTATATTTGGCAATGTATTATTCAGCCATTACTACTGGCACCATAGAATGATAGAATGGCTTGTGTTGGAATCAACCAGATATCACTGAGTTCCAACCCCCCTTTGCCACAGGCAGGGCCACCATATGGTAGCTTTAGGGCTACCATATGCTTGGACAGTGCTGAATGTACTGATACAAGACTGATGCATATTCTGTCTTGTCAGTGTATACTTAATAAACTTATCTGTTTCATTTCTTTGTCATCTTGAGAAAAATGAAATAGGCTGTGGTAGACAAAATGATTACAACAGATTGCGAAGTAATTAACTTTTTTTTTTTTTTTTGGTTCTTCTCCCTTGAAGTTTAGGACTAGTATTACAAAGATTCTTCTTTTCTAAGTACTTTTTTTTCATTTATTTAATTGGCAGAATTGTCAGGTGGAATTTCTATTTTTGTGGTTTATATGCTTTTTTGAGAATTGGCTTGGGAAAGATACATTTGTTAAGGTACTTGCTGCCCTTTTTTCAAATGTCCGGTATAAATGTTAAGTAATAATGAAAGAGTTCTGTTTCATTTTAGTGTTTTTATGCCAGTAGATGTGTGTTTCTTTCTGGTTATGAACGGTGCCAGGATTTCCTGGGTATAGGTAGGGCCCCAAGTGGGTAAGAGCTCAAGTCACTCCTCTCAAAGAAAAGTGATGTGAAAAACAGATGTATAAAATCATCCAATTTTCTGAATCAAGTCATAGTGTTAAGGCAATACATATGCCCACTTATTATTAACAAGGGGAAAAAAAAGACATCTGGATCCTGCAGAAGATCTGTAAAAATCATAGACACATAGGAGTTGTGCTGTTGCTAGACGAGAGAAGAACAACTGAAATGCACGCGACACTGAATTGTGGCCCTGACACTCCTGTCATTTCAAGTGAACTTTTTAATTCTCTGTTTTGTTTGTGGCTGTTCCTGAGCTGGCTGGAGAGTTTCAATGCTGACTATTTAACACTGGCTGCAGGAATTGTTATTGGAATGGCTGACAGCTGTCTGCCAGCCTGTCTGCATAGCCTTCCTGTGCTTGCTCCTGCTCGGCTGCACACTGCTATTGTTCATCTGGAGCCTTTCTCTTAAAATCTTTCCCAGCTGTATCCTGATACGCTAAACCACTTAAATTAGCTCCAGATTGCTCTGTTTATTTTGGGTAAGATAAGTGACAAAGTGCAATCCTAACAGTCCTCCTCAAATAAACACAGCGGAAAAGGGGGGGTACAGGATATTATGATGGAAGATGCAGATTCTAGACATAAGCATGAGTCTTTAATGCATGTAAATTGGATCATTTGTCTCTACTGTTTGCATGTAATTCTAAATTTTGGCAGCTTCACAATCATGAAAGTTTTATTTTTTTATGTTTTTTCTTTTTTCTTTTTAAAGAAGTATAAGGTCAAAATATTCTTTCTGAAACAGTGATTCACTAATGTTTGCAGCCTTCTCTGCAGTCTGTGCATATGTTAAAACTTTTGCTGTGTCTGAATTCAGGGAGGATCTATTGTACAGGACTGATCAAAATAGATACAAAGCTAATTTTGGGCTGGATCGTGTACTAGTGTGTTAGAATGTGATCATCTTCTGTTACTTTACAGCTGAAACTTCAACAGGCTAGACTAGACCAGAAGGCCTCAGGTCAGGCGTTTTCCATATGTTTCGAAGTATATGTACATTAGTTTTGGCTGATAGGTACTTATACAGAGTGTCTATATGTATGGTAACTGTTGCCTGACTTCCTGCTTTTTTCCTCAAAAAGTTGCTATAAATATGTCCTAATTGTATCCATTACATTTTTTTGGATAACAGCACTACACTTGTCCTAAGTGAGTTCACGCTGCTTCCAGAAGCAGAGGAAGCAACTCAAATATATTCAAAATAAACTTCCGAATGCTTTTACTGAATGAAAACACCTAGACGTTGCCAACTGTTGGACAGTTTCTGACTCATACAAGCTTTATGCTTGAAGTTTGGTGCTTCCTACCTTACTCATAGTCATTTATCAGTCGTATCCACTCCTCTGCTCATGGAGGAGTGTCTGTTTACCACATAAACCTATCTTTTCTGCTTAGTAAGAGGAGAGGGGGGTGTACTTGAAAGTGAAATGTGAATTTAAACAGTCTTCTAAATGAAATGTACAGGCATGATTTTAAATGAAAAGTGGGAGCATACAGAACAAACTCCATTGATCCCTTTGGCAAAGAAATAGCTTTGCTTCTCCTCTCATCCCGACAAAACAATCAGTTACTTAAAAGCAAGAAACTGGTTTAAGTACTAAAAATTATTATTGACCATATTTACCCTTCAAACATTTTGTGAATGTTTAATGATATGCAGGTGATGTAGCCTTTAGCTGCAGGAATTTTTCCCTTTATTTTGAAGATGCTTCAGTTTGATTTGATATGTTGAAATGTCCAGATCTGCTTTATAAAATTTAAACAATTATGTTTTGTTTTGTTTTTTAATTTTTTTTCCCTGTCCTCACTTTTAAAATACTGCATGGCTTTAGACAAACCTTTCAAACAGAGCTTAGCATGGTTTATATATCAGACAGATGTGTGCTGGATCAACTTACTGCAGGGGCCCATGAGGAGAAATTTCAGAGTATGGGAGTTTTCTCTTAAAGCTTCAGAAAAATTTGACAGTTGTTGAAAAATGTAGGAGGTTAAGCGCAGGTGAAAAACAGAAAAAAAAGCTGCAGCATGTGAATGCTGGCTTTGAGAAGTACTGTTGGTACAGCAAGAGTATTTGGCAAATATTTTGTAATAGTTTTCAGGAAATAAGGTATATTTTCCAGAGAGCCGGGATTGTTAGATTGAATATGCTCTTTACGTACTCTAATGGCACCTGTACATGATAAACAATTGGAGGTGAATAGATATGCGATACCTGATTGCGTTTCTAATGTTCTCAGTGCTTACATTTTCTCTTGCTTGGCACTTTTATTTTTTATCAACTCCTTATTGAATCCTTCATGTATATGTTAGTTGGTTATTTCTTGCTCTGTATGTATGAACATATATGTATACAGATCTGTTAAGCTTTTGGAGACCTACTTTACAAAATAAATGTAGGTATCTAAGTGGATTTGTGTGTTTAACATTCTTATGATGAAATATATTGCAAGTTAATGTTTTTAGATATGAACTGTTTTTTTTCTTTTTTTTTTTTACTTACTGCTGAAGTTTATTTATGCAGACTTTGTTCCACTGAGACATCTAAAAGGTCCAGAATAGTTTCTCCTTTTGACTGTTGTGTGTTGGTTTTTGTTGTTGCTTTTTCGGTGGGGAGGGGTAGGAAGAGGAGAGGAGTCTGTTATGACTGGTTTTTTTAAAGGAAATAATTCATTATATGCAATAGTTTTATCTTTTATTTTTTAGAATTATATTGAATGTTCCACATTGTTGTAGCATTTTTTAATTCTGAAAATGAAAAAAACTGTTGTTAAACTTGTTGTGATCATTAGGATTACTAACATACAAACTTAGCAGTACAGTTCTGCCAAATCAAGGTTGTATAATATATATTACTAATATAAAGCTTCTGATTTTATCATGTTATGAGAGTGGAAGGTTTAGAACATATGGAATTTAAAGATGGTTTCTGTAAGGAGGCTTGTGAGTAGTTCTTTATTTGGAGTAGGCAAACAGAAAAGCTTGAAAACAAATCCTGGGATTAAAACTGCTTAATAACAGCATCTAATACAATCCTGGATGGATCTGTGGGGAATTTTCAGGAAACCTTCTGCTATGAGCTCATCTAGAGCAGTTTGCCAGGCATGTCAATAGGACTGTGAAGTGAGGTTTAGCTTAGTTGTGGTCGTAAAATGAACGCAATCTCAAGATAGAAAAGTGTGCTCTTCCTACCCTATTTGTACAATAGTACCTCTATTCTAGAGCACTAATTTGTGACACATGGTTTGTAGAAGCTGCTAAACCTGTATGTGCTAGTAGTAGAAGTCACAGACAAGCAGTTGCTTGGGCTATTGGGCCACCTTATGAGGAAAGGTGCAAATCATGCTGCACTTAAGTGTATTTGGGTACTCTTCTTATAACGTTTTCCCATCATCCAGAAGTATAGCTTAAAGATCTCTTTATCACTTCTATATAGTTTGTAATTCTATTACATTGGCAGTAATTATTTCTGAGCACTTGATTGGGAGATGTTTATTTTCTTAAAACAGAACCCTTAAACTGGCATTATGTATTGTTGCAATACTCTTTCCATCTGACCTGCTTTCAAAGCAATAACTTTTGTACCTGTTGATGTGGAATTTTGATAAATACCTTTATGCAAATAATATTGCATCTAAATTCAATAACTACCTGTAAATCTTCATAAGAGGAGTACACAGGAGACTTAGATAGACAGTCTTGGGAAGATCGTTAGTCAGATTACTCAGAGGTCTGTACTTTCACCATATTTGATTTTTCTTTTGTCTAGAGAGAGACAAATGCCAAATGAAGATTTTCCCATAGTTTTTACTATCTGTTGCCTGTGTGGTTTGTCTTTATTATATGAAGTAGGCTGTTGCTTCTGCAGCATTGTGTCATTCAGTTAAAAAGTTTGTCAAACTGGAATTTGTACGTGCTTCATTAGTTATTGTTCTCAGAATTTGCTTTATTCCTGTTCTTTATTATCAAACCGTTCTTCAGAGATGTTATATTCGTTAAACTGTTTACTACCTGCATATATCTCACACTATTGCATAGATATATAGTGCACTCGTCAGACTGTTAGGCAGCTGGCAACTCTTCAGAGAAGAGTTTGGGAGAAGCAGGATGGTGTATCTGTTTAATTTTGTTTATTGATTTCTTTGAGAACTCCCATCGAACATCTTTGACAGTTTTACAGATTACAGATTTAGCAAATTAAAGTCATTCTCACATATATGATAGTGAATATTAATTAAAAAAAAAAAAACAAACAGATGTTTGTGAGGGAAAAAAAAAACATTGCCCTTCATTTTTAAAGGTGTAGAAGATGCACAGTCTTTCTTGTGCTTTTATTTAGGTCATGTTTAAAGGTTTTATAAAAAAAATAATAATCATTACCTTTAACAAAATCCACAATATTTTGGAAGACAAACATCCTGTTACACAAAGATTTTTTGGTTCAACTTAGACCATTAAAATATTTTAACATGAATAACATTAATCTGACTTTAAAAAGGGGAGAGAAGGTGAATGAACGTAAATAGGTTTTGAAATAGTCTGAAATAATAGACTGAATAGGACTGAAGGAATGTAAAAATTGTCTTATGTGAGATGATTTTTTTATTTTATTGAAAGAATATTTGAACAGTTGCTAGTGTTAGGAGATCTATATAGACTTACATGTTTGTTTACTGGCAGAAGTTATCATCAAAATGTATGGCAACATTTCTCCAGTATGTTAAACATCTTCAGAGGACTAGGGTATTGTGTGTCATTACTACTAAATCAAAGAATATTTCATCTGGAAAGGTTTATATCAGTCTATTTTATCAAGGAATTGTTTCCCACAAATACATTCATATGGAAAAACTGACAAACAATATATTGTTGTTTACAGTCTGGAGGCATCTTATTGGTTTAGGGATTTTTGATCTACTAATTTTGTTAGTGTTGGTTCCACTGAATTTACTCAGTGTGGCAATTCTTTTAGAAGAGGATTCCTATTTTTTGGATACTGGGGGCCAATACAAAATTAAGGCAATTACTCTACTCCCAGGAGACATGAATCAACAGGGGATGATAATATCTCAGAGATACCAGAGATGGATCTCACTTTTATACCCAGAGATTTTTGTCCCATTGCTGATTCTCAGAAATATCTACTGCCCTTAAAAGGCTATTCTACCTGTGACTACTTGCTTCCCTCAAATCTAAGAGTTGCAGGATCTCTCCACAGTACTTAGAACTGTAAATATGTTGAATTTCTTTTTTTAGGGTTTTTGATTTCTTAAATAGCAAGAATTATACCTTTTCCCAAATCAGTAAAAACATTTAATTAAGGTTTTTATATAATTGCTATATTATACAGTTCAAAGCTTCAGTTAATTCAAGTGCATGCCACTTTGCTGAAACCAAACTTTTAAAGTTACTGGAATTCTTCCTTTTCTCTGTCTCTTTTGTTTCTTCTGTCCTTGTTTGGCCATTTACCCTACATATGTACATATCAAATATTATCTTAAAGAAGAAAATCCTGTCAGAGTGTTAAAGAGCATTTCAGGCGCTCCTGTCTTAAAAACAGCACAAAATGATGAGTTTGATAAGAATACGAAGGGAGCATAGAGATTGTTAAAAATCTGTCAGAACAAAGTAAGGCAACAACAAAGCTTATTATAAATGCTTCTTCCATTTGGGAAAACAAGCAATATTAAATAAATTAGCTAGATTATATTTGTGCCAAGTACCATCATTTCTTATTATATCCTTATTCTCTTCACTTTCATCAGTTCCTTATGAACAAGAGCTGGTTTGCTTTATAATTTTTCTAATGGACATAATACGTATTGAGTATTAGTGAAGTCTAAATTATACAGAAGTAATTGCAAAAATTATTCTTACCAATAGGAAAAATATGCTCATTTCATTTTCCAGACTATTCTGCTATTATTTTAAATGAAAATCATACCTGATGTTTGTCTCCAGCAAAGAGACAACTAAAATACCATGCTTGGGGGAGTGCTTGTGCCTTCAGTTGAAGTAGCAAGGCTGGAGCTTTCATTAGAAGTGTTGTAAATCAGAGCCTTTAGCCATAGGTACCGTGATTAGGAAAGCTTTGCTCTGGAGACTGTCTACTGAGATAATGTATTGGGATGAGTCATGGAGAGAAACAGTTGCAAAAATGGATAATAAATCATTGAGGAAATGTTTTGAAGTAGATTTGGAATTGGATGTGAAGTTGGCATAGAACATGAAGCAACAGTGATCCTATTTATCTCTCACCTAAGTGGATGTTAAGTGTGTGTTATAAGCTACTTGAATTTTCCGTATGTACTACAGAGTGTGTTCCACGTTCAGTATACTTTGCTAAGATAACATGAAATTTTAGTGAGAAATAGCATGAAGACTTAGATTGTTTGGGAGAATGTGAGAATAGCTGTACTTCATAGACCAAGCATCCATCTGAATATGTGCCCTCTCACTATAGCAGTATCTGGCAGCAAGTGACTGAGAAAGAGTGTTAGAACTTATCATTGATGCCTTTCACTGAAAATTTTGTGAAAATTTTCAAATCTTCAGCAGATATAGCTGAAGAAATCCTGAAGCAGAGTAGCTGGTTTTCACTTAAGACCTATTACACTCTGTAAATTCTTGTTTACTCCTTGTTATTTCATCAATACAGATACCATTATGATCTTTTAATGCTATGAAACTTTCTCCGCTTTAATTTCTTATTGGTGTTTGAAGTCCCAAATAATAGTTCAAATCACTCAGAAATACGTGATTATATTCTTTAAAAATTGTATTAGCTGCCAGTTTATACTTGCATCATTGACTCTGTTCTAATTCACTAGAGTGAAAACTTGAAGATATTTTCCCTACTTCAGGAGTTTCTTGGTAGCTCAGTAAAATACTGATGCAGAAAGCAAGCCTTGCATATAAATTTCTTAGTGAGAAGGAAATAATAAGTTAGCAACTTGAAAATGAGTGGGAGCTTGTTTCATATGTCTTTTTTATTCATTTACATATCAGATAAGTTAGCAAAACAAGAAAATACTGTTCCCCTCTTCCTGTTTCTTTTAATCATATACTACGTATGACATCACATACAAGTCCTTACTCAAAGATTTATGTTGGATACAATCCTTGTTTCAGGGAGTTTACTGCATAATTAAACTGACACAGTGCTGACTGTCTTAACTAAACTACAGATAGTAAAGTCTCAGAAAAACTCAGAACTGTTTTAAAGTTCTGACCGTAATCCATGAATTGTACACTTCCTTCATTTTTCTATTACTCACTCTGCTTCTCTAATTCCTTGCTGTTTGCGGATGTTAGTTTCTTTAATCCTGAATACTAGTGTTAAATTGATATGAAGAGTAAGTAAATACTTACCATAGGACAAATTTTACAACCAAATCTTAAGTTCTGACTGTAAAACCCATCTCATACACACTGTAATTATCATAAGGTTAAAAGCTACTGAGAACTCTGTCCCATCATTACTCCTAACAGAAATTCCAGTTCACACATCAGAAGGATCTGTCAAACTGATGTCTTTTTATTTTGTCACAGACAACTTCTCAAGTTCTTACCCCCAGTACTCAAGATATTTGTGTGAAAAATATTGGTAACTAGTATTTTTGCCTGTATTTTGTACTGAAAACCGTAAAGCTCTTGATTTATTTAGTTTTTTTTTAACCCTAAAGTGCTGTCTGTACAACCTGCCTTCCTGGAAGCTAACTGGGCCACAAAACAGTTTATACTTTTCAGATCATGATGTTTTTTTCAAGTGTTTAGCTAAGACTTCCACTTTTGAAAATCTTCTACTACGTTATTCCTTAGTAGAACAAAAAGAATCTTTCAGTAGTAGTATTTTACACTGATCCTTAATTAATGAAACAGAAGGGAGATCATTTGGCAATTAAGGTAGACTCCTTCTGTAGTGGATGAACATTAATTTCCTCTTTCTTACCTCAAGTTTCAGTATTTTATTCAGAAAATACTTAAAATAGAGACTGGACAAATTTTAATGAAGGTTAGTTCAATGACTACTTTGAAAGTAATTTTAACCATACTGGAATACAGAAAAAGTCATGCTTTAAAGGATTATCATCAGATATTGTTCTGAAATCATTAGAGGTGATATAAACAAGAAGAAATATACAATAGTACTGAAGTTACCTCAGATCATTAATTCTGTCAATGTTAGAAATCCAAGTGTTTTTCTAAATGCAGAAGATTGGTAAAAAGCCACATGAACTATCTTTAATGCATATAAGCAGTTCTGTTTTAACGTAGTCAAAGTTCAGCTTTTTCTGTAACCATCTTGCATGGTCTTACCAACCAAAATAGACTCACCATATTTCCAAGTTCATCAGTTACTTCAAGCAGTTTCAAAACAAGCTTTCTTCTTTTGAGAAGCCATTTGTTTTGTTTGATATCACACATCATTGATTTCGACAGCTTACAAAAAACTGAAAAAAATATATTTGTGAATGAGGAGTATGGTGTCCTGTCACTGAAATAGCAGTTTTCTATTTAAATATGACTGCTTTGTAAAATGGAATGATAGTGTAGGCTGAGTACCACTGATGATTTTGATAGCAACTCTTCCTGTGGTCTCAAATGTACTTGGAATTAAAATTAAGTCCTTGATCCCAGAAACTTTAGCTGTCTAAAGATAAAAGGAAGTTTATAAACATTACCTTTTAAATCATCACCTTGTAATATGGTACTATTTTTGCCCAGTAATAACTTTATAGTGTAGTAATTTATAAGACTCCTGCGAGAATTATCTTAGTTTTTAATACTCTCTGAATATATTCACTGTATGAATTTCTGTGTCATACTTAGATTGCAAAAACAAACAAACAAAAGAAGAATGAATATATGTATCTTTTTCAAATGGATGAATAAATGTTGTAGGGAGAATTGTTGTGTTTCTTTCTTACCACTGATCTGTTTAATTACTTTTTTTCAGATAATGGAGGACAGACTATGGCAGGTGGAAATAACTGGCCACTTAGAGGAAGAAAATGGACCCTCTGGGAAGGAGGTGTTAGAGGAGTAGGCTTTGTTGCAAGTCCTTTACTGAAACAAAAAGGTGTAGAAAGTCATGAACTTATCCACATCTCTGACTGGCTGCCAACACTGGTGCACCTTGCTGGAGGAAGTACCAATGGCACTAAGCCTTTGGATGGCTTTGATGTCTGGAAAACTATCAGGTAACTTGCATGTCAAATCACTGAGTTAGAAATCTGGTGTGGGAAGAATTTATTCTACCTAGAGAAAAGAGCTGAATCGAATAAAATATGTTATTTATTTATTTCCCTAGTTGAAGGGAAGATACAGGTGCTTGCTCATGAGAAAATTACCAAGGTTGCAGGTTAATCCTTGTCCCAAATGCAAGGCCTTTGTAATGTGTTAGTTTAGTTGAGCTGAATTTGTTACTGTGTGCACAGTGCTGCCCAAACACAGTATACTTTTTCATGAACTTTCCATCTCCCAGAACTGGATTTGTACAGTGTGGTGTACTAGTTATTAAATCACATGGACCCAGCCCTTGCCATGCTGGGCATCTCTGCAGTCTGCTTCGGGAATTGGACGTGTAAGAAATCGATCCGTACATTAATCTGAATGTGGATTTGGATGAGTCTCTATTACACTGACCAGTGTCTCAAGAAGACTGTAAGGTTGGATGCAATAACAAACCTGACTTAGTTCCTGAGTTTGTGATGTTCAGCCTGATTTAAGCAAATGCAGTGCTTTGATGACTGTAGAGAAGGCAGCTTAGCTCCAGCTGCATTGGCACTGAGACTGTGAATACCTAATGAATTTTTCAGGTCTCTGACTGATTCTGTGTACTTCTTATGCTATGTGTATTAAATGGGGCATCCTGGACCCCATTAGTTCAGATATTGGAGCCTTCTGCGAGTTAAAAAAAAAAAAAAAAAAGAAGAATTAAATCCCATGAACTTTTCCTCAGGAGAAACATAATAAAAACGGTATCACAAATATTGGATATTGGACTTGAAGCTCTGGGTACATAAGAATATGTACTTGTTGCTGGTGCAGTGGGCTCAGCAGAGTATGCTGAATGTGAGAGAATAAATGAAAAAAGCATTAACTGATAAAGGTGATTAATCACTAGAACAAACTATCAAAAGAAACTCTGCTGTTGTACCTTTGTGGCATTTTCAGTTAAAACTTAGGTTCAGTTAGTCCTTCTTTCAAAGCTGTTCTTGCGCTGTAATGTTCTCTTCTGTCCTACTGAAATGGATTCTAGAGCACTGTCCTGGTTTTGACTGAAACAGAGATGATTTTCTTCATAGTGATTGGAATGATGCTGTGTTTTGAATTTAGGAATAGAACAATATTGATAACACACCAGTGTTTGAGTTGTTGAACAAGTGGTTATATTAGATTAAGGAATTCTCAGCTTCTCACACTGCCTTGTCAGAGAGCAGGATGGAGATAAAGAGCTGGGAAGGGACCAGGATGCTAACTTAAACTAACCAAAGGGCTATTTCATACCGTATACTGAATAATAAAAATGGTGGCATTGGCCTTGGGTGCTGCCATTTCTTGGTGACTAGCTGACAATCTGTAAGGAACTGGTAAGCAATTGTGTTGCACATCACTTGCTTGTACATCTTTATCTGAATTATTATTATTTTTCCCTTCTTTTTCTGTACTATTAAAATGTATTTATCTCAACCCACAAGCTTTACCTTTTTCCTATTCTCTCTCCTGTCCCACTAAAGAAGGATGGAGTGATTGAGTAGTCTGCTGGGTTAAACCACAGAATTCCTTTTAGCACACAACATGGGGCTCAAAGAGTTGAGATAACACATTAATTTTTTATAACCTTTGTATTAGATTGATAGTTGCTGGTCACAGTGTTGATTTATTCATTCATAATAATTCTTTATTTGCACTCAGGGTTGTTTTTCCTAATTCCTTTCTTACTGATTATCATCTCTGGGGGAGGGAATAGCTTAAGTTTCTTTATGATTTTGCCAGTTTGTATATTGCATGTGCTCAAATTACATGGACCATGAGCGTAAACTGGTATTTGTACTCAGAACTGCCTTGATTCTTGCATTTCAGGAATCTTCCTATGGATACTTTTAACAAGTACATTTTTCACTGCAGATGAGTTCAAATATACAATTCTGAATATTCTTGAGATGTTCAAACTAGGATGACCGTATTGCTATGTCTCCAGTTTTGTTTAAGGTTAAACTACTACCTAAAATTATCATCCAAAGATCAGGCCTGAAGCAGCGTTGTTAGTGGTGGCAGAGCGTGTGGGAGGATATAGATGCGTATCTGTCATGATTGTCACCTCTGATGGTTTCAGATATCATCCCTCAGCAAGTGTGGAACACTAAGAAACAGATACATTAAAAAGTTATGCTGCAATTCTGACAAAGCTAGATATTACAGCTCACTTCACTGTGCTGGATTTTTTCCTATGCCTACCAAACATTAGTTGACACTATTCAGTACACTCAAGAGGAAGAAAATGCCTCTGGATTTGATCCAACCTTATGTCAGGTCCTGCATTTGAACCAAAAAGTCAATCAGGGCAGAGAAGTCGAGCAGCTGGGATCCCTCTTCAGCGAAAGGTGCACTGACAAAACAATTGGAAAAGGGTAACAGCCCCTCACCCTCTGGAGGCAACCCCTGAAGGAAAAGCATCTCTTCAGGGAAGATATATGTAATTCCAGCAAGTGAATCACCATGGAGAAGTAGCGTCTAGTACTTGAGGAAAATAGCCATGCTTAAGGCAATTAATCTTGACCTGGTCAATGATCAGTTATCCAGAGATCTAATTGAAGTCAAGGGCATATGATCCACATTACAGAAGTGTGTGCTAAGTCACTGGCATTATTGACTTAGAAAGATGGAGAGGGAAGTTTTTCAAATCCATTTGGTGGATAAATTTGTTGGCCACTCCAGCAATATGAAGAAAGTCTCTCTCTCCCTATGGGCCTGTCTCTGCTGTGGAGAAACTGGTTTAGCAGCTTCTCCCCCACCCATGTAGACTAGTGTCTTGACTATAAGGAGTAAGTGCTCTTCTGCTCAAGAGGGAAACATAGTGGGTACACACCATGTGCCCCACTGTATTTTTATGTGCACGACCATGGAGAGGTTGCGAGGAAGTGGGATGGAAAAAGTACTTGGATCCTAAAGGCATGGATATGTTAAAGGGAAGTCTTCAGGTAAATGGCTGCTCCAGTGATGGTTCTCCAGACTGAACTGACAGATTGATCTATTTCTTCTAATTACAACGAAGGGACTTCTGATATGCACTTACAAGAAGTAATTAGTGAATAGTATGACCAACACTTGACCATCAAGGTAGAAGAAAGGGACAGCTGAGTTTATTGGACTGTGTGGATTCAGTGGCCTGGCACATCAGAACCACAGGATTTTAAAGCCCTATTGAACTCCAATGCACTCTGTGTCCTAATGCCATCAAGCTGTAAAGAAACAAAGCCTGTATATATTTCTGGAGTACCAGGGTGATCTCAAGAGCTAACTGTATATAAGACTGACATGACCCTGACAGGAAAAGGGTGGAAAATCATCCTGTTCTGACTGGCTTGAATTCTTTCTAGATCCTTGTTATAGACTACCTCAAGGGAGGGTACTTCAAGGACCGAGAAGAGTACTGCTAGATGCCATTTGAATGAATTGACTGGCTAGCTCTGGCTGCCTTGGAGGTAGAAGAGCTGTCTAGTTCAGTCTCACAAATGAACCTTCTATTGTGGGATTACTAAGAGAATAGGTGCTGATTGCTAACAAAATGGAACACTGCTGTCAACATCACACCAGGCTAGACTGGTTCTCATCCATAAGCTGGAGCGATCAGCAAGATTCTACTCACTCTTTAATATGACCACTGTGGATGTCCAATGAAGAGTGGAGGCTAACAGTGGGCTATTATGGCCTGAATGAAGTCACACCACTACCAAGTGCTGCTGTGCCAGACATACTAGAATTGCAATACAGACTGGAATTAAATACAGCAAGGAAGTATGTCACAATTGATATCGCCAGTCTGTTTTTCTCAGTAGTTTTGACAGCAGAGAGTGGGCTACACCACAGTTTGCTTTCACTTGAGAAGTGTACTTGGGAGTGTACCTGGGTCCTACCATTTTCCATGGACTGATCCAGACTGCACTTGAACAGGGGAAAGCTCCTGTACACTTGCAATACATTGATAATGTCATTGTGAGAGACAACGCAACAGAGGAAGTTTTGAGAGACTCTTTCAGGACTCTTTAAGGACTCTTAAGTCCTTCTGAAGGCCAGTTTTGACAAAAAAAGGAAAAAAAGTCATGTTAGTGGATCTGCACAGGAGATCTGGTCTAAAATAGGAAGGTGGATGTTGTCAGATCCCTGTGGATATAATCAATAAAATAGCTGCTATGTTTCTGCCAACTAGCAAATAGGAAATACAAGCTTTCTTAGGTGTGGATTTCTGGAAAATGCATATTCTGGATCACAATCTGATTATAAACCCTCTCTATCAAGTGTCTTGGAAGAACAATTTAACATGGGGTCCTGAACAGCAACAAGCCTTTGAAGAAGTTAAAGAAGAGAGTTAATGCATGGCCCTTGGACCATTCTAGACAGGACAAGATGTATAAAATGTGCTTTACACTGCAGCTGAAGAGGATGGTCTCACCTGGAGCCTATGGGGAAAACACCTTAGGAGACTCAAGGTTGGTCCCTAGAATTTTGGAGTCGGGGATACAGAGGATCAGTTATGTTCCAACTGAAAAAAGCATTTGGCAGCATATGAAGAGATTTGAGCTGCTGTGGTTGGTACTGAAAAACAACTCTTGGCACCCCAGCTCCCTGTGCTGGGCTGAGTGTTCAAAGGGAAGGTCCCATCCACACATGATGTGTCTGGGGCTATGTGGTGTAAACACTGGAATCTTGGAAGAGATCATGAGCTGGCCTGAAAGCAGAGCAGTGCTTACATGGATCTGAGGACTTTTCAGCACTGTGTGCTACCATGTCGGCAAGGAGTCTGGGGATGCACAAAAAAGCCAGGAGGGGTCACAGCCAGGATGGGTGACCCAGTGTGAGCAGAGTATTCCATGCCCCATGGCTCTATGCTCACTAATAAAACTAGTTGGGGTGTGTCAGGGAAGTGGCTGCTGCTAGGTGGCTGACTAGGCATTAGTCAGTGAGTGGTGAGCAATTGCATTGTGCATCACTTGCTTTGTGTGTGTTTATACACAAATGTAGTGTATATTTAATACTATATATGAGGACTGCTCTGAAATTATTGCCTCTGATTTTATGATGTTGGCCCATGAAATTAGATGTGGATGTTAGTGTTTCTGACAATGTTCCATTGCATTTTGCTGCTGTGTGACAGGTGGCAGCTGAGGAGCAGCCTGCCAAAATGGCATCTGATGTGGAAGTGTGTATGAATCAAAGGTGTGTCACTGAATTACTTCATGCAGAAAAAATGGCACCCTCTGACATTCATAGATGCTCCTGGAGACCAAACAGAGGATGTGTACACAGAGAGGTGGTGGGCAGTACATTTCAGCAGTAGTAACATTGAGATGAAAGACAAACCATGTTCTGGACAACCATTCACAGCTGTCACGCTGCAATATGAAGAGCATCTCAATCAGCTCATTCAGCAGATTGCAACTAGAGAACTGTGTATGGAGCCAAATTTTGGCTGCAGTGCACTGGAAATGAAGGTAACATTGGAATATCTCAAAATTTGCACCAGTGAGTCTCGCACATCTCAGAGGAACAGAAGGAACGTCACATGCAAGTTTGCCATATTCTATTGAACCAGTATGAGGATGAAGGTGACATTTTTTGTGGGTTGCATTTTGTGGTGACAAGGTGTACTGTCACCACTACTAGCTAGAGTTAAAATAGCAGTTCATGGAGTGGCAACATGTAAATTCACTGCCAAAGAAAAAGTTAAAGTCTCAGCCTTCACCAGGTAAGGAGATGTGTGCTGCCTTTTGGGATAGGAAAAGATCTTTTTGGATTTCCAGAAATCTGGATGAACTGTAAACTCTGACTATTAATCCACTGTGCTGACAAAGCTAAAGGCGGCTGTGTTCCTTAGCCTGAACAGTCACCAGGAGGGGTTAGTTCATTCCCCTTCTTTCTAACATCTCTTTCTGTAGCACCTCTACCTCAAATAAAGGCTCTGTCACTGCCTTTGCTTGCTTTACAAGGGGATAGAGTCCACCCTCAGCAAGTTTGCCGATGATACGAGACTGGGAGGAATGGCTGACATGCTGGAAGGCTGTGCTGCCATTCAATGAAACCTGGACAGGCAGGAGAATTGGGCTGAAAGAGACCAAGTAAGGTTTAACAAGAGCAGGTGTAGAGTCTTGCACCTAGGGAATAATAACCGCATGCACCGGTACTGGTTGGGGGAGGAGCTCTGAGGAGAGGAATCTGGGTGTCCTGATGGATGGCCAGCAGGTCAAGGGAGGTGGCCCTCCCCCTCCACTCTACCCTGGTGAGGCTTCACCTACAGTACTGTGTCCAGTTTTGGGATCCCTGGTACAAGAAGGACATGGATCTCCTGGAAAGAGTCCAGTGGAGGGCTACAAAAATGATAAAGGGCCTGGAGGAAAGGCTGAGAGACCTGGCTTTGTTCAGCTTTGAAGAGGGGATCTGATCCTTGTCTGTAAATATCTAAGGTGCGGGAGGCAAAGAGATGAGGCCGAACTCTTCTCAGCAGTGTGTGGCAACAGAACTTAATCACTTTAATCTCATCTCTTACTGAATATTGTTTATTAGTAGTGTCAGGGTAGAGCTGACCTCATATGCTTGCAGTTGTGCCAACTAGAGGGCCTTTGTCCAGAGGGGGATAAAAGCCATTTTTTGTGAATTGTAAGGCTGCTTTTTGTCAGGCTTGCAGCATAAATGTCAAATTTCACATGATTTTTCTCATATAATCAGGAGAAATGAGTATATTAAATTTCATGATCATAACTCAAAAGGTCGCTTGACAATTGGGTAGTAAACAATGAAGGAATAATGCCCTTTTGGTGACATCTGATGGAAAGTTCAAATGTGTTGCTTTTCTAGGATCGGGTAGCTCATAATGAGTTAAACTTGCTAAGATTCTGCCTCATTTGAAAAATTGAAATTAATAGCCTATCACTGCATTACATCTGTATTTTTTTCTTGCCTGATGCAGTATGAGAAGCTGCATATTCTTCTGCGAGTTTTTGTTTTGTTTGAAGATTATTATTTGAACTTTTTATCTAAGTATACAATTTAATGTATGTGCAATCAAAGGGTAAAAGTTTTTAAATTTTGGATATTAATTTATCATCCTTTCAAAGCGTTGCATGAAATAACACAGTTAATCACAGGAGTAGCAGAAGTATTGGATCCATTCCCAAATCTAATTCATTTGTCTATAAATAGTTGATAGTTTTTTAAAGGACCTTTTCTTAATATGATATTTCTGAGTAAATACAATTTCAAAAACAATTATCTAACAATATTTGGCATGTTTATATAGATCATGATATAAAAATATAGAGAAGAAATACAAATTTTGAAATCGTTAAAGAAACTTTCTTTAATTATTTTAGAATGATTGGTAGTCCAAATTAGGAATTGTATTAACATGACATTGATTAGGATTAATTTCTAGCGGTAAATAGAGCTTAAAACCACGTGTCCGCAGCTGTTCATTCTGCACTTCCTCTGCTGAATTTTGATTGAAGAACCAGAAGAAACATTAATGACTGGGAGCAAATGAGACATGAAAAGCTTAAGTTCATAAGCACATGATTCTCATAGACAAATACATATATATATATATATCCTTTTTACTGAGTTATAGTTTAAGTTCCTGTCATACAATGCATGAAATGCATAAAAACAATATTCTTGTTCTCCTTATTTGAACTTCTTTTGGATTAAAATTTGTATACTACTTAGAAGCTGTTGCACAGAGCTTCTGAACTCAAACCCTGTCTGCTCTTTCAAATTCGTCTACTGACATAGTACTGTAGGAAATAGTACTGCAGCACTGTATCAGTGGGAGACCTAATGGCAGTAAAATGTAGTTTTATTTAAACAGAAACAGAAATAAAATAGGTTTCACCCTCTTGGCATGGTCACAGTGTGACACACAGTCACCAAAAGGTTGGTGTCTTAAAGACTCTGCCCAGCATCCAGGCACCATGGCAGATGTTCTGAGGGAAACCATAGGCAAAACAAAAACAGTTAATGGAAACTACTAAAAAGCAGCTAGTCAGGGAGTCTTGACTGTACTGCATGTTTCTCAAAAGACATATTTCTAAGAAACATCTGTTTTCCAGATGCTTTCTAATTTATTGAAATAGAGATGTGAGACAAAATAATGACATAGTAATCTGGCCTTGTTGATGCATTGTTTTGATATATTCTGTTTTTCAGTACTGAATACCTACTGTCTCTTGGTCAGGCAGCTTTTGTTTTACATTAACAAAAAAAAAAAAAAAGGAAAACTGTAGTGCTGATTGTAGTAAAGTACATGAAGCATTGTGATAGACACTAAGATTCAAAATGAAATATGATTAGAATAACTACTATTTCTATAAAGCTTGTTAGCAATTTTGAGAGGTTTTACTCTGATACTTTTGCCTGATGTGTTGCAGTTTTATATTTTTGGGGATGTTAGAAAGATTAAAATTAATTGGGTGAAATAGAAAGCAAAATCAGCTTTAATTCTTTTTACTAAATAGTGACATTAACTTGGGGAACCGTTTGGAAAAAGTTCATTCACAGCTATTTGTGGTATAAATAACTGCTTACAAACAGAGCAGTTGAAAGCTGAGAGTAATGTTTATATCCAGCAGATGTGGAATAAAATTATTTAGGAGAAGTGTATACAGATATGAACCAGAGAAATGCCAAGATAATGCAAATGCTTTTGCTAAGTTATACTCAGGATGTTTTCATGAAAGATAAACGTATTTACTCTGAAAAACCTTGATTTCCTATCAAGGACACTTTCTGCCTATTTTACAGCTCTATTAAAGTGAATGATCATATGTTGATGTTTGTTAAAATACACTAGAGAGCAATACATCTCTCTATATGTATTTATAAAGGAGAAGATAGACTGATATTTTCAGCATAAATTTGATAATTCTTCTATTAACTCTGAAGTCTGATGAATATATTTCAATCCAGATATTCTTAGAGCATTTTTTTATTTTTGGAAAAAAATTCCTTTCAATTTAATTGCTTAATTAAATACTCAGTTGACATGGTAAAAACTTGCAGACAAAGGAAAATTTTCCTTATTTTTAGAGCGAGGAAGCAATGTATTATAGACTAAAAATAAATATTCTGAAAGAGAAGAATTTTAGGATATGGTTACAATGAAGCCTGCTGAATTACAAAAGTAACATATCATAGAGAATCTTACAGCTTTTTTATTTAGATGTATATATTCCTAATGCAGGCCATCTGAACGGACTAAGACTCCTGCAAATTGGGAAGAAGGCTGAGTTTAGGGAAAAGGGAACTCTGCTGTGAATTTAGGTTCTGTTCTTGTTTTCACAAAGACATCGATTCTGCCTTTGTGATGTCCTCTTCTGTCAGACAGACACTTTCTTTAACTTTCAGCTCTTCTTTTCTCAGGCTATTGTTTTATGAGTAATATATAGTGGTTATAAACCTCAATTTTTGAAAGAATACTTAAGATTCGCACATGAGAATGATAATATCTCCTGAGCAGCTTCTGTAAAATCAATTGTAAACTCTAAATTCACATCCTAATTTAACTTGCACTAATTGTCCATAGTAGTCTTAACGTCCTAACAGCTGAGAAAAGGCACACTGACAACAGCTGTAAATGGAGGATCTAGAGGCAATAAACTTCTCTTAGATCTAATATCAAATTTTAAGTATGAACAGCCTCTTGGTAGTGTCCTCCAGGTCACTCAATAGTGTGACCACCGATTAGCCTATAGGTTAATTATTGTACTTCCTATGTATTAACTGCAAAGTCGTATCATCTAAATAACTGTAGTCCTTCATCTGATCCTCCTTGTTAATTTTTTATTTACTCAAAATGTGTAGCATCCAGAAGCAATTTTAGAAGTGAAATGGAACAATATTAATTTTAATTAGTTGGTATTGAAAGTTAAATTTAATTTAAATTACGTGCGAATATTACTCAATTATTAAATACTTCTTACAGAAATATATGTTAAACTAAGTGCCATTTTTTATCTATAAAAGATTTCCACTAAGTTTATTACTTCATTTTTTGTTTTTAACGTCAAGAGCTTTAGAAGCCTAAGTTGACTTTTTGATGAGTTATTTGGAAGTTTCTAAAAACCTATGTTTACATTCTCAGTCAGAAATTGCAGTAATGTTTTATCATGACGTAGACAAGGTTCTTTCTAGTTATTAATTCCTACCCATGTTATCCTTTATAAGGATTCAATTTCTTTTACTGAGTTTCTTTTAGAACTGGGTTTTTGAGTTTCTTGATAACTCTGGATTTCATACTGTGTACTAATAGCTGGAGAAGGATGGTCTTTTTTATTATTTATTTATTTATATAGTTAGTTTTGTGGAAGAAGGTTCAGAGTGTCTAAGTAATCTTTGTGGTCTCTTTACAAAAGAAAGACATTGAATTTTTTTAAAGGTAAGCCAATGCTTTCAGGTTTTTTTTTTTGATTTGTTTTTGTTTTTTAAGCAGATGGCCAAAACGCTTAGGGCATTTTAGGGTGATGATTTCTGTTCAGGTACACAGGGAGCAGAGGAAGTTTAGGATTTCAGCTTACGATTTTTTTTGACGATTTGATTTTTAAAGTTGCTAATAGTGAAAGTCCTTCTTTGGTAAGGCTCATTCTTTACTTTTTAAGCTTGTGGATAATCTGAGTACACATCACTGAAGTCAAGGAAGATAGATAGGGGCAAAAGCTACTGCTACTGGGCTGGAAGGGAATATTCAGATTAATTATTTTATCAATATGAATTAATTCTTTATTAGTATGATGAAGAACACCAAAGTAAAACATGCAGAGTCCTAATAAGCTGTAGGAGGAAGTTAATATTTTCTTTTGAAATCTCTTCTAGTGAAGGAAGACCTTCTCCCAGAGTGGAACTGCTGCATAACATAGATCCCATGTTTGTGGATGATTACCCATGTGAGTACGTCACTGATAAAGACTCATTAAGCATACAGATTATCTTTCTAACACTCCTTGTTTTCCTTAAGTAAAGCATTTCCTTCTAGGTGAAACAATATAATGGAGGATGCCATCTGCTTTTTGGTAAAGAATTTAGTTTTAAAATACAGAAACATCATACCCTAGGTAAATCCTTACTGAACCATGACCAATGCACACTTCCCGTTTTGCAGCTGAGTAATGCATAAAGTACTTTGTGACAAGAAGTTGTTCGCAAGCAGCCATGTGCCTGAGGTGCACAGCAAGGCAGGAAGCCAAAACAAACCACCAAATACTGTCTCCAGTGCTCCAGACTGGCAGGTAGCTCCCAATGAAATGCTCAGCCAGGCATA
This sequence comes from Callipepla californica brunnescens, assembly GCA_023055505.1. NCBI lineage: Eukaryota > Metazoa > Chordata > Aves > Galliformes > Odontophoridae > Callipepla > Callipepla californica. Next base: position 3,066,874 of record JALIRH010000052.1, on the reverse strand, counting down.
TCTTGATGTGTCTATTTAATGTGATTGTATTGTTGACCTTGCAAGTGGAAAACTTGAGTCAGTGAGAAGCTTAGAAGTTCCAAGCTTTGTGATTGCTTTTATTCCATAATCACGAGTTGAATATACAATGCTGTAATCACGTGAATTGGAATCCAGTTTTGCCAATTCCATAGCTCTTTGAACACTGTCTGTTTTATGATTTAACACTATTGGCTTACTAAGGACTACAGACTTTTCAAGCAGAGATTTTGTTCAGACAGAACATTGGAACAGGTCCTTCCCAGTGTTTTTATAGCATTTCTGTGATTCATTAGATGAAGAAGTAAATCCAGGTGTAGGAATAGTAGTACAGTGGGAACTATGATATTTTACTTGCATGACAGATACAAGTTTTGCTGTGCTAACAGGAAGGAAAGTGGCAAGGTAGCCTACATTGCACATCTGGTTCTGTGCTGCTTTTCTGAAAAGGAGAAATATTGTGCATATCTGGTGTTGGTTGTACAATACTGCCTGCAGATAATTCCTACATAATGATGGAATTAAGGCATAGCTACTCCAATTTCCCTTCAAAGAATCCTCAGTGAGTTGTAGCATTCCTGTAAAATGCTATGCCATGATGTGGTGTTTTGAGGTGTACTTCAGAGACCATCATTTCCATGTGGGAGCTGCTGTTATTGGGCACAGCTGAGGTGTTTAAATACCCAGCTTCCTGGTTTAAATATAAAAGGGATGAGAAGAGGAAGTTTTCAGAAGCCTAAGCTCAGGAAATACTCCCACAGATTGTTTCCATGAAGCCATACTCTGATGATTCTTTACTGTACACAACATCCAGCATATCTTTATGTGCTTGTTTGTTGTGTGAGATTTGGGCAGGGAACAAGGCAGCTAAGCAGAAGGTGTAGTAAGTTTTACTTTATTCTGAATTAGTTGTGACTTTCAACTACCATGAATGGAGGGACTATGTACCTGTACATTCAAATGTTTTTATAAACTGTTTAAAAACTGTAGTAATGAGAAACAAAACATAAATCTTCACCTGCAAGTTTTTAAATACCCTGTATGATATGGATGTCAAATCTTTTGGCTTGCCTGGGCTTCACTGACTAAGGAGGAATTGTCTTAGCCTGCAAATACACAAGTTGCTCTGAAATTAATGCCTCCTATTTATTCCATGGAAAACACAACCAATGTGAAGAGCACAATAAAGAAGTTTGATAGAGCAAATTGTCAACTCTAAAACATTATTTTTCAGCATAGTTACCACCATTAGGTATGCATTTTCATCAGCGATGAACAAGAGCCTGCACACTGCACCATGAAAATGCTTGTGACCCACCATTGCTCACTGTCCCAGTGTGCTCACGTCCACTGTTTGGTCCCCATAAACATTCAGAAAACATTAATGTTTTGTGCATGAAGGAATTCTGCACAGACCTTTGCTTCACATGGGGTTCCATGCTAGAAATTACTTTGTCAGACTGTCACTCTGCTGCCAGCTGTCTCACAGCAACAAAACATAGCGGAATATTGGTTGGAAGGCTGAATTCTACCTGCCATACAACCCAAATCTACCTGTGGTGTCATGGGCCAAATTATTAACCCAGGAGGAAGTAATTTCAGAGCAGCCCTCATAAAAGATACAATACTATTAATATATAAGTAACAAAAGATTTTAATTTTTAATACTTTTCTTAAAAATATTAAAAAAAGAGATCAACAAGGATACACAAAACCAGTAGGATATTTGGCCTTGTTATTGTGAAACTAATGTATCACTCTGGTTCAGTGAAAGTGATTGCAGTTCTCAGTGAGCTACCGAGGTGTTCATCAGAGATATTTGATGAAATTTTACTCTTCCTGTACTTCATTTTTTATAATTGTTTACAAATGTGTGTACTGCCAAAAAGTTATGCCATGAGTAGGTGTGATTGTGAAGCAAAAGATATTTTTCTCTGGAAAGAGAGGTATTAGGAAAGTTTGGTAAAGTGTCATGAGCAGATTTTTGAGTAGATTATATATGACTGCAGATCTGTACATTCCATTTGGAAAAGTTGCAGGTAATGTATTTATACCAACTGAAAGTGGTCTTGCAAACACACATAAGTTGTTGCTGTTTTTTTTTTTTTTTGTAAACTTGAAACCTGTTCTCAAACTCCTTTATCAAAATGGAAAACATGGCTATGTATTCTTCACCTCCTCTATAGCATGGAGCAGGGGGTGGGCTGCAGGTTGGACATACCTGGTGTATGGTTCCCCTTCTGAGCCAAGGTGTATAACTTTGGCAAGCTGCTTTGTGCCACTCGTTTCACTTTATCCCTTAATGACACTTTCAGTCAAGAAGAAGCAGAGTGACCTTTAAATTAGAATGTATTATGTTTTTTTTTTTAATTCAGAATTTTATGATGCCATTACTAAAAGATTTGCTTGTAAGTAATTGTGTTACTGTTACGTTTGACAATGTATATCCCTGTTATATGTGGTAGAACATACACAAAGCTCTACTTTTTCAAATCACCACTCTTTTTATTAACATACTATTCCTATTGCAAAATAACTTATTAATTAGTAGTCTGTTGCTGGGAACAAGAATCCTTTCTTCTTTGTACTTAACTATTAGAATGTAGCCAGTTTCTCAACTGGAAATTGGAATAGTTTTGTATTTTATAGGATGAATCATGCCATTTATGACTCTGTTTTTCACTACTATTGTGATATTACGCTTTGGTGTACAAAATTTAAAATTTCTGTTTAGAAATCTGTGTCACTAGGAGTAAAAATATGTAATTAATTCATCCAATTTCTTCTTCAATTGTTTAGTTTTTATTTATATTTGAATAACAAGTGTAGAATCAAGATCCATGATATTGATATTGGAATTTGTGTTAGGGATAAATTAAGGAAGCACTAAGTTTGGAATGTATAACTCTTTCATAGTTTTGGCAATATGACTCTTCGTGTTTAAAAAAAAACACCCTAGAATGACTGCACATAGCCTTCATATCAAGGTGTGTCCATCTTAAGTCTGATCAGTGTTTTTGTATACGGTGTATGCATTCTTTCTAAATATGTCATTTAATGAGTGCATCTATCTTTCATCTCTAAATAAACTCATAGTATACATATTGTAGTAGAGTGCATCAGGGGATGTCTTATGTAATTCATAGATTTTTTTTGACTGAAATACGGAAACAGAATTTTGCTCTATTCAGATTTTTAATGGCGGAGATTTTTTTCAGGAAAGAATTCGCACAAAAGAGAATTAATTTAGTGTTAACAGTTTCAACAGCGATTTCAATGGAATATTAAATTTGAAGCTGGGTATACTATATCTTAATTGCAGAGGTAACTAAATCTTTGTTGCTATGGTCTGTTACAACTAACCTTGACCTGTGAGTTTGCCACTTGGGGGGTAACATTGTGCAGCTTTGCAAATTCTTAGCTGGGTACAGCAACCTAACATCTGGGCATCAGCCATCGTTACAGCAGCAGGTTGGTGAATCTACTTAGCAGCAGCTGCTTGTCTGTGTTCTGGAATTTGTGTCCAGTGGCAAATACAATAGCACCATGTAGTATTTTATCAAAGTACTGGATAAAACTTCACTCCTGTTAATTCTAAGCAATGTGAGAGGCAAAACAGAGTAAACTAGTTCATCTGCAGTTTCATTTTACAAAACACTGCTGGGAAGTCCTGTATTACTGTCTGTTTCTAGTTATTACCTTATATATCTGCAAGCAGTCTTTCCTTTCTTCATTGAAATGTAAAATATTTGGAGTGGTCTAAAACATATTGCAGTGTTTTAAACTGTAATTTCTCAGTTTTCTTTGTCAGTGTTAAAAAGGAGTTCCTATTCTTGACTGTGTTTTAAACTGTAATTTCTCAGTTGTCTTTATCAATGTTAAAAAGGAATTCCACTAAAGCAGCCATCTGAATCAACTTAACCAGTAGCTGTATGGCTGGGAGAAGATGGGATTGCGTGACTGGTGTCAGACAGAGGGAATGGCCGCAGAACGTGATCCCTAGATCAGCTAAAGTCACTCTCTCTTTTGAGTTACCAGTATCGCTTGTATAGCCTGGCTATGAATAAAATCAGATATTGATTCAAATTTTAATACCTATTTTTTCCTTAGAATATACTTTGGACACTTAACGTAATGCTCATTTTGGCATAAAGGTAGGGAGAGAAAAAAAATTCTTGAGTTTTCTTTTAATGATTCTGTTGATAGTTCTGAAGCTAAACCTTGAGGTCTCTATTTCATAATATGGGGAAAATGTGATTCAGCAGGTTTCTGTTAGAGAAAACCATATGGTCGTGGTGCTTGACTTGCTTCTGTTCTAGTACTTGTTAAGTGGCTCCACAGACTGATTCAACCTGCATACCTAGAGTGGGCAACAGATTGTTTTCCACTTCACTTGGGATGAACTGGCTGACTTATTGAAAGGTCTGATGGGTGCCAGAGGAAGGTGGAGTGAGAAAGGCTGTGCAATTGAAAGTGGAGAGCTAGAGCTAATCCTCCTAGTGCCAGCTGGCTGTTCCTGGTGCCAGAGCCTCAGGGGAAACTGCGTTGGCTGCACCCTTTTATTGGACCTTGCTGTGCTAAACCAGTCTGCTGAGCTCTCCATATGGAGATGGACCCTGCCTTCTTGGAGCAGTTGCTCTTTTCACTCCTTGCTAGAAGTCATCTTTTTTTTTTTTTCTGTTTTTCCTTCTCCATCCAGTTCATTTTATTTAAAATCAATCAAACAAACAACCAAAAAAAGATGAATATATGCCTCAATCATTTGGTAATTTATTAGAGAGTTTACAATTCCATAAAAGCAGGACATAGGCATGAAAGGCTTAGAGTCTTCCAGGTTTCTGTCTGAAACAGTCACATTTTCTGTTAGAACTTTCTGTTAGGAAATTAAGAAAATTAAAACCAGAATTCTAGAATTATGTTCAAACAGTATTATTTTTCCTGTAATAAATAGGTTAAGAAATCTCAAATAAAATATGTAAGTAACTGAATAGTTGCATAAATCATGATCTGATTTACATTAATTGGAAGAAACAAAATTGTTTTACCACATTTCTGTGTAACGCTCAGTTGTTGATGATTTGGCAGCTGTGAGGATGACGCCAGCTCTTCCATTGTGAAATATCTGCTTTCTTTTTGATAGTCTTATGGCATTTCATCAAGTTCTGGTGATTCAGCTGAATTGAAAACCAACTGGATTTAAATCTGAATTCCCCTAACTGCTAACCCAAACATGTTTCTGACCACACCATCATTGCTAGTAGCTCTGTCTTGAAGCAGTATTGAAACTTTATATCCCACAGAAAGCAATTTTATTATGAGAATCAGAGCTAAATGAGATGGTGAAAGAAAACCCACCCCTTATTTCAGAGTTGTTAATAAGAATCTGTCAGTACATACTGTATTATTTTTTAATCTGACTTGCTAAACTTATTAATAAATCTAGTCGATTTTACAAAACCTTGTAGACTGCATATGTAGAATCACTTTCTCTTCAAAAAATAATAATAAAATTTTTAATCTTTAAAGCACTATGGTGTATTCAAAATAAATATGTTGTTGGGTGGGGCTGTTTCAGGCTGAAAAAACTTTTACCTTCCTTTAAAATTCCAGACCTAACCAAAAAATAGAACATCAAAGGCATAATAAAACTGTAGGCTACTAATTGTAGACAATTTGTTTTGAATGTATCTATTCACAGAGTCAAACATCCAAGACAGAAAACTCGTAAAAACATTCTGTGACTTTTCTCTAAGCTTTGATTCATTTTCTCAATGCAAATAAAACTTTACATTGCTCTCCTTGACATTTGAAGAAAGGCATTACCTCATATATTGCACTATTAATTGCCAAAATAAATGATTGCTTATAAAGATCTAAATCTACTCTGTGCAGAATGAACATATGATATATTACAACAGAGAAGCCATTTTGTTTCTGGGACTGATATATCATTCATGGGCATTGAAATTGCATTATAATGGCTACAGCATTATATATTATATCTATACACATACCAAAACGATTAATCTTGATGAAGAAATAGACATTCTAGGCTCCTTTAGGCCCCATTTGTTACTTATAGTGTCCAGGTGAAAGATGATTTCTAAGACACGGGTGATCAAAAGTTATTTCTTCTCCTATTTTATTACTGATGATCTAGCTTCCTTAGAACTATGAGAGGAAGAGAAAAGAAAAACAATCCCTGGTAATGGAGTTATTCAGCAGCAAAAGCATACAACAGAGTACATGCACAGATGATTCTGCTCTTTGGGCTTTAAATTGGAGAAATGTACTACCAAGTCTATACTAAGCTAAGACTCAGAAATCCTTCTTGGAGAACCAAGATATAAAGAAGCCACTGGTATCTTTAGATGACTGGGCTTACGTTGTGACAGCTGGAATGGGAAAGTGATCCAGAATGGGGAAAAGATACACTGCTTCTCTGAATTTCCATCTCTCTGCAAAATTAAACAGTCCACAAAATTAAACAGTCCACATGCTGACCATCTGGAATCTGTCATCTTTTCATTACAAGTAAATCATACATTCAGATGACTCCATGTGTTTGCATAAAGCAGGAGTTGCCAATGTGTGACCCTGAAGCTGTGCTGTGCATGACATTCAACAACTTCATGTAGTGCTTTAATGCTAATGTGATGGTTTCAGGTAGAACTCAACCCCACTTGCTGATGGGATGGCATAATTCCAGCCAGCTCACTGCTGTTCAGATCGGAGATATGTAGTGTTTTCTCTTTGTCTGCAGTTTATATGCAGTTTCTATGGTTGGCATAGCTTGGGAAGTTTGGTTGTACATTTCCTTGTCTCTTAACATACCTGCATCTGAATGTAAACCATCCATCATTATAATATTCTATGCTAAGTATATGGCTATTGCTCTTTTGGTTAGTCTCATAAGTACTTATCCCCATGTTTCCGTTGGGATGTAGGTAATCACTTTTAGAATTTAGAACTGATAGGTCACTTGATAAAGTGTCCAATGCCAATAATACAGCTGGGATTCAGAAATTAATTACTGGTGCTTTTTTATGCTTCATTATACCCAATACCTACTTGAACATAACACTAAATTTTTATATTTATGTTGCTCTTGACATAAATAGGTTATGTTATTCAAATGAAATATCTCTGAGTTGGAAATCTGAAATTTTAATTGTGCACACAATGTTAATATCAGATTATGGACTGTCGGATTTTTTTGTTATTAGAAGTGCTGTCTTATAGTAACACAGGTGAGGTTTGTGTGTTTCACAGGGAAGGCTGTCTCAACAAGACCTTTGATGTCTTCTATACTTAATACTATTTCATTGAGTTCCAGACTGTTTCCCCGAGGAAAAAAAAAAACACGCTTATTTAAAAAAAATAGTATTTTTTTCATATTTTTTCCAGGAAGGATGAAAGTCAAGCACTTCATTTTACTGTCTCTCATTTTTTGATGCTTAATCTTGAAGGCTGTATTAATCAGTTCTTTTTAGAAGAACTTAGATATTTTTATTCTCTGGTAGTTTAAGAGTGTAATAATGTCAATAAGTGCTTCACCCACTTAATTATCTTGGAAATTTTTTATTTTTATTTTTTTTACTGCTCTTATTAATTCTGGATTTTACTCAATTCTTTGTTTTGCATGCTTTTTAAGATACATTCATAACCTGTTGTAAAAATAGAGGTGAAGAGTACTTTGAAACAAGAACCAGAATATTTTAATATGCTTACTATTGTTGAAATTAATTTTAGAAGGGAATACAGTTTACAGGCTAAGAGTCTGAGTTTGGTATTATTCATATTCAAATCTCTTATTTGGAATAAAAAAATGCCATGAGAAAACTGAAATTAGGAGGGATAGCAGGTTAGTTTGAAACTGTTTTTTCACAACATTCCACTAAGTGGATTAAGGCAGGTGAACTTCACTGTATGAGTTTGTCTGTGGCACAGACTTGTGCCTCATCAACATGACATTATGGCTTTACAGTGTCTGAGACCTTGCTATTCCTCAAATGCTTTTATTTTAATAATGTAACAGAAAGACTCAGAGTTCTGTAGAAAACTCATTATTGCTATAAAGCAGCAAAAGGTCACCAAATGTCTTTCCTTAGTGAAGTAGCAAAAGCCATTATTTTTTTAGTAATTCATTGTCACAGTGCAGTTTGGAGGAGCCCTTGACATTTGCAGTTTCCTTATTGAGATGAAATAATTGATCCATACATCACAGTTCAAAAAAAGAGAAATTGGTTAAAATTATATGTATGCAAAGGTTTTGTTAGCCTACAGAGCCATCTGAATTTCAGAATGACCATAGAAGGCTTGTTATCCCTTTTTACACATTCACATCTCTCATGGTCTCTCACAAGTAGCCTGTTAATTAAGGCATCTTGCCTACAAACATGTCCATAACATTGTAGTGGACTTGGAAATAACCATGAAAATCTTGCTGTACTCACATATTGATAGTGATATTGATAGATTAGCTTTATTAAAATCAAGCCTTATTAAACTTTAATTTTGTTCCTGATTGTTGAAAAAATAATTGAGTTCATCATTAAATTGACATCTCTTTCTAATTGCTGTAGTGGAAAAAAATAATGTATATAGCCTATACTTGCATGGAGCTTTCAGTGTAACCTGAGAATTTTCTCCTAAAGGGACCAAACTATTGGACAGTTGGAAAAATGTTATCCAATAGAAGTTCCTAAGATATGATTATGGGAAACAGTTCTGACTGCAAAGAGTAGTTATAACATGGCTTCCCGAGTTGCCCTGCAGTGAAGTCACAATTCATTTCTCCACTTTGTATTTCTCTTACTGGTGGTACACTCCTATGTATAGTCAGTTGTTTGGGTGCCTGCCTTTCTTCTTTTTTTTTGGGGTAAAAATCTTCTCCATTTAAAGGACATCATGTAAGTAAATGTTTCAAATCCTAATAAAAAAGTCAAATGATTTACATTAGAAAAGGAAATGTGGTGTGCAAAACTTTAGATTTATTTTGACAGACAGTGGAGAATGGTACTGTTGCTGTATATGACAATATATAGGAGCTACTGAATTCAATAGAGATTTATTGCATCATTAAAACAGTATGTTTATTTTAAATGTAGTAGTGAACATACTGGAAAATATCCTCTCTTGAGTTTCACATTTAAGTGGTTTTTGGTTTGTGAGTCCCAGACTTCTGTCTGGGGATCTCCTCTGTGGTTTTTATAGGCTACTAATCAGATCACAAGAGGCAAGAAGGCATATGCATTGCCTTACTATGAAAATAATATGAGTTATTGTTTGTTGGTTTTAAATTCTAGTGGTAATAGCCTGTGTCTTTTTTCCCAGTATTTTGTTAAACTGTTGAGCATATTTTTACTTCATGTTGTACAGAGATGTTAACTTCTCTCTAGCAGAAGCATTTTTACAAGTAAAAGAAGTTTTTTTTTTCAGTCACTCAGTGTTCTAGAGCATAGTCTTAAAATAGTACTAAAAAGGAAAAAAAAATACTTCAAAATTTGATGTTGCAAGATAGAATTACCTTCTGAAATCTCATCTTCCTGGAGTGAGCGACTTCTGTCATTTCACGAAATGTATGAATAGGATTATACTGTTTGAAATGCAGTATCTATTTTAGACATATACATAAGCACCTCTATTCCCAATGGCTGAGAAAAGGCCATACTGCAAGCACTAGTTTCTGAGGTGGAGTAGTTTCTTCTCTTCTGGCTGTATGATGAAGCTCTGTTATATCTGCAATCCTTGCTCTAAATGCATAATTAGAAGAATATTATGATGTATGTCATGGTTACAGCTGAGTATGTACCTCTCCAGGTTTCACTGACAAAAATGTGATCTGACTCTAGGGAACCTGCTGTAGCAGAGCAGTTGGACTTCATAATCACCAGAAGTCTCTTCTAACCCCTACTATTCTGTGATTGTTGTGGGTCCCTTGCAAACTGTGATTCTCTGAGTTTAATTCTATGTCTGGAAGCATGAGCAGTCCCATCCAGTGTGTGTAATCCTCCTGAAAGAGACACACAGGACTCTCTTGCAGTGCTCTCCTAATAACAAATGTTGCTTGTGTATTACCTGCAAACAAAATGAACTTTGTTTTATCATGAAACAGCAGAAGAACAAAAGATTAGAGAGCTGCTGTCTGACAGCAAAATAGCATCTCAGCTTTAAGGGAAAGTTTTGTAAAGAGATACAAAAACATGGAAATATTCCCTGAAAACTTTGGTGACTGAAAAAATATATATAATTGCATTTGAGGATGTAGACAAGATTGTTAATGATGTAGTCTACTCTAGCTGGAACATGGCTGTTACTGGAAATAGAAAACTCAGGCAAATAATTTTGTTACTCATCCAGTATTGCAGCCTATTTGAGTTTTTCTTATTGTGTGGGTGTATGGTATTGCCATTTGGTGTTCTAGCTGAGATCTAGTCAGTTGTTGAAAAGGTCAGGTCCAGGTCCAGACATAGTTCCATACAAGCAAGAGAGGGAACTTCTTTACTTCGAGCGTGACAGAGCACAGGAACAAACTGCCCAGAGAAGTTGTAGAGTCTCCTTATTTGAAGAAATTAAAAATCAGTCTGGGCACCTTCCTGTGGAACATACTGTAGGGAATCTGTGTTAGCAAGGGGTTGCATTAGATGATCTCCAGAGGTTTCTTCCAACCCCTACAATTCTGTGATTGTATAAACTGAGTTTTCACTCCTCTTTTCTAGCTCATTTAGCAAATACATCTTAACAGTATGAACCCCAGCACAAATTCCTTCAGCAATCCAGTGATGTTTCCAATGTGAAATTAAAACTGCGTTTCCTGTTTTATTAGGTACCTTCTAATAGTTGTGATGATCTTTTCTCCTATCCCATGGCTAATTAATTTATTTATCTAGAGCCTTTTGGAAATAGAACTAGGCTTTATCTGTTAGATCTTCTTTATCAAGAACAGACAGATTTCTTCAAAATGATTTATGTTGTCTTATCTTCTTATAACAAGTCTTAGCCTTAACACTATCTACATTTTCCACTTTCCTTAAATAATTTATACAGTGCAAGAAGTAAACTTTTGGTCTGTGTGGAACCTGTTTATGTATTATTTAAGTCTTGAAATGAAATAACCAAATAAGTGATAGAAGGAGTTGTATGGCCAGATGAATGTTTAACTGAAATAAATTTTGAGAACTGTAGAGAAAATTTTTTAGTTACTAACAGAATATCTGGAAGTATGTTTCCTTTGCAGAAACATTGTAAACTGCAAAGGTTTATGTAAATGTAAGTTCTAAACTATATAGGTACCCAAGTAGTAGTACCCAAGTAGTATAGTGACACAAAAACTTGTGTGACAGGAAACATTGATGTTCTGTGATAGTATTTTCCCTGCATATGGTTGAATTTCTTATTATATATAGAAATTTGATGCAGAGAATGCTGTTACTTTTCTGATTTTCAGTTCCTTGGCAAAATATAAATAACTGCTTTAGTTTTTTGCTTTACAGATGCAGAATTGAATATATGAGTTTCTTTTGCTTCTGTTATCTACAAAGGGCCTTGATTGTATGTAACTGCATAGATACATAGATGAAAGCCTCTGTTACTGTGTAGTATATTGAAAAATTGCAGAGACATGGACTCTGCAATCCAGCACTCTTTTATGTTGTTTAGATTACATCTTTGGGCAGGGCACTGTTTCCCAAATAATAAAGAAGTTAGCATTCATTTGTCTATATCGAATACCCTTTATTTCCTTCCTACAATTTAGTATCATAGAAGATACATGTACAGAAATACAGTATGCTTCATAACAATATTATTTAGACCTCCAAATTTTGTGGTTGATCTCTTGCTAAATGGTATGTTAGAGAGAATTCTCTGCTCTTTGGTCTTTTACCAACCAAGAGAACTTATTCTCAACGTGGGTAATTTTCATCATCTCAATTACAGATTGAAGGCAGAATATTCTATTTTTGTATGTACTATTTCTGTCTCTGCATTTTAGATTTCTACCAATTGAATTGTCATTGTCAGTGGGGAAAAATAAGAGAGCTATGGGAATGTTTATTGAATTTCTACAAGTATCATACCAATGTATATCTATAGAATATATTTCCCTTTATATATATATATTCACTTCAAATATATATTCACTTTTTAAAATTGCAGATGGAAATTTACAGACTGTCTTCTTCCTTTTCTGATTAATAACTGGAGTGGAAAATCTAAATTAATATACTCTTCTATAAATTTATTAAATGTATTGTAATGATTTCAATAAATATAGATATTAGACAAAGTTAAATAAGTAAAATGTTTAGACTTTTAGCCTTGCAAATTTACACAGTACAGGTAATTGACTATTGTGAATTTTTTATTCTTAGGAAAAAAAAATTGGATTATGTCCATTGAATATTTGAAATATTTTCATTGTAAAGTGGAAATAAGACTGAATTGTAGTGGGTGTATGCAAAGTTGCTGTTTGGTCTGATTGCTGGTTCCAACCCAGCAATCAAGTACTGTGTTGCAGTGGCATTTTGTTATTATTGTTTTTGTCTTGATTTTCTTTTCTTTTCTTTTCTTTTCTTTTCTTTTCTTTTCTTTTCTTTTCTTTTCTTTTCTTTTCTTTTCTTTTCTTTTCTTTTCTTTTCTTTTCTTTTCTTTTCTTTTCTTTTCTTTTCTTTTCTTTTCTTTTCTTTTCTTTTCTTTTCTTTCTCTTCTCTTCTCTTTTCTTTTCTTTTTTTAACACTGCTTACTTTGGGCAAACCTTTTTTGTTTTGTTTTTAATAATTTTTTTTTAGCCTGCTCTTGACAGTATTAAATATTTAGTGAAATATCAGTGATATCAATGAAACAAATCAGAAGCATGATGAGACAGAAAACATACAAATTTGATTTATAGACTGTAGAGAGCTTCTGATAAGAAACTTGAAGTTATAAAATGTAGTAAAACTGAATCAATTGTGTTAAGTACATTTAGTGATTAATGTAGCAAAAGTAGTCGCATAAATCTGCTTGGTTTGTAAACAAAATACTTGGTTTGCCCTGGACTGAAAGTTACTTTGTAATCTTGTATATAATTAGGCAAAAAAAATAAATAAATAAATCTGTCTCGGTTGTTATTCTGTTTCCAACAGTAGCAACAGTGTATGGGTGCAAGGGCGCAAATGTATTTCTACTGTATAACCTGACAACCTTCAGCGAGCTAATGGAGCTCCTAATTTGTACACTGTGTTTTGGTTGTTTATAATCCTCACTAGATTTTTATTTTTTTGCAGTTTTTGAATACTTTTTTATCCCTCAACACATGTAAATTTTTGGCTTCCACAACATCCCTTGGAAAGGAGTTCCACTGTTGAGTTGTGTTTGTGATGAGGAAGTACATCCTATTGTTTATTTTGAATGAGCTGCTTCATAATTTATTTGGTGCCCTGTGTTACGAAAGACTAGTATTCCTTCCTTACTCAGTCTGTGATTATTTGTCTCATATTTCTGTGCTGTTTCTCTTTGGGGATGACAGCCCTATTTATGTAGTCATTCACATAGATATTCCATCATAAGTTTAGTCTGGCACAGTACCAGGATTTTAGATCATGAACAGCTTTTGTGGATGGTGGGAGTTAGCCATCTCTGTTGATTTTAGAATCTGACTTGAAATCAGTTTTCAGGTTGTTGAGACTACAGATGGTTTTGAAATGTGACATAAATCCCAAAGTCACTTGTCCAAGGGCAACATTTTCTGAAGTTCTTGGTTGTTTTTTTGTTTGTTTGTTTGTTTTTTGTTTGTTTGTTTTTTGGTTTGGTTTGGTTTGGTTTTTTTCCTCTAGAAATATGAATGCTATTTCAGTTTGGAATACTTTTCTGGTTACCAAAAACTTTAAACAGAACAATATAGCACTTAGATCTATGTGTTGTAGTATTATATGTTGAAAAAATGAACAAAATGTCACTGCTATCCTAAATAATAAAACTCATTATCATTTTCCATTAGTGCACTTAAATATAGCAGGTGGGCCATAAATTGTGCTTCAGGAATGAGAAGCTTAAGCTTGAAAATGAGAAAAATGATAGTGAAGCCTGAAGGATTTGTTCATAGTGAAATCTAAGCATTAGTATTCCTTTAGCTATTGATAGAGTTGAGCAAATGGGAAAAAAATAAAATGTTTAGCCTCTGCATAGGCAAAACCATCACATTTTAGATATGTAAGCCTGTGAAGGATTTATATGGGCATGTGAAGGTAGACTTAGATTGATGCATGAAAAGCTGCTGTTCTGTATGCTGAATTAGTCCACGGGCCTGTAGCTACTGCCAAGTCAGCCGTGCTAAAAGAAAGAAGAAAAGAAGAAGAAATCAGACATCAAAACCAATCTTGAGCAAATGCAGAGAATAGCTTTGTAGATGCTTAAGGAACAAATGTTTTATCTTGCAAAGGAAGCAAAAAGAATATGACTTACTTTGTCTATTGACCTGGAAAAGGGATCTCTGTAAAATCCAAATGGCAGGAAAAGACTGCCTGATTTTGCATTTCAGCAGCAATTGCAGAAGCTGAAGAATGAGGGCAGATGTGGAAGCTTAACAGCTGGCACAAGAAATACAGGCAAATACAAGGGGAAGATGTTCTAGCTTTAGGTGAATATTGTGATGGAAACACAACTCATATCAAGCAATGTTTTCTAAGTACTTCATCTGGTGTTTATATAATGTAATAAACTGGAAGTCTTATAAACATTCTGCGTAGAGCTCATTCAAGCAATCACCGATCTGTTCTCTATAGCTGGAATATCTGACAGAAATTGCCTGTTAGTGTCTGTGAAACAATGTGCTTGGTTGAATGATAGACTGCACATCTCTTTGACACAAGATAAGCATTTAAAAATGGGTGTGTCAGTGTGACTGGCAGGGTTCTATTTATAATAGCTCAACATGAATGCATTTATCTTTTTCTCATCAATAAATTTTACTCAATATAGTACTATAGCAACTTCTACTCTGAGCTGTGGTAAAAGCATTTCTTAGTTCAGGATTTGTTCCATTTTGTCACCTATATTTTTCAAAGTATATTAAACGTGCAACCTTTTGTATTGTTTATTTGAAGTATTTTAAATAATCTATATTTTGCAGTGCAATGCAGTGTATCAATTAGAAGTATATTCTCCATCCTAAACCCTTAGATGAAAAAAGTAGACTTTGATAATCTTTCTGTTAGACCATGTAATTTTGAGATATAAAGTTCTAAAAAACATAGGTGTGTGGTTTTTTTTTATCTACTATGTGTCCTTCATTCCACTCTTTAAATGGCAGATATGAGTTTTCCCATTAGCAAACAGTATGACAGAACAATATGTGGTGTAATGATGTGGAAAAGCAGCCAATATAAATCTTCAAACTGTTATTATCTGATATGGGCATCACATGACTGCATTAGATTTATGTTCCGGAAGAGATTCTTTGGGTTGTTTTTACAGATCTTTCTCTTGTTTATGTAGTATTCTTTTGAAGGGGGGATGGGTTCTTTTTTGTTTCCATCAACTCCACTATTTCATGATGTAAGCTGAGCTAGGCCCTCCTAATCTGTGCATGCAAGTTCTAAACAAGTTTTATAGCCTTATTTATCTGGGAACATTATACAAATCTGATGTAAACAGATAATTCACGTGCATACAAGAAGTGCTTATTAAGAGAAAAATAATTAATGATATGATGTCCAGTAATAAAACAGAAACTTATCAGGACTTTGACAGACACACACAAAATAAATAAATAAATAAAATCCTCCAAAATTATATCTGATCATTTCCTTTCCAAATGTTTGGTTTCTGTATTCTGTCTGACATATATTTGCCCCACTATGATATACTGAATTCCTTCTTTGTAGAAACCTCTAGTATTATTCCTGATATTGGATTGCACGTGATCATTTCACCTTTCATAAATTGCTCTTTTTCTTTCAGAGGCATAAATCTGTCAGCTGAGTCCTTCAAATTCCCTAAACTGATTGAAAATAATCTCTTGAAAAATGCCAGAAATCCAAAATAAGTTTCTGTCCTCTCCTCATGTCTGGGTTCTATTCCAATAACAGACTTGCCTTCTGATAGTCCCTTGTTATAAAACTCTAAGATTTTGTTTTGTAAACATGACTTTCTTATGAAAACTGATATGCAAGATGGCTGAAGGTTTGGATTCTCCATGAGTCTCTGAATCCCTCCTCGTTTCAGTACAGAACTTGTCTCCTAATCTGTAGTGTATACATGTTACATTTTTTTCTGAGCTACTTCATATAAAGAACATACAAATATTCCTCTTAAGTGGGAATCAGTGAATACTAAACATTTGAGAATTTGCTGCAGTTCTGGATTATGGGATCACATTGTAAACTAGTTTTTCTACCAAAGACACCATTAAGACATGCTTCACAGGCTGTCAGTGTTCTGCCATAGAAGCTGAGAGATGTGGATCTATGTGAATGCAGGCAGTCATTCCAAAGAGCAAGCTCTCTTGTGTGTGGATGCAGGTTGACATCTACCTTGCTTTCTGGAGTGATCCAATGGGATTAACAGTAATAGCATTCATTCCAGAGACTTTTAAGTCCAATGAACAAATTTAGCATCTATATTTCTTAGAGTGAGCCTATGATATCTATATATATGATACATATGATATCTATATATGAGATGAGTTCTGTTATTTGGGCTCAGGAGTGACTTTCTCCATTGGTAGTTACATCACATTCTGCAGTTTTAGTTCCAAGAATTAAATATATCCAGTTAATTTCAGCATGGATCTTTGTACATATATTCTCAAATTCTGTGTACAATGCATAAAAGTAAATGAATGATTTACTATTTTGCTTTCCATCACAATTCTAAGTGTGATTTCATTCATATGCTATGTACATAACTTAGTTTATTATTTCATTAAGGTCTTGGCATTGACAACAGGACAACTTTACCACAGATCAATTCTTTTCCGTGGGGTAATACACTTTTCAATATCTCTGTGCATGCAGCAATCCGTCATGGAAAATGGAAGTTACTAACTGGATACCCAGGTAACTAGTAACTCTTTCTTGTACATCATGTTGGATCTCCCCCATCCCAAGCAATTATATTCTATTTAATATATTACCATTTCTTTTATTCTGCTAGCTTTTCAGGATTTTGGTCAAATGCACAAGTCTAGAAGGGGCATTCTAAAATCTACTCACACTCTTTCAATTTTGTAAATACATTATACACATTTGACTTTTTCAGTACTGGAAAAACTATCAAGAAGTAAGTCCATGAAACTACTTGATTTGAAATTCAGCAACATGCAAGTCACAGAATTTGGTGCAATTTTTTTTTGTACAGATATAACTTATGTATAGGTAGTCTTAGGATAGAGAGATTCTGGTGCTGGACTAGCAATACAGCAACAGTCACTGACCAGTGAGTTGTCAAGGGGACCTAGTGATTTCCTCATTTACAGTATAACTGCCTCTCTACTTCTGCTCTGTATCAGAGAATTAACACTGTGTTCCTGTTTTGTAGGCTGCGGTCATTGGTTCCCTCCACCATCTTTGTTCAGTGAGTCACAGATTCAGTCATATGACCCAGCAACGAAGAGGCTTTGGCTATTTAATATTGTTCGTGACCCTGAAGAGAAATACGACTTGTCTGAAAAATATCCTCATGTGGTGAAAAAGCTGCTCTCACGCCTTCAGTACTATTATAAACGTTCAGTGCCTGTGTTCTATCCTGATGAGGATCCACAGTGTGATCCAGCAGCAACTGGGGTATGGGGTCCTTGGGTGTAGTGCACAGCACTGTATCCTGCAAAACATACCTGCAGTACTGTTTGATTTACTAACTTCAGGATCCTAGTCACATCTGTCTTGCCATTTTTATTACACTATTGCAAATTGTGAATTCATTCTTTGTTCATTCTATGAGTATTTCTTACTCTTAAAATGTGGTCAGAATCTTATTTCAGTCCTTTCTACACTATCCCTCCCAGTTATCGTTTGTGAAATGTTGATAAAATTATAAATATGTTGTTCAAGTATTCTTTGTTAATGTTATGCTCTTAAAGCAGAAAGTAAAACATTGCCTCCTTCTCTAAAAGGGATTAATTTAGTTAAAGACGCTGCAGTGAGTCATTGCAGCAGAAACCTTAAGAACTCTCCCATGGAATAAACAGATTTTTTGTTTCATGTTTACCAAGAAGACAAATTCCCATGAATGCTGTTACATTACCCATTAAAAAAAAAAAAAAAATGAAACAAATTACATCAGTTGACATTACAATTTTGCCTTGAACATATACCTCTATCTAGAAAAGGCAACAGGAAGAATTCTGAGATCAAGGAAAAAAAAAAAACCTCAACCTCTAAGAATACAGCAAAATCCTTAATTCCTGTTCATTGTTAACACATCAAATTGGGGTAGAGAGTGGTGTTCAGCTAGAAGGCAGAACTGTCAGGCAGAAAGGTTTTGCCAGGCTGAAGAAAAAGCTGAATAAAAAGAATTACAAAGTTCAAGAAGAAGGCAAGTACAGCACTTAAGATGGAATAACCCCATGCAGGGTCATGCTTGGCTCTGGCTAGATAGATGCATTTTTGTAGAAAAGAACCTGGGTGTTCTATTGGACAATAAATAGAAGAGGACTTACTGTATTCTCTCTTGGTGTAGAGTGCCAACCACTTATTTGTGTATATGGGCATGAATGCAGCCAGCACATTAAGAGAAGTGTTTATTCTTAGTAGAGTGTTTTGGGTTTCCCCATACATGGAAGATAGTGGCATACTTCAGGGTCAAGAATATGATCATTTGGAAGAGAGCAAATAAGGAAGGGTTAAAGAAATAGGTTACCTTAGACTGTAGAAGAAAGAAGGGGGGACTTCTATCTTTAACTACTTATATGAGGACATAGAGAAGATGAAGGTTATAAAGTCCAATCAGAGATGCACGAAGATGAAAAGCACGCAGAGGATTCTAATATAAGAAAAAAAATCACACTGTGAAGGTAATCAAATTTTGGAACTGTGAAACAGTGGTATCCCCATTCTCAGGGATGTTTAAACATGGATTGAAGGAGGCCATGAGCAATGTTATTTAACTCTGATGTTGGGCCTACTTTCGTGGGGAAAAGACAGATGATTTCCAAAGGGCCTTTCAGCAAACATTATTCAGTCATTCTACAATTAAAAAAGCCTTACTCTTACTGCGTGCCAATGTGATGAGTAACCCTTCTGCTCAGATTTTATTTCTTTATCATTGTAAAATAGACTGTTTTCATCTTGAAGTGGGCTCTGAGCCATGAAGAAACCAGACCAACCAACATTTCTCAGTTATTCTTCAAGTTGATGAGAAATCAACCTACCAGCTGTCTGAATGTATCAAGTCTCTGGAGTCTGGACAGAGTTCTGCTGTTACTTCTCAGTGTCCTTAGCCAAGTTCTCAAGCTGCAAAGCTTCAGCTGTCACCCCATCAAGAAAGTCAGGATCTAATGGCCCATTTTCAAGGTCTAGCACAAAGTCCAGTAATTTGCAATAAAGTTTTGTAGACATTTTGCCATTTTCCCTCAGGAAGTGTGGTAATTGTATCTGAACAGATTCATAAAGAATGAGAAATAACAGAATTTGTACATTTTTTAAATAGAAAAATACATCAGTAAAAAGATGAAATTTAGGAAAACTGAAATGTATGTGAAAATAAAGTCCCTTCTGATACAGGTGACTTTCTGTTACACTATCTTAAATCTAGCTTGTCTTTTGCACCTTCAGTGTGTTCCTAAAAGCAGAAATGAAGCCAAAGCTCTCCAAAAGGCTGTGTATCAGTACAATTTTTTTCCCAGTCTTGTCACTTCTACTCATTTATTTCAATATTTTTTCTATAATTATAGAATCATTAAGGTTGAAAAGGACCTTTAAGATCACCTAGTCCAACCATCAGCCTATTCCCACCATGCCTACTAAGCCACATCGCCAAGTGTCATATCTCCATGTTTCTTGAAGACTTCCAAGGACAGTGACTTCACCACCTCCATTGTCAGCATATTCAAATGCCTCACCACTCTTTCTGAGAAGACTTTTTTCCTAATATCCAACTTGAACCTCCTCTGATGCAATTTGGGACCAATACCTCTTGTTCTGTCACTACCTGGGAGAAGAGACTGATTGCCTCCTTGCCACAGCCTTCTTTCAGGGAGCTGTTATGAGCAGTAAAGTTTGCCCTGAGCTTCTTCCTCTCCAAGCTAAACAGTCTCAGTTCCCTCAGTTGCTTCTTGTAAGACTTGTGGTCCAGACCCTTCATCAGCTTTGCTGCCCTTATTTGGAATGCTCCAGGGTCTCAGTGTCTGTCTTTATTTCTCCTCAGCTTTCAAATTGGAGAAAGAAGAAAAATAGTGAAGGAGGAAATAATTCTTCTACACTGGGGAAACCTGTACTCACTGTGGTTTGATTGAATAGTTTCTGGAAGCCAGTGTAAAACAAAGGTTCAGTGTCCTTTCACCCATCCTTCGCTAAAAGCGAATGGTCACAGGAGAGTATAAACAGGGCAACCATACACGTTAAGTTCTCCAAATTGTCTCTGAGTTTAAATTATGGCTCACAGCCTCAGAGATTTAACTTTCTTGTACATAATGGCCTTCAGTGATATTTTACCTTTTATGAGGTTATTCAGCTTTTCCTGAAACTCTTGTAAACGGTTGGTATTCGTACAGTCCTCTTCCATATTTCTATAGTTTAGCTACATGCTGTGTGAGGAACCATTTCTGTTTGCTTATGACCTACAATCAGATAATTTAATTTTCCCTGTTGAAATACATATGCTGTGACAGAATCTCTTACTATACACTGCATTTACCAACTTTCATATTGATCAGCATCTGTAAAATATAATAAAAACTAATTATTTTCTGAGATGTGGTCTCCAAACTGACCTGTGATCATATCTCCTCCTATTTTCTAAAAGCCATTTAAATGCTTCAAACACAGCAGCATTTCATTTTTGAGCTTTTGAAGACTGTTTGTGATAACTAGACCCAAACTCTGTTATTTGCTGTCCATAGCAAGGAATGAAAGACGTTATCAACAAGACCTTTTTTATGAGTTATGGCAGCTTGATAAAGCTTCCATCTTCCTTTTGTGTCTCTAAAAATCTTTTGTTGCACTTCCCTTTTCTCACAATTACAATATATCTATTTCACACCAATTTCATTATTTATGCTACTTTATAAACTTAGGTGTTAATTCTGCAATTCTAACTTTCATAATCCAATTTTATATAGTATATATTTAGAAAAATATGGAATATGAGATTTGGAATATGGGAAACATCAATACAGCAACTTTGGGAGTTAGTGTTTCTTTATTTTAAGCATTAATGATGCAGCTTGGCCTTCAAAATGGATTTTTGAAATAAATCATCCAAATATCAGAGGTTCCATCTGTTTAGTCATCTATTCCTCATTCATTCAAAATGTGGTTAATTTATTCTTGCTACCAAATTTCAGGTGGAGAGGTTGGCAATCATTCCCTCATTTATAAGGCAAGGCAAGTAGATCCAATGCATTCAAATTACTGCCACTTTTGAAATAGTTGGCTGTTGTTTTTTTTTTTTGTGCATATTTATTTAGTACTGTGTCTGCTCTCATAGATATACAAGACTAGAAAGGTGGCTGTTCTCAGTCAGTATCTGCATATAACATTTTACTTTGTGAAGCAATTACATGATGTGGCTGTCACAATAAAAGGGACTGCACTTGGGAGTGGAGGGAGAATGGGACTTGTGCCTTGAATTCGTGAATGTCATTCAGCATCTGCACTTACGTGATTTTCGATGCTGGCTTACCCACAGCACTTCGACTTCAGTCAACAATGCTTTTAGCACAGATACTGTTTTTATTGTTGTGAAGCCCGTTTTCGTGGAAATTAAAGAAGC
Organism: Callipepla californica brunnescens; assembly: GCA_023055505.1. Taxonomy (NCBI): domain Eukaryota; kingdom Metazoa; phylum Chordata; class Aves; order Galliformes; family Odontophoridae; genus Callipepla; species Callipepla californica. The sequence continues at coordinate 3,044,944 of JALIRH010000052.1, read as the reverse complement.
GTGAGATAAGTCGCAAAACTCAAGTAATTTGTGTATTTGAGTTTCCCATCTATGTCAGCTCCTTGGCTAAAACAAAAACACATTTTAATTTCAGAGGTAAGTAGGGCTTTTATATACTCTCTTTCATCTGTGTCCTGCAGTGTGCATTTTAGTACCTTGCTTCTAGGAGTTCATTTACCAGGAAGAGACTATGGCCTATTACCGTCTTCTTTAAGTATTAAATTCATTCTATATTTCTTGTTTTTCATAATAAAGAGATGATATATTTTGGCATCCAAAGATTTGTTATTTTCTCCAAGGATTCACTATATATTTAATTCCTAATTATTTCACATGGTAGTCCTGCATAAAACATTTGAATTGAAGTGAGTCAGGAAAAAAAAAAAAACAACAGAAAAACAGCTGGTTGACATCAGAGAAGAGCCAAGTGCTCTACAGTTATTTATTTCAAATTGGGAAGTATAGGATCCTTTATATATTTTTTGAATATTCAGATGATGATCAAATATGCCAGCATTTTCAACTCTAAAGAAAATTTGATGACATTCTTTCTAATTTAAGATTCATTCTTAATGTAGCAAACATCTGAGGATTTTTAATTTGGAAGTGTCCATTTGTATATGGTAAACACTTGCAAAGGTAATCATGTTTAGGAGGGATGTTCATTCTGCATTGCTTATTTACAAAAGGATGCACACAAGTAAGGAAATAAAGATCTTATAAGCAAAATCCAGGCTTGTTCTTAAGTCAAAGGTCCTACATTCATCGTAAAAATAATTTGTTAATTTTCCTAAAATTGATACTTCGGGTACTTAAATAAAACATTTAAGTTTAATCCTTTTTTTAATCTCTGAATGGTAGAACCCAAAATTGAAACCCGTGTGGTCTGTATGGATTTGCAGATCCAGTGTTTGTTCCTGTTGGCCTCTGGAAATTTGTCTCTTGTGTCACAGTGGTTTAACAGTAGTAACACCAGTACGGATTTCCAAAGCTCTTGTTTTCTTCAAGGAATTTTAAGTGAGCTTGAGGTAACACAGATAATCCTATTATACCTGTGCCACCCTGTTGCAGACTTTTATTAAAGAGTCACAATGGAAGGATGACAGTGACAGAATCACTGATACGGGATGTGTAATAGATTCATGCTCACCAGGAAATGTATTCTGTGTGTGTAGGCATGCTTGAAATCCTAGGGCCTGGGAAAGCTATTGAGCAATGGAAAAAACAGTCTAAATATTGAAAACTTGACGAAGAAAAATATGTGGTGATCCAAAATCTATCCATAGGTTGTAGTTAGCCTAGGAAGACCAAGCCATTTCCAGAATGTAGTTGTCAGGAGATAATTATTTTCCATTTGGCAGCCCACTTGCAATCATCTCTTCAACTGGACCATGAGGCTATCTCATAACACTAACAATAGCTCTGACATGAGGGAGAGGTGGGCTGAGCCTTAGACCAGCATCCTTACCTTGTGAAAGAACCCTGAGACACTGCTTTCTGAAGGCTGTCCTTTTGACATCACTATCGCAGACACAGTCTCACTGGACCCCAGACTTTATCTCTCTGCTAACCGTGGCACTGACCACAAAATCATAGAATTGTAGGAACTGGAAGGGACGTCTAGAGACTATCTAGTCCTACCCCTTGCCAAAGAAGCTCAGTGTTCACGGTCAGTATTCTGTCCATCCAAGATTTATCCATGTTGCTAGCCCTAACTCTAAAACTTCATGTGAGTCTTTAAGTAAGATTCAGATTGTGGTTCAGATAGCAAAGAAGACAAAAAATAATGCTTTTAGACCTTACCCCATCTGCCAGCACCATTCCACCCAACATATCTGGACCACTACATTCTTAACTCACTCCTAACCCTAGGATTTGCTGCTGTCCAAGCTTGAAGGTTAACCTTAACTCTAGCCATGGGCTAAGCCTCAGCTAAAGACCCCAGGTCATAGCCAGGGGAAGAAGCTTCTCAGGAAAGCATCGTAAGAAGTGAAGAAGCCTTAAGCTGCCCTTGACAGCCCCCACATCAACTGGACCCCTAGATATTGTCTATCTTCTAATCCTAGAACTCCCTGGGGCATTAGCCACAGAGCTGGATTTGTAGGGTCTTTAGGATAAGGCTCAACCTCTTGCTAGGCTGGTAACAGGGTCTGTTGGCAGAAAGCAACTCCATCTCCAAGGTTCGTTCTGGAGATCCATCTCAGAGAATATGAAGACAGGGCTGGAAACAAGACTACGGTACAGGGCCTAAAGATAGCTCAGGGAAGGACTGAAGGCAAAGTGCTGAGCTGAAATGGGGATCTTGGCCCCAAGGCTAAAAGTTGAATGTTCCCACATGAGCATGGTCATTATCACTAAAGCCTCTTAACAGACTCAGGGCTGTGACAGCTGTATCCCTAATCCTGACTCTAGCCATGAGATGAGCCTGGAGAACACTCTCTACAGTACAGTACAGTACAGTACAGTACAGTCCAACCCAGTGCTTCTCTTGGCAGCCCATTGCAGCCCCACCCTAGCTGTACCCCTAGGCTTTGTGTATCTCCAGCTATAAATAAGCTGAGCTTTGTAATAGAAAAGTGGCAGTTTCCCTAAGAGAAGAAAAAAAATCAGCCACCAGTTCTATGTTGGGAGAGATTTTTAAGCTTCAGATTTTTAAGCTTTAGATTCTTAAGTTACAGATTTTAGTTATTGCCAGAGAATATTCTGGTTAAGTACATGGTGTAGAAAATTACCTGGGGACCAACGCTGCTTAGAGTAGTCTGACTCCAGCATTCTCAGATTTGTTCTGGTGCTTTACAATATGTGCATGAGCTCATTTACACAGTGCAGAACTGCTACAATGAAGAGTAAAAATCTTTTGGCACAAGGCAAGCAGAGTGAGTCAGTCATGATGGCCCTTGTGATAATTACATACCATAGTTAGCTGAGGCAAAGAGGATGATGCATTAAGTTCTTGTTGCATTAGTATTACCTCCTGAGAGTGTTATTTTTCTGGGGTGGAGTGGAAAGAGACTGGAAAGGCTGGCGAAATATCTGCTGCCAAGTTTCTAAAAAAATGACTATCAGTTGCCATCATCAAAGCAGCTACCGGATGTTGATCCTCTAATTCTAGCTAAATTCGAAAGCAAGGCAGGCAGCTATATTTTTCCTGCTGGACTATAGTTAGAAAAAGTACAGTCAGAATAACTAGATTTGGATCTAAGGAATGCAGTGCCTATTTGGACTAGTCTTCAAAAGCCACAACAAGGTACTACACCAAAGCCACAGTTCTGTGCTGCCAGATTCTGTCACTGAAGACTGTGATAAAAATAAAGAACTCTCTTGAGTAGTTTGGGGCATAAATCCTACAATAATGTACAGAAAACTTTAATGAGGGCATCTGTGGCCTACCTGAATTATTTCATGGGATCTAAATTTCTGCTTGGAACATCACTTGGCGGTGATCAGTTGATAGCTGACAGGCAGTGCTGGACACTTTCTTCATTGTGTCCTTTCTCACAGCGCTTTCATGAAGTAGGAGTTACCATTTTAACTGACTTATTCAGGATTATGTGAGGCCTTAAGTTAGACTTATATTTTTCCTGCTTCACTAGCAAAAACAGTTTAATGGGTCTCTGAAGGATGTTAAGTTGAGCATTGAGAGCATTAAGTTTGAGCTTGACTTCAACTCTAGCAGGTCTACGTTTCAGGCTCAGCTTGACTCTGCTTAAATTGTTGTATAGAAAATACCTCCTTTTTTTTTTTTTTTTTTCCAATGGATTCCAGTTATACTGATTCTGTGACTCCAAAGTGTTTCTTGTTATTGCTCACCAATGTGGGTTTATCTATGAAAACAGTTTCTGCTAGATCATCATTTTTTTCACTCTGCGCTGTGTAGTACTGGTAATGGGAGCCTCCTTAAATGGTTGTCAAAGTAGTGACTGCTGCCCCAAGAAACACAAGGACACTGCTGCCATGTAGGTGGCCTCTATTGATGTACTGAATTTTCAGTCTAGCTCCTGTCCCCTTTGCTTTACTCTTAAACATTCCAATTTATAAGTCATGTTTGACTGTTAAAGTACTGCCTTAAGTAGTCCCAAGGTGGCTATTAGTCTACTCTAGTCACATACTTCCACCTCAGCAGTGATGTGTGGTAGAAACCAAGTATTTTACTTGCCTTTTGGTTCTGTTTTGGCCTTTATAATGAAGACAGCACGATCATGATATATTAAACAAATGGAGACGTGCAGTATATTCATTAACACTGATTATTCTGCTTTTAGCTAAAGCTCTAAGGCTAATGTAGTGAAAAAGCCTGATTAAGGATTTACTGATAGTTTTCTTTTCCCATAAATTCCACCTTAAAAATTAAAAAAAAAAGAAAAAAAAAGCCAACTGCTGAAATTGTACAGCTTTTGTCTCAGTGAAAAATAGACACATTTATAATTCAAAGAAGACATGAAAATATACAATGGATTTTGAAAAACTTATTAGGGAATAGAGGGGAATAATTGGCATTTCTGTTTTGAACTGCCTTAGAAAATAGACCTCTACGAAGAAACACTCACAGAAACGAATGATTGAGAGATTGTCTCTTTGAAGCAGCAAGTATAATGTAATTGATTATAATTAGTTATAATAGCTTGCTAACAACAATAGGATTTTTCATGATTATTTCTACTCACAGTGCATGGGGATCTAAAGGACATCACTTTATGTGGAAAGCTTCTTGGAACTCAGCCTTTTTCCCTATTTACCATAAAATAAAGAAAATAAGCCCATGGTATAATAAATAGGGCATCACCATCTGTTTCTTCAGAGGTAGTCTTGGTGGTAAGACCTTGCTATACTAACATTGTTTAACAACCTTTCTCATTCCTGTTGAAATGTATTTCTGAGGATCAGTAGCTGATAGCGGAAGCTAACTACACAAAAGCAGCCTCCAGCCATTTGTTTACTCAGTGAGATTTAACAGCATTTGTTTGATGTCATGTCCAAATAAAATAAGGCCTCTTTTTATATAAAAGTTCTGTTTTTATCCATAGTTTATTTTCAGTGTGCTTTGGATGAATTTATTGGTGATGTGCATCACAGTAAAATGATGTGTTTTACAAACACTTAGATTTCACATTATTTAGGCCATAAAACATGATAACACAAATGATAATCATCAAAACTGTATGAGAGATCTAGCATTGCTCAGCTCTATAACTTTTAGCCCAAAGCTGCACCAGCCTAAAAATATTTTGTCCTTTCACTGAGGATCTTCATACTACACGTATATGCAAAGAGATGCTAACTGACGATCAGAGAAGAGCAGATTTTTACTGCTTTGGGGGATGCAGTTTCACTTTTATCCTGAAGGAAGTAGAGTTGAATGCTGCAACCTAAGAGAATGATCCCACCTTGGCACTCTGCCCCCCAGTGATGCTGCAGTTTTCAGAGGCCTCCCTGGCACTACGTACATAGCGGACAAGGGGCAGACTGGAAACAGTGCTTTGGAGAGATCTAGCTGTTCAGTGGGCTGTGTTCAGGACATTCTGTATTAATTGACGATTAATAAACATCTGAGTGTCTTAGTTGTCCATACTAAAAAAGAAAAAAGAGAGGAGAGGATATTGTGAGAAATAAAGACTAGGGCTGTACCTTCAAGAGTGCCTTTTGGAAAATGTTGGTTCAGGATATTGATCACTCAACCTGACTACAGTCACAGATCCAGCTTGTGTTAGGAATTGGCCAAGTAGAGTAATAGAGCTGATTTAAAGATTCCAGTTTATAATGTGAACTGGAATTGTGGTCTCAATTCAGGAAAACTCCTTATGTCTTGTTCCCTGGTAAATGTCTCCTTGATCTGGAATGATGGGCTTATTTTGAACATTAATCTGCAGATGTGATGTGCCAACAACTCCCGTGCCATGTCTGTGCTGGAACAACAGAAACTTACTCTCTCTCTCAATAACCTGAAATTATTCTATGCAGATGTATTAAGAACCTTCTACTCCTGTTTTAGTTTTAGGATTTTTTTGTGTGTGTTTACATTTTAAATAATTTTTTTGCTAGTTATGACTCCAGAGGAAGATAACAAACAGATCTATTCATAGAACTTTAGTTTCAAAACAATTCTCCTGGTATTTGAAACAATCATTAATAAAATTCACTGTCTTGAAAATATTACAGTCTCAAGTTCCTCTTTGAATATATTGTAATCTCTATTTCCTAACACAGCCTAGAAAGAAAAAATATGTTTTAGATATAATTTTCTTCTGGTAGAACTATAATAAAGCCTGTATAGACATAGTGTCCAGTAAATGAATTAGATTTCTATGGTTTTAAAATGGGCCTGTATTTAGCTTTTTGTTTCTACTTAGAAATCAAGTTTCAAAAACCCACAGCAGCAGCTACTGTTCTTTCCCTTAGGGTCTGAACAAGGAAATCCAGTGTTTTCTGGTCGGCAGTAAGAATTCCACTTTGTAATTTGACACTCTTAATTCCACTTCTCTCAAAGGCATTAAAACAAACAAAAAAAAATTAATGGCAGAATAGATTTTCAAATAGTGCAGCATTTGCTAATGCTCATGCACCTTTTGCGATCTTTTGGCATATATGAAGTAAAACCTTTGAAACTTGACCTTTTTCTTGTCAGTTCCTGCTCTTGTCATATATTCTAGTCATGGACATTTCAATGAGAATTTGTGCTGGAGGGTTTCTCTGATTTCAGCCCTGTTATTCCAAACTTCAGAACAATAATGGGAATCAAAGAAGAGCCAAGATCTCCATGTTAGATATATAGCACTACTGTGGCCAGCTGAGCTACTCTGGCTTATACCAATAAGAAGTCGTCTTATGCAGATGTAAAGATATTTGTCTCTTTCCTCTATTTTTAGTTTCTGGACTCATGCAAGCAAGTGGTGGTGGCATACTTCTGCATATTTTCTGTAGCAGTAACAATTGGATCTTTTTATGTTCAAAGTTGCTGAACGCTAGTCAGGCTATAATTTCATTCTGACAGGCTCATTATTTCTCAGTCAGTGTACAACAGTTAAAGCCAGATACACATCTTAAAAACAGACAGTTTTTTGTGAGCAAATTGTGACTGTCCTAACATACTTCTGTCCCAACTCATCCCATGACCACCGGCTGTGATGGTTGTAGAACATGGTTTTCATTTACTGTACAGAGCAAACACATTCCCTTACAGGTTTCCTAGCTGCTGCTTATTTGTCTTTTTGTGATGGTGTAAGAGATGGATTTATTTTTTGTAAAGGCTGTGGACTGTAGGCTAAGGAAGTTATCCAGTTCATTTGGCTGTGTGGTCTCAAGTAGGATTTGTTCAGGTTAATCCTGGTGACAGTATACAGAATCAAAGATTCACAGAACTGTAGGGGTTGGAAGGGACCTCTAGAGATCACAGAGTCCAACCCCCTGCCAAAGCAGCTCCCTAGCCCAGGTTGCACAGGTAGGCATCCAGGCGGGTCTTGAATGTCTCCAGAGAAGGAGACTCCATCACCTCTCTGTGCAGCCTGTGCCAGTGCTCTGTCAATGCACTGTGAAGAAGTTCCCGCACACATTTGTGTGGAACTTTCCGTGCTTTGGTTTGTGGCTGTTTCTCCTTGTTCTGTTGCCACACACTGCTGAGAAGAGTCCAGCCTCATCCCTTTGCCTCTTGCTCCTCAGATATTTACAAACATGGATCAGATCCCCTCTGAGTCTTCTATTTTCAAGGCTGAACAGACCCAGATCTCTCAGCCTTTCCTCATAAGGGAGGTGTTCCACTCCCTTTATCATCTTCATAGCCCTCCAATGGCTTCTTTCAAGGAGATCCCTGTCTATTTTATACTGGAAAGCACAGAACTGGACATAGTACTCCAGGTGAGGCCTCACCAGGGCAGAGTAGAAGGGGAGGATCAACTCCCTTGACCTGCTGTCTATGATCTTTTTAGTGCACCCCAGGATCCCATTGGCCTTCTTGGCCACGAGGGCACACTGCTGGCTCATGGCCAGCCTGTCATCCACCAGGACACCCAAGTCCCTCTCCTCCAAGCTCCTCTCCAGCAGCTCATCCCCCAGCCTGTATCGGTGCATGCAGTTATTCCTCCCTAAGTGCAAGACTCTACACTTGCTCTTGTTAAACCTCATTTGGCTTCTTTCTGCCCCTGATTTCATCAGTAAACATCACTGCTAATTGAGAAAAATGTTAGATAATTTTGAATGAAAGACTTATCAAGTGTGATGAGCTGCAGATTCAGTTGAAACTGAATAAATTTCTGTTAGACCGGTTTATAGTACGAACAAATATAGTAAGGAGAGTGGTGTTAGGAAATCTCTGGTTGCCCTCCTTTGTGCTTTCAATATGTGTGTGCTGCATTTGTGCATCCTTTGTCACTTCTGTAGCTATCCTGTTAGAGATGCTTTCGAAGAGATACTGACTTTGAAACATTTCTTCAGACTAGCATCTACTGTATGCTCATAAGTGGTTCTGAGAAGTCCACTCCTGCAACTAGTACAGTTTTCTTAGGAAATCATAGCAAGGTTTTGGTGAAATCTTACAACTTGAGCTGGAGTACATCCCTATCACCAATGCTTCTGGTATATATATATAGCTCAGATCTAAATCAAAACATGATGTAGAAACTATTTATGTAAATTAGTAAAAAACAAAAACCTGTGCATTTCTGTATGTTTACAATAAGGAGGCTACAAGTATAAATTACAGCACAATAAGTTTATGCTTATTGGAAATTATGTGGGTATTGGTCATTGTCATTCTTGACAGTGGATGTTTTACAGTTGAAATTTATTCACTACTTACAAAGCAGAGAGAGATTTAGAGGAGCGTGTAATTACTACACCCTATTCTTTAGAGATTCACCTCCTTAGACTTTCAGCACTATCTTCTGACATCAGCAGCTGGAAGCTAAGAAAGCTGGCACTAGTATAGGAAAGTGCAGTCTCAATTAATTGTCTGAAACTCATAGTTATGTTCTTTATATTTTGTTAGTTTCTTTCTTGTAGAGTAAGCACGTGAAGCCAGTGCACTTTAGGGGAAAATTCTTTACTCAGAGGTCAGTGAGGCCCTGACACAGGCTGCCCAGAGAAGCTGTGGATGCCCCATCTCTGGAGATGTTCAAGGCCTGGTTGGAGGGAGCCCTGGGCAGCCTGAGCTGGTGGGTGGCAGCCCTGCCAGCATCAGTGGATTAGAACTAGATGAGCTTTAAGGTCCCTTCCAACCTAAGCCAATTCTTTGATTCTATGATTCTATAACACTTCCAAATAGCTATCAATAGCTGTCAAGTTTTTGATGAAGTAAAAAGTAATTTCTAAATTTTTTTACTGAGAAATTGTTAAGAATACAACACTAGCCATACTGTAGATCATCACATGTAACCAGGTGAACAGAACTGCACTTAGCTATTGTAGCTACTTCTTTTTCCCACAGTGTTGTTTTATTTTTTTAAACTTCAAAGTCTCCAAATTCCTCCTGATCAAGGCACTGATATTTTAACAATGTCTTTGTTGTGTACTGCAATCAGACAAGTACTAATCCCCTCAAGGAATCTGGCAGGGCTGTGGGAATCTTCCAGCCATAATTGCATCCCTATCTCAAATGTGATGATACTGTCAGATTCAGCTCAGCTGACAGAATGTGCTATTGGTGTTGAGAGTGGATTATATCAACTTTCTCTATTGACGTATTTGTCTAAGAGACATTCATTTCTGCATTCTTCACCATATCTGGTTCTCTGGTGATGTTTTATTGTTTTATTTTTATTTTTTGTTCTGTTCTGGAAGATGTTCTAGATGTGAAGCATTCTGCACTTAACCAAAGAAGCAATGTAATCTGAAAAACTAAAAGGAAGTGCCAGCAGGAAATCCTGATTATGTAGTTAAATTACTAGTGAAAAAAAAGAGGGGGAAAAATAAAAGATGTCAAATTATAGTCAATGAAACTGAATTTTAATGGATGTACTAATAGGGTAACAAAGACAACTTTCATTTGATTAGTCTGAACATTTAAGATAAAAATAAAGCAACATGAAGATGCTGAGTATGGTACCACTTACTGTAATACCATGTGACCCTGAGTCTGTTATTTACTAACTGAATTGCTTACAACTGCTTTAGCTGAACACTAAGATGTTTACTTGTTTTTGTTTTACAATTTCTAAGTGCAAAGTAATTGCATTGTGAAGCCTTTCTTTTATTTTTTGGGGGGGTGGGGAGCGGGTGGGATGTAAAGAGGGGGCAAATTATATTACAGCTGATAAGTCAAGTGCTTAAAATTCATATTTACTCAGTTTTTGGATCTCTGCCTTAACCCATGAATACCATTGGTTTAAATTGTGAAATGGAGAGTAATCTTAAAAAGGTTTCCCCAAGAACAGGAAAATATTCTTATCTACAATTCTGTGTTTATGCACATCTTTATGTAGCAAATATGAAAGGTAACTGCCATTCATAAAACCTACTAGATCTATGAGCTGCAAAATATTTATTCACTGTATTTGTATTTTGAATGAACAAACTGTCAAGAAATAAAACATGCTGGTTTTTGAAAAAGGGGGAAAGTTTTATTTATTTTAGTTAGAATTGATGAAGGTCAGGTCCTTTATAGACTTGTAGTTAATTTGAAAGGTGAGAAAAATAAGGTCCCTATTTGATTTATTGCATATTCTGTATCTGGACTCACTGGAGTGCACTTGGCCTACAATCAGCTCTGGAAAGATCATTATTTGCCTCTGAGCCAGATGTTTCAATTGAAATCAGATAGTCAAAACCACAAAAATCTAACTTGTTATAAACGGCAACGATTCCAAAAATACTAATCCACAAGACTGGCATATACACAGTAAGCAGAGAACATAAATAAAAGCTGGTGCTGTATACCAAAGAAGTAGTGTAGAGTTTTGTTAATTTTGCCTGTGTTGCATCATTGCAAAACCATGTGCACTTTGCCATGAGAGACTGGTTTTCTTTGTTTGCTGTTCCAAAGCCAGAGGCTGTGTATTAATGGTGGCTTTAATCCTAATTTTTTCTGTGTAGTACATGATCTGAAACTGCTTTATGGAAGTATTTCTTAATGACCTTGTGCTATCATCTCTTCTCTTCATGGAGTGCTCAGAATGGTCATTCTTACTTGAGTGCGTCATTGCTATGCTGTGAATTCTCTGCCAAGCATAATGCTCTCCTCTATGAGAACAAAGAGCTCTATTTTTTTTCCCCAGTTCACTCTATCATTCTTCTTCAGGAATTTCTCCCAGTGTCACCTCAATGATTTATAGCCAAATGTGACTCCCAAGAAAGATCATAACCTGCATTAGTTTTGAAGTTAAGGTATGACTTTTGCTTACCTGTCATTCAGTGACTTTGTAAATTGACAGTAGTTTACATGGTAGAAGGTGAAGTGCCAACCACCCCTGCATGCCTTTTCCTGACATGATTACTTTTCTCTCTCCAGAGTTTTCTCGTTTATACTGATTTTGCACAGAAACCTAGTACTAAATAGGAAAACAGCTGGGAAATAAAAATACAAATTAAAAAATAAACTTCAGAGAAATAGGAGTAGCTGAAAATTACTGTTTTGTTAAAACTAGCTTACATAATAAAATTGTATATCTTAAAGACTTCAGTGGGATAGTTAACAGCTTTATTACTGTGCAGTGACCTGGAATGTACTATTTTGTGGACTATTTGGCTATGATGCCAAGCCAAAAGGTATAGGTAATAGCTAAGTAAAATAGGATGAAATATATGCTCTTTTACTTTGGTCAGTGTGGTATTGCATATCAGAATTTTCTTCACTCACTACGGATCTTCAGGGATGTTCTGGTGCTGATGAAATAACATGCTCTAATGGCTTTGCAACCCACGCAGGGTCAATATATGCCTTTTTTTCTCTGCAATTAATTTCCTCCTTTCCATTTCCTCTTGAGCTTATTAGTCCAGTAATTATTATTGTTAACAATATTTACTTGAAATCAGTTGTAGTATTTCAATTTTCACTTCTTATTTCTTCTTTCCATATTATTCTCAATAATGGCAGTATCCTTGCAAGATCAGTGCCATCTGCAGCTAAATGCAAACACTGGGCTTCCAAGTTATTTTCTTTGATTCTATCTTATCTGTTCAAACAGTGGAAGCGTGAATTCCTGGCAGTAATCACAGTAGTATTTCATTAGTGTTATCTCCAGCTGAGAGTTTTCATTCGTATTTTGATGTGGGTCATCCATCACTTCTTGAAAAGTTAATTTAATTCCTAAAGAGATGAAAAATATAACAATGCAATATAAACTTTTCTGATTGCACACAAAATAATTAAAGACAAAGTGTGACTAGCCTGCACTCCCTTAGCAGCGTATGTGAGGGTCTTTGAGAAGTGGAAGGCTGCTGCTTTAGTGCTTGTAAGGGTGAGAGCCCAGTGATCTTTAATTAAATGTCTTTAATGAGATTATGCATTGTTTCAGTGTATTCAGCAGTCAGAACTGACTGTAAGATTGCAATATGATTATTTGATTATTTTGCAGAGGTAATTCCATTGACATCAGAAAACTGTACTGTCAATGAACATACACAAATTCAAACTAATGGCCTATAAGAGAAGTTTAAACCCCTTGTAGAGATATTTACTATCCAGATCATTTCAAGAAATCTTTTTCCAAGACAGCAATCAATACATTTCAGAGACAAAGATGCAAAAGTTGAGATTTTATAACATAGTGAAGAGAATCCTGAGCAAAATTCCCCAATAGATCTCCCATGCTAGCATAAACAGATAGGCACCTGAAAGGTATGTAATATATAAGATGAAAGAAATTCTTATGGAAATGCCAGTTGTCTTGTTAAAGGAAAAACAAATGTAGTGAGCAGTATGTATTTCAGCACAGGGCTGGATCTCTTTAAAAGTTTAGCAGACAGTAGTCCAGAATCCTCAATGTCTAGACCAGAAAAGGCTAGTCTAGCTATTTAGGTCTCAGTTATTTATATTGGGGCTGATTTTCACATTCTATACATTTTACGTAGAGATCTTATATCAAACAGAGTGATGGATTCAGTTTTCAGTGAATAACTGGAGAAAGGCAATTCTCTGTACAAGGAAATGTCATAAATCCTAATTATCAAGTTACTTCACCAGGGCTTTATTAGTCATTAAAACTGTTCTGGAAGTTTGTTATAGCCAGTGTCCTGGTCAGCATAACACTTCATTGCTATAACACAGTAACTTCAATTAGATGGAATTTAAAAATGAAAGACTAATGAACATTTTGTGGTTTACTAACAAATACAGGCTTTTATTAAGCAGAAACAGTTACAGTTTTCCTTAATAGAAATGGAATTTTTAAATGGAAAGGCACAATACTTTCAAAGGACCTTCATGTAGCAATTTGCTCTACGCAAAACTCAATTCATGCTCTAATATGTTCAGTTAAAATACGGAGTTTTTGCATTAGCTTTGCTTTACAGTATTATCCAAAGGGGAATTCTATCACTTTGTCATTAATTTCAAGTACCTAACAATTATAAATGTGCTGACACAACATCTTTTCCTGGATATTTTTGAGCTATGTGAACAATTTCTGTGGTTATATGTTTTCTTCAAAATAATACATAACTGGTAAGTTGGTTTGATATTTTTAAGCAAATGATTGTTCACTTTCTCAAGTTTCTTTAGTCTGTGCTATTTACAAAAAGGTCTAATGTTTAGCCTACTGTCTTAAACTAAGTGTTTTCTGCTGCACTGGCCAATAAAACCTCCTCGTTACAGAAGCTTTTGCATTATTAAAGTATCATATGCAAACCTCTTTGTACATTTTCTATTATGATCTCTGTTAAAAGTCAGAATGGCCAAAGGGAGCTAATAGGTTTAATAGGTTTAATTTCACAGTTTCAGTGAAATTGCTACTTCCTCATGACTGTTACCAATGATTGATGGAAGAAAAGCCTGCTGATGTGAGTCAGCGTTGGAGTCGATAAATAGACCGTATCAAAAATTGGATGCAAATTTAAAAGGTATTCTCCTGATTACTTTTCAAATCTTTTCTTCTAGCAAGATCAGTTTCTCCCAAGTCATATAGACTTGCTCCTGTGCTTTGAAATATCGTTCCAAAATGATGATGTGCTGAGATATGCTGTCATTTGCCCCCAGGCTGCATAGTACATATGAATCTCTTTAATCTGGTATGTCAGATTATTAGTTGAGTGAGGCCATAAACATGAATGTGATTTTGCCCCACACAGTAAGAGGGATGAGTTAATGGTATTGCTGGCCTTTCCCTCAAGTGAGTTGCTCTGACCCGTAACATCATTTTCAATTAATACTTTATGTTTGTTGCAGGTATTTAAGAACTGAAACTGTCTCAATGTTGTTTTCTTTTAAGTATGCATTCAATACTAACTGCTCTCTGGAAAAATGAAGTACATTCTCTTCATTTCAATGAATATGGGTTGGATGGTATGTCCTCAGAAAGTTCATTTTTTAAATCTTGAGTATTATCTAATAGTTTGTAGACAGTTCTGAATATGTGGAAAAAAACTTTTTTCTCAGGAAAGTTGAATTTAAACACAGAGCAGCCCTTTCTGCATAATTTTTTTTCTGTTTATTTTCAGAGTTCTGGTTTAACCAAAACAAAAAAGTCTTGGCAAAAGCCCTAGAATGCATGCTTACTGATCTAACTTTACTGTCAATAAGATTCAAAACATAAAGAAAATGTTTCTGAGGAAAGAAAAGATCAAGATGAAAGTGTGATTCAAGACAGAGTAAATAAGGAGCTAACAGATCAAGCCTGCTATGTAGTTTCATTTAGGAAATGGATGTAATCATTTCATATTATTAATATTGAGATGAAACAAGGGTTTTAATACAGTAGTGACTAGCACAGGAAAAGGAAATAGAGTAAAACTAGAGCGATGTGAGACAAGCAAGGGAAAAGATTCCAAAAGCAACATAAGGCACTGCATTACAGATAGCTGACAACTAAAGAAAAAGAGGATGAAATACACATTCAGACCTCCAGACTGGAAAACATCATTATATCTTCTGTGAGAACAGTATTATTAGAGCATGAGGTGTGGAAACTGTACTTGGGATAGTTTAGAGTACAAACAAAACAAAGAAAGGGAATCCAACAAAAAGCAATAGGGATCATTTTTCTGCCTTTCCATTCTGGCAATGCGATGGTCAGTGTATATAATCCTGAGGTCCCAGGCACTGTCCATCTGTGGATGTGGGGCTGGGGATTAGTTTGAAAGCAGCACAAACAGATGGTGAGAGCAGTCAGTCTCTGTAAACTGGTTTTGCATAGGTCTGGGTTTCACTAATGCTCCATCTGAATGTAGCATAGAAAGGCTCAGTGGAGGACTCCTGGTGGAGTTCTTCTGTAGTCAGGGTTGCTCACTGGAATCCATTTTTATTCCAAAAGAATGTTTCAGTTATTCTTGAGCTGGAGTTGTGCAGCAAGAAGCCTGTTTTATTGAATTTCTCAGGCAGTTTGGATGACCCTTCCAATTCTTCTGTGATTCCTTGAAATTATAAATTACTTTGAAAAACTTGACAGTGTTATAATCTTTGAGATTTTCCTATTTCTAGTGATGTTACAAGTGACAAATGAAAAATACTAAATAATTTTGAGATATATAATTACAAATAGCACTAGACTGTATCCTTTTATAATTTGTAACACAGCCAGTAGAGCTATAGGATATTTTGGACAAAGTCCTAGAAAATGCCTCATTTGTGATAAATAATCTAGTAGTTGAAGAACATATCAAAGTTGCTTTTTCCAACTGGATGTATGAGTAGATAGGGTAATTTCAAATATTATATGCATAGTATCTTCCTCAAGATTATTAAATCTATTTGACTTTGTATGTTTTCTCTGAGTGCTCCTTAGGACATGAAAAGAGATTTCAAGACATTAGAAGAAAAACAGATTAGCATAGCTGAGTATTAATGTGGGAATTTCAATAGATGAATGTCATATTTAAAACTCAGCCTCTTTAATTATTCATGCCTAATGGATGCTGCAGTTTGTTCAGTAGAAAGAATACTGATAATTTAAATTCCCATGAATTACTGGCTCAAAGTGCTCTTAAAAATATTCTTTGACCTAAAGCCCCAAATTATGGCTAAGGAGATAAAGCAGCTGTTACTGCTGTTGTGTCAGGCAGCACTTATTTGGCTAGACAGTTTTGTTCATACTTCTTACAATAATATGTGTTTCAAAAATACAGATTAGACATAGTTATAAATCTGAATCCCTTCAAGTGAACATGTCTGCAATCAATTACAGCCCCCTTAAAAAACAGTGGTGGATTCTTGCTTGCAAAAAAACTGTCTGAGGCCCAAATTAGTTCAACAGTTACTGTACCCAAAACACTGAGCTTGGTACAAAGTTGGAATGTGAGTCCAGAATACCCAACCAGGGACAAAGATACCTCTTGTCACCCACCAAAGACCTTCATTTCTTGTGACGTTTCCTCCTTTTTGGCTGTCTCAGTCTTCAAGACATTCAATTTTAACTGACCTTATTCTTACAAATTTGTTTTTATTTTAATCAGTGCATAGCATTGCCTTGCATGCTCTGCATGTCTGGAAGAGTATCCTAATCACCCAGGGAATCTCTAAGCAGCTCTGTCCTTTGTTCCATTTACTTATTCCTGATATCAAAATAATGCCCATGCAATTAAATACATTTTCTTAATGTAACAGTGGACAGAGTTGCCCCAGACTTCTTTCTTTGTGGAGACAAAAGTCTCATGTAATCTCTCTGGGTATTTTTGAGATAAGCCATCATGTCAAAATCAGCACAGTCAAAGATGGCTCTGGGCTTTCCTTTGAAGTCTTCCCCTCATTTCCTCTCTCACAGCAGACAACATCTCCATGCTTTCTGACACTCAACATGGATCTCCTCCTCGGTCCTCACGTGCAGATAGGCTAAATAGCACACTGATTCTCTTTAATATCTTTGAGATATTTTTCTATCTGTCTATGACTAAAATTCTTTATTTTATTTTTGACTCATCTAAAAACTCCACGTCTCTGTCACTTGATGTATGGATTCCATATGATACTGCTGTTATTCACTCAGGATGGGTGGGTATTTTTATTGAATTTAAACTTAAGTTGCTGATTTTGAATGTCCTTTCCAGCTTAACCATGGGCCTTTTTAGTCTCTACCAAAATGTCCACTGCATTATGAATTATCTGTGATAATACACTCAGCCCCTCCACAATTTTTTTTTTAACATTTTTGCCAAAAATGCTGATCAGTAGTTGTTACTGTTATTTAGTTCTCAGTGTCTTTCTGTTTGTCTGAACTAGGCACTGGCATCCTTGTCTGATTTGCTTAGAAGTAATAAAAATGTTTCTGGCCAGAAGGCCATCATTTCACTCTGTTTGTAATACAGTGTGAGTCTGATCCCGACCAAGATTCCTGCAAGCTACGGTAAAGCAAGTTTAACAGATGGGTTTCCCAGTCTTGGATTCTTCAAGTGACTCTTTTTGGCCCTACTGTCACTAGTTACTGAGCAGAGTGGTGAGATTATTTTCTGTAACACCATATGCTAGTTGACTCTAGAAGGATGATGTCAAAACTAAGTGCTTCCAGGAAACAAGATTTCTGAAGTTGTAAACAAAAGTAAGTGTTACATGAGAAAGATAACAAGTAAATGTTTTACGTCTTACTTTACTTCAGGGGGTGAAATATAAACAAACCATAGCAGAGTAACATCCATGCCCTCACTGTGCTCCTGATTTCTCAGCTCTTACAAAGTTGGGTCATCTCTTCTGTGTACTTCCCACCAGTTTTTGTCTCTTCTGCTTTTTTTCTCTTCAACTCATACAGCTCACATTAGAGTTCTCAGGACTAGTTTAGTCTGTGACATTGTTCTTCCAAGCACTGATTGTTATGTTCCTCTGACAAAATTATTGCTATATGTGTCTGTACTCAGACCACTTACTTCACTAGTATGTTCCATTTTTTCCTACTGTCCCACAGCAGTAAGGTTTTGGAGCTTCAGACACTAGAAACAAGCAATCAGACACCGCAGGCAAACAAAACAAAACCAACAAAAGAATCAGGTAAGTAATTAAAACCAGGGTTAATTTGTAGTATACGTACACCTGAAGCTTATAAAGTTAAGAGTGATTTCCTCTTTAGTGTAACTGCTTCTAATTGCAGTGCGCATACACGATATTCCCTTTTTTCATTTTTAGCTTTTCGTAGGCACCATATAGACATTTTTTGTATCTTCTCCAATATTTTTAATAGTTTCCAGTGACTGTTCACAGAGCTCAGTTAGAGCTTCATTCTGAGCCAAAGAGTGTTGGTCTGCTTTCCAACCTATGTGCTATTTCCTGGCTGTTTGGATGTAGCAGCCTTTTTGGTCGTACTTTCTGCTATCCTGTTTTGTCTGCCCTGTCTATGTTCTATTCTTATAACCTTCAGAAAATGTTTTTGGGCCATATCCAAGGCTGTATTTGTTCAGGTGAACTTCAGGAAATTTCAGGGTGAAATAATCCTTCACTCTAATAGTCTGTGGAGAATTTAAATAGATCAGTCAGAATGATGTCAGGTATTGCTATCTGGGGTTGTCAGTAAACCAGTGTTTAGGGAGGAAAACTGTCTAAACAGATGCATGCCTGTGAAGTTAATACTTGGGAAGACCTATGAGTGAGAGGAAAAAACATTATATCATCTTTTCCATCCAATATATTACTTAATCCAAAGTGTGCTTGTTTGACATCTCTGTTTCCTGTTTGTATAATGCATATGTGCAAAGTTCTGGTGACGAATAATCTGTGCTGTTGTGTTTCAGATAATCAAAATAAAAATGTTTAGAACTGCACATCAAAGATAACATTATTGTTAGTTAGTGTTAAAACCCTGGTACATCAGTAGGAGGAATTAACGAGTTTCTCACACCAATTCTGTTCAAATTGAAACAGAATACTGCCCTGACATCTTTCTGAGCCCCAGACCTCAGCAGGATGCACAAACGTGGTATCAGTGGCCCCACAGTGATGCTGGAGTGCTGCTCCCCATCTCCCAAGGAAATCTACCTGTGTGGCAGCTTTTCTTGAACCCCAGCCTTGATCAGCTTGACAGCGGAACACCCTGCTGGCCACAAAAGGTTCTCCATCCAGGACAGTGTGGTAAATTTAAGTGTAGCTGTCGGTTCTGATGACTAGACAACACCTAGACTGGGCTGAACTGTCTGACAACCCAAACTGAAATGTTCTGAGTCATGGCTGCCCTTTGTACGGGTTACCATTTTCTGAATATTGAGTGCCACCAGTTGTACCGGAATGCCATGGCCCCAAACTGCCAGAGTTCAAGCAGTATCTGGACACCACTCTCAGACATAGGGTTTGAAATTGGGATAGTCTTGTGTGGAGATAGGAACTGGACACGATGGGCCTTGTGGGTTCCTTCCAGCCTAGAATGTTCTGTGGTTCTATGACTTTGTTAGTAATTATTTATCAACACAGGCGCTAGATGATTGCAGGGCTTCATTACTGTGTGGATGCCTTGTTAAATAGCATGTTTGGATGTTTTCTCTGCTCCTGCTCTCTCCCTTCAGGATGTAGGGAGTAGGTGCTACTTGCTTTAGCATTTGTGCTTTCAGACTCCATCACTCCAGTTGCAGAGCTGTGAGGTTTCAGGCCTGCTGGGTCATTGTAGGCTGCACTGGCGGATCCTGGCAGGGAAGCTGTCTCCATTCGTCCTGGAGAGGACACTGTGCCTGCACTCTGCCTTCTGTGAGAACTGGAGTCTCTTCTCCCTCTCTTCTTCAAACACTCAATTCTATTCTAAAGGCAATAAAGAAGGAGAAAGGGGCTGCTGCCAGCATTGGGCCCACTGCCACAACAACCATCACAATAGCCCTCCTTATCCCTTCTGTACATGGTGGGGTGTGGTTTGGATACACAGGGAACTTCATGAATATAATAGGGACTGAATGACGATTTCCTTACTATATGGGTAATCCATATTAAATTAAAAGGCACTTAATCTTTTTAGGAGTTAATAGATGATCAGCAATGAAAAAGAGATCTGATCTTTGCTACAAGAACATTTGCAATGCTGCTTTTATACTCCCAGTTCATGTTACTGATGGGCTCTCATGGCTCCAGTGTGTCCTTTTGGAAAGCTATGGGGCATCTAACTCTTTGGGAAAGTGCTTTGGTCCAAAAGTGGTAGAGGCATCCCTTGAAGAGAGCAGCTCAAAATGCACTTAGACTCTGGAATGTGAAATGTCTTGGAGCTTTTGCAAATTAATGCATCTATCGCATTCATTTTGTATTATCAAGTAACATTGCAAGTGCTCTGTTTGTTTGAAGTCTCTAGGGTAAAAATATTCTTTAAACAGATGTTTATTTTTGGACAGGCCTGTTGAGTTGTCTCCTATTGTATGTTAAAACAGCTACTGGAGGTCACAGAGAGTTCAGCTTCTGAAAGACACCCTTATTTTGTTAAAAGTGAATCTTTGGAGTCTTTAATAGAACAACAAAGAATATACTTTTATTAAATGACTTTTTATTAAAAGCGTTGCAGTTGATTAATAAGGAAAGGGTAAACGTAGTGTAAGGATGCAAGTGTGAGCAATAAACATGGGAAAGCACAGAAACACGTTCTATTTTCTTACCTGCAAATGTTTTAATGTTTCCTCTACATGAACGTCTTGTTTGTCGATGCTTGTTTCTTCCTCCTAACTCTATGCACTTAAAACACATTCGTTGGGTTTTGCTGTTTTGAGGAGCAGGGGCCCAGCAGCTGGACCTGGTCAGGGCTTTTTACCTCCTGCAGAAGCCCTGGGAGCCCTGGCTGCTGGCAGGGCCATGCACAGGTTGGCATGCTGCAGGGAGAAGGAATTTAGCTCCCCAGCATGGCTTCTACAGATGCACTGCCCAGATAGTGGCATAGAACGAGCTTGCAGTCATGAGCACACAGCATACCATGAGCCACTGCAAATCAAGTCTTACACCAGTGCAGCAGCTTGTTTATCTCCCTGAGATACCCAGAGTGATTTATTTTATTTACCCATTTAGTGGCTGGACTATCTCTTAAAAATGCCAGCTCCATTCTCACAAGTGAGGCTTCTGGGTGAGGTTGGACACCTGTCATGCACTTGAAGCAATCAGTGTACGTATGGGCACAAGGGCAGGAGCAGCACAGGCCTGTGGGGACGTGCCTGAGCCTGAGAAGATTCTCTCTGCAGATGTTCATGGATCACTGCTCCCAGACACATGGGCACTCAGAACCAGGCATCTCACAGCACTTTCAATTACGAAATTCTTGAAAAGCTGGTACCACTGAGTGCTTCCTTGGAACTGGTAGAATATTAATAGGGATTTTACAGGGAGACTGATGGGAGATTATTACTTCTGAGGGGGAAAAGATTCCAGGAAAAAAAAGTAATAATAATGAAGGCAGATGCCTTGCAGACAATTTGAGGTGCTTTTTTTTGCAGTGGAAACTGTATAATAAATAACTGCTTTTTTTTCCTTTCCTTTCCTTTTTTTTTTTTTTTTTTTTTTCTCAGTCCAATCAAGGAGGAATGTGTGGAAGCGGGAGTTCAGCATTCCCACTTTGTAGCTTGTCCTCTAAGACAAGGTCGAGTAGGGCTGTTTGAGAGTAATGGCTGTTTCTATTAGAGCAGCAATTGTACTGTACGGCTGTCTACTGCTCAGCTGCTGTTACCTACAGCTACTGCGGAGCTATTGTACTGTTTACCTATTGTAACATACAGCTATAGTAACCGACAGCTCCTGTAACAGTTGTTCTTACTACGGCGAAGAGCAGCGGGCGGTGGATGGGGGCTCGGCTCTATCCCTCTAGCAGCGGAGGCCCCGCAAGACTTCGGCGTCCGCCGCCGTCCGTGGACCGTTCCCAGCGGCGCTGCCCTTTGACTGCCGCTCCGGGACGGACTCGAGGGGCCCCGCGGTGCCGCTGCACCCCCGACCGCCCGCAGCACCGCCCCGCGTCGCGTCCCGTCCCGCAGCCCGGGGCGGAGAGGCGGCTGTCGTGGGCAGGGCAGAGGCTCCGCGTCCCTCCCCCCGCCGCACTCCCTCCCTCCGGCTGGGGGCGGCCGGGTCGGCTCTCGCTGGGTTCCCATTCCTCCTCCCTCGGTGCATGGTGGAGGCGGGAGCGGGGCAGGGTGAGCCCGGCGCGGCGCGGCGCGGGCCGGAGGCGGCGGGTGCGGAGCGGAGCCGCAGCGTGCAGGAGGCGCCGGGGAGCGGGCGCCACTCGCAAGAGGTGAGGCGGCGGCGCCGAAGTTGTGCGAGAGAGAGGGAGGGAGAGAGCGAACAGGAGGAAGAGAGAGAACGGAGCGCTGGGAGCGCTCCATTCATTGCCCGAGCGCCGGCTGGGCGGCAGCCACGGGACGGGACGGGACGCAGCGGAAGCCAGCCGGTGCCCGCATCGCTCGGAGAAGTGATGGGGCCAGGGGGCTCCTGCTCGCCCCATCCCCTCCGTTCCCGCGGCGGGGAGGCGGAAGCTCTTCCTCGGGGCTCGGGGTGCCTCGGCCGGGGCGGGAGGGCCCTGGGATCGCGGGGCCCCTGGTTCCGTGCGGGGCGGGATGCGGGCGGGCTCCTCTGCGCCCGTACGCACCCGCAGGAGGTGCCGGGCGATGGCGAGCCCCCGCCTCGCCGCGAGGAAAGGTGAGGTTCGTCACGGCTGCTCAGAGCTCCTCCGAACGTGCTCTTGCTTCCCCTCACCTCTCTTCCCTCTGCTTTTGAGGGGTCTGGGTGGGGTTTTGTTTCTTGGGAGCTTTTTGGAAGGGGAAACCAGGGCGCAGCGCGCGTGTCGGTAGAGATCTGTTGGATTGTTTCCGTCGTGTGGAAGGCGTGAGCGCGCTCGTGCGGTCCCAGGGCGGTTAGCCGAGTGCTGTGCCAAGTGCACGGCCTCTGGTACCGGTACCGGAGGACCGGGAGCTGCCCGCAGTCGGCGGTCCCGCTGAGAGCTGGGTTGTGAGAGGTAACGAAAGAATAAAAAGCTCAGGCTGACCTCATCTGGAAGGAAACGCTGTGTGTGTTAATTAAAAGGTAGGACATTGTTAGGAAAACATCCCTAGGCACAATTACAGATTCCTTAATGAAAATGCCAGCTCCGTCCCAGTCTTGCTCTGGGTTCTGGCCATGTGAGCGCACACCTGCAGAGAGCCCTCTTGTTTTTTCGGTCACAGAAACCTCACAGGGGCCTGAGGATCTGCTATGCACAAAGCTTGGTTTGTTAGAAAGTGGCGCTAAAGTCAATATTCCAGTCAGTTCTTCTGAACAATACGTGCTACATAAGTGTAATCCTAGTTAATACATGGCATTTTATTGAGTATTTTTCCTTCTCTACCCTTTATTAATGCAGAGTGCAGGCAGACCACCCATCCCTGATGAGCGCGTTTCATCTCAGACAGTTCCATGGCATTGTAACTCCATTTCCATTGTGTTTGATGGCAGTGGCCACTGTGACTTCAGTCACATTGTTGCTTTCTTCACAGTTTTCTCTGTCCAGGTGATGGTGTGGTTTTAGTAAGTGGTTAGGAAATTGCCCACTCTACCTTTTTCATAGTTAATCATCTGTTTTTATTAAGCATTCTGGGAAATGCTAGGGTGATAGTGTACCTGCATGTTGGGTAAGTAACAGTATTGAGTCGTTTGTTTTCAAGAGCTTATCAGGATTTTTGAGCAGGAATGTTATATTCCTTTTGTTCTTACTTGTTTGTAGGGCTTTCCTGTGCATCGCCTCGTCTTAGCACCCCTGATTGTGCTCTTTTGTTATGTCTGGGTCAGGATTGCTGTGCCTGTGCTGTTGCTGCAGCCTGCAACTGTGTACAGTGCTTATGGTGGAGAGTGCTCTGGCCAAAAGGGACTGCGGGTGCTGTGCTGCAGGCAGTCAGGCCGGCAGAGCCTGGTAGCTGCCCCAGGATAGGGGCCTGGTTTTGTTTTGTATACTGTGGCAGCACAGACACATTAAAAAAAATAATAATAATCTTGAGATGGGAAGAAGGATTAATGATTGTTCTGAGTGATGTGAGTGGTGTGAAGAATACAGCCGCTGTTCTCAGCCCAGTAGGGTGGCTTCCAGTAGAAGTAAAGTGGTGGTCACAACTGGGAACATGGCTACTCAGTCCATCCCTAAACTCAGCAGGCTCCTAGTTGTCCATGGGAGAAACAACAAGTCTGTGAAATTCCGTTCTTCATCATCTTCAAGCCAACTCATTGCAAGGCAGGAGGAAGAGTAAGAAAACCCTTTGTATAAGACCAGCCCCATCAGAGGACTGTGTGCTAGCACATACTGTTCTTCTGGGCTGCCCATCCTCTCCACCCAGCCCGCAGGCAGGGAGCTAGTTCTCAGCTGCTGAGCTGCCAACTGGCAATGCAAGGAGCTCTTGCATCCCTGTCTTTCCCAGCCTCCCTTCACCTAGAGCACTTCCCACTTTTTCCTTTCGTTGAGGAACCCATCATTGGGTTGTCAGTATTTATAACCCATGTGGGAGAGGGGGCAGAGGTGGTGAGTGACTGGAAGGCACTGCTGACTCTCAGAAGCCTTTGGTGGTGTGGAGATACTTGCTGATGTGATTATAGCTGACAGGTATGGTAAGCTTTGATTGGTCCATTTCCACTTTCTGGTTTTCCAGTTTTCACAAGAATTGATGGGATTTTCCCAGGTCACATTGCCTAAGGTCTTCACTATAAACGTTGAACTAAAACGATGTGTTATTCCAAAATGAGCGCGTTAACTACAGGTGAACCAGAATTAAACTGAACACAGGGCTTTGGTAAGGAAAAAAATCTGTGTTGTTATTATTGCCTTCTTACCTTGCTGGGGAGGTGTGGTCATGTATGCTGAAAGCTGTGTAAAGAACGGTTCTAGTATTTTATTTTTAAGCAGTCTTTTGATTAAAGCAGATAATTCTGGTCATTTTCATGTTATGCTATTGAATGTAGTTAATGCGTTTTGGAAAATATTTTACTGCTGACTTGAGGTCTTTTTCTTAATTACTTTTTTTTTTTTTTTTGTCAGCCTGTTTAGACTCTAGGAGGTCAGACAAAGATCACAGATAAGCAGTTTAACACTGGTTAATCAGAGAATAGAATAATCAATTTTCCTAGATGTGTTTTTCTAGAGGAAAGTCTTGTGGAAGTCAATTCCAAAGAAAACAAATCCACAATGGAGAAGTAATTAAGATACAAATTTGCTGCAAAAGTCAAGTAAATGACCCAAAATATAATAAATCTATCTGATCATATCAGGAATATATGTGAAATTCTGAACTTGGGGAACAGTGTAGTAATTGGGCAATTACCTTTTTCATGACCAAGCACAATATATCACAGAAGATTGCTGGAGACAGCTATGCAGTTGACATGATCACAAGAACCCAGTAAATGTAAAACATAAGTAAAAAGTAGATCAGTCTGTCACTGAGGATTCATTTATCTAGTTTTCATTGTCTCCTTGTCCTTGTAGTCATACTGATTTTGGGGCTCTGTGGTCACATTAGAAGTGAGTTCTTCAAGGGACAATCTGGGACGTTTAAACATACCAGCACAAGTGGAGTGCTGCAGCAATATTTTGGCCTGGAAGCACTTCTTATTTACGTTGTTTTGAATATTGTTGGTTAGATTATTTTGTTTTTGAGGATTTAAGGTCCCTGGTGAGAGCATGGAAACTAAATGATAAACTAAGAAAGTAAAATACTGTAGAAGGAGAAAAAAAGCTGTCTTAGAGAAAGCGTTGTCTCAGGTAGCTGGAACACAATATAACTGTAAGGTGTAACTGAACCTCAGCGCACATGGAAACGGGACGTAAAGCTGATCTTCTGATCTTTTCATTTTCACCTCTAAAGTTACAGCTTATAGCTTAACTCATAGCTTACAGTGCTATGAAAGGACTAACAAAATCATTTTGCCTAAGCATCTGTCTAGCTTCCTTCATTATTGATGTTAATGCCCATTTCAAATCATTTTGCCTTAATAACATCTTACGACCTTAAAGACTGGAGCTATAGTTATATTCATATTTTATGCAGGGTATTTGTAGTTTTGTCTGTGGAAATGTCTGGTTTTTAAATTAGCATTAGAGGTCATTAATTGGCCTTCATTTTGGGAACGCTTTATGTTGCATACTTTGTATATGCTCTCATGCATCATTTAGGACAATACACCATTAACAATAGTAGTGCTGTTACTTTGTTTCAAGTGAGTAACAGTAAGTTTTGTAGATAAAATCATTTAATGGGCTTTAATAGTACAGTTGATACTTATTTTAAAATGTCTGTGTGTTATTGGCCCTTTCATCTTGCAAGATTTTTTGATCTTGAGTAGGTTTTTCTGTTGCAACTCTCTGGAATTATTTTTTTCTGAGTGTACTTCTAATAGAAATGGTGAACATCTTAATTTTCTTAACTATGACTTGAATGTCATCAGGACTGAAATGCGTGGTTTATTAAAAGCCATAGAGATTTTCAAGGAGCTTCATTCACGTGGTGTGACTTCTCAAGGAAGCTGGAATTTTCTTAAGGTAGCTGTGGCATTAGTTCAGCTTCCAGCATAATCCCCTAAACACATTTGGAAAGAATCACCTGTGATGTTAGAGGATAAATTCAGACTCTGTGTTTGATCTGTTGAGATCGCAGATAGGGTGCCTGTTGGTGCCATCTGTGTTTACAGATTTTACAACAGAATTCACCAGGAGGGTTCTGTAGGCCAAGAAGGTTTACATAGGTCAGTGAATTGCAGTGTACATCAGGGTCATTGTAAGCAGGTCTTTTTTTCAGAGTCTGCACTGGGCCTTCTTTCTCAAAAATGGACTACCTCACTAAAATTGCTGTTGGTGCTGAGGCACCAGTTTTACATGCTGCAAAACACATCTGAGAGAAGTTCTACTTTAATGGCTATGTGCCTTTGTTATGGTCTTTTAGCATGTGCGTATTCCTTTGATGTGTCCTGCACAGATAGGCTGTGTGTTAACTTTAAAATTGTTATATTTGAGGATTTGTTTATTTGCTTTTAAAAAATTATTTTAACCTACAAATTCAACAGCAAGTAGTAGGTGGAACTTGGTGTGATAATGAAAATACAGTTTTATGTGTAAGAGAAAGTTTCAGGCAATGTTGTCACCTGCCTGCTTTCTTTATCTCTTTATCTGTGCATTGATTTTTCTCATGACAGTGCTGTTCTGGTATGGCTTATCTTTCAAGAGTTAACTAAGTTCTCATTTTTCTCTCTGTTTTAGGTTTTCTTTAAGCTACCAATAGACACTGTACCTGACAGCCGGGGTGCAAGATTTTCCACAGACTGCCCAGCTGATTGCTCTGTTTCGATGCTAGATAATTGAGTAGAGGTAGTCAGTTTGCAGAAATGTGCATGAGGTTTGTGTTGTGCATGCATGTTTATTCAGACATTAGTTGTGATCATGACTGCATAAAATCAGTGTAATTACCTTCATCCAAACTTTATGCCAAACTGACCCAGACCACATTCCATGACAGCCCTGACAAACTGAATTAGAGTTTGCTTTTCATCGCAGCCAGATTTGGAGAACTGAAATGTCTTGAGTTTGCTTAGTGTAAGAATGGCACACGTTAACGTGAAAGAGTGAAAGTTTAGACTAAAACAGCACCTTAGGAATATTCTGATTCACTGATGTGTGACCAGCCTGTTTTGACAGAATTTGTGTTGTTTTCCTATTGTGTGTTGTACATGTTGCACAGAAAATAGACAGTCTATTACTATCAGAATGTTGCACATGTCTGGGCATAGTATGCATCTGCTTCCAATCTGTGTTTGAAAAGAATGTTACCAAATGAGAGTCCTCACTTTTGGTGCAATTCATCCAGCTCTTGGCTGCTCTTAGGCTTCCTTTCTTTCTACAAGCTTCTTGGGTATAGTCAATGTGAGGATCTAGATGAATAGTTTGTGTGTGAGCAGGCTACTTCTTACCTATTTTCCAAGGCACGAGGGAAGAAATTGTTCTACTCTGCCATGGTGCAGTCTGTTTGAGCACTGGGTGCAGTTCAGGGTGCCACAGTTTAAGGAAATAAAACTATTAGACAAGGTCTGAAGCAGGGTTGTGAAGGTAAAGTTTAGATAGCAAAATGTATGAGGAGCAGCTGAGGCCCCTGGGTGCGCTCAGCACAGAGCAGAGGAGCTATGGGGAGGCCTGATGGTGGCTGCAGCTCTCACAGGGAGTGGAGGGCAGCGCTGAGCTCTGCTCTGTGTGACAACAACAGGGCTCGAGGGAACGGCATGGAGCTGTGCCAGGGGAGGGCAGCTGGGGGTTAGGGACAGGGTCTGCACCACAGGGTGGTGGATGTGGAGCAGGCTGCCCAGGGCGTGGTCACAGCCTTAAGCTGCTGGAGTTCAAGGAGCATTTGGATGACACTCTCAGACATATGGTTTGAATTTTGGATAGTCTTGCGTGGAGCCCAGGCTTGGACTCAGTCCTTGTGGGTCCCTTCCAGCTTGGGATGTTCTGTGATTATATGAAATGATCCTAAAAAAAACAGGACAGGAAGAATCCTTCTGAATTCATCCACTCCATTCATCTGCCTCCAGTTAGGATCATCTAGATCTGTCTTACGTGACTTGTTACCCCAGCAGTCTCCCTTATATCAGCTTGCCGTGAGGAATTTTCTTTTCATGTTATCAAATTAATTCGTTTCTTATTGTAATTTTACACCATCCTGCATCTGTCTGGGACAGAGAAAACAGCTGTTTTTTCATCTTAGAGTGTTTTTATTAGATTTACTTCTTACTTTTCATAGCCTACTTTTCTTCGAGCTCAGTTATTTCACCTCAGAAGTACTTTTTTCTTGTACCTTGGTTATTTTTGTTACTTTTCCTGAGTTATCTTTCATCACCTCACATTTATTTTGAAGTTTTCTGTCCAGATTAGGACTCTGTTAACCTTGGGTTTTATTAATGTTGTTGAATAAGATAGAATGGGATCCTCTTCATGCTTGCTAATACAACGCTTGTCTCTTTTTTTTTTTTTTTTTTTTTTTTTTGCAGCGCTGTAACTCTTTTTCACGTTCAGGCAGATCCTTGTCCCAGCTTGAGGGTTATAAGACATCCTTCTCACTCTTTGTTTTACTGCATATTAGTTCTGCCTGACTAGCATTTTGCACATATTCTCGCTGAAGGTAATAGTTTCTCAAGGCATTCCTCAAGTTTGTCATTTTGAATTCTGAACTCTTCCTCTAACCAACTTAATACCTTCTCTGGATTAATATTGTCTGCTAATACAGTTGGTTAATTTTTCAGCATCTGTATGGTTTTGGCAGATGTTTTTTGGGAACCTTACCTTAAAAAAAGGAAGACATTTTTAACTAAGTTTCTTTT
This sequence comes from Callipepla californica brunnescens, assembly GCA_023055505.1. Classification (NCBI taxonomy): domain Eukaryota; kingdom Metazoa; phylum Chordata; class Aves; order Galliformes; family Odontophoridae; genus Callipepla; species Callipepla californica. The sequence continues at coordinate 3,015,630 of JALIRH010000052.1, read as the reverse complement.
TTTCCCAATTGTAATGATCCTTTCATGAAAAGGAAGTGCCCTTCCATTAAGAGATATTTTCCTAGTAGTGTGTTTTAGCCAAAAGTATTGGAGAATCTGAGGAATGAAAAATTGACTTCTTATGATCCTGTAGGTTGGGAAAAGCAATTTGAGCAGATGTTAGTGCTCAGAGAGAACCTCCTTTTCCTCAAGTCTTAAAGTTAGCTTACAGGTGATGGAGACAGTACTTTTGATGAGAATCTAAGGCCCTACGTCCTTAGCTGTTTTTGTAATGAGTACTAGGCCTCATAATCAGTGCTCATTGAAAAATGCATTTGCAGGAGGATTCGCTTCAGTTCTGAAAATACAGTTGTGTTTGAAAGAGATCAGAGAAATGCCAAACTCTGGCAAAACTAAATGACCATAAGAAGGCAGGTTAACAAGAGTTGAAGAGTGGCAATTTCTGCAGGAGATCTGTAGGGCCAACAGGTTATCAGGGAATAAGGTAAGGCTGTAATAGAAAGGTTAAGTTGATGTTTTGCTTTACTGTTTGTGGTAGGAGAAATGTACAGAGGTTTTTGCAGTGGAATTCTTTGTCATGGAAAACTTGTTAGGAGGTCAGTTTTGAACTGTTGTCAGGAGGTGCTGAAGAACTGACTCTGAAATGAAATAATTGTTATATGTGCAGTGACATTTTATTTGAAACACTTTGGTAATGAAGCGCTGAACATGGTGAATGCATGGCAGCTTCACAAGGGTTTCAGGGGGATTCAGGGAACCACAGGCCAATAGTTGGCAGACTGTGGTCTGCAACACATGGGTGTTCTAAGGGGTAGTCGTAGTGAAAACACAAGATAATGGGACAGATAGAAGATGAATTTTTCAAGGGACAGTAATGGCTTATAAACCTGGAAGCATATAGGTAAGGGGTGATTTTTATATTTCTAAGAATTCAGAAAAGCTCTTAAGGAAGACAGTCTGCTGAGGTTGGGAAAAGCAAAGCTTCTTGCAAAAGCAAGAAAGGAAAAAAAAGAAGGGTGGTTGTAAATGGTTTCTTGTTACAAGAGGGGAAAGTCACCAGTGGAGAGGCACATGGATTTGTTTTACTGTCAGTGCAGTTCATTTCTTCGTATGTGATTAGGAAGAAATAATAATTTGTAGTATTCGCATGTGCTGCTGCATTATTCCAGGTAACAAACACCTGCAAAAATTTTTTTAAGACAAAGAACCTGGGCAGTAAAACACTATATGCAATTAAGTGTTGAAGAAAAAACTGATGGAGACATTGGGACAGGGAGAGCAGACCTACCATAGTTATAAAGTGATGGGCTCTGGGCTGACTTATCTCTTAGATATGAGATCTTGGACAATAAATGTTTCCATGAGTATGTCACATTTGAAAAAAAGCAAGTGGAATGTTAGGAATCTAGGTTATTGTGACTCCTTCTTAGAGGAATAGAGCACAAGCTTGCTATTTGTATCCTGAGGGTACTTACATCTTGAGTGCTTACATGCATTTATGAACCACCATCTCAGGAAGGTTCCATTAGATCTGGGAAAAACACAGATAAATGTTACAGTTATTACAATGACAATTGCAAATGTGTAACATTTTCCATACAAAGAACAGTTAAGTTGATTAGGAAAATAGTCAACTGGGGATGCAGTGATAGTTTTATAAAATCATGCCTGGGATGCTAAGAGTGATAGGGATCATTGTCTCTCCCAGTGCAAGAACTAATGGGCGTATCAATGAAACTAGAAGGTGTTGGATTCAGAGTAGCAAAAAAAAAGAGGAATATTGTTTCACTCACACATCATTAAATTGTGTAACTCTACAGGATGTGGTGTGGTGGATACTGAAAATTTATAGTGTTTCAAAGGGAGACTGGACAAAGTGAATGGAAGAAAAAGTCTGTAGAGGATTATTAAATACATAAGCATGACCTCTGACTTTGAAAGACACTGAACTGCAAATTGTTGGAGACTGGAGAGAGTATTTGGGGAAAGTATGACTAAATGCTTACACTATTCTTATCCTCTTCCCCAGACATCTGCTTTTGGCTGCTCTTGGAGACAGGCATACTGGGTAGAAGATTTGACCTGGCGTAATTTTAGATTTGTCTTTTTAACTTGCATAAACTTGAGATGCATTTTTCTCTGAGCTACCAACTCACGGTAGCATCTGCAAATCTTGTATTTTTTTATACTAAAAACCGCCTTTTCATTTTCTTTATAATTTAAGACAGAAGTACATTTTTAACAAAACACAGACATAACCATGAACTCTTGTATTTCTTCTGCCAGTTGGTGTTAACTACAAATTATGTTTCATTTCAGCCTTACTAAAATGCCAGATGAGGTAATACATGTTGTCTTGTTTGGGTAAATCTAAGCAGCCATGTCTGTAATCCTAGCTTGGTTTTCCTGATTTATTTTCTGTAACAGTTGTGTGAAATTTTATTTCATCTGTGAGTTCTGCCTTCCTTAGCCCTTCTCCCTTTTACTAGATTTTAAATGCTGTCATGAACACAAAATATGTGAGATTGCCTGTGAAGTTAGAGAAAAGGTTGAAAGTTCTTATCTCTGAATGAGACAGAAAGGTACAGAAAGAAGGATGCTGGGCTACATACTTTTCTCCAGACTCTGATTTACTCAATTAATTTAGAGTATGGATTCAGTGGTATATCCTTAAGGTACTTCCAGTCAGATCAAATGTGCATAGTCACATGGTGCAAAGATCTATGATAAACATTCCCTGAGATGTGGGGGAAAGCAACTTTGCCTGGATGTGGACAACTTGCTCAGTGATTGTGCTGCATAGAGCTTATTTTGTAGCTGGTATTAACCCATTGTGTGCACTCTGTGTTAGCAGCGGCTAAGTTCCCCATTATCTCATGCTACTGCAGTAGGGATCAGGCTACAGAGGCACGGGTCATATGGTACTAGGATGTTCCTTTGTAGAATTTGTGGTCTGTTTCCACATCTGCCACTGAAGTACGTTTATCAAGGGCTCCATTCACTTCACAATCTGTAATGAGCTGTGCTGAATTATGTGGCTTTGGAGGTGGGGAGGGCAGGAGATGCAGGGGTCTGAGAGGCAATGTTTGGGTTTGTGTAGGTGAGGCTATTGAAGTTAGTTGTAAATAGCTGTGAGTGCTGTTTTGTTACTGTTGGGGTGTTTGTATATAGTTGTTCCTTTGATCTCTGCCTGTTGAGTGAATGCTAATTCAGGTCTATTTTATGACCACCTTAATAGTAAATTGTTGAAAACTCCAGAAGTCTTCTCAACTTCAAATGTCATCTTCTGGTACCTGTAAATATTTGAACTGATGATGTATTTGCACACAGCAAATACAGTTCTGTTCTCTGAAGGTTTATTAAAGCTGTGCCAAACAGGGTTAGTCATAGTCAGCAGTATCACAGCTGTGTGTTTCTGAATTGATAAAGGAAGATAAATCTTCTGTTTAGACTGAAAGTAGTCCTGCTTTTCTGTTTCAATAAAACACCTCTTCTGCATGGACAGGTAAAGGCTTAGCCGTGGCATTAACTGATTATGCTTCTGAGAAGCATGTCAGATAATATGAAGCTACTGTTTAGATGCTTAGCTGAAATGCTCTTCAGTAGTACTAAGTTCTTTGCCAGAGAATCAGGGAACACCTGAGGAGCTCATGTGTTAGACAAGGTTGTAAAAACACTCCAAAGGAATCCTTCTCAGTGTTTTTTTTTTGTGGTTTTTTTTTTGTTTGTTTGTTTCTAATGTACTCATACTATTGAGTTATGCTGAGAAAGGAGAAAAAATAGATAGATGGCCTTCTGTCTTCACCATCAGTCAGTCTATTAACTGATTGCTGACCTCAAGCCTAATATCCACAATAATGATTCCTCCACCAAGTCTTTATGTGACTAGATGTTATTCTGGGGGATAAAACTGTTAAAATGTGTTTTCAGAGGTCAGATTTGGAAGAGAAATCATTATTTAAATATACTCCTAAAAATTCTTACTACTATTCTCCTGTCATAATTACGGTTAAAATTTAGAGTGCAGTGATAGTGTTAATAGAAAGACATCATTTACGGTTGCCAGAGTATTCTGTTCTTTATTATATGAGTCAAAAAATATCAACAACATGTTCAACAACTTCTAACATAAAAAAAAATTAGTAACCAATCAATAAATCTTTCATTTGAATTTTTTTCATTCCTAATCCTTGTCTATGGCTGCAGAGTTCATTGTCAAGGGATAGTCTACATAGGCAGGCATTGATCTGATGTTTATTGATCTATTTTCCATTCGTGTTTCCTCCTGCAACTACACAGAATATATTAGTTTACTGCTTAAAAGAATGTTTTGTACTGAGGATGTTTGAAAAGCTAGCTCAGTAACTGGGAAAATGATTATGTCCCTTCCCAATCTACTTTCTGTTACCATAAAGATTGAACAAAGACACATAAAAATCAGTACTGTTACTGCTCACTTGTATTTTTCTGCATGTGATAGTGCGGAAGTTTATTTATTAAACCTGTGTCTGTCTGGATGAAGAAATCATTTATTGTCAGAGATTCATAGAATCTTAGGGGTTGGAAGGGACTCCTGGAGATCATCTCGTCCAACCCCTTGCCAAACCAGGTTCCCTGCAGTAGGTTGCACATGAAAGCACCCATGTGGGTTTGTTCATCTCCAGAGAAGGAGACTGCAGAAGTTTTTCCTCATGTTTGTATGAAACTTCCTATGTTCTAGTTTGTGCCCACTGCCCCTTGTTCTGTCACTGAGCACCAGCAAAAGGAGCCTGGCCCCATCCATTTGACTTTCATCCTTCAGATGTTTGTAAGCATTTGAGAAGATCCTTTCTGTTGTCTTCAGGATAAACACTTCCAGGTCTCAGCCTTTCCTCAGATGGGTGGTGCTTCAGGTCCCTAATCATCTTCATCACCCTCTGCTGGGCTCTCTCCAGTAGCTCCTTACCTTGAAATGGGAAACCCAGACTTAGACACACTACTCCAGGTGTGGCCTCATCAGGGCAGAGTATTGGAGGGAGGAGAACTTCCCCAGCCTGCTGGTCATGCTTTTCTTAATGCATCCCAGGATACCCTTGACCTTGGCCACAAGGGCACACTGCTGTCTCATGGCCAACCTGCAGTCTACCAGACCCCTCAGGTCCTTCTCTGCAGAGCTCCTTTCCAGCAGGTCATCCCCTAACCTGTACTGATGTATAAATCCTCCCCACGTGTAGGACTCTGCGCTTGCCCTTGTTGTACCTCATCAGGTTTCTCTCTACCCTATCAAGGTCTCACTGAATGGTGGCAAAGCCACTCCTTCCAGCTTTGCACCACCAGCAAAACTTGCTAAGGGTGCACTCTATCTCTATATCCAGATAATTGATGAAGTGTTGATCAGACTTAGTATCAAGCCCCTGGAGAACACTGCTAGGCAGCAGACTCCAGCTAGAGGATCACAACCCTCTGAACATTGCCAGTCATCCAGTTCTTAATCTGCTCCACTGTCTGCTTGTCTATCTTATACCTTCTAAGCTTATCTACAAGGATGTTATGGTATACAGTGTTAAAAGCCTTGCTGAAGTTAAGGTATGCAGCATCATCTCTCCCATCATCTGCCCAGCTTGTTAAGGGGACCGGTGTACTTCAGCCATGTTTGCAAACACATAGTGTACTTCACATTATCTCTGAATTCTTCGGTCTTTATGACTCATTTCAGGCAGATGTTGGTCTGATAATGAAGAATGGGCAATTACAGTCCCATTGTGTAACATGGTTAACCAGTTTGCAGTCTAGGGGGAAAGAATTATCTAATGCTTACTTTTTGTGGTGTAGCTTAGACAAATAGTAAGTGCCCCTCCCCAGACAAATCCTTAAAAATATAAATCTTATTTCCCATTTCTTTTTCAAAAAGCAGTCTTTTGTTTTGTAATGTTTATATCTCATTGTTTCCTGCAAAGCCTCAAAAGCTCAAAATTCCATTATGTGTCTCCCTATTGAGAGAAGAAGGAGGTATGGTTGAGTGTTTGTTTAGTGGTGTTTTTTGTTTGTTTTTTTTTTTTTTAAAGGAATGGTAGTTGATAGGAGTAGCTAAAGCCATTACTCTAAGAAGTAACAAATACTCACAGCCGTTATCTAGAACAGTGTTGCTAACAGAGCAGTGTCCTCATAAGGAGAGGGAAGAGATAGAAGGTCCGAGGGAGGCTGTGAATTTGAACATAAGGGCTCAATACTGAATCTGAAATCTGCCTGTGAGAAGAAGTGTGTGTCTCCTTATCTGTGTTTATTTCATTGCCAGGTAGTAAGTAATCTGTCTGCTGCTCTTGTGGTAAAGTACTGTTCTGTTTAAAAAAATTCTGTGTCCTCCTACTGGTGGACATGCATTTGTATTCTTCTATTCACAGCTGGTGACTTTATGAAGTCTCTTAGCTATATGTTAGCATTCTGGCTAATTCTGCACCACAAAGCTTAGTGCCCTCTGCATGACCACTGAGGGAGTACTTGATCCCATGCAAGTGCCAATTGTTTGATACTAGATGAATTGTATGTAACAGTAGCTATGAATTTAGCTAGTTTCGGTTAAACATTTATTTTGTCATTTTGTGCCCACTCTGTTACTCCACTAATAGTTGAGCAATGTTGTAGTAGCCTTCATTTATGAACCATAAAAGGAATGTAAATTGCACTTATATATTTTCCTTAGAATGTAGATCCACATTTTAAGCCTTGAATCTTAATTTTTATTTATTGGTTTATTTTTGTATGTGTGAAAATTTCAAGGGAGAAATTTCTGTAGATTTATACAGCCAGACTAAACCTGTCTGTGCAAGAGAAACTTGATATTCTTTTTTCTGTGAAGTTTGCATGCTCACACAATGGAATAAATGATTCAGCAGTTGATCCCTCCTCCCGTAACATGGCTGTGCTGAGAGCCAGTTTTTTGATTGACTCCTATTTCATCTACTTTGTTTTGAGGATAGTGTGTGCATGGTATTTATAAGGGCTGTTTTACTGCAGTAGTGTTCCTTACCTGTCAGACACTTGGGAGGTAAAACAATTACTAAGTGGTAATTTTCATCTCCTCCTCTGACTTAACATAACCAGGAAGTACTGGGTTGTCGCTTCCCTTTTGTATAGATGTTTGTCTGTTTGTGATTCGTAGGCTGGAATGAGTTGATCTGCACACACTTCTGTGGTTGCTGACTGCATCTGAGAGAGTCAGTGCTGAAGGCTCTTTCGCATGATGAAATTTTTAGAAAATAAATGAAGCAGTCAACAGAAAACACTGTGCAAACAGATATTTCTCCTGTCACATTGGAATTATTTGGCCGTCAAGGACTGAGTAGAGGCTGGTAGCTATTCTTGCATCTTCAAATACCCTTGGAGTACATGGAAAACAGTCTGGCCAGGGGAGCAGTTCATGAGGTGGCAGAAACCATAGGGTGTTATGTCTCGGCTTGTTAGCCATAATATGTGTGTAGAGCATTGCCATGAGTGAGTTGTTTGCTTCATGATTTTCATGTGTGACTTTCTGTAGGGAGTGTGTGGTCCAGGACACCTCACAGATTTCCTGGATGTGGGCTACACTCTATCTATATATCTGTTCTTTATTGTATCAATTCAGAAACAGAAGATAAACAATTTTCCCAAATGATTATATGTCTTTTGTTGTTGTTGTTTGTTTCTTTTGTTTTGTTTTTATATGGCTAAATGAGTTTCTGCCTCTAGGGGGATATTATTTTGGCTCCCTTTCACTTACTTGTCTGTGTACTCTTGCTCAGGTCAGCTGATAGATTTACCGCCGTCAGCTGATAGATTTACCACCTATACATGTGTTTATTCCAGGACGAGGCAGATAGCTATTTTAATATGGAGGGTGTTCAATTTTTAAACATGTGCAATGTCTGAAAAATGTAAAAGAAGCGGTAAAGTATTTGAATTTTTATACTACTTAATATTAGAAAGAATCTGGTTACTTGTTACATAGTAATCTTCAGGACTGTATTTCTAGTCTAGTGTGCAGAAATGCAATCCTAATTTTGTTTGATTAGGTGTGTAACAGAAGTGTTATTTGGCCATAATTGAGATGATTTCTTATATATATATATTTAATTCAGAGTTTACTCTTGTGCAGTACTAAAATATAACTTTTCAGGACAGAAATTTGTTAAGAAAATACTGGCATATGTAGACATTGTAGTGTCATCCTTGTTCAGCATCCAGCTTACTGAATTAAAAGTAACAGCAGGAAAAGCATTACATCAAGGTGTATCTTGAAAAAATGTTATTTGTCAGCTGCACAGTTTATACTGAAAAGGAGGTGGGACTGAGAACCCTAAAAACTGGTGATAAGCGTGAGAATACTTGGGATCTGAATTTGAGTTGGAGAAAAAAATCAGTTCCAATTATGTATGTGAAAATAGCCTATGGTCTAGGAAAGTGGGAAAAGAAAACATCTATCTTCCCTGTTTTGTAATTTACCTTCCTATTCTGGAATACATTTACAGTTGTTTGAATTGCAGGCTCTTTGAGGTTCCTATTATGAAAATATGATGATTAAATCAAAGACATTAAGAGAATGGTATCAAATTGATCAAAGGTTGATGGGAGTATTTATAAACTACTTCTCATGGCTTTGTTAAATGGTGAAATGAGATCAAGGAAACAAGGTGGTATTTGGTTGAAATGAAGAAAATATAGGTTATGTGTCAGTGTTACTCTTTGCATTGAAATCATTTTCTCTGAAACTGTTTCCTGTCAAATAGCAAAGATTACAGTATTCTGATATGTTAAAAATAAATGGGATACTCTGTTCAGTGTTGACCTAGAGTGACTGGGCTGACTGTTCCCTATTTCTTCTAAGAGAACAGTTTTGGCTTTTGTTTTGCTTTTAAATGAACTTGAGCCGCAACAGCAGTTAATGCAGGCAGGGTGCTGTACCTTGCTTCCAAGTTCAAAACTAGGGAAAGTGTTCTTATCTCTGCCAATATGGAGATGGGCACTTGCACTTCTTCAGGGAAATCCCCAGAGACATCTGATTCATCCATACAGACAGAACTGGTAAGATAGGAGACTTTGTTTCATGGAGTCAATTGCACTAATTGTCCTGAATCTTCTCCTGATGATCACAGAATCACACAGAATCACAGAATCATGGGGGTTGGAAGGGATCTCTAGAGATCATTGAGTCCAAACCCCCTGCCAAAGCAGCTCCCTACACCAGGTAAGGTAAGATAAGGTAAAGGTATGATAAGGTAAATAGCTGCACAAGATGCACACAGGTGTATGACCTTCTATGACAAGTGGCTAAGCCATAAGAAAAAGTTAAAAGGCTTCATAGTATGAGAGAGAGATTGTTTAATAATCATGTTCCAGCAGCAGACAGCACTGAGTAGGAGGCATCTTGGTACCTGGTGACTCACAAAAGCAGGATTCCACTTCAGTCTCCACCCTTCAGCTTTGCTACCGAAAACAAATAGGATGCTCTCACAGCTATAGGCACCCATGATGCTTATGAGCAGGATCCTCAAGAAGAAACCATACTGGGAGCCTGTGGGGAATATCACAAAAAGAAACACCATATGCTTGCGATGGGTGACTCTTAAAAACCACTGAGGCTTCTCTCTGCCAGTCTGACAGGGAGTCTGCAGAGGTTTGTTGCCTTCTGAGAACCAAGATCCATGATATTGCCAGGAGAGTGCCACAGCTTGTCAAGAGCATGGACTACTATCCACTATTGGTCTTTTATGTGGGCATGAATGATGCTGGAAGCTGGAACACGGGCAGAAGCAAAGAAGGCTGTAAAACCTTGGGAGTGCAAGTAAAAAACATTGGTGCCCAAGTTATCTTCTCTTCAGTTTTGCTAGCTGGAGGAAAGTGGGAAGCCAGAAGTAGTTGTATAATGTATACCAACTCTTGGCTGCATGGCTGGTGCTGGCACAACGGTTTTGTTTTTTTGTGATGATGGGACTTTCTACAAAACTTACAACCTGTCAGAGAGAGATAGGATCCACCTGTTTAGGAGAGGCAGGGGAACCTTTTGCAACTGACTGAGGTGAGGCAGGCAGGACTTATCGTCCAAAATGTCAGTGCTTACACCATTGCAACTGGCTGGGAAATGAGCCAAGACAACCAGAACAGTGACAAGTGTCCATTAGCTGCTTCCCATGATATGAGCCAGAATGACAGTCACCTCAAGGATGTGTGCAGTTATACCCTCTTACATCCCTCCAGAGATACCTTTGCCTCTGCTCGCTTTTCTTCTCCGAAGCACCTCTATACCAATACAGCATGGGAATAATCAGGAACAATTGGAAAACTCTGGTAGCAGGGTGTCAACGGTTTACCGGGCTGGATCGGCCCGGTTCCGTGACGATTGGTGCGGGGGACCCACGGACCCACACCCCAAGAAAGGAGAAGGAAAAAAGGGGAAAAGGGAAAAGGGAGATGGGCCTAGAAACAAAACAGCGGCAACGATCTGAGGAGGAAAGCTAATTTACTAAATAAGATATCAGAAAGCAAAATAACAGAATATGATACAATATAATTGGAATTAAAGCTAATAAATCAAATAAAATGAGCAAGAGAGAGTGTCCGATAAACCGAAGGCCTTACGCTAACGCTGAAGGTGATACGGCAGCGAGCACCCACTGCTGAGTCGATCCCGAAGGAAAGAGAGAGTCCCGTGACAGCAGTTTTTATCTGTTCCCTCTGAGCAGAAAACACGTAAAAATACAAAGCATCTCAAAGTCCTCTGGGGAATGTAGTGCTTCTTCTTTTCTCAGGCAGGTATACCTGGAATTATCAATGATCTATGGAGCTGGAGTATTAGCTCTTTAACTCTTAATGCAATACATGATGTTATGATGTGGAATACCAGTACCAAAAAATCATAAAACCATGACACAGGGTTGTGATCTCATTGACTCTGTAGAAGAACAAAATTCTGAGACTGCACATCCTCAGCAGTGGAGAAGAGGTACAGTATGTGGGGCTTGTAGTATGGTATCAAATGATCAGAGTGTAAAAGGCTTCAAGCATGTAGTGGTTATTTCCATACTTCTCTGAAGAGTCACATTGCGTATGTTGCACTTGCTTTTAATCACAGAATGGACGAAGGAAAAACTGATATTAATATCACTTGTTCTTGCTTTAAATATCTTTCAATTTTTCAAAGCTGAATACCTTTCAACCCTTCAGGAGCTGAAACTAGGCACAGCTTGGGAAATGTTTAATTTTGTTCAGAAGAGGGTGGAACTGACTGTATTGGCCTAGCTTAGGTTATGTATTCTGAGACTTGGCGAATAAGAGTTTCACTCTGTAGAACTGAATTGAAGAAGAATATTTCAGTCACTTTTATCAGCCTATTTAAATATATATATTAGAATACAAAACACAAAAATTCAAATTCTTACGAAGGATAAGTCTAAGTAATGAGAGGAGGGAATGTGAATGAATGTGTTAAATAAGGCCTTCAGCATTTTATCTACTTCTCTTTCTCTTCAGGAGCATCCTGGTTTAAGCTGGGACAGAGTTGTTTTTCTTCATGGTATTATATGATGCTATGGTTTGACTTTAGGAGAAAAACAGTGCTGATAACACAGCCATGTTTTAGTTGTTGCTCAGCAGTGCTGAACAGAGAAAGGACCCTCTTCCAGTTTCTGAACTTCTATTACTTTCCTGCCAGGGAGGGGCTGGGAGCCAGAAGGAGCTGGGAGGAGACAGGACCAGGGCAAAGGGATGTTTGTGGTGTGATGTGAAATATGTTGTGATAAGAAAAAAACTATAAGACTTAGAGGAGTTGTCCAGGGGACAGATGCAGCTCAGGAACTGGCTGGGCATTGCGTCAGTGGGTGGTGAGCAATTGTGCGGTGCATCACTTGTTTTTTCTTTTTTGTTTGTTTGTTTATCTTTGAGTTCTACTGTTTTTTGATTTTGCTTTCTCCCAGTTCTCTACTCCATCCCACTGGGAGGGAGGTGAAACGAGTGAAAGGACTGTGTCCTATTTAGCTGCCTGCTGGCTTAATCTCAACAGGGAGTGATTACAAATCCATGTTAGATGGAACATTTCTTTTTAAGGCTGTTATACACTATTGAGTTCATGTTAATGAAAGCTTGGATTCTTCCTGAAGTTGTTACAGAAGCTGACCAGTGCTTAAGAGAGGTAGCCTTCCATTCCTTTGTATAACTGCATACTAACTGCACGGGAAAACATCCGCATCAAATTATAGCAGAAAATGATGAAAATTTTAGTAAATCTAGAAATAGCTGTAGACAGCCTTTAGCTAGGGAATACTTGTATTTTCAGTTTATATGAGCTTTTGATCTGAACTGAAAGGAAATTACTTTTCTTTAAAGCATTGAAATAGAATACCCATTTGGCAATGGTAGTGTTTCAGTACAGGTGGAGATCTGGCTTAAAGTTGTATAGGTATTATGCACAGTAAGAGAAAATGAATGGAATGTTTGTTTCCGGTCATCAAGACTGTATGTTATAGATGTTCTTACAATCATATTTATGAGAATAAATCACTTCTGCATGTACGGAAATCCAAAATGTAAATTGGAATGTTAATTAAAAAAACAATCCAATATTGCTGATACAGTTACTGTTGGAGCCCTTTTTCAGCAGTAATCATGCCATGCCTATTTCCAGTTGCTGTATGACTCAGAGGAACGTCCGAAGCACTTCTGTTTGTGATTTATTTCAGAGCACAAAATTGCTGGAGAACCTCCAGATCCTGAAATCCGATCCACAGCTGTTGAATGCAGCTATGTAAACTCATAATGCTTCACAGTGCTACCCACTAGATTCTGGGTGTCCATGTGAGATGCACTGTATTAGGCTCCAAGTATACACAAATAATTTTTTTATTTTTATTTTTTAATTTTTTTTAGCTTTTGGGTTTTGTTTTTTTTTCCTCCTTGCATTAATTTTTTGTATTTGGAGTTGGATAATTATCAGTGTTCTCAGAACTTAATCTTGTTATGTTTCGCCTCACAGGTGGCTTAAATATTTGGGCACTGACTGTTGATAATTTATTACTGCATTGTGTACATAGGTGCTCTGTGCAGAGGTACTCTGTGCAGGGTACACTGTTGCACTCCAGCTGTTGGGGAAAAAAAGGAACCAGAACTATACATTTTAGATCACTACTACAAAGGAGAGCCAGCTGCAAATCTTGTCTAAATCAAGTGTGCCCCATGGGTGTGATTGTTCTGATCCCTGGGTTAAGGACTGTGGAAACTGAATTTACTGTATCAGGAACAAAGCAAAATGCAGCTTTACAGTTGGTGCATTACTGGACAGAAATGATATAACTGCAAATAAGAGTGAAAAAACAGTAAGGTTTTTATTATTTAGTGTTGTGCAGAATTTGGAAGAAACAGTGTAGTTCTTCGCACAGGAATATGAGGAAACAGATTTCAGTCCAGTATCGTAATGTATTAAACAGCATCTTTAAAAATCCTCAGGGACAAAAAGATGCACGCAGAAAATTTGGAAAAGCTGACCAGCAAGTTCCTTGCTGTGTTTATGCTACTTGCATCCCCATCCTGACCCCCCTATGCCCCCAGTTTCTGGTTTACTTCTGGAGTTGTTTCAGAGATGAGAAGATGACATCAGTGTTATGTCTTTACTTTATTAGATTACATGGGATGACTTAATGTTGTACAACACAGACTGGGGCTGGATCTGTGTTCTTTTTTTATGGGCTACTGGAGAGGAGAGGTTGAGAAGACAGCAGAATACGTAGTTTGACTGGACTGTACTGCCAGCCACAAGCAGTGAGATTGCTGTTGCTGACTGTGGAGGTTAGAGGACATTGATGTTTCGTGAGTCAGGAAACACCAGAAATGGTCACTGGATCCTCACCCTGTGCCAGTAACTTCAACCTGACCATCTGCTTAGGCTGCTGTAGTGACACTGTTTAGCTCCCAGAACAGGGTGCTACCTGAAAAGCACACTGCCTCCTCCAGGAAGGGCTGCTGGGTGAGCATTGTGGAAGTGCCAGGAAAGTCAGTCTTGAGGCAGGATGTTTTGATGACCATGATGGGATTGAATTAATAGGTGTTGAGTGGAATGTGTTGAATCAATACCAACTAGTATGGGATTGTGGAAAGTTCGTCTCTTTGAATTAACTTGGTAGTGTTTTTACACAGAGCGACAAGTTCAAGTGAATAGATAAGGATGAAATAAATGTAGGTCAAGTATTTAACCTTTCAACACCCAGTTTTGTTCACAGAGTAGAACACTACAAAGTCAAAGAATGAGTTTTGACCAGGCTAAATTACCAGTGTTTAATGTAACTGTAAATATGGAGTTGTCAGTGTTCAGTTAGGTTTCCAGATAAACTTGTGGGCTCTTCACTGATCTTTTTATTGGTGACATGAAGCAAAGCATTGCATTACTCCTGTCAAGCTTTAAAGAGTCACAGGGCCAAAGCTGATGAGGCCTGAAGGGACCCTGCGGTTAGGCAGCCTGGCTTCCTGGGCAAGGGAACCATCAGGACATTTCTGAATTAATTCTATCTGAGCTGCAGCATAGAAAGAGCTTTTATGTGAATTTAAAAATCACTTATGACAGGGAAAAGAATAATGTAGTGTGACAAATAACAGAAAGGGGCAGTGATATGGGTAGGTTGGCAAGCTGAGTCAGGCTGATGGTAATTCAGAGTTAGAGAGATAGGAAATAGAGAACAGGTGAGGCACTGGCGCAGGCTGCCCAGAGACTTTGTGGGTGCTGCATCCCCAGAGGGGTTCAAGGCTAGGTTTGATGGGGCTCTGGGATGCTTGATCTGGTGGATGACAATCCTGCCTGTGGCAGGGAGTTTGAATTGCAGGGATCTTTGAGGTCCCTTCTCACCCAAGCCATTTTATGATTCCATGCAATGAGGCACCTCCAAATGAAGGATCATAGGATAGTTAGCTGAACACAAACAGTGTGCCCAGAAAGGACTAATTTGATCCCTAGATATTAAAATAAATAAATAAAAATTGATGCTCTAATTAGGAGTAGACAACACAGAAGTTATGTGATTTATTTCTGAGTCATGGTTACACTTCAGCACAGAGTTCTTTCAGGAATTCATGTGGTTGGAGGTGTACGGGTGCCCTTCTGGCCCCAGAAGGCAGAAATCTGTTTCACGTACTAGTCAGAAGATCACATTAGGTTTCTCTGTGACTGTTTATTTCACAGGGAACAGTGGATAAAATGCGGGCTTTCCTGGAGTGGATTTTGGACTTCTGTCATGTCAGCCAGGATAACCTGTCTGTCTGTGTGTTTTTTCCATGCTGGTGAGATTTTGGGTAGTCCATTTTACAGCACAGTCACCTACACACAGGTGCCTGTCACCATGTTTAGCCAGTGCTGGACCACCAGTGATCACCCCAGAAGCAACCTGTGGTCTGGATGGAGCTTTTTCCTCTCACCAGCCTGAATATGGTTTGTTGACTTCTCTTGTATGAAGTAAGAAAGACCTCTGTTTAATGGAGAACATCTGTAAATCCAAATCATTTCTCTAGTTATATTACTTTTTGATAATAAAGTGTGGCAGCTGGGGACTACTTTATTTATGCTTGCCATGTCTTATTTCCAATTTCAAATACCAACATATGTATTTGATTAAAAAATATATATGTATATACTGTTCTTTCCAGGTGAACTACATCACTTCTTCAGTCCAGAAGGCAAGGTACCTTTTGGGAACTTTTGTCATTGCCATTTTGTTGTATGCCCAATGCAGGTCCTGGTTTTGGAATGCTTTCATTTGCAGACTGCTCTGTGTTTGTGTATATATATACATAATGTGTATTTAATATATGTTATATATTAAAATACACATATTTAGAAATTTATATATAAATATAGTAATGTAAATATATTAAGTAAAAACATAATAAAATCAAGATACGTAATTGTTTATATTCTGTTGCCTTGTTACAGATGGCAGCAGAGGGGTAGTCTGACAAAATGGTGCCTGGCATGGAAGTGCATGTGGATGAAAGGTGTGTCAATGAATTCCTCCATGTGGAGAAATGACTGGCATTGACATTTATTGACACTTGCTGAATGTTTATGGAGACCAAACAGTGGATGTGAGCATAGTGAGGCTGCGAGTGGTGCATTTCAGCAGTGGCAGTGAAGGTAGTCACTTCCACTGGAACAGATTTTCACCAGTGCAGCATGCAGGCTCTTGTTCATTGCTGGCAAAAAAGTGTATCTAACGGGTGTGACTTCTGTTGAAAATGAACATTTTGTAGCTGAGAATGTGCTTTATCAAAGTGTCATTGTGCTCTTCCTAGTCGTAGTTTCCCATGGTAATCAATAGGAGGCATTACTTTTGGAGCAACCTATGTATTTTTTACAAAACAAAACAAAAACATCAAAACAAACAAACAAAGAAAACATTACAGTTCTTATCCACGCTGTTCCCTCCTGTCAAATTAGCTTTGTTTGGTGTCCCCTTCGGTATAGAAAAATAGAAACAAATCACATTATGCTTTAGTGCCTTGAAGAAAATCCTGTTATTCTGTGGAATAAAACCTTCATGTTGATTTAGACCTAGAGACACATCTGCATGCTTAGCTTGGAAAATATAATACAGTTCTTTATTAGCTGTTGTAACTGATTTCAGATGTTATAAAACAATGGAAGTATGCACCTAAGCAATGTAGAGTTACCATTATGTTGCAGAAACAATAGCTTGAAAACAGAGTCAAAATAAATGCCAAACAAGGTCTGTTTTAGTTCATGATAAGATTTTCAATCTGAGTATGTAAAGACTTCTACCTAAAAAGAAAAATGAATGATCAGGGTTGGTTTTTTTTTTTTTTTTTTTTTTTTTTTCTGGCAATTAACTGGCCTTCAGGATGATAATGAAAATGATGTTGTAGGTGGAAAAGGAAACTGAATCTTTCTCTCTCTCTTGACAAATTTTTTTTTCTTTCATAAATTTGCTTTCAGAGTAGCTTGCTTTAAAATTCTGCCAGAAATTGGTATAACAATACATTAAGTCATGAAAATGCTGGATACAATTTCAAGGAAATTCCATGAATGCACCCCATTTATGGCTTAAAAATTAGGCACTGGATTCTTGTTACCTGGCCCTAGAGCCTGGAGTGTTTGTAGTCAATAACAAAAACAAGAGACATCAAAGGAAATGGTGTCATTTGCAGTTGGCCCACAGAAGAAATTGTCTGTTCCCTCCTGATGGAGTAGAGACAACTGTCTCAGAGGTAATGGTCATTGCTGTCCATGTAAGATCTTCTCCAGAGAGCCCAGAGGTGTGCTATACCCTGCAGTCTGTCAGTTGTCACAGCTGAAGAGATGGTGTGTCACCTGTCCTTGACAGCTAGCTGGGAGCTTGCATGTAGAATGGGCGACTGGTATTTATGTCCCACAGTGGGATAGGGAACCCACATCCAGTGGGTTCTGAATTACATGTCATCACTGTGAGGATACTGAATTATCTGGGAGAGCGGGAGTGGAGGCTTTTCCATTCTTGCTGAGCCTGAGCTACTTAAGCTAAGAGCTGTGGAGTCAGGAGGCAGAAAGTGTTTGAGGGAAGATTCACCCTCTACAGCTGTATCACCAGTATCCATCTTTTATGTCATGGGCCAACATCATAAAATAGGAAGCATTAGTTGCCTTAGTATCAACCACGTGTTTAATTGGTATTAATAAATGTTAATGTATAAAATGCTTAAGGACACTAGGGAGTGCTAACATATAGCATTCCATCTCATGATTTAAGTGACATTATGAATTATTATCTGCTGTTGGTAGTAGAGGCAGGTGTTGGGTTCTGGTGCAGCTATGGAAGTACAGAGTGGCTCTGTCTTGACCCTGGTGATTTAAAGGCCAGTGAAGAGCTGATTCTTGAGGTGTCTGTGCTGGTGGTGCAGGCTGATAGATTGTTACTATGTTGTCTTGTTAGACTTGTGTTTGAGAAGTGTCAACATAAGCAATTTAATGTTAACTTGACATACATAATTAACAGCCGTGGCTGAAAATTGCACTCTGAGTGTGACCAGGAAAAAAAAAAATGCTGTATTTGGTAATATGTTCTGGAAGTATGTTATATGATTTATCTTTTGTTTCTCACAGTGACACATTTCTGAGTATTCAAGGCTTGCTTATTTTTTAAGGAGCTGAAAACCAATGGCTCCAGTAAAAGTAAGGTACAGAGGGCAGACAGTGGAAGATGTACTGCTCTCTATCCCTGACTGGTTTTAATCATAGATCAAAGAAAAGCAAACTTTGTTTTCTTAAACATACTGGGATTAGAACTAAAATTTGTCTATTCTGTAGAATGTCTTATAATACTTGCTCAAGAGTGTTTACTTGGGATATGCTAATATATGTTACTTTTTTCAAATGGATTTTCATAAGTGGGTTTTTAAAAGTCAGTTTCTCCCAAAGAAATATGAGAACAGACAATGATCTTAGCTGTTGGAGATGGGGAGATTTATTCAGCAATTGAGTTAAACTATTTCTCCAGTTAAAAATTTCACGGCTTTTATGTTGTTCTGCAAGTTGTAGAGGCTTTAATTGAGAAAATTGGCTTAAATTAGTTTCTTGGATCATAAAATCAGAAATAGCATTCAGACCACCAGGTTCCTAGTTGATAATTAAGTAGGCTTAAGAAAGTTTCTTCATCTGTAAATATTTCCATTTGTTGGTGACTACTGTGTGTATTTCCACATCAAAGAAAAAGGTCTGCAAATAGCCTTAAATATATACGTATCTAACTGGCTTATTCTTTCTTCAAACTGAAAAATTAATGTTTAATCACATGGAACTAAGAGATCTACATTTCCTTAACTAATTCCTCGGACTGATTAAATATTTTGCCAGTTGAAAAGCAACAGTTTTTATCCGACCCTCTCGGGTGTATATTGGGGGTTATTAGAGCTTGATCATGTAAAGCTTACATTTGCTGTAAGGAGCTAACGTTTACTGAGTTCACAGAGTTATAGAATGGCTTGGGTTGAAAGGGACCTCAAAGACCAATCAGTTCCAGTCTCCTGCCATGTGCAGGGCAGCCATCTACCAGGTAAGTCTGCAATTGGCCCCATCAAACCTGGCCTTGAACATTTCCAGAGATGGAGCATCCATATCTTCCCTGGGCAGCCTATGCCAATTCCTTGCAACCTTCTGAGCAAAAATATTGCCCCTAACATCTAATCTAAAATTCTCCTCTTAGTTTAAAACCATTTTTTCTTGTCTTGTCACTATCTTTCCGTGTAAAATGTTTATTTGCCTCCTATTTATAAGCTCTCTCTACAGAAAGAGAAGACTACAATAAACTCTCCCTGCAATGTTCTCTTCTGCAGACTGAAAAATCCCAGCTCCTTCAGCCCTTCATTATAGGACAGGTGCTCCAGCTCTCTGACCATCTTAATGGCCTCTCCTGGACCCACTCCAACAACTGTCTGTCTTGTGCTGGGGGATCCAAGCTTGGATGTAGTGCTGCAGATGGGGCTTCACAAGGGGATGGTCACCTCCCTCTCCCTGCTGGCCACCCCTCTTTTGATGGAACCAAGGATGCTGTTGACCTTTCAGGCTGCAGGCACACAAGGCAGGCTTGTGTCAAGCTTTTTGTCCACGACATCCCCACAAATCTTTCACCACAGGGCTGCTCTCAATGTGTTCTTCCAGTCTGTGCACAATTCTAGGATTACACCAACTTTTCACTTGGTCTTGTTGTATCCCATTAGGTTATCATTGTCCTATTCTTTTAAGCTTGTCCACAACCCTTCCTTTAACTGTGTCAACTGTACCACACAGTGTCATCAGCAAACTTGGCTGAGAGTGCACTCAATCCCCATTATCCAGATCATCAGTAAAGTTGTTGAAGAGACTGATCACTGGAGGGCACCACTCATCACCAGTCTTCACATGGACTTAGAGCAGTTGACCACAACCCTCTCCCTCTCCAACCATTATCCACTGAGTAGTTCACCTTCTGCATCCTTTCAATTTAGTGATCAGTGTGATATGGGACCATATGAAAGAACTTGCAGAAGTCCAGGTAGATGATACCATTGACTTCCTATGTCTACTGAACCCTTCAGTCCATCATAGAAGGCCATCAGATTGGTGAGGTGTGATCTTCCCTTCGTGATGCCATTGAAAGTTACCTCTTCATCTCATCTATACCTTAACATAGCTTGTAGGAGGATCTGTTCCATGATATTCCTAGGCACAAGTCTGGAGCTTACATATTGTGGACATGTTTAAAATCCGGACAATCTTTGGAGCTGTTTGGATTTGTCCTGCATTAAATGAGAACTGACCTTCACTGCATTTATTGTGCAAGTAGTCTTCTGGCCATATGAGGCATAATTATAAGCTTAAGCTTTCTCAGATTTTTTTTCTGTAACACCTGTAATGTGAGATTGATAAGATGAAGGAGAGCTAGAAAGAAACGAGCTGGTAATATCCATTAATACTTCTACTGGTCCTAGAATTACTGGAATCTTTGTGTCATTGTTTCATCTGCAACAAGATTTATTTATATTACCAACTTGTGGTAAATTTCTGATAACTAGGTGATTTGCTTGAGTACTTGGAAATTTGTTATAAAAGGTTGGTTTGTTATTTTCTTTGGTTGTTGCTAGTAAAATCTCGACCTTAAGAGAAGAGATTGCCAATTCTTTTGCTTGCAAAGAAGAAAGCAAATGAAATGATATCTGAAGAAAAATTTCTTTATCTAGACTGGGACCGGAGATACTTCCAGTGTCATGGTTTAACTTGTGATCACTCTAGACAGATAAAAGTCTGTTTTCCATAATGGACAGCTGTTGATGTTTCTTATCAGGAGAGAATTTAGCTTACATGATATCCTTTTTAGTTCTGAAGCTTGGACATCCAGTTTTCCAGTTTACATCATTTTGACTCTCCTTTAAAGAAGAATATTTCAGTAGTATGCAGCAAATAATATTGAGGGGATCATTTTACTACACAGTGGAAATGAAGAATGCAGCTTTATGGTAGTTTTTTTGGTAATATTAAGTATTCTATAAAAAATCAGATGGCAAATCACTAGCTGTTATTACCATACTCTTTCAACATATTTTCTCAAGTGAAAGAATTAAGTGGCAGCCGCTAGTATAATATTATGTGGGAGAACCATGTTTTCCAACAAAACTCTGAAATATTCATTTGCCTCTGAAATGGGATAATTTTATGCACAAACATTCATTTGCTGTTTACCATACAACATGCTGTGAACGTGTCTATGGCAAACTATTTTGGACATGTAATGCTAGGATGTCCTTATCACTTTAATTTGCTTTTTTTTTTTTTTTTTTTTGAATGAAATACTGTGCTACAAACAGGACTGTGTTTGTGTTACTTGATAAGGAGTGCTTGGTTTTGTTTATGCTCAACTGTTGCATTCTTCAGTTGATTGAAACAAACAAGCAACCTCATAACATTTTTAGGTAAGTCCTAAATCTGAAAGAATTTCTGTTTTTGTTCTGCTGTGACTGAAGAAAGCCTTAGCATGAACCTTTACCAATAACATTTATTTGTTCACTACTGCAATCTTAATAGGAAGCAGAAATATCAGGAGTCATCAGAAGAAAAGAAAAAAAAAGAGGAAAAAAAATCAGTGTGTGTGCTTGACTCCTGTCAAGTGATACAAAAACTTATAGAGGCTAATAAAAAGGCTAATAAAATCCTGTAGATGAAACAACCTTTTCTGATGGTACTTGAACTAACAGTTTTGTGGGTATCATAATATCTTGATCCCTGAGACCGTCATGGAGAGACCGCTGCTCACCGGGAGAAGGTCTTGCCTCTTTACTTCTCCCTAACTCTTAGGTAAAAATGTCCAGGCTTTTAAGTGTAGTGTCTTAACAGGGAAGTCTTTCAGCTGCTGTCATTAGGGAGGGAAAGAGCAGAGACTGAGCAGCCAGGTGCAGGGAAGGAGGAGAAGTTGAGCTTGAATGTCTGCAGAGGGGAGGGAGACCTCTTGTTTCATTTGGGATGGCAAGGAGCCTCTAAACTGGTTCAGCTGCTCCTAAAACTGCAGCATTTGTGGCTATTGGCAAGCCAACCCTCTTACTTCGACCAGATGCTTTCCTTTTGGGTGCAAATGGGGCTGCTCATCACTCTGATCAAAGGAGGTCAGTGGACATGGGAGACTATAAGATGTATGAGAGGCTTTAGGAACAAATCTCAGTCTTGGCTGCCTCTAACAGCCATGACATAACTGAAATCATGAAACTGTCCTTGTTCCGCTTCAGATCAAAGCTCTGCAATCTGCTCCCCATCTTACTTCTTCTTCCAGATAATTGGGGACAAGCACAGCAGGACACTGTCTGTCTGACACTTCCAAATAAATTCTTAATGCAGAGATTCCTGTTCAAAGCATTCCCCCTTTGCTGTCCCCAGTGGTTAGGCTTTGCAGATTGAAGGAAGCCATTTTGTTTTCACAACTTCTGCCATTACCGTTTGATTCTCCCCTGGGCATTGCTTTTTCTAGGATCACTGTAGCAGTAATATTAGTTTTGGAAAGAGGAAAATGAGCTGGTCTGTTGTTGGAAATCTTAAGTAGTGCTTTGTGCAAAAACGAGCTCCGCAGTGCTGTGGCTACTGTGGGCAGTACCTTGAGGAGTAACTTGATGTGGCAGTGACTGTGTGAAGGTGAGCCTTTCCAGGTATAAGGCTACACCCTAGAAAAATATTAGACACCATTACCTGCACCAAGGAATGGGTGATAGCACAGAAGCAAAGCACCTGAATACCAGAATATTTGGTATCTTATGGAGGTGTATGCAGTGGCTGGAGCTACTGATTCACTGATTGCAGATATCTCTTTGCCCACATCGATCTGTGGCTATTGGTGAGAAGAACATCTACAGGAAGGGGTCTTTCTGGTTGACTTGAAGGTATGAGTGTTTGAGGAATAGACCGCGCCTTCCTGCATGTGCAGCAGGTGTGAGCTAGTGTGATAGTACTTGTGATGAAAACTGCAGCTCTTCTGTTCTGCAGAGCGGTCCCCTGATCAAGGTGAACTGTAGCTTGAAGTGTCTTTGCCAGCTGGCTGAGCTCACTTGTGGGGTAGCAGACCAACAGGCAGAGTGGCTGGGTACATGGTGCACTGTGAGGGCTGTTAGTGTGTTTGTGGTCCTTTGCTTTGCATCTGGAGACCACAAACAGTGTGCACAAGGGGCTGCAGTGGGAACTTCAGTTTGGTGCTTTTTTGCTTGTTGGTTTTTTCCTTGTTGCTTCCTTGCTGTATTTCTTTTGTTTGTTTGTTTGTTTTACTTTTTAGAAATTTTACTATATTTTCACTGATCTTCTGTAGTGCAAAAGAAAATAGAACTTCAAGGGTATCCTGAATATTGTCTGTACCTTTTATACTGGAAAACTCTTTTCTCTTGTTTTTGTTTGTTTGCTTGTTTTAACAAAGCACTGAAGCTTTACCAAAGCAAGTTGGCAGAGGGAGTTTACTGGTAGACAGCAGGCTGCCATTTGGGTTCATGTGGTTTTAAAATCAGTGTTTGAGTGATGTGGCTGCTCCAGAAGGAAGTCAGCAAGGGGCGTCCTGGCTTATGTAAAGTCCAGCAGGTAAATAACACATTAAACATGTGAAACTAATGACTTTTTATGAGACTTCTGGGCAAAAGTGTGATGATGTACTAATGATATTAACACATGCAAGAAAAGTATTCTTTTCAAGGATCCCAGCATTAAATGTTTCCTCTAGGCACAAATTTTACTTCAGCCCTTCCGATTGTGACTTCAGTTTCCCCAATGCTAGTAAACTATCTTGCTGTGTCTAGAGATCTAGTATGTCTCTGCTGGGAGATTTTATTCGAATTTGAGAACTTTCCTAGGAAATATAAATGTTTATAAATCATAAAACCATCCCTTATGACTGTTTTTGCCATTCACTCTCCTATATTAGCTCAAAAATTCTTCATTTAATATCAACAATACGTCCTTAGGAATTTTCTGTCCAGAGGAGTTGTACAGCTAGACAGACAACTAGATCCTTACTCTAGTGCCAGTTCAGCATTTTGCACTTTCCTTTTTCAGTTTTGGTCCCCAGAGTATTACAAATGTTATCAGTATATCCAATTTGTGGAGAAGAATAGGAGAGGCAGAAAAGTGGAGAAAAGAGGAGCAGACAGGAGAGGAGGATGTTGCCAAGTGGTGTGTGTCTGTACCTGAAGACTGATTTACTATTTAGCTTCCTGAAGGCCTGGGTGCCTTTCTATCTGTGGTCGTTACAGGGAAAATGTAATGTTTACTCCAAACTTCATTTTCTCAAAGAAGGGGTGTGTTTGCATAGACTCTGCCTAGTTGTCCAAACAGCAGAAATTGACCTCTTTGGATTTGTTACTAGGTAGAACATAATCTGCTTTGCAGAAAGAGGGGTAAATTAAAGTATGTTTAAAATTACCTTCTTTTTAGGAAGTTGCCTTTCAGAGGGTGATATGGTGTACTTGTAATGTATTATGGAAAGCCACAGAGTATAAGGAAAGTGACCAACCACATCATCAGACTTGGAGACAAGTGACAAACAGGCATTCTGTTTTAATTTTCTTTTGTGACAGGCTTAACTTTTGGTGAGTTATTGTGAGGAACTGGATTTGCTGTTACCTTTTGACTTTCCCAGCTGTATTCCAACTCCTCTGTCTGTGCTGTCTGTGGCTTTAGGCATTTCCAGTCTTCAGCACAGATGAGAAAGCAAACAAATCCTGACATCCAAAACCAGTTTAAAACAAAGCCCCTCTGAAAGAGTTTCGGACTCTTTTTCCCCTGCTATTCCGTACTCTGTCTTGGATTAGAGATAATCTTTATTCAAGTTCTGAATGCTGTCCCCAGCCAGCAGACCTTAAAAGACTAACTGTGGATGCATAATTAATAATCCTAGCTAGTTAGGTAGGATTGAACTACATCTTCGGGATGACCGAAAAAAAAAAAAAAAAAAAAAAGTGTTTGCATTATAGTTTCAAAAAGGATGCTTTTGATAGGCAGAACTTTACATCCAGTGCCTGGAATTTTCTCAGAGATAATTGAGAGGACTGTATGAATTTTTGAAACAAATTCAAAGGTAAATTCAAAGGTTACACAAAGCATGCTTTCTATCAGTAATTTGCATATAATTCTTTTCTGTCTTAGTCTTTCCTGCTCCTTCCCCCAGCTTCCTTATTTTTCCTGTGTAGTAGACTCATGACATGGTCACTATCCTGTTGTTTAGAAGGAGCCATCTGTTCACTTCTGTGAAGTGTGGGAACTGTGAAGGAGATGAGATGGCTTTTCAAATTTGCTGTAATCAAAACTCAAGGAGGCTGACTGTCAGGAGAAAAAGCAAATAAATGAGTTGTCCTCAAACAGAAAGCTTTGCAGGTATCCTGATGAGATTACTGATACTTTTTCCAAACGGAATTACAGCTAATGCTTGGCCATTTAAAGAATAAATTAAGATAATAACAGGTAATTCATTTTCAATCTAGAGCTTTTTTTTCTTTTTTCTTTTTTCTTTTTTTTTGATATTTACTGATATGCCACCTAATAAATCATTTTAAAAAATGAAATTTAATTTTAAGCAGTGGAAAAGCAATGTGGCATGGCTTCTCTTAAGGAGATTTATGGAGAAGATCGCTGGATGCTGCCAGGCATAGTTCTAAAAAATTTTTGTGCTAATACACATGTAGTCTTTGTCCATCTTTGTCCATATTTTAAATAGACCCCAACAGCAGAAAAATTTCAGATTAAAGAATAGTGTACTTTGTGCATTTGTGCTTTGAAACGTGATTTTCCCAAAGCTCTGTAAAGATTACGAGCAGTAAACTGACTGTGTTTTGGTTGCTATGAACAAATGAGAAATTTGAAAATGCAGAAACAAGAGAGGATAAATTGATCCTGGTGTTACACAAGAACATCTGTCTGGAGTTTCAAAGGCAGCTAGCTATCAGCTAAGGCAGATTTTCTGTCTGGCTGTGTGAGGACTGTGTGAGCTGTTGTGTCTATATCGAAGCTGCTATTGTTCTCCTGCTGTGAAATGACAGATGGATGTGTCTATTCTGAGAGATTTGTGACTTCTGGCTGACTTGTGCTTTCAGAATTCATGCATAATAGAGCTTGCTCTAGTCCTTCAAGAGGGAAGAAAAACACAAGAATGAATGAAACATATGGTGCCAGTCTGTATTGGAAATCATCAAAAGTATTTTTTTTCTTTTTGAAGACATGTAGGTTATTTTTCTGAAGGGGAGCTATTGGCTTTTCGTTTGTTTTTCTAAGGATGTAACATATCCACTGCATACATATGTATATAGTTTCCTTTTGATTTGAGTAAAAACAAGTTACAGTGCTATTCTGAAGTATTCTGATAGCTAAACAGTACTGAAAATCTGGATCCTAACTAAAAATAATTATGAAAGAGACTGGCTTTATTAACAGGTTGAAAAGGGAAAACATGCATTTCAGAAATAAATGTCATACTTCTGCTAATGAGTTTTCTAATGACAGAAGTTTGCTTTACTACATGTGTAGCATATATATGTTAACTGGGTTAATGAATGCATTGCATGTGTATGAAAACACTACCTAGCGAAGTCTTACTAAAATATTCATCTCTCAGCCCAGAGAAATGTGTTGTTGTTTGTTGTTTTTTTTTTTTATCTTGAACTGAATGATCTTAGCATTAAAAAAGGAAAGGTGAGCAACAATGCTCTTGGAATATCTAGAGGAAAAGTACTTCTAGATTCACTGGGATCATTGTTGCAATGCAAAACTGGATATTCATGCTTACATAGTTTGCAGTTGTTTTGTTTAAACACTGGAATTTTTTGCTTCTGTAATGTTTTCTCTGTAAGTCTGTGAATTGCTAAGGCAATCTATGGTCAAGTATTCACGAGTGTAATTGTTTAAACTGAGAGCTATAAACCGTCCTTCCAGAGTGAAGGATCTGTTTAAACAAAGTGTTTATTTAAGCCCTCTACAAACAAATACCTAATGAAGAGCTATGTATTGGAGAAAAGAAAACCATGGTGTGGGCTCTAGGTTAATGTGCCATCTTTCCAGGATGTGTTGCTGTCATGTGAATGGTAGATGTGTATTATTAATTGATTGGAAAGCTAGCTACTTAGTTGTGTATTTGACTTCTCTTTCCTCATGATGTGCTTTAAACAGGTGTGTTACAGCTTGTCTCTATAGTTCTGTACAGAATAGCTGAGGCAGTTGTATGAGGCAGTGGAAGCTCCAAAATAGAGGATCAGTTTGAATCAGCAACTTGATACCCCAGTTTCTCTTCAACTCGGAAGAGAATGTCAGATCTAATTCACTCATTTGTTGCGTTCTGTGGAAAATCATTTTTCTGCTAATACATAATTTCTCCAATTCAAAACAGTGTATCTGAGTGCTAATATGGGTATTATAACTTTGATGCTTTTCAGTGAAGCTTTATTGGAGTCCCATTGAAAGAATTCATCCCTACCTGAATTTCTTTACCGTAGATCCACATTCTTTGTCTTCTTTGTCACTTGTGTTTGTGAATGACTCTAGATGTTACAGTAAAGGTGTGGTTGATTTCAGCGTTCTTTCTTGAACAGTAAGGTATGGTTACTGCTGTCTGAAAAACAAAAAACAAACAAACAAACAAAAAAAACCCAACAGAGACATTTCAAATTCTGAACTTAAATAACAAAACATAGACACTTGTCAGGTGGTGTAGAGATGAGAAATGTGCTGATAAATCCTTTGTCATCTATGTATGTTGTTGTTCTTTCCAGTATGCTGAACTCAATTGTGTTCTCTACTACTGGGTTTTGGGGTGTTTCTAGATTTGAAACTATGATGCTTGTGTTAACCTTTCTAACACTGGAGAACTGAAATAGAATGCATGAATGCCAGAAATTGTGCGTGTTTCATGAACAGAGAAAATACTTTCTAACTTTTTGACTCTCTTGGCTTTCATTCTCATTAAGAACTTCCTTCTCTTTAATTTTTCTTTTCCTGTTTAGGAGCAGGGAAAAAAAAAATAGAGAAAAAGAAGCACCTTCTGATGTTTTCCTTATGTGCCTTGAAGGCTAAGTAGGTTAGTGTAACAAATATTTAAATTAGTGCATTTATGATACAATAGTTACTGGCAGTGCTTGCAGGCTACTTTATCTGATTAGATCATAACACATTAGAGTAGTAATCTCTTTCTCATGTGCTGAATCCAGTGTTCAGCCTACATTCTAGGTAACCTGACATTTCCATTTGCTTCAAAGTAGTTACAGAGAAGAAAAAAAAAAAAAAAAAAGGCAAAAAACCCCAAAAACTTCAACAAAAAAAGACCCAGCTTTTTGCTATTCCTACTGCTTTCTTTGTATCCTGGCAGGCTGTCAGAATGTCTTTTATGTCTCCTGACCCTGACAGGGTGAGCTGCCTCACAGTCTCTTGGAGAATTTCCTAACTACAGGGCTTTTTAGACACGTTTTGGGAGAACTTGGCAGGAAAGAGATAGTCCTGACTGAAACAGAGAGCTAACAGGGGATTTCCATTAGTACAATAGCCTCCCACTGTAGCAATAAGGAGTGCCTCAGACCGGAATGATGGAGACACTGGCTTCCTGCTTTTTCCTAGCAGAGTGGCTGAAGACACCCAAGTGGGCCCCTGACTCCTCAGATCTAACCAGAGGGTTTACTGAGTTGTTCAGAAGTCCATTGTTAAACATCTGTTTAACAGTCTGTTTTATTGCCCTTCAACATGGATCTTAAGGTAAGCAATAGGGCTGGCAGCTTAGGATATTTTTATTCTCCTAACGTTTTTTGTTTTTGTTTTGTTTTGTTTTTGAGTACATTTGACCCATCAGTTCCCTTCAGGCAGCAACCTAGAGTTTTTTTCCTACGTAGATGGCTAGGAGTAACCCTTTAGGTGATGTCCAGTTCCTCATCATTCGCCTTTCTTGTCTTCTCCAAAGATCTCAGTATACTATTTAAGACTCCAATTATCTTGTTTTTTTCTTTTTTGTTTTTTGTTTTCACAGACTATAGCTTACTGAGCTCCGATAGAACCTAAGAGTTACTAAACCAAATTCAACATCATCCCTCTCCTTCATGCTATGGATACTTTAGTCTGAATCTTCAAAGAATCTTTGGGAGGGCAGGATGAGACTTTGTAGAGGACTGAAGAAGGACAGATACAAAGCTGGACTCCCTACTTCTTGCTTTCCAATTTTCTTTTAAGTAATGGGGAAAACAAAGGGAATTGTGAAAGTCAGTAATATCTAAAGAGGAAGGGAATTGTAAGCCGCTCCACGAAACCTTAATGCCTGCATGATTTTTAAATTGTTGCTTTTTAAGCCCTTCTGGGATAATAAAGTTGATAAACTGCCAGTATAGATTTATCAAGAACAAACAGTGTCTGACAATTTTAATTTCCTTTCTTGGCAGTGTTGCTAGCCTCGTAGATTAAAAGATTAGTAGATGGATGTGATATCTTGACTTCATAACTTCTTTCATGCAATGACTACATGTGGTATTCTTGATGCTATCTCACACATCATTCTTAGAAAATGGCTAAGGAGCATTACATGGAATCATTACAAACTGAACACACAAGTGGTTGAGAAAAGGTTTTTGAGTGTAGTTTTTAAAGGATCTCTGACATCTAAGAGGGAATTTCAGATAGGTGCATTGTATTTTCTCTTTGGTGGTCTGTATTTTTATTAGTGACTGGGCTAATAAAGTACAGAGAATGAATTTGTGAATAACAGCAAGCTAGAATGCTGCATGGTGAAAATCTGGATGAATTCAGACTACAAATTATTTCCAAACTGTAATCTGCAAATGGGGTAAATCTACCAGTTGCTTATAAGAAGTAAAGAAGGGTAACTAAGAAAAACAAGATTATTTTTGGTACGCTCAAATTCACTTCACAGGATCCTGTGCCTCCATTGGAAAGCATAAAGGTGTTCCCATGTGTAAAGTGTTGGCTGAAAAGCCATTGCTTTGGCAATCTGGAGAGAAATCACTGAAAGGCTGTCCAAGTCCATGTTCAACTTCTGAAAGGTGAGCACAAGTTGGTATGTTTTAAACAAATTTTGAAAGAGAAATGAAGTGCTGAAGTAGCATAGCCAAATAAAAATCTGAGGTTTAAGACTGAACAACAGGTTGAGATGTGTGAACAGGAAAGGCCACATGTAGGAAATGCAGTAGCTGTTCTTTTCTGCTTAGCACTGATGATGTCTCAGACGTTACTTTTTATAACTTAGGGTTACTAGTTTTTCTCTTTTTTAATTTTAAAGGACACAGATGTCTTGAACTGTGCCTTAATAAAGCAACTGTAATAAAGTGATTTGAAAATATGACCTGCAAGAAAATTATGAAGGAATGACTTTTTAATCTCATACAAAGAAAAATCAAAGATAATGTGAGAGACATCTCAGGAAAAGTGAAGAACTTGGTAGGGGGTACTATTTTTTTGTTCTCCCCTATTAGAGATAGTATGACTGTGTGAATAATAGGAAAATAAGAAGTGTCTTAGGTATGCATGTTTCTGTGGCAGCTGCCTAATATACTCTGTAGTTATGATGTGGGTTAGCCCTCCAGATGTTATCAACTACTTGTGTATGTAGTTAGTCATTGAATAGATGACTTAAAGATGTTGTGGAGTAGGCTTTCAAAGTAGAGATTTCTGGAAACAGGTGAGATGTAAAAAAATTTCAAGGAGGATCTAGCTACTTCTGCATTATCTCACAGTAGGAATTGGATAAGATGATCTTTCAAAGTCTTTTCTAACTTCTTCCAGTTCTTCTTATATAGGAGTGTTTTAATTCAAGGCGAAAACAGAAAAAAGAAAACAACAAGATCTAGCCCCACAGAAATTAGTGTTCATGTGGAAAATGTTACATCAGAGAGCTGTGAGGTTGATTGTTCCTCCTGTGGACTTGCTTATGACTAGGACCAAAACAGTGTTATTCATCATGAGAGTAGGTAGAGCTGTCTCTGTCTGAAGAAGACGGAGATATCTTCAGCCAATTGGGCTAACGTATGAAGTTTGATTTTCCTCTTCTTATCTTAATAACTCAAGTAATTCTGTCAAATTTGTTGTCCTTTTGATTTTAGTTTTCGTTTACTATAATACGCACGTTCTCATATGTCCGCTAACTGGCAGTCAGGAATCTGAGTTCCTGTGGACATCTAAGCTGCCCTGGTTTTCC
Source organism: Callipepla californica brunnescens (assembly GCA_023055505.1). Lineage (NCBI taxonomy): Eukaryota > Metazoa > Chordata > Aves > Galliformes > Odontophoridae > Callipepla > Callipepla californica. The sequence goes on along the minus strand of JALIRH010000052.1, from coordinate 2,984,485 downwards.
AGGCTTAAGCCCAATGTTGTTGAACATAGTAGTAAATAGAATAAATATACCCTTCCCAAATAAATACATGATAAAAGCATTATTATGTGATTAAACCCTGATTTGAATTCTAGATATCAGAGGGTTGATATCAGAGTTGTGAAAAATTTGTCTAATGCAAGAATTGTGTCACTTAACAAAACCACACACGTGTGCACACAAATTATCATAACTCCCAAATGAAAAGAATACTCTACCTCTTTTAGATTTTAACATAAACTTACATTAACTGAAAGAAGATTAATATTTCCCAACTCAGTTTTCATCTTAAATCTTGAAGTGACTTTTCCTGCTCTGTACTGGGTATGATCAATATACTACACTGGGCTAGTCCTCAGCTGTGATCCACGTGTTCAGGCTTGATTTCCACTGAATTTGAAAAGCTTTTTAAAAGTGGAACAATATTTAATCACTTCACAGAAGACAACCTCAGATTATGGATGGGATTGTACCTTATTTGTTTTGCTGTTTAAGAGCTGGCTGTGCATCATGGCTTGTTTCGCAGCAGTGAATAAAGTCATGGATATGAGAAAGGTAGAATAATTTTTTCATTTGTAACTTTTGTTTCTCACAGTAATGATGCACGAATCTGTCCAAATCTGTTGTCTTACAGTAAATCATTTTGTTTTGAAAATTTGTGATTAATGCTTCTGTGAATGGGCAGGGGAATAACAATGTGGATATTTTGTGCTTGTCAGTTTGTCTTCCTCCATCTAGTGTTTGGCATGACTTCTAGTACTACATAGGAGCAGAGGAATAGCCATGTTCTGGTCAGGCCAAGTGTCCATTTAGCTCAGTACTCTTCCCAAAGGCAGCCAATGAAGGTGCCTGGGGAGAAAAATGTAAGAAATGCATGAGGTATATATAGTGATTCATTCCCATGGTAGAGTCCCTTAATTAGTGGTTTAGGGACCTCCTCAGCTGCAGGTTGCACCCAAGCATTTATGTTTTAAATAAGGGTTTTGCTGCAATGTTTCCCTAACTTAGATACTACATACTGTGAAAAAAAGCATTTCCTTGTTTCAGAATTAAGACTTCATTGTCTGTCCCGTAGTTTTTGCTATGAGAAATGTTCCTTGTTAATTTTTCTGTATCATTCTGCCAGTCTCTGTGCTCTACTTTCTTGGAGATTTTTATTTTTTTTTTAATTTTTTTGCTGAAGAATTCCAGTATGTTTTGTCTCAAAAGGTTGAGCAGGGCTCCAGTGGAAGTGTCAATCTCACCACACTGTGAAGGCACCACCACCCACTTTGTAGCAAAGGCATTGATTTTTTTTTCTTTTTCACCAGTAAAACTTGGTGAAAAAGAGGAAACTGAGGTTCCATGAAGTCCAGTTAATGCCCATGTGCAATTATTAGATGACATCTATAAGTTAGTGAGGAAATGAAGTGCGGTTCAAAATAATAACTTCCATAAGCAGACTGTTGCTATTGTATGCTGCATATAGTCATTAATGGTGAGGTTTTTTGGTAATTTTTTTTTTTAATATTTCCACGTTTTTGTTGCTAAAACAAACTTGTAGCATGTTTGTCATAGCTCTGTTTGGTTTCTCCTTTAATTTTTGTATAAAGAATCTGAGAATACTGAGGGCAATCTTATTATAGCATCTTACTGTATTTAAGAAACACTGGTAAAGGATTGTTGTGGCTGAGAAACAAGATGTTACATAAAATTTCAGTTAAAAAAAAAATTACTTCAGAATAACGCCTAGTTTTGTTTAAAAGAAAATAATCCATCTACCCAATCAGGAATCATATCTGAATTGTGACCCAAAATTGTGGAGCCTCCAAGCAGATTCTCTCCAAGAAACTCAGCAGTCCAAGCATGCATCTTTCTTGCCCATCAGCAAACAGAATTTCTTTGATTTCATCACATATTGGGTTTTGTAAATCCCCTTTTGGATGTGCTGCACCTTTTTGGCCCGGCACAGAGAAGTGAGGTTAATTGGCCATACAGAAGTGGAAAGGACAGCGTGTATATAGGTTTGTGGGAGGTTTCCAATGTGTAGTAATACTGTGCAGTTTGGGGAATTAAGAGAATGGTGAGGGGAGAGTGAAGAGCTGGGCCCAGTAACTCTGCTAAACGTGAGTAAGTTCTGTGTGAAGTGGTGGTTGGATGTAGAAATCCAGAATTGAGGCTGGTGGGGTGGGGTCTGTATGGCCTGTCAAGTGAAAACATCCCAGTCCTGTTAAGTTTTTCATTCCTATATTAGGAGGAAACTGCATTATCCAGAGATTGCAGGGAATGATGAGTGTGTTTTGTACAGATGGAAAGAGGGCTGCTGTCAGAAGTTTTGATAAACTGCAAAGCACAAATGTGACAAAAATAAGCATCATTAGTAGCAGAGCTCATGGGATTACTTTAATTAGTTTTCCATAGCTGAGGAACTCTTTGCCATATAAGGATTTATTTCAAATGCAAGTTTTCCATTAGCAGCCAAACACACTATAAATTTTAATTAAAATTTGGGTTTCACTCCTCCAAAATTGAAAAAATATATGACCCTCTTTGTTTGATTTTCTTACATATTGTATTAGGATCCTCAGAAATGACAAAGTTTGCATGGTTCACTGGGTCATCCTTGCTACCTGTTATCTTGCATGAAGAATGCTACACATGTGCAGTTTACACCTCTATACCAGAAGTCGCAAGTTTGCACTAGACCACGCTATTCTCTGCAAGATATAATTTGCAGCTACATGCCGTGCAGAATTCAAAAAGGCAACACTCACAGGGAGTGGAATAAAGATGATGTCAGCAGGTGAAAGGAAGTGTCAGTATCTGTGCACTACTGAGTTTGAAATTCAGGGTGTTTCCTCTGCATGTTTATCAATGTTGTTTTAAGTTATAGAAGTTGAAAACAAATCACATTTTTGGCAAGTTGACCAATTGACAGCTTTCTAACCCAGTGGTCATAAATGATGACTTAAAACATGGCTTTCAAAACAGTGAAAGTTATTAAAGTTGTATGGTTACCTAATAACTCACCATGTTTAAATTAGACTGTTAAAATCCCTTTGTGCTTTTCTACTTTAAACTGTAAAATGTCTCTTTTTCTTGCAAATTGAGAATTCTGACTGGCAAGGTTTATAAGCCCAGTAGATCAAATTTAGATTAGCATTAAAACTGTAATTAATTATTTTCAGTGCTAGAAAATTGAATTGTTCTGTTGCAGTCAGTAATAGCTTATAGTTATGCTTCTGACACCGACAGGAGCAACTGAATTAAGCCAGTGTTTAGCACTTTTAACAATTTTACTTTGAGTACATAGTAGCTTTCTTGTTGGGGTGACTTTTTTTTTTCTTTTGTAGCCATATGAGTTCTTTTTATAATTATATGTTTTCTTTGCTGTTAAAAAATGTCGGTGCAAGAACAGTGGTTTGGGTCTGGGGGTTTCTTTGTTTCTAGGCCTTGTTCCAAAGTACACAGCTGAAGTGCTTTATTAAGCTTGTTTAGAGCAGGGCTTTTAATGCCCAGATCACCACTGAGTGCTTTTGATACTGTTTCACAAACACTTAGTTCTTGATCTTTCTTAACAGCTCTACCTGACATTTCAGTGGTGGAGTGTAGTGAGTGACCTGCGCACTATTGTTTAAATAGGAAGAGGGATCTTCTCAGTTTCTTCTGTGCATGTGATACTTTTGTAGAAGTCTGACATTGAGGGAAGAGGACAGGAGAATTAATTGTATTAGAAGACTCAGGAAGTCATCTTGCTGCAAGGCATCTAAAGTGCAGAGATTCAGCTGGGCTATCTGGGTGAGGCTGCTCCTTGGTATCCATGACTGAAGTTTATGATGCGTGGTAGATGCCTTTAGGCAGAGAGTGAGCAGCCAGCTTTTCATTAATTTGTAACAGAGAGACTGGTGGGAACGTTATTCCATGCGGTGGAGAGCCTATAGTGAATTCCTTCAGCATAAAAAAAAGCTAAAAATAATGCTCCAGAAAATGTAGGCTTTAGCCAGACGCTTTGTTTTCTGAACATCCATTTGAATATGGGTTCATCATGAAAGTAAGAAGAGCCAGAAGTACCTTTTTTCTTTTCAGCATAATCTTGAAACAATTAAGCTGTTGAATATATTTTAGAAAAGATTTTAAATCAGTTGGTAATGCTTATACATGCAATATGCCTGAAATGATTTTCAGGCATTTGTCTGGGAATTTCAGGGAATTTGTCTGTGTGCAGTTTATAGATTCTCTAAGAAAACTCATGCTGTTTGTAAGCTCCCGTATTCCTGTAACTGCCTTCCCACGTGAGGATGCTGTGAGTGGGCTGGGGTGGCTGATCCAACCCATCTGTTGGAATGGTTAGGCTGCTGGATCCTGCAGCTCCTGAAGGCAAAACTGAGGAAGGAGATGAAAGCCAGTCTTCTTCAGCTGCTCTGTGGAAGGGAAAAGTTTCAGGAAATTTTAATTTCCACAGGAAAAGGAACAGAGATAAGAGACCTTGACACAGTCCTTCAAAAATGGGAGATACACACTGTTGTGGGGAGAGAGCAGCAAAAGCAGAGGGCAAAGATGTAAATTGCTGGATGAGGCTGTGTATGTGTTTTTCAGCAGCAGCATGTCCCTGAGGAGTAAACTGTAAGAGCTGAGGGTGAGAAGAAACTTTCTTCTCTTTAGTGTTTCACACTTCTCACTGGTTGGTAAGGATGCCCACACTACAGACATTTCATGCAGATAAATGAGCACTGTCTTTTAAACAATATATATATATATATATATTTTTTTTCTCCAAAGGAATATAAACAAATAAACCCAAACCTGGAATTATTAGTGTGCTGATACATATCTTCTAACCTGCGTGACAGATACACTGTTGGAGTGCTTGGCCTTGAAGTGCAACCATGTGCTTTTCTCTCCTTGCTATGGAGGAGGCTCACCTATTCTGTCTGGAAGTGCCAGTGGTGTTAGGTCACTGACACAGGGCAACCTGCTGTGGTCCCCCAGAAGCCACAACACTGTGCTGCAGAGAATGCAGCCGTCTGTACACTATGGAATAAGATCTAGCCTTGGCACCGAGCTCTTAGCCCTCAGGGAGAGGAGCGCTGAGGTTTCATCACTGCTCTGGACACTTTTCTTGTGGCCCCAAAGAAATCACCCAGTGGCTGACTGGGATTGGTTTCAGTGGATGTGGTATTGCTTGTCCACCGATGAGTTGGGGAGGGAAGAAAATGAAAGTAGTTGATATTAGTTTTAACAGTACAACCCATAAAATGAATGTGTATCAGAATGTTCAGCCAAATGGTCTTTCTGGATAAGTCTGTGAATAAAGCTCCTGTCAGTCACTTGGATGAGGGTCTGCCTAAAGCAATGCCTTTCCTGTGAACTTGGTGTTTGGGTGGTTGTTTTTCTGTTTATTATTATTATTATTAGTAGTAGTAGTTATACTCAGGAATAACAAAGGTGCATTTGTCAAATGGAAATCCTGTTAACATTGTGTTGAAGCAGGAAAATGTAGATGCCCTTTTGACTGAATGCAGGAATGTATTTGTTTTTTAAATGTGGTAGGACAGTTGAACTTAAAAACTATCTGGGCCAATGTAAACACATTACTTAATCAAAACACTTAAGCAAAGGATGTGTGCCCTTCATGCTTTCTTTAGGAATTAATGTTTTGCTTTAAGTGTTAGTAATTTACACAACCTAAAAATAAGTAATGTAAATTTTAAGAGATTAAATATTTCATTTTTCATTCCTCTGTTTTTATGGCGTGTCCTCCTTGCTGTGCATAGCTGCATTAGGAAAGAGCACTGTATTTTACAGTCTTCTAAAGTACTAGAAGGAAGTTCATGTTTTCCTGCATCAGGGCAAAGGCCTTGAATATCTCTTGTGTTATTTATGTTAATGTTGACTTTAAAGTCAAATTTGATCACTCCATAAATATGAAATTGAAAGTTACCATGAAAGTTTATTGTTTGCTTTGTTCTGTTTCTGTTTTGTAGAAATATTGGAAGTGAGTTCTGGCACACTGTTGACCTCACAGCTTTCCTGCACAAGCCTCAGAGGTTCTCTATTTTCTGCTTTTTCCGTTTGTTTTACGTAGACATTAACAAAACTGGAAATTAAGAAAGATGATTGCTCCTTTATTATCTTCACGAGTAATTAAAACGTCCCCCCTCTTTGTTTATTTGTTTGTTTGTTTTGCTTACTACTTGGTTTTTTTGTTTGTTTGTTTGTTAATTTGTTTAAGTATTTATGTACAACACTTCCACTTCAGATCACCTGTGTTACAAGTGGGAAAAATACAAATCCAAAGTTAATGTTTAGAAGAAGTTTGGAACAAAATTGTCCTTCCATGCAGGCAGAATGATGACAGATGTATCACTAGCAGCCTAACAAGTTTCCCTGAGATTGCTGCTGAGGAGTAATTCTGCTTCAGCCCTTTTTCTTTCTGTTCTGGATTGAGTGTGAAGACCCAGGGTGGCATTCAGTTTGAACGTGATTCCAGAGGATGCACTTTAAGAGTGCAGTTCATTTTTTCACTCTTCAGCTGCTTTTCTCTTAGCAGTCAGTCGTATGAATATATATATCTTTAAACAAAAGTGTTACAGAAGGCAAGACTTTGCTTTTCAAACTTGAAGAACCTGGTGGTGAAATCTTCGGTAAAGTCTTTGATCAAAAAAGTCAGACACACAGTAGTAGGGTTCTTGAATGTTAATCATTTAATTTTTCAGTAGTAGATAGTTAATAAGATTAACTAAGTTAACTTAAAACTTTAAAGGAACTAAAAGCAATTCACTACGAGTTTTGCTACTGTAAAGCTGTGATAATCATCAAAGCTATAAAGACTAATTTTGATGATGAAGATGCTTTTTGTAGTCTAACATTCAACTTCCTTGTTCAATAGCAGCAGCTACCTCTCAATTTTATTCTTGCTAGCTGGAAGCTGTTAGGTTAACCATGAAGCCTTGAGAGCCAGGCTTGGTACTGATGTGTGCTGCTGTCCTAAACTATCTGTCTTCTAGGCTGGCAGCAAGTACTTGGAAACTGGGTGGATAAGCTTTTATCCTTACAAATAAGCCTGGAAAAAGTACTGAGTCTTGATTTCCCTTTTCAGAAGTTAAATGTGAGGTTTCAAAACCCAAATGTAGGGCAGGAATGTTCAGAATCACAGATCTGTGTGTTCTCTACCCAGAAGCAGGTTTTCCTTCGTGTGTGGATGTCAAGAGCCAGATGTTTATTTCCTGAGGGTCTGGACTCAACTGCTGCTGGGGGAGTTCAGGCTTTTAGCCCAAAGAAGGGAATCTGTACTGCAGAAACCACACACAGCTCCTGCACTGCTGGAGAAGTCAGTGCCCAGATGAGGAGTGTGCATTTCTAAGTCCGTCACTCTTCCAGAGGCTCTTCAGCTATCATTGTCCTGGCCAAGACCACACAGAAAGTGTTTTTCATTGGTCCTTTACAAGGCTGTTTTTGTAGATAGGGTTTATCTTTCCATGCAGCAGCGTGTCTGTGTCTGGTTAGTCCATACTGGTTGCCTTTGGTTTGACAGGAAAAGCAGCCATGTCTGTATCTACAGCCATGAGCAGGTGCCTCTAGGAAGAGGGCAATAGCACTGCCTCATAATCTGTATTTCATTTGGATATGTTGGAAATTTGAGGGAAAAAAACGGGAAGAAAACATAACAGTAATTCTGAGTACAGATTCTGAATTAATTTGTATCACATCGTACTACATAGTTAAAAGCTATCCACTTTGTTACAGGATGCAGTTAGGGTGGGATGCGGAAGTTCAGTGAGCATTGTGGCATCTCAGTCACAGAACTATATCAGTTGGAAGGGACTTCTAGAGATCACCAGAAGCATGAGTCTACCTGAGAAGCAAGGGCAGATGTCTCTCACCTGTTTGAAACGGTGGGACTCTGACAGCTTACGTGGAGTAAACATTGTAGATGAATCCACCATACATCAAAAATATGGATTAGTATTTCAGGAATGTAATGGAAAAGCCAACTATCAAACCAGTTTATTGACAATGCTACAAGGACTTAGCAGTTGTAATAGCTTCAGGTGTGACTTGGTGAATGATGATGCACCAGCATGCAGAGTTCAGATGGTTGTTCAGGCCTTTCCTTTACCTTAAGTGTTGCAACACAAATCTGTTCAGGTTAGATTCTGGAAACTGGAGTCTGCATTCAAGGCTAGGCAGGAGACACTGTTTAAACTCTGATGTAGAATCTGAGCTGCTTTTGAACAAAGCAAGAGTCAAGATGCTAAAATAGTAGGTTCTGTGCAAAGATTATAGAGTCTTTGCAGCACAGCTAACTGTGATTTAGAGACTCATTTTTTCACATTATCTGACTATCTGAGGTAAGGATGTGGTCTTTCAATGGGGTCTGGCCTCTCAGTCTGTAGGGATGGTTTGTCACCAGCCAGTTTATGTGAAGAGCGATGAGGAACTCAGCAGGCCCCACAGCAAGCACTGTTTCTGCCACGTGGTCTGTTGTAGCCATGCGTTCATTGGGTATGCAGTGCTAATAAATGCAAAATAAAAATTGAAGTTCGTAGTTTTACTATGCGGTAACTAAATTGAATATGCGCAGGGAAAAAAAAAAAAAAGGTGAAGTTTTTACACCCTGAAATGTGGAAATGCTTCAAATGGCATGTGTGGTTCATAGCGTGGTTTGTCTGTACTGGAAATGCCAAAATGGTAGCTCATTAGGTAAAAGCAAACTGTTCAGATTATAGGAGTAATAAGACCTTGTTGTAGATACAGAGGCTTTTTGAAGTATTTTTAAACTTGAGAACACACTTCTCAGAAGTACTGTAACTTGTAATCTGATACAAGAGGTTAATTCATAGCATCCCAGAATGGCTGAGTCTAGAAGGAACCTCTGGAGGTCACCTGCTCCAAAGCCCTACTTCAGCAGGGACACTACAGCATGTTGCCCAGTTCACATTCACACCTGAGAGCAGTGTGTTTTGTGTACAAGTGCCTGAAATGACAGAAATTGAGAGTACCTAATACTTATTTCTGTGGTTGGCTTTTTTGTGCAGTTAGATATTTAGTTAATCATTAGGAACGGTTCCTTAGTATACTTATGAGTATACTCTCCCTGTAAACACTGCTAGCGCTGTTGACAAGACTGTAAAGTACTCAGAAGACAGCTACCTGAAGCACAGTGACTAAGCTGTTAATAATTTCCTGTGGAGGACAGGAGTGTTGGACTAGATGATGTCCAGATTCCCTTCCAACCCTTACAATTCTGTGATTCTGTGTGACTTGTACATGTAAACTGGAATGCTGTATCTGTGCATACAGTATTGAATGTGCTTTCCTGTCTGGACTTTGTTGACAGAAAACTGGAAAAAGCTGTGGAAGCTTTAGTTTGTATTCTAGAGTGCTGGTGTCCTTCCTGAACATTCAGTGATCATACGGTATCTATCCTGCCTATGACTGTCTTTCATCATATTTGGCTGATGTGTTAATGGGTGACATTTCAAGTTTCAAAAAAAACATGAGCAGGCAATTAAAGACAGAATGGTATACATCACAAAATACTCTATTCTTAAATAGTTAAATGCAGAATAATTAGCTTTGCCATTACCTATACTGGGTAAGGTAATAAAAGTAGAAGTGTAGACGAGCATTTCTCTCACACAAACATGCAAATGTGATAGGATGGAATTTCCTTTTGTCTTAAGAATTGATCTCACCTCTTAGTTAGAAAAGGAGGGATCTGTTCAGCTTTGCATGCAGACACTCTTTTGGGCTGAAACTTCCTTTGTTTTATCCTTGTTGTCTGGTATGTAGATGTAGAGAAAGATTTGGTTCCAAGCTGCTTTCCTCTTGTAAAGTGAAAAACAGTCTCTTAGTTCTCATTTTGTTTTCCTTCCACCTTCATTTTCTGGTATTGCTTTCTGTTCTTCCTTACTTTTTTCATAGAAGGCATTAAATAGGTGCTCTGATCTTTATAAGAAGGCATGAAGAGGCTCAGCTGGGATTTCCTGTCCATCTCATTATGTTAAAATCAGTTCACTGGTTGCATGTTACAGCATTCTTCCTCCCTCCCCCACTGCTGGAAATGAGTGGATTCATCTAGCTCCAAATTGCTGTACGGAAAGGAAACCCTTTGCTTTAAGTCAAAAAAGTTAGTGCAAGTCTGTGAATCATTTTATGAAAATACTGGATAGAGTTTCAGGTTTCAAGTCCCTGCTGATGCATTAAATTTTTCATGGTATTGGCAGGGGAGAAGCAGGGAACCTTTCTTTAGCTGGATAAATAGGAGAAGTGTCAACTCCAGATGTTTTGAGAGACTCCAGACAGCCTTTTAGTACAATTACAGAAGGACAAAGTGGATGGGACCTGTGGGACTGTTATGTGTACTGAATTTTGTTTATCCTTTTGGTCATCCTCCCAGGAGAAATCAGTCCTGTGTAAGTCTCTGAAGTTTATAAGTTTGAAATTTTGGGGTACAAGTGTACTGGAGTAGTGTTTTTTGAATATGTCCACGTAAGTGCATATGAATGCAGTAGTTTTTAGGAAATACTATTAGCAGAAGATACTCAAACTAAAAAAAAAAAAAAAAAAGTGTGTCCTCCAGTACATATAATGCATAGAAAGGAAGCTGGGAAAACTTTGGTGCTGTTCTTGCATCAGCAGTATTGAAGGTGTGGGAGGGAATTTTGTTCGTTCACATGATCTTTCTTTGCAACTTTAAATCAAATGAAACAGTATAACTCAGACACAAATATCTACAGCTGCATATGATAGAGTTGGGCTGATATATCAGTGGCTGTTGATGGGTATGATAATCACGCCTGCATAACCTGTCAACTGTCATAAGGGCATATGTAATATTTTAATCCTTTCAGTATTTCAATGGCTTTAGTACTGATTAGATAGGAATATTTCCTCCAAAGCACAATGCTGTTTTATCACATGCACTGCATCCTTCTGGCATTGATCTTTAAGTTTCATAATGAAACTGAAAATACCTAATTATCATCTTTGTATGTCTTCAGACTTACGTAATGGATTATCCTACAGATTTTAAGTTGAAGTTATATTTCATGTTAGACAACAATTTTGCAAGCAGAATTTTTAAAAAACTCAGTAATTGTTTATTTTGCTGTAGAAAGCAGACTTGCTGCCTTCTCTGAAGAACATCTTTTTCATACTATAAGCATTCTATTAGCTGAACTTCTTTTCTTCTACACCTTTTCTACTTTCCTACTTCAGGAAGTCTACCTGGTTCTCATTCCTGTTTTTCATCTGTTTCATCCAAGGTGATGTATTTCAGAAATGGCCACCTGTGGGAATTCTGAGTTTTAAATGTTTCCAGTGTTGCCAGCACCATCAAAGAAAAAAGGAAAAAAAGAAATTAAGAATACAAAAAAATGAAAATAAATACTTAATTAAGGTGGGAATTCCAGGAGACCTTTTAGATTTTGTGGTTGGTTTCTATTTCCACTTCTAGTCCTAATGAGTGCAGAGGAATCATAATGTGAGCTGACTGCATATCTCTGACATTAGCTGTTTTAAAGAATTGCCAAGTATCAGAGAGTTCACAATAAAATTGTAGGGGTTAGAAGATGTATTTGGTTTCTTTATCTGACTCATTAGTTTGCTGTGACTGAAATGAAATTTTTGCATTTGACATGGCTTCATGGATGACTAGCTGTTGCTTCATTCTGACTAGCTGTTACTTCAAGCTCTGCCCTTGTTATGAATTTCTTCCTGAATCACTGCAGTTAATATCACTTTTGCACTTGTTATAGATACAAGATTGATAGTTCAAGCTCCAAGATAATGTTATAAGGCCGTAATTAAACAAAAGTAGGCCAAGGGTTTATTTAGCCCGATGTACATATGATGGTAGCCAGAGGCCTAAAAAATAGATCTATACGTTGGTGCTCTCATAATCTCTACTTCTCTGCTCCTTAAGGATGTACTGATTCAAAGCAGGCAGGTTTTGTGTTTAATAGCTTTCAGTAAGCCTTTCCATCATTAACTTGCCCAGTTATTAAGCAAATGAGAGAGTTAGCAGCCAACTGGATCTTTCATGGAAGGAGTGCTTTCTTGGACCTTACATTCCCCAGTACTCTTTGATGCTGTCTGCACTTCCATTGGCAGATACAGTGAAGAGTTCTTATCTACTTTTCTGTGCTTATCAGCATTCTACGAAGATCTAAAGAAATTATATCCTTCACTTAAGCATGTGATCTTTTCACAAGATGCCGATTCTCAAACTGTATTAGGCTGGAATGTTCTCTCCTACAGCTGTAGAGCTCCTTGAAGAAACCATGTATTTTATGTATTTTAGCTTTTGCCACTTTTGCAGGATTTTTTTTGAAGTTACCTGACAGACCACTTAATGGGCAAAGTAGTGGGACATGAAACAAAGACTACTAGGAAGAGAAGTTTTTTTGTTTTGGTTTTTTTTTTTTTTTTTTTTTTTTGTCTTTTTGGTTGTCTTTTTTGGAGTTACAGGGAATTGAGTATGGCTTTTAAAGCATATTAATGATTTCCATCTGAGAACTTTTTTTATTTTTATTTTTTAATCTTAGAAAAGAAACAAAAATATTCAGCGAAAAAGCTTCTTAGATTCTGGTGTTTTCCCCTTACACTTTGGATACTATTACACATGCTTGTGATTATCCTCTCTGCAAACAATTGTCAGAAAAATTCATCTGTTTTCCAAGTCCCACAGAAGAACAGATGTGGAATTAAGTTTCAAACAATGTACTCTTAATCACTTACATGTGGACACAAAATGAACTGGAGTTCAGTGGGAACTGATTTGGTGCTCAGCTAGTTGAGCGTGGAGAGGACAATTTGCATTTTTCTTAGGGTTCTTTTTCTGAACAGTCCTTAGAAAAAAAGTGCTAATAAATGAACAAGAAAAGTGTCATTTTAGATATTTAATTCTTTCTGAAGACCCAAAACCTCTGGGGACCACCTGAGTTGATCTGGAGTATATTATGCATGCGGATATGAAAGAGATATTATGTATACATGTAAAATTTTCTTCCTTTATTTGAAAACTCCTTTGATGCAGCAAAGGATACTGGGAAGTGAAGTAGCTGCATATCTTCTGTGCACTTTCAAAAGCAATGATTTAAAGCAGCCAGCTCTGCCTGTTAAGTGGTTTTGAATCAATATTCAATTGCTGGAATACCATAAGAAAGCAATTATGTAAGAAAATGTATTCATGTTGTGTTTTGAAACTCAGCCTGCACTGGAAAAATCACTTAAAAAGATAGATAGCCCATATAAATACTTCAGAAAGCTAGTAACTGGGAGAGAAGGTTAGTATTCAGGGACTCAGCATTACAATTTCAAACTTTACAGAATTATGAATTTGAGTCAGTATGCTGGCCAACCAGCAAGACTTAAGGAACTCCCCTGATTCTTGTCCTTGGGATGAATTTGCTCATTTGTTCATAGTTGATATAGAATTTAAATTATTCTTAACATGTTTAACTTCATATGTGAAGTTGTTTTTTTTTCAGTTTGGAAATAATTTACCATCATGAAACTGCAAATAAAAAGGGAAAAAAATGTAACAAATGTGTTGCTTCTTGGATTTTGACAAGCTCATCTAAACAGACAAGAAATATTTCAGCGTCTGATACTGGTTTCTTGAAAGTATTAAACTCCTTCGGAAATACTTTAAAATTAGCTTTGTAGTATCATGTTGAACAGTTAAAAGAGCTCTGAACTCAGTTGTAGACTTTCTTGGCCCCCAAAATTGGAGTGGTCCATGACGAGATCAGTAGTGATGCATCTTCCTGCCTTCCACTGAGTAGAAATGGGAACCCACTATCTTACTGCCTTTGTTGACTGATCCTTGTCATCTTGCACATTCATTGTTATGTTTATTCTGATAAAAAGGAAATGGCCAACGTAAATCAAAATGTTAACTGCTAATAAAATACCAAAATGTAATGTTTTGAGACACTGAGAGAAGAAACTTTGAGAAATACTTGTTAAAGTTCAAGAGAAGTGTTGTCTCTTAAATTGACTGCTAGAGAGATCCTTAAAAAAACAACCTTTTGTATGGATTTTTTGAGGCTGTTTCGCTTGAGCTCTGTGGAGCGACCCATTTCTTCTTTTTCTTTGTTTTTGGAGAGGTCTGCTTGACCTTAGTTTTTCATGCTTTGCTTAATTTTTGTGTTTATTTTTTCCACGGATATTACGTTGTTTATACATCTCACAGAAGAAAAAGAGCTAATAGCATTCCAAATAAACATCTTTATACCACCATTCCTTGTTTTTTAGCCTTGGTCAAGAATGACATAAATGCCTAAGTGTTTCATGTTCTTTAAACATGACTGTGAATTTTGTCAGTGTAGTTCTCTTGTGTGTGATCAAGACTTTTAATAAGCACAGTTGCCTACTGTATTTGAGAGTTAAAATCATGAGGCAAAGTTCCATAATCTCATAAGGCTGGTAAAGCTCAAATTAGAAACTGCATGTTTGATGTTTAATACTTTGGGAGTATTTTAAATGGACTTACAATGTATGTCTTGCTTTTAACAATGAGTTTTGTGATGTCATTAAGATATTGAGTACATACTTGATAAGAGGTAATTGATGCTAACATTGTGTTAAAAAAAAAAAATCTTTGGATGAGAACAGTCTTATGTATCTATTCCCTTGGTATTCTGGGTAATCAGACTGTATGTAACCCCTTTCATTATGTCATCAGCCTGTGATATAAAACTTTCCCTGCCTCTACTTTTATTTATAAGGCTGATGTAGAATCTGGGCTTATCAAGTAATCTCCAAACTTGCAACTTAGACATTCATAGTCAGTTTATTATTTTATCTTGCTAAAAAATATTCACTTCTAGTTTAAATCTCTCTCTCATTTTTTTTCTTTACTTCTAGTCACTCACTGTAGAAAACAATTATATTTTGATTTTAGTGCCTTCATTTTTATTTATTTATTTATTTATTTATTTATTTTAGGTGAATGAAGGAAAAATCACATCCTTTTTTCAGCTCTCCTTTCCCTTGGAACTTTTCTTGTCTGTTTCTAATCCAGCTTGGGTTTTTTCCCTGCCCCTTGCTTACAGATAAGATGCCTTTCTGTGTTCAAGGTAGAATCTTTTAAGAATCTTCAGCAACTTAGTAATACTGCCTACTAACTTGGTGATAATTTATAAAATATATATGCTTATCACCTTTAGAATATTCTAAGACTGTAGGGATGGACTTCACTGTATCTTGTATGAGGTAGTGAGACTAAGCTATGAGCTAGCAGACTAAATTTTCTTATTCTCATGCATGAGTATAGGTAGAGAGATTCCTTCACATTAGAGTATATTCTTTATGTAGTGAAAATAGTAGAAACCTAGAAGAATAGCATTTTATCAGAGGAGCTCATAATTCATCAAGAAGTCAGTTCTTGATTATAGTGAGAAATGTATTTTAAAAATAAAATTAATAGAATTTATAGAATATTTTTGAGGAATTTAAAGAAAAATATTAACTTAGGAAATGTGAGCTCTAACAGCATTTAAATAGGATATTACCAGCTTCAGGAAACAAAACCCATTGTTTTGTTGTTTTTTTTTTCCTTATGTTAACGAGTAAAGACTGACTTTCTGAAAAGATGTAGAGGAGTCTTGAAGGAGAATGGACCCAGAGAAAGCTGAAAATGGCAAAAAGTATAAAGGCAGAGGGCTCTGTGGTGAACAGAACCACAGTTCACGTATTTCTTAGTTTCTGGTTGCTTTCCACTGTATCTGGGGCTAACTATTTATTCCATCGGTAAACTGAGTATTATTTTTAACCAAGAAGTGGTTATTCATTTCCCTTTCTCCGGAGAAGCATCAAAGAAATATCTCATCATGGGCTTGTAAATTTCTGTTAGAAAAGCAGATTGGATGGAGATGGTTTAGAAGTTCTTAGTCATCTGCAGAAATGGCAAGATGTTCTCCAGTGTTAGAATACTGGGCAGATAAAACTTCAGTAGAGATTTTTATTTTCATAGCAGTCAAGAAAGGCACACAGTATCTTACTCAAAGTCTCTTCTTTATTTATTCATTTTATATTGTTTCTGAGATATAAGCTGGAGAACAGTTGAAAATAAAGATGATATTCTAGGCAGCATGGTATTGGTTTTAAAGTCTGAATGCATGGAAGATCTGTTAGCTGGGTAACATTCAGTCGGACTAGTTTCAGTAGAAGAAACTTTGCTTTGAGGTCAAGCCAAATGGTCTGAGTTCCATGCTTTGTGACTTAGCAGAATCATTAAATGAATCACTGAAATGTTGCATGATAAAAAAGGAGCTTTTCACTGGTGGAAGGCTATTGAGGACTGTCATAAGTAGTACCTCTGGTTGCTTTCATTTTATACACTGGTTTTTATGTGTATTTACTGTCAAATCTGCAAAGATGCAAAAACTGAGGGAAGCACGGAAACAAGTCCAATGTAGGGTATATGCTTAAGTTAAATAATATTGTTTTCCTGGAACCATAAAGGAGATTAAACGTGTATTTTAAGAAGTCCTAAAATCTTGCTGTGCCCGTAGTAAGTCTGTCCATGGTTATATGTTTGGTTGCCTTAAATGAAAAGGTAGTTGAATGTTAAAACTCTTCTGATTTTTTTTTTTTTTTTTTTTGGGGGGGGGGATGTGTTTTGAGGGGGGGTGGTGAGAGAGGAATTTAGTGCTTAAAGAGGGTTCTTATTTTCAGTTGAAATCACAAAACAGGTTCCTAACTGGATTGTGGTGCAGGAGTAATCAAAGATACAGGAATTTTATAAGGCCATTTGGAAATTTTACTGATTGTTTTCATTGAGTTATAAGAGTCACAACTTGCATCACTAGGACAATACTCTGAATATAACTTTGGCATGAAAAAGAGATACCGGATTGAAAACAAACCCTGCAACCATTGATTTAAAGAGTGTACATGAACAAGTGAGATAATGTTTTCCTGTTCAGACAGATCATCGTGGGATAGCCATGCTACATTCTACAACAGTGTCAGGCTGTCTACTATTTAAATGAAATGGTGTGTTATTTGCTGACATTTCAACAAAACTTTGCAGTTGCTATCTGTAGGCCTTTACAAGAAGATAGCTGAGCTGTTCTGATTGCTTTATTCTGTTCCACTTCTGCCAGCAGACTATTTTATTTGAAAACTTAGCATTTTGCAGGCCACAGTGTGTGGTAATCTGGGACAATAATTTGGATGCTAATAATACTCCTCAGAAGTTGGAAGTTGTTATTTATTAAGCCAGTTGACATTTAGGAAGAAGAATAGCATGAGCCTGCCAAGTTTTTTTTTTTTTTTTTTTTTTAGCTCATTGCTGAAGAACTTGCTACTGGTAAGAGTATTTAATTAGTGAACAAATGTCTGGGCCCCTGAGGGCCCTGCTGTGCCTCAGCATTCCTGCTCAGCCTCCCCTGGGGCCTCTCACACCTTTGCCTGGGGGCCCAGAAGCCCATTTCAGCCAGCTGGAGCAGACAGTCCAAGCTAGAGCTGTGTTGCAGGTCTGCTTGTTTCTAATCCATCTGTTACTGGTTGGCCTGGTGCCTGCTTGTGCCTGGTGACTGCTGGACTGTCTATGGGACCCATTTCAAAGAATGGATCGTTTTTGTGGCTCTCCTCTGGACACACTGCATCAGGCCAGTGTCTTCTGTATTGAGGACTCCACATGTGGACACTGCACCAGGTGAGGTCTCAGCAGCGCAGAACTGCATTCCCACAACCTGCTGGTCCTGCATTTTTTGGTGCAGCCCAGGATCTGATTGGCTTTCTGGGCTGCAAGGGCACATTACTGGCTCATCCACAAGCTTGCCATCCACAAGTGCCCCCAAGTCCTTTATGGCAGGGCTGTGCTTTATTATTTTGTCCCCCAGCTTGTACTGATAGTGGAGGTTGCCATGACCTAGGTGTGAGACCTTGCACTGGATTTACTGAATCTCCAGGGGCTACCTGGGTCCTTTACTCAAGCCTGTCTAGGTCATTCTGGATGGCAGTCTCGTCCCTTGGGCACACTGACTCTACTGCACAGCCTGATGTCATCTGCAAACTTGCTGAGGGTGCACTTGATCCCACTGTTTATGTAATTGATGAAGATATTAAAGCATCTGTCCCAGTACTGACCCTTGAGGGATGCCACAAGTTCCAGACCTCCATCTGGACACTGAGCTGTTGACCAATATGATCTTGCAGCCACTTCCTTGTCCACTGAACAGTCCACTCATCAAATCCTTATCTTTCCAATTTAGAAAGAAAAATGTTATGGGGCCCATATCAAAGACCTTGTTGAAGTCCAGATAGAGGATATCAGTAGCGCT
The DNA here is from genome assembly GCA_023055505.1 of Callipepla californica brunnescens. Taxonomy (NCBI): domain Eukaryota; kingdom Metazoa; phylum Chordata; class Aves; order Galliformes; family Odontophoridae; genus Callipepla; species Callipepla californica. The sequence continues at coordinate 2,966,186 of JALIRH010000052.1, read as the reverse complement.
TTCCTTGTCCACTGTTGCAGTTATGCCAGTGTAGAAAGCCATTATATGTCAGGCAGGGCTTGCACTTTGTGAAGCCATGCTGGTTCTCCTGTGTCACCTCTTCCTCTTCTGTGTCCCTTAGCATAACTTCCAGGAGGATCTGTTTTATGACCTTCCCTGTCACAGAGATAAGGCTGACAGGTTGGTAGTTCCTGGATCATCCTTTCTACTTTTCTTAAAAACGGGTTTGGCATTTCCTTTTCTCCGGTCACCAGGGGCTTCACCTGACTGCCATGACTTTTCAGATATCACTGAGAGTGGTTTGGTGACAATGTTGGTCTATTCCCTCCGGAATCTGGGTTGCATCTTTCTTGGGAACTATTGACGTGGATGTTCAGATTCCTCAGGTGGTCTGAAATCTGATCTTTACTTAATGTGGGAAGGACATTACTTCCCAGTCCCCACCTTCTGACCCATCTACTTGAGGGGTGTGTGAAGAGCAGTCACCAGTGGAGGCTGAGGCAGAAAAGTTGTAGATACCTCTGTTGTTACCAAGCAGCCTGTATTGCGCACTAGAGGGGTATGTCCTCTTGGACTTTCCTTTTCTGATGGATTGTACCCTTAGAAGCCTTTCTTGATTTTCTTTGCACCCCTTGCAAAGTTCAGTTCCAGTTGGGCCTTGCCCTTCATGGCCCTGTTGCTGCACAGCCTAACAGCATCCCTGTACTCCTTCCAGGGTTCCTGGTCCTGTTTCCACTGTTTGTACGTTTTCTTCTTGCTCTCTAGTTTGACTAGAAGGTCTCACCACTGCATATTCAATACAACCTAGGCAGCTAGTTTTAGCCTATCAGTGAGCAACAGGGCTAGGATTGGGCTGTCTATTATCTGACCCAGGAAGTTACCCTTGATGCATTTCAGGAGCCTCCTGGGCTGCTTACTGCTCACCATAGTACATTTCCAAGAGATGTCTGAGTGGTGGAAGACTCCCAGCAGGATGAGAGACTGTGATCACGTTGCCTCCTGTAGCTGGAGAAGAAGGCTTCATCAACAGGTTTCAGTTGACCAGGTGGCCTGTAGCAGACAACAACTGTGGGGTGCCCTTTATTCCCTCAGTCTCTGACTCTCACCTGGATGCTTTCAACTTGCTCATGGCCATTCTTCACGACAGCTCTTCACACTCTATTCCTTTCCATATGTAGAGGTCATCACCTCCTCCCCTCCTGCCTCCTCTGTCCCTTCTGAACTGCAGGTAGCCATCAATGGCCACACTCAAGTCACGAGGACTATCTCACCAGGTTTCAGTGTTGGAAATTATGTTTTTCTAGTAGTATGGTGGCTTCCAACTCTTCTTGCTTATTTTCCAAACTGTGTGTGTTGGTGAGGCACTTTTGCTGGGAGCCAGACTTATTGCTTTCTTGGAGGACAACTCCTTAACTGCTTTGGACTATTTCCCTTGAACTTCCCTGTTACTTTCTCCTATTGCCTCAGTGGTCCCTGGCTCATTGTCTTAAAATTTCACGTGTGCTTCAGTGTTGTCAGAACATCTCAGGGCAGCAGATTGAGTGCCCCAAGTAGTACCCTGTCTCTCTAACCTATCTGTGCTGTCTCGCACTTGCCAAGGTTGGGCTTGCTATTATCACACCCTTCAAACCTAGATTAAAGCCTAGTTTTTCCCCAGGGACTCTCTTCCCCTTTTTTGTGAGGTGACAACCATCTAATGCCTTCAAGCCTTGGTGCTGTGTAGGTCATTCTGTCATCAAAAATAACAAAGTTTTGCTGGAGGCACCAGACATGAAGTGTTTATAAATTGGATCCTTCTGTTTCTTTCAGTGTCCTTAACCACTACAAGAATAGAGAATAGAGAATCACCTGTGTTGCTGATTTCAGCAGTTATTTCAGGGCTCTAGTTCTACCTTTTGTCACCACTGAGATAAAAGTGACAAATAAGGATCTTCTGGCCATACCAGATTAAGCAGTTTTCTTCATGTGAGCCCGACTGCTCTAAGAAAAGAATCCTGGACTGCAGTAGGATAATTCTGACTTCTTTGTTGCTTCTTGTCTAGTCAATCACAATGATGGCTAAGCCAAAGCCACCTACCTAGACCAGCATTATTCTTCAGAATGGGGCCAAGGAACATTTTTGGTGAATGAGAGTAGGTTCTTGGTAGAGAGGTTGTTGCAGAACTTCTCACTGTGTTTGGCTGCCTTTGTGAGGGAGCTGTCAGAAGTGATGAGTTTTATGGAACATGACCAAAGTGTTGGCCGTGGTATAACTAACTGCTGCTGTGTGAGGGTGACTTGCTTTTATCCTTTACTCTCTGTCTGTGATGCAGAGATGTGATTTAGGAAGTACATTGTAAAAATGGACTTTCTGAGTACTTTTACACAACCTTGAAAGTGAACTATTTATGTCCTTTTATCCTTGTGGCTAACATTTGATCTCTGAGTGTTGAATTGGACTCTTAGCTGAAGTTTCATGTTACTTATTTCAAATAAAGTTTTAGGCTGAAGTGTAATAAACACAAGAGGACAAAACTCACTTTAGTGAATAACTTTGCTAAAAATGAATATGCATATCTTTTGTTTTATAGTGAACAAATTGTTAAAGAAATGTGGTAATTTGATTTGCTGATATCTCTCAGGTGCTTGTTTTAGGTAACTGGCTAAGAGGGATCATTCATTCATGGTGCAGGTCTCTTTAACACTGCTATATTTATTTGGTTTAGTTTTGTGGAAAATGGTAGGATTATAAAAATGTAATATTTGGTTTAAACATTTTAATGATGTGTAGAACTAGACTGTACCACTTTTTTGGTTGAGGTAGTGTGGTGGGAAAACAGAAATTAAGACAATGTATCAGCAGTGTATTAGGAGTACATCTTGGTTCCATTAGGTGTAAACTGCAAGACAGGTGCATTTGCGTGAAATGTTCCTTGTAGCTCACAACAATTGAGGTTTTTTGTTCTCACTGAAGTAGCCTACAAGTTTTATTGCTTTTAATAGCATGTTGCTTAAAATTTGTTCTGAATTATGTGTTTGTAGATATGTGATATCATCTTCTAGACTGAACAAATTAGGTACATTATACTGGAGAAACGCAAAATGAAAATGAAATTTTTGTGTGTGAGAAAAAATACGATATTTAGCATGGGAAGAAGTGTTAAAAAACAACAACAACAACAACAACAAAACTGTTGTGTATCCTAGGTTGTTGATTTCCTTTGCTGTTTATTATTGTTATTAGTTGAGAGACTTTTTTTGACCTGCTACTAGCGTGTGCTAAAGAAAATACTTTCTCCTTGTTTGTTGCTTCTGAAGCTAGCCTTAATGACGCCTATAAAATAGCATGTCTTTTTTATTTGAAACTGTTTTGCATTGATAGCAAAAGACAAAGAACCCATTGAATGAATTATGTCTATTTATAGTGAAATAATTGGTCATACAAACTTTCTTGAAGAAAGTAAATATTTCTTTGATTGGGATATTTGTTATTGTATAATACATGGAAGTATTACACAGTAGTATATCTGAAGAAAAAGCTACTTGAAAAGGATGTTTTAAGATACAGCGGATATATCTGTATTATTTTTTCCATTTTTGCTGGGGAGACTGAGTATACCCTGTTCCTGTTGTGTGAAAAGCTGGGGTATGTGACAAAGGGATGTTACCAAAATAGCTGTATTCTCTCAACTGTGTACAGCTTATTTGCTTCTCAGTTTACAACTGATTGTAAATAAAAATCTTTGAATCAGTGGTTCTGAAAAGTATACAGTATAGACAGCTCTTTCTCCATTAATTAAACTGCAGCATTTCTGCTTTGCAAATCAGAAAATAGCTAAAAATTAGGAATGCTGTATTTTCTTCTGATGGAGAAAGAAACAAATTACTGAAGTAAAATTTATGGCAGTTCTGTTGAAATTAATTCTGGTTTTTTTGTTGTTGTTGTAGTAGAAGTCTAGTATTGTGAAGTTTGTTTGAAAGACATCCTGACAGAAAGATCAAATGTACACATTTGGGTTTGGGTTGAGTTTTTCTATCTGAGGTACAGGAGAAAGCGCTCTTCTGCCTTTGTGGTGGTAAGTGGAATGTATATGCAGCTTCTTGCTTTGTCACAAATGCATTGGCAAAAAAATATCTCTTCCCTTTTTAATATAGTACTTACTTAACTGGGGAGACCTAATTGTGGCCTTCCACTACTTGAAGGGAGCATGTAAACAGGAGGGGGAATGCCTGCATGGTTGGAAGGGGGTTGCAAGGGGGAATGGTTTTAAATTAAGATGGGAGATTTGGGTTGGATGTTAGGAGAAGATTTTTTTTTTTTTGTTGGTTTTTTTTTTTTTTTTGGGGGGGGTGGTGGGGAGGAGGGGGGAAGGTGTGGATGAAGGACGTATTTATTGGGTCTCTGTGAGGAAAAGCACTGCTGTGCCTCTGACAGGTGGAGGAGGCTCCTCTGCAGCCATCTCCATGGACTGATCCGTTCTTACCGTCACTTGCATTGCTTAGGGAGACAGGACTCCATGCAAAGAAATTTCCTTAAAAACACAACTTAGTAATCATTGTCTGAACAATCCATTGATTTCAACTACTTAAAGCTGAGTCTAAAAGAAAACAACTTGGCCTATGTTGTTCATGAAAAATTTTCTCTGTCTCTGTGAACACTGCAGTATTACCATGTTAACTGCCTTTGAGATGGAAGGGAAAAGTTGGAGTAATCACGGCTACTTAGTTTTGTGGGTTTTTTTTGTTTTGTTTTGTTTTGTTTTTTCTTTCACAGTGGAATATTCAATATGCCAGGAATCCTGAGATGATTTTAAACCTTACTTGACTTTCCAGTGTTCTGTGTTTTCCTCTGCACTCAGCAGTGAGCTTTGTTAAGAGTTCTGCACAGATTTTTCCCTTGTAAAACCGTCTTTTCAGAAGCAAATTACATCTCTAATGAGTTTGCTGACCTTCTTGCTGACATTTTATTCTTGTAGATAAGGGGAGATCTTCATTTAGCCCATTCAGATACACATATAAAAATGCTGAATTTGTTGTTACTATGGAAAATCCTCTAGTTCAGCATTGCTAGCTTACCTTACCTTTGTCACCTTATTTCATTGCCTTTTTCAGTTTTTTGATACTGAGTATCAATAACTGGATGTGGTATTTCGGATGTGTGTTTCAAAAGGAGTGGGTGTGGAGGAGTTAGAGTTTACTAAAAAGAGCTTAGCTCACAGATATGCCCCACAATATTCATGGCCTTCTGTGCTGCCACCTAGGGCTACAACTTGGCACATGTTTAGCCCACCTCCATTTCAGCAGATGTGCTCCACGGGTATCTGTTCCTCAGTCTGTACAAGCAGTTAGTCCGCCCCTGCGATGTAGTTTAGGTTTTTATTCCACTGCATATAAAAACAGTCTAAAATTTATTTTCAAATCTTGGCATACATTTATGGTAAAGTAGAGGAAGAGAAAAAGATGCAATGCTGAGCATGGTCAGTGGTTTATGTGTTACTTCTTCACATGTACTTATTTTCCTTAAGTTCCCTGGTGGTTTGGAGTGATGACTAGAATGCGACATTTCTGGCAAAGCAAAAGTGTCATGGTACTGAAATGTTCCCATGTACGTTTAGTCTCTTGTGAGCTGAGTTGTGCCATTCCAACCACCAGAAACTAATAATAAATATTGTTTTAATGTTTTTGGCTCTGTACCTTTCTTACATTTTGCATCAATTATTTTCCTAGGTACTGACAGGCTACTGAAGTGGTTAACCAAGGCTAAGAACGTAGGACATTGGTGAGTAAATGAAATTCATATGATTTTATCTGGTATTTCCACATGATGTTTGACTCTGAAGACTGACTACTGTATGAGGCCTGAAGTATTTGATTTTAATTTTTTTTAAGCAATGATTTTAAGAAAGTGAGTTAAAGGTAGCATGGATAACTGCTTTTGATAGGTGAAACCTGCTCCCTACCACCAACTTGAGTTAAAAAGTAATTGACATGAATTGTTCAAACTACTCAAAGTAGTTTAACCTATGGTTGTTAAAGCAGTAGCAAACACTATGACTTGTTGCATTAAATGAGTGATGCCTGAATACAGATTTCTCAAAAGGATGGCAGTGCATGCATTAAGCTATACTAGATTTAATTTCACAGTACAGGGAAGCCTAAAAGTGAGTCTATACATTACTGCAGTAAGATTTCTTTCTTTGTTTAAATGCCCAGCCTTATATCTGTGTTTCTTAATTCCCCCTCTGAAAATTCTTGTGCCTTTTGTAAAGGCAGGTATGTTGATTCTTTGCACCCTGTGTGCCATGTATGTACCAATGGTGACTCAAGAGTGGAATGTAGTGAATTACAATTTTCAGGTACTTTTTCAAGCAAATTTTCTTTATTAATGTGCTTGTAAATATATTGTCTGCAATTCTCTGGCTGTAGAGGTAGGTTGGCAAAGAGAGCCTTGTAAGTGCAGTGATAAACACATCAACTGTTAGTCTTCAATAATAAAAAATGATCTTTCAAGAAGCAACTGTTCTTTCTTGCTAAGAGATTTGGAATAATGTAATCTTCCCACTCCTCTGAGTTCCATAGCTGAACCATGATATCTTAAATACTTTGTATTTATGGGATCTTGTTTGATTCTAGTGCTGTTGGTAGCAAATGTGAGTTTTTAGCATCTGTATATTTGGTTGTGCCTGCTGCTTACTGGTGTCCAAGAACAGAGAAAATGCAGTACATTGGGATACTTGTACTTTGTCTTCCTTTTTGTCTTCATGACCTCTGAGAGTTATGTTTGAATAGTTGTGTTGTTTTTTTTTTAATTTATTTCTGGAAATGCTGTTTCTATTAAACTTTGAAGTAATTTGTCAGTTCAGAACATCATTCATGCAAGTTTTGCTATTACTTTTCTAATTCTGTCTGTATTTAACCAAAAGAAGCAAGTAAGTAGTTGACTTTGTCAGTTTATTTGGGATGCTTTCTTTTTGCCTACTGTCATACTACCTTGCCCTAACCGTCCAACTGAAGAGCTGTATTCATGGTGTCACTGGTACACACATGGAAAGGATAGTTCCCGTGCACTTTGCATCTTCTTTATCCCTTCTCAGTTGGAATGAAATGTTTTCTTTCCTACATATGGAAGTGTTTGCAGGGGCATAGGAGAGTCCTCGAAACTAAGTGATACACTTTCTGATATTCACATTAGTTCATTTAGTACATTAAGATAAATGTTACAGCTCCTTGCCCACTTAATTGAATACATTTTATCCAGGGTTTTTTTTTGTTTGTTTGTTTTGTTTTTGTTTTTGTCCTGGAAGACCTAAATATACCTATTTAGTATGAATGTATCTATTCATACTGAAAACCACTTTTTATCCCTTGTTCTTGCTTGTAGATGTAGACTCATTAGAAACCACAGTAAACTTTAGGTTCACAAAGAACTAATAAAAAAGAAATTAGAACTACACTGAATCTCATCAACCATTGTCATCCTCACCAAGATACCTACATGTAAATGAATTTGTCTTTGTTTGTCTGTGCAATGTATTTATTCATGTTCTGCATAAGTTAGGTGGTGCCCAGCAGGCACAATTCCAGTATTGTGTGATTCCACAAAATATGAAACTACTGGGAATTTCCTTTACAACTAGACAGCAGAGAATTCTGGGATGTGCCCCTTCATGCATAGGTTCTGATAACACCATACACCCAGTGTTCAAAAGTCCCTTGTCCCAGATACTCTGAAAATAAAAACTATGCTTCTGTCAAGCTCAGCATGTCTGCAGTTTAAGGGAAACTGAAGGAAAATGCACACAGGGCTTTCAGAAGTAACTCTAAAACTTGCAGCTTATTGACTTATGTGTAATTAAAAGTAATCTTGTAAACAAATTTAGTGGCTCATGTGAAGTAGTTTCTGATTTTTTTTACTCACATTTAACTACATGACTTCCAACTGAAATGGTTTCCTCCTCTGCAGAGTGCTGATACTTGTTACTTTATGATTTATATCACAGCATTTTGGTGGGATGCTCTGATATGAGACACCACTTCATCAGAGAATCAGAGGATATGCTTAAAGGTCATTAGAATACGTTTTAAATACTGTTGGATTGGAAACTAAGGGGAGATGTTTAAGCATTTTCTTGAATGGGGAAACAGCTCGAGCACCAACTTTTGTTAGACAGGAATCTTGCTCATGTTATGGATCAGTGAGATATCATACCAGACATTCAAAGCAGTTGCTGGGTTTGGAAACTGTACTGTGGGGAAGAAGACTGTGTACTCTGTGGCACTGAGGATGACCGCAATATGTCGTAGGCAGTTTGTTCAGCTTTATGTAATAGAGAATATAGGTATTCAATCCCTTAAATATGATGCTGTTTAAGAAGCTCTGTATTAAATACAAAAGCACTTATTAATTTAGAATTATTCATTGTGTACCTTTACAGATGAGTGGGACTTATTTTATAGCAGTGTTCCTTGAACCATTAACACAGGAGCTTTATGGTGCTTAGCGACATAACAAAAACACCAGTGTATGCATTAAGAACTTGAAGCTATCTTAAAGAAAGACCTGGACAACAGTCAGACTGGAAATCTTTTTAGAAGCTTATGCGCACAGTTATTAAGCTTGTGCAGATCTAATGTGCTGGGTTGATTTGTCCAGTGGCTGTAAAATTGCTAGATGTAGCAAAAGGGACAAACTGGGAATTAGGAGCTGGAAGTAGGTAGGAAGAGGGGTTCTCTTTCTTTCAGCAACGAGTAATAAATACAGTAGATGAAGACATGGGTGAAAATGTATACTTGTTAAGAGCTGCATTTTATAATTAGATTTTGGATGGTCCAGACAATGGCTTGCAAAGGACATGATACTCCAACTTACTTTCTCCTGGATTTAGTTGCTATGTTACATAGTCTTCACTGAAGTACTTTTTTCCCGATATTGCTTTTTAATTGGCTTATCTGAAATAGCAGTCATCTTTATAATCCACCCTGCATTTTCAAGTTATATTTCTGATCCCTAAATATAGTTTCTATTTTACTTAATTTTCATTTAAATTGAAATCCACTTAATCTTGCAAATTAAGCTGACAGAAGATGCACTTGATGTGATGTATTCCACAGACGTAGTGTCCGTGACTTCCCCTTTAAACTCTGTCAAGCAACTTCATTCTTCCTTGAAAATGACTTCTGTAATTGAAGTTGACTCTTTGAAGGACATTTTTCACCCACTGCCCTTTCTCTTAAAAATGTATGCACTAGATTAGATTGGTTTCTTTGATCTTATTTTCTTTGTGAACCCTGTGTAATAAGATACTGTGTTGAAGAACCTGTCTTTTCTGCCTGCTTAAAGTAACTGTGAAATAAAAAGAGATGAGGGGAAAGGAGGAAGAGAAATCTTCAGATGACTTTGGAAGCTGTAGCATTTAACTCTAATCAAAGAGCTTTTACCCATAGCCCACACATGGCGGCAAGAATACGAATATATCCTGAAAATTGCATTTGCAGCTGAGGTCACTGAATGAATTCAGCAAAGGCAGAAGAGCAGGTCAGCAGCTGGAGAGGCAAGCACAGCTCTGAGTGCACTGCAGCCCAGCAGAGACTCGGCTCCCAAGAATGGCTGGACTGGCCAATGATGTTGCTGTGAATTTCACATCTGTTATTTCTTACTGCCCGCTTTTCTGGCAACAGCCTATCTTCATTTTTTCCGTTACAGGCAGCTGCTGGAACTAAAAAGATCTTTAGCTCATTTTCAGATGTGGTAGGTTGTCTGTTTTTTTTACCTTTCTGTTCACCCTCTTCTTTCTGTGACATCGTACGACACACTGACTTATTTCAAAAGCACATGACCTGTGTGTTGCACTTTAAAGATGTGTGGGAAGATAAGCAAATGTGATATGTGCAGATCATTTCTGAGGAGCAAGGCCACCATAAATTCTGGAAAAAGTTACTTATAAGACCAAACTGACAGGGAAATAATTAGAAGAAATCTATATAACTTGAGTAAGACCAACAGTGAGGAATCACAATTATTTAACCGGTGTTTTCTGCACCGGTTGTGATTTGGTTTACCTTGTGTAGGAAGCAGTGCAATGCAGTTTGCACCAGTGGAGATAAGTACTTTATGACCAAGAAGAACCAAATTCCTTGAAAGAATAGGTTCCTCTTTCATTTCTTGACTCTGACTTAACTCTTTTCTGTCCCACATAGGACTTGTTTTCTCATGTCTTTGTGGTCTCTCTAGCTTTTTGGAGTTGTTAGATTAGTTTCTAAGGCTGTTGAAAGGAGGGAGCTGTTAGGAATTTTAAGCGCATTTGCTAGTAACCTGTTGGCTGCTCAAACTCGTGGTCCAGATGCTCTGGGGAAATGAAACACAGGAAAACAGAGGGAGCCTTTTTCCAGTAATTTATGCAAGCAAATTGTGGAAATCCAGTGAGAGCTGTGAACTGAGAGTGGCATGGGCTGGCAGGTGAGCAAATGTTAGTAGCTGAACTTTTTACAAGTATCAGCTGTCCATCAAAATCCACTCTATATTGATTTCAGAATAGTTTGAGATCAACAGAGATATGACCTATTGAAGGACGTCTACTGATATGCCATGGTTGTGTTGTTGCAGGGCTTCTCTCAGCCCAGAAGATGCAGCACCCTGCAAGAAAATGTAGGAGTCGAAAGTGTAAGCAATGGTGGAGGAATATGATTGACTTTCAATTAGATGGAATAAATGGGAGGAACAGATGGAAAGAGGAAAGTTAACATTTCAGACCCAATGTGAATGTGATGGTACGTGTACCTCTTGGGATACTTGAAGGAGGCCTTTAAAAATTGTTAACTTATTGTTCTACAATATTAGACTGTTATTCTGGTGGAATATTTTGAACATAATAAGTGGTCTTGATTTGAATATTACTGTAATCAAATTTTGCAGTAGGCTAAAGTAGTTCTGGTTTTTTTTGCACTTTTCATATCACTTTTTTTTAATGCGAAAGTGGAATAATTTTGTCTACTCCATAGAAAGGTGTAAAAGTTTGCAATTTTTTTCATCTGGATCACTTTTAAGACCACGTCTTAGAGGAAGGATACAGGAAGGTAAATATTTTCATAAGGAATCTTCTGGGTGTAAAATTTAATGTGGTAGAAAATGAAAAACTTCATAGTCTCTAAAGTTTTCAAGATTTCATTAAATGAGGAAAATATCATTCCCTCCTTTTTTTTTTTTTTTTTTTTTTTTTTTTTTTGTGTGTGTGTGTGTGTGCGCGCGTGTGTCTGTGTCTGTGTGTGTCTTTGTGCATTGGAAAAGCTGAGGCAGAGAATAACAAAAAGAAATTGGATACTAGGTTGAAAATACCCATTGAAATCCAACTAGTTTTCCAGATTGTGTTGAGTATATTTTTCTTTGGCAGTTGGATACAGTCTGTATCCCTAAAACTGTCAAATCCATTAGAGAGTATGATAATGCACTCTGTTGTGCACAAATGATGAGACAGCATTGTATTTAAAACAATTATAGTATTTTCTAGGTCTCTCTCCCTATCAGTCTCACCAATCTGTCCTCTGAGGGTTGATTATCAAAGTGTTTTCGTTTGTTACTGAATTCTGATGGATGAGCATTTTCCTGGCAGCAAATGGGACTCTACAGGTACTGCTAGCTTAACAATGCTTTTGAAATACAAGGAGGATACTGCTTATCTATAGATGAGATTTTCTAAGTGAGTCGAAAGAGATCTGACCATATGCCATGACCCTTATTTGAGAAGTCCTCATCCCATTTGTTTTTACCTCTTTTAATCACCAGTCTCTCTGCATGCTCCCTTCTAATTAAAGGAACTCTGTCCAGAGGAGCAGTGTGCCTTAATTTGTGTTGCATCTCAGCAAATTATTTAAAAAAAACCAAAAACTTCTCTTTAAGGATGAAAGTTAATTAACAAAACTTATTTTTTATCATGTTTTTCTTGGATCTGTAATTAATTGTGAAATCGAATTTGTGATAAACATCAGTTCCCTAATACCAGCCTTGTATGTTAAGGTACAGTTAGATCTATGGAGAGGAAGAATTATAGCAAAGAAATGACACAAGACTACACGAGACATCAGCATTAAGCTTTTTGCATTACAAAAGGTTTGTTTTTATATTCCCAAACTGTTTTCTTCATTATGTACTGTCAGGCTTGGACTGTGTTCTCCTTTAACAATGTATTTTAGTCTTTTTCTCTATGGATTGATGTATCAGTTTATCTTGTCACAATTCTTATGTAATGTTAATGTCTTAAAATTTAATGCAATGTGTAACAGGGATGCAGATCTACAGTGGAAAATTTTTGAGTTAGGTGGAATCTAAAAATTCTATGTCAGTCCAGTACTAACAGCCATGACAATAAAATGGGTGAAGTTTACTGAATAGGTAATTATAGTGCTCTGTAGAATACTATTCTATGCACTCAGGATATCTGGTTTATTATAATACTAATTCAGTATCTAGGGCTGATTAAATAGATCATTTTAAACACAGAAGAAGGCAGGCCCTCCATCAATGTTATGTTTTCCTATTCTCTGACTTCCTGTCATGTCTGGACAGTATTGTAGAAATGAAAGTTATCAAAATATAGGTATGGGTGCATGTGCATATGTTCTGTGTTTCATCTCAGCTATAGTACTAGCTGTGGAAACACGTTCAGAGGTACAGGTACTTCCATTATCTAACCTAGATAATGAATAAGCCAGTGTGTGTCCACCCAGAGTGGACTTAAAGAATGGGTATAAGGCTGCTGCGATGAGAGAGCAGGGAATATGGAAGTACTATAAGCGACTTGAAAAGCTTCATTAAAAGCAATGTGGATGTGGTGTAAAAAATGGTTTGTTCTCTTTCTGTGTCTTTAATATTATAGTATGACATCTGGTAAGCCCTTTGCCTTAGTTTCCCATCTGCAGTCATGGTTACACTATCACAACTGGAATATTATGATCTCTTCCCTGCTCTCTCATCGCAGCAGCCTTATACCCATTCTTTAAGTCCACTCTGGGTGGACACACACTGGCTTATTCATCCTTTCTTGAGTCTTAACAAAAACACATCCTCCTTTTAAAACTGCTTGTATCTCAGGCTGTAGTGATGCTTTTCTTCAAGGTGCAATCTAGCCTGTTTCTCTACTGTGCTGCTAAACTTCTGCCATCAGCTTTTCCTTGGGCTTGCCAACTCTGTAGACTGCTAAGTAGGTAGGACATTTCTTGTTTTCAATATTCTGTATGCAAATATCCTCTGTGGGATAGTGTCCCTTCCTCTTGTAGCCCAGCTCCTTATAGCAAAGCTCAAAGCCACCACCTTGTCCTGGAAGTCCTTGGGAGAAGCTCAGCCCAGCTTGCTGTGCTTGTCCAGCTTGGTTCTGTTGATTGAGAGAAAACATCCTCAGTCATTCCTATGGATGCAGCAAGAGGGGCTGCATGTGCTCTGCCTCCTTTTTTCTGTTCCTATCTGCAGGTTATTTGCATGGCTACTAGAAAAGGTGTGCTACAGTAAGGAAAAAATTTACAAAGAAAGAAAAAGCAGAGTGATTGCAGATATATAGGCCTTCTTCAGTCTTACCCTTGGAATGGGAAGAGTTTCTGCAGTCAGTTAAAAGTAGCAAAGTCCCAACTCTCAGAAACATTCCCGTGGAATTTTGCAAAGGAATTAGAAAAGCGGATGAAGATGAGTAGCAAACAGAGCAAAACAAAACAAAATCTAGTAGATAGGGAGTTCTTAAAGAAACAAAGGTTGAAAGGTTCTAATTCTGTGACTCTCACAAGGTAAATAACATTTGTTTTTCCTCCCACCTCTTATCTGCTAGGATTTGAGCTAATAAGGTCTGGGGTATCCAAATGTGGGGTATGTAAGCTATTAGGCTATCACAAGAGCTTCCAAGGAGCTTCCAGAGGTTGTGGTGGCACCTCAGTACAATATTAGCCCTAGGTCCTTCAGTAGAAAGCACAGAAGAAGACACAGAGCAAAGCACTTTGCAGACTTTCATTAAGTTGTTGTTCTAAGAGTAGACTGGGAAAGGAAGAGAAATCAAGTGTACACATGATGAATCTGTCACACTTGAAGAAAATGGCTGGGTTTGCTTGCTTTCTCAGTCTGTAATATGTTCAGGCTTAGAGACCAACAGAACTTACGATGATGTGTTTGTTTCCTCATTCTGGACACTGATGATACAGAAGATATTTAAACTCCTACTCAGCATGTTTGCGTATATCTTAGGAGTATGAGAATTCCTTCTGAAACTGAGTTATCTGTGAATGTGCAGAGACATGTATGTAAGTGTTTGTAGAATTGAGACTGGCGCCAGGCTGGGCATCATTGTGTTCCATTTTCACTTTTTCTTTTGGAAAAAAAAACAACACTTTATTACTTACTTAAACTCACTGAAATATTGTGTGAGTTAAGAGTGGAGTTTACTCAACCTATGCAGTACTTCCCAATTTGTAAAATATTTTGAATCTAAACAAGGACTTTGATTCCAGGTTTTTTGTTTCCTTGTTAATGCATGCCAACTTAAAACTGCAGTTTTCATAATGTATCATAGAAAATTCTATTTTTGGTGTGAATGATTCACCCTGTATTTGTCATGTTTGCAGTCCTTGTACTTTCTTCCAGGATTATTAATTTTATTGACTAGAGAAATTCTGAGACTTTTACCTCCTGCCTGTGATCACTGCTGTGGCAGAGCAGCTGATGAGCGCTTTGAGCTCAGCCCAGTGGCTGAGGCCATCAGCTTCATTTAGGGCTCATTCTCACAGATTAACAGCAGGACTTCAGTGAGTGACCCTGAGTGGGATGCAGTCCATTTGTTCAGCTAACAGCCCAGCTGCGGGTATATAAAATCCCCTTTCTGTATTGCTTCCTGCAAGAGCAGGTTTAATTGTTACAGGCTCATTGGAATCAATTAGATTAACAGATGCTAAAGGGAGCCAGTTGCAGGTCTTGGTGTGAAGCAGTAATTGGAGTGGACTTGTGTGTTAGAACTTGCTGACATTTAAGTAGTGGGTGTCTGGCTCTGACAGTGTGGGTACCATGGAATTACATCATTCTTTTCCTCTGTTTGCTGGGCCAGATGGAGATGTTTGCAGGAGCACCAGCCAGAGCACAGTTTTTCTTATTTTAGCAAATAACAATATACTCTAGGAGCTCATAGTCGGTTGTATGTTTTCCTTACTGCATTGAGCTCTGTGAAGTTCTTTATTTCATGCTTGTTTGAATCTACTTTGTAGAGAGAGCTTTGGGGACTTCTGTTATCCCTTGTTAAATGACAAATTAGATAAAATGTGGTACATCATCAGAATGTGATGTTAGAGAGCTTCATTAGTTCATCTGCTGCATTTATTGCTGAAGCAGAATTTCTTCCTGCTGGATGCAACTTGAGAATAATTTTTCACACTTTCAATGCTGGAAATGAGGACAGGTGAGGCATTTTTTTCCCTCTAATGAATTTAAGTGATGATTGCAAGAACTGTGGTGATGGCTTCAGACAGTGGTTAGAATGTACGGAATTTTATGTTAACATTGAAAAGCAGTTCTGTTTGCAATTGTATGTTTTTAAAGAGCAACTGGAGTTTTTGAGAATATTCAGAGGTGCAAAATTTTAAAATGTATGTTTGTATTGGAAGCACCTGAACACTTCCCCTGCCTACTTTTAATTTATGTCATGTTGATTCTTAGCGTTTCTTAAGTAGCATTTGAATGCTCTTGAAATCACACACACAATAACAGTAAAGGCATGGTCAGTGTTGTTTTCTTACTGTTAATGTATGTTAAATTTATTTGTTAACTATTTTAGCTAGATAGAGCATTACTTTTCCCTACCACTTAATACTACTTCTAACAAAATTAGGAGATTTTTTTTTTTCATAATTTCATGACCGAAACCACTTATATGTTAACAGTAAGAGTAAGAATGGTGAGAAAGTAGAATATGAATTAGAAGAATGGAAGGGTCAGAAAAGACATGAGTCATAGTGTTGCTGTCATAAGCTTTCCAACAGATAAACCTTTGTTATTTATCTAAAAGGTGTACGTGAAAATTGTCTCATTAGTTAGAAGTACACAGTGAAGACGACGTGTTGGAAGTCAAATATGTGGGTATTAGCTCATAGTCACTATGAAGTTACCATTAGTAGAGGAAAAACACTTTTGTAATGAACCCTTGCTTTTAAGCAACAGCATTTGGTACACATTAATCAGGCATTTTACCATAGGTGTCCCCCGCATGCTTCATGTATGTGAAGAGCCAGATTCCTTTGCTTCTCACACCTGTAATGAAACCGTAAGATGTAATTGTGCGCAGCACTCCTGAAGTTCCTAAATGCATGACTTAGTCAAAACACTAAATATGATTCATGATGAAATCACAAGAGCTAGAAATAATTCAAGTTCCCTTAGTTTTGATTGATATCAGCTATAGTTGCACATTTTGTTACAGGGTCCAGGATCATGCTTGTAGATTCACCTGGTAGCATATTTTTGTGGTATTATCCATGCTGATGAAATAGAGAGTGATATTAATAGGAACTGCACTGTTGCATTTGGATAATGAAACTTTGTTTTTTATGCCAGGTGATGAAAGTGTAAGTATTGATTTAAGTAATAATATCCCATCCTTCACTAAGGGACAATATTAGTTTGATTTCATATTGATTAAAAAGAAGACAGTAAAGTTGTGGCTCAGGTCTTTACAGTTTAATTCATTGGAAGCTAGTGTATTGTAAAATGACACACATTTAATATAAGGTTCACTTTGCAAAATAGTTCAATTAAACTGAGATTTCAGCATTCTTATGAGAGATAAATGAGAGTCTGACACTCCTAGATGAAGAGAAAATGAATGATTTTCCACTTGAGAGTAATATGTAGATTCATTACATATGCTATCTATTTGTGCATGTTTGTCCAGTTTCCCAGTTGGCAAAGAGTGCAATGATGTACTGTCTATTGTAATAGTCCAGCAATTTGCAGTGTGCCCAAATCAACTCAAATTAAATGAAGTTATGTATTTTGTCAGATTTTCCAACGAGGGTGGCCTAATCCATCCAGGTTTAGACATCTTCTAAAAATTGGCTATGTTCAGATTTGGAATATTCAGCATAACTGAAGGAGTTGTTACATGATCCACCTGGATTTAATGCTTCAAGTGAGAAACAGCTGCAGCTTTTTCAAGAGCTTTTCCCATGATGTTTGTGTGCACACAATTAAGTTAGAAGGAAGGAGGAATACATCTGTGTCAGCAGTAAAACTGGAACACCTCTTATTCAGAGTCCACTGAAGGTAGATGAAAAACTTACTTCACTGAGCAGTGACTGTACCCTTAAAAATGACATCTGCATTGAAACAAACCTCATTCTAAAACTTCAGAGAACTTGGTATGTTATTGGAAGAAGCATGAAAAAAGGTTCTTACTACAACATTATGAAGTAGTTTTCTTTGTTTTTCACCTCTAGAGTGTACAAATCACAGGGCATGGAGAGAAATACAGCAACCTTTAGCCTCATGTTTTAGAAGCGCTTGAAGAAGAGAGCAAAGATAGAAAACAGCAGATAAAAACTGGATGTCTTGTTTTGGCCCTAATTATGTTCGGAACATAAATGATACTTTTTTAGTTTGGAACATGTCTATCTAGATTAAAGAAATTGTTGAATTGCGGCTTTTTTTTCCTGCTTTTTATTTTTGAGTAGTTTTGGGTTGTTTACAGCTTATGACTTCATTTGTTTAAATTATATGATTTGAAGAGGAAGAAAAAGAGCTAACCAGACTCAGGTCTATTCCTAAATGTCATAATGTCTCATGTCTCTATGGTATAGTCTAGAAAAAGGTCTGTTGAGTAAAACTTTTATCATTCAATGTAAATTTATGACAGTAGGCTTGGGTTGGTTTTTGTTTTGTTTTTTTTCCATGGAAAAGATATTTAAACAGTGGTGGAAGAGAGCTGGTTTACGTTTACTCAAGTATGATGAAGTATATACTCTAGTAGAGCTTATTATTTTTAATTAAATGAATGCACAAGTCTTTGTGATCTTATTATTGTTATTATTTTGATCATCTTCTGATAAAGGTCTAGACAAAGTTTTCCAGCTACTGAAGCATTTTGCTGACTTGTACATGATGCCCTATAGTTGCACAATAATAGTTGATAGCAGCTATGCTGATTAAACTTGCTGCCTTATAATTCTAGCAAAATAAGATGCAGTCCCAGGTTGTCATTATTTTAATTAACAAATGTTAGTATTAATGTTACATAATACTTCTATTATTTATTGCGGACAGAATTGCCCACTTGGTCCTTTTAAAGGGTGATCTGAATTGTGCACCATTGTTCCAAGAAGGAATTGAGTATGTGGAACCTGGCAGTTCTTGGTAGCTAACTTCTCTTTTCTAAAGCAGAAAAGACTAAGGGAAAAGTGTGGTTTTGAAGGACAAATAAAATAAAAACATAACTTGTGATTCTAAATCACATGGACTTTTTAAGAAGCTATGTGCAGTGTTCTGAGTTGTACTAAATCAAAGGTAAGTGGAAGGCCTTCCTGCAGAGGTATTCAGAGAGAAGATTACACTGTTGTTTACATTCTGGTTTTTTTCCATCATTTTCCTCTCTGGAATTTGTGATATTGTAAAAAGAATAAATTATGTAGTCAGAACGGTACTTTAGCACAGAATTTTGTTTACTCAGAGCTGCCACCTTTTGAAGTACAAAGTTGCTTCATGCAGTTGTTGTCCTGTTATAAGCTGATGCTTGCTACAAATAATAATTAGTCCCCAAACAATTTTAGGTCTCAGTATAAGTAACTCATTTTCCTAGTTAAAAAAAAAAAAAAAAAAAAAGTACTGTTGTGACTGTAATAAGAACAACTACCATTCTGTAATGGTTTAGGACTGGATATAGGATAAGCAAGTAAAGCTTGATCTTTAAGAGAGGTTCTTCCTGATAAGTGAGTGATAGATAGATTCACTGTCTTTTTCCAACCCATGATTAATAAGAGAACAGCAGTTCTTGGCAGAGTATGTTGTCTCATGGTGTAATTCTTCCTGTTATCCTCACTCATGTTTTTAAGGTGGTTTTTAGCTCACAAAAGGCAGGAAATTGGTGCTGAGGAGATGGAGAACTGATAACAGTCCTGTAGCAACAATGTGAATACTAGTCAACAGAAAGTCCATGATGCTTCTTTCAAGAAGAATATTGTGCCAAAACTGTTTTGAAATGTTCTTTTATCGAATCTCTTTCTAACATCTTTCCTCATACTTGAAGTATTCTCCAGAATAATTTGCAGTTGTTTCAGCTTGTCATTTACCAGCTGATGCTGGCAGATACCAAGCTGATAAATAATTTTCCATTAACTTTCCTTAAATCTGCAACTTCACAAAATCAGTGCTTTATCATAGGTATATATGACAGACTGTGAAAAGAATGTAACTGCAGATGCAAACAAAACATATATTTGTTCTAAAACAGCCAACAAGGGAGAATCTGCTCCCCATTCCAGCCCTGATTTTTGGCCCTTGCCCTTACTAGGTCAAGATATTGATACCCATGTTTGAGGTGATTAACTTTCATGGAGGATGATTTGTCTTCTCTATTATTAAAAGTTGTAATTATTTCTGTTTAGAGAATGCGGCTTTTAGTTGTAGTGAACATAATTGCCTTTTGTTGTTTGCCTTTTTTCACTTTTTTTTTTTTCCCAAAGCAGATTGTGGTTGTTCTTTGTGGGAAAGGAGAATAGTTGTCTGACAGATGGATAAAAGTACATTGTCTACTAGTGCTAAAAATCACTAGATATACTTCCAAAAGGCTTCCTGCTATGCTGGTTAGAAGTTGGGTCATCTGTGTGCTTCATTGTTGTGTTTTGATTTATATTACCTAATTGCAGCTAGATTTCCGGGGCTTTAGAAATGTTCATCCCATTAGGAAAAGCACTAGTTCTTTGTTTAAAGAAGAACAAAAATTCTGGCAGAAGGCAAGAAAGGCGGTATGTATTGCCTGCTTGATCCTATTTTGTGTGTATACATCTTCATAAAATTATCACTGGAAAAGAAATGCCTGTACGCATACTCTGAGGCATTGTTGAGGGTTGGTGACTGGAAGCAGTTTGAACCCTTGAATAAAATACAGAAATCACTGTAGCTGACCTTGCCACTACAATCTGTTTTAATTGAATTTTAGTAAGAATAGAGTGGCTGCTTTTATTCTTGAAGACAAAGAGGAAAATATTTGATGAATTTGATAAAGGAACTTGGCAGTGTTTCATTTTATATTACTTGAAAATTTGGATGTGTGAATCATACATCTTAGTTTCATTTGAATTCATAAGACTGTTGAAAATAAAAGTAGATGCCTTTGCTTGAGGACAGTGTAAGATAATGCAGCCAGAAGAATCTTGGTAAAGTCTACATTATGGCAAATTTCCATTACATTTGAGTGTATGGAACCTCTGTACTTCATTTTGTGTTGTCAAACCTTATAGATAATCTCTGAGGTGACAAAAGTCTGTGAGCTGATGAGCATTTATGTCAAACTAAGCAATATCTGCAGGAGAACGCAGTGCAGCATTGTGGCCTGATCAATTCCAGTGGGCTTAAGGTATTGGATCTGGTGTGTGAAAGTAGTGATTTATGGCATGGGGTCTTTATTTGAGAGTACTGGTGTCCATGTTTGGATTACAGCAGCAAATGTGTGTTATATGTTACAATTCCTCTCTGTGTATCAGAGGCTACAGGGGAAAAAAGTGTGGGAGAAGAGGGACTTGTAGGTTGTCTTACTTCTGTAAACTTTCCAGTTAATCGTATTCATTTTGGAGTAGACATCTGGAAACCTTGGCTTCAGGAATGTTAAAACTCAGCAGGCAGCTATTAGTAAATGTACAGAGGGGAACATCTGCAGTAACAACAGGCTGGCTTTCTGTGCCTCTCCTCAAGACACAGCTTCTATGACTATTTCACTTGCAAGCTATCTGTTAAAACTTTGATGTAGAAGAGAAGCAGATGTAAGATATGATCCTTCTGAGTTATTAGTGGGTATTACAAAGAAGAGAGATACAAGTGGCTTAGCAGCTGTTTCCAGTTAGCCATGACTTGTGTAATTTGGTGGTGATGCTTAAATCCAGGGAGGGAAGAGTATGGGTTACTCTTCCACTAGTGCAATGTAAATATTTATGCAGAAGTAAAATGATTATGCATAGTATTATCCTGTGATACTGTAGTTCCCAAATGTAAAATCACAGTGATTACCTTTCTTTTTAAGAAAAGAAATAGTATTTTAAGGTTAGATCTCATGTATGCACAAGGTATATGCATGATCATTTACAGGCTATAAATAAATTTTGTTTCTTATCTAGTTAAATAACTCTGATTTTCACTGTGCTTTCTTTTACCTCCAAATAAAACACTTTCTACATTTCTCTGTTTTTCTCATTGATTTGTTGAAATTTTTCCTCTGTTCCTTAGGAGGGCCAGGAAGGTGCTCAAAGGGCTGGAACATATGAAGACAGGCTGACAAAGCACTGGGGGACAGTTCAGCTTGGAAAAGAGAAAGCAGTGGGGGAGACCTTATTACAGCCCTCCTTAAATGGAGCTTAAAAACATGAGGCAGAGTGACTCTTTACACAGTCTGATGCTGATAGGGCAAGGGAAAACTGTTCTAAACTAAAAGAGGGGAGATTTAGATGAGACATTGGGAGGGAACTCTTTTCTCAGGAGATGCTGGCACAGGCTGTGTGGAGAAGCTGTGGATGCCCTATCTCTGCAGGCATTCAAGGCTGGGTTGGATAGGGCCCTAGGCAGCTTGAGTAAGTGAGTGGCAGCTCAGCATGTGGCAGGAGGTTGTTACTGGGTGATCTTTAAGGTCTCTTGCAACTCCAGCCATTCTGTGATTCTTCTAATGCCAGACAAACTAGAGACATTTGCATTTTTTTATTCATAGCTAAATGTTATGGTTCTTAACTGTGAAGGTAACCAGTAGGACAGGCAAGTTGCTGTTGGTTCAACCTGAAATTACTCATGTTATGAACTTTACACAAGATCAGATCAGCCAGCAGTAGTAGAGCTTTCCTTCAGAGGGAAAGGCACACAATTACAAAGATATATATTTTTGCTTAAGGACTGAAAAAATGTAATGCAGATTTCCTGAAGGTTAACATAGGATCTTTTTGAAAGAACTTTCTGCAATGGGGGTTTGTCTCTTGCTATTTATATGTTAGAAAGATACAGAGCTAGGTAGATGAACTGAATATCTGTTTGAAGACTTTTAAGAGCATCCACTGGAAAAAAAGCTTAGCTAGTTGTTGTATCTTGCTTCCATTGTGGTGTAGCAGTCAGTATTATGGTAATGCTGGTAGACTAAAGCCAAAAACATGTAAATGTGTGATGGCTTGTATCATGTTTTTGAACTACCTGTAAAATGAATCTGCATTCTTCTGTTTTATTTATCTGTTACAATGTTCTCAGCCAAGCTAGTGAGGGAGGTGATTAGAAGTTTTGATAACCATATCAAAATGCTTTCTATTCTCACAACTCAGTCCTTGGCATTAAATACAATTTCCAGCAACTTTGGAACATAAGCGTAAGGAACATTTAAATTAACCTTGCTTCCTTCCCAGTGAAAAGAGAAATCTGTCTTAATGCATCAGCTATTTGTGTCAGGAATTAAATTTGATGTGCCAAGAAGTAGTGTGAAAAGCTAGTTTTCCCTTAATTTTAGGATAATACAGTAACAGCTGCAAATGAACAGACAGTAGATTGCAGTTTGTGAGGGAAAGAATAATGACAGGAAGGGATAGACAAGTAGAAGTGTCTCTAATTTTCTTTCCCAAATATTCTGTATAAATAGAAGAAAAAAAAAAGTGATGTGGACAAAACTTGAAAAGTATAGTTTAAAGCACAACAGAATAATTGATTCAACTTTCATCTAATTTTTTTTTTAAAGACTCTTGCTAACAAAGAAGTGAATTAATGTTAAGCTAGAAAGGCCATTAAAAAGTTGGGTTTTTTTTTTCATTTCATTTTAGATATGGTCACTTCATAGTAGACTTACCAGAAACAATATCTGCAGTAGCTGAATTTTTCCAGGACTTACTACAGTAGAGCAGAAATTCTATTCAAGTTACAGTCAATATTTTTTCATAAGTCACTTTCTTCTGTGAGAGCTTAGAGAAAATGTATTCTCTCAGTATATTCTAATGAATATTAGAATATATAGAAAATAACAAAGCTGAGGAAGTGTGGGATAGATGAGCTGTCAACCCACAGTGAAGTGAGTTGAGAACTGGCTGACTGGCAGAGCGCAGAGGGTTGTCATTGGCAGTGTAGAGACCGGTTGAAGGCCTGTAATCAGCGGTGTCCGTGCTGGGTCCAGTCTTGTTGAACATCTTCATCGATGACCTTGATGAGAGGATAGTGGCCACCCTCAGCAAGTTTGCTGATGATACAAAGTTGGGAGGATTGGCTGACACGCCTGAAGGCTGTGCTGCCAGATGAAATTTAACATAAGCGAGTGTAGAGTCTTGCACCTAGGGAGGAATAATTGCATGCACCAGTGCAGGCTGGGGGATGAGCTGCTGGAGAGGAGCACTGTAGATAGGGACCTGGGTGTCCTGGTGGATGACAGGTTGACCATGAGCCAGCAGTGTGCTCTCTTGGCCAAGAGGGCCAATGGCATTCTGGGATGCATTAAAAAGAGCGTGGTCAGTAGGTCAAGGGAGATGATGCTCCCCGTCTCCTCTGCCCTGGTGAGGCCTCATCTGGAGTACTGTGTCCGGTTCTGAGCTCCCCAGTACAAAAAAGACAGGGATCTCTTGGAAAGAGTCCAGCGCAGGGCCACAAAGATGGTGAAGGGCCTGGAGGATCTCCGTTGTGTGAAGAAAGGTTAAGTGAACTGAGTCTGTTTAGCCTTGAGAAAAGAAGACTGAGAGGGGACCTGATCCAGGTTTATAAATATCTGAGGTGTGGGGGACCAACTGGTGAGGCCAGACTCTTCATCAGTGTGTGGAGACAGGACAAGGGGAAACGGCCACAAACTGCAGCACAGGAGGTTTCGCACGAATGTGTGCAAGAACTTGTTTACGGTGAGGGTGATGGAGCACTGGCACAGGCTGCCCAGGGGGGTTGTGGAATCTCCTTCTATGGAGATATTCAAGACCTGCCTGGACACCTACCTGTGCGACCTGGTGTAGGGAGCCTGCTTTGGCAGGGGGGTTGGACTCAGTGATCTCTTGAGGTCCCTTCCAACCCCTAAAATTCTGTGGTTCTGTGATTCATGGATGACTAGCTGTTGCTTCATGCTGACTAGCTGTTACTTCAAGCTCTGCCCTTGCTATGAATTTCTTCCTGAATCACTGCAGTTAACATCACTTTTGCACTTGTTATAGATAAAAGATTGTTATCTCTAGATGATGGTAGCAGTTAAATAATAATACATCATTTTCAGTTTTGTGAATGGTCTTTTTCAGAATGTGGATGTTGGAAGCACTGAAATTCAGCTCCATAACAAGTATTCTCTTTGAGGTCTTTTATTGTGAATTTTGTGTTGCTTGTTTTTAAGAAAACCAGTGTAATCTTTAATCCTGACAAACAAAATCACTGTTACACAAAAACCAGTCACATTAGATGATTATTACTTGGAAGGAAAAAAAAAAGCATAGACTTATCAGCCAACTGTTGCATGGATAGAGTAGGTGTTACCAAAAAACAAATCAAGGAAAAGCTGTTGTATAGAGGAGCTCCTTCTCCTGTTACTGCCAGAGCACTTTGTTAGAGAATATGAGATAAATGACTGAGTGAATACACCAGATATGTTTTCACTTTCACATAGATTCTTACTCTCTTTGGGCATGCTAGCCCATCAAGGCAAGACATTCTATATCAAATTTAATTCTTCCACCCCATGGTGCTTCCTGTATTGTAAAGCAAGATCACCTCTTGCCAATTAACTAGGCCCTGCATGAGTCTCTGTACATTTCATTTTCTTCCTTTATTTTGTTTTTGTGAATTTGTTTTTCAGCCTGTATTACGCTGTGAAAAGCCCTGAAGGACTAACTTCTGTCTTTCACTTGGGTGACTGAAACGGGATTTGTTTTAGAGGACTTCTTTACATGTGGCTTTTAAGTATGAGAATTAAAAAAAACAACAACAACAACAAAAAAGTACTTTTTTTCCTATTTCAGCATTCTTTCTTTAAAAAAAAAAAATCTCCATTGCTAAAGTAAAAGCTTTTACTAAATAGGCCTGGCAGAATAATTTATGATGAGACACAAGAGGTGAAAGCTAACTCAGCAGTATATTTCATGAAAACAAGCATTCTGAGTTGAGGCTAGGAAAGGCAACGTCTCTGGTGCAGGAGCAATTTATGATATTTTCAAAGCCCAGGGAAACTGAGACAATACAAAATACCAAAGGCTGAAAATATTTCACACTCTGCCTTGAAATTTTACTTGTTTGAGTGTTTTTGTTGTTTTAACAGGCCAGGTTAGCCACAAAAGCTGCTACCTTTCTTTCAGATGAATTTTGAATTAATTTGGTCCTCTTTTGTAATGTCTGTAAATCCTGAAAAGAAATACTTAGTTTTGAACTGTTTGGACACTTTTAGGAACAGAAGGGTCTTAACCTCAGCGGCACGCTGAAACAAAGGGATTAAATCTGAATTCAGCTCAGATAGTCTCTTGCAGGAAGTGTTTTGGGAAGTGGGTTGAACAGGTTAAATCCTGCCTTTCCTGGAATAAGTGGTAATCTCTTACACGTCTTCCAAGTCGGTGTTCAGAACTGTTTTGTTTAGGGCTGAAACTTATTTTGTCAGTGTAAGAGTGCATATGCATTTCCATGAAGACTAGAATACAGTTGGATGTTCTGAGCAGTCTTGGGAAAAAAACATTGGCCAAAGGAGTTTTCTGCTGTATTTCCATATCCTTCACTCTCTGACCTCCAATTTCTTTGTTGGAATACACTGTTAATTTCATAGTACTTCCATTTTAGAGCCACTTACTGTGCCTGGGCTAGAATATGATAGGGCTTAATAAGTACCCAAAAAATATTTTTATATTAGCAAAATCTTGTCATGACAAAAAATGTATGTGTTAAAAAGTGCTGACAATAAAAGGCAGTTACGTTGAATAGATGAGTACATGAACTGGTACCATTTGACAAACACGACTGAAATGTGTGGGACAGAGAGGTAATGATATACATTTAAGATGCTTAGATTTAAATAATTTTGGTTTGCATTTACCTGCCTGTGTAACACTTGTACTGGACTTCATTTATTTCTCAGCTTATATTAAAACTATGTTTTTAATGCTGAAAATAATTGGGAAACAGACTCCAGGTATTTTACCAACAGATTAATGGGCAATAGTTTTTTATTCTGTTTTGCAACTGAGTCTATAAACAGACTTGCATGATCTGCAGTTCAGTCAAGCTTAATCTTTCCACCAGCACGCTCAGGAACTGCTAATGATGCAAACATCTGGGAATTCTAGTTGTATATACAGTGTTACCTAAATCCTTTCATCTTTCTCGGAGGAATACTTTCCTGTCTGTTATCTGAAAACCAAAAGACTTCAGTTAGTATCAACTCTTCCTGAAGGGAAAAAGGAATTTTTTCTTAAAGTACAGATTTATTAATGCATTTATTATTTTGCTGGAAACTGAATCTCATTGCTTACTGTACTGTTTGCACATATAGACAGATGTACTTTGTTTTTCTGCACTGTTTATTACTTTAAAAAAAAATTGTGGTTGGAACCTTCATATGTTCACGTATTTTTTTTTTTTTTTGAAACTCTGAGAGGACACCTTTTACATGTAAGAAGTAACCTGATGGAGAGTGAAGGTATTTTAAATTGTGTGTATTATAGCAAGTAATCGGCACTTGACATTCCAGAAAGAGATGGAGATTCTCAGTAAGTATGTTTACCTTCAGAGCCCAGAGAAGCTTCCAGTAGAGGCCTCCTCTCATTAATCCCCTGTCAAGATTTAGTGTCTGTTGTTCAGATTTCAAAAGTATTCTGTCCCCAGGAAGGACCCTACAAGAAAATCATTGTCTTGGAGCTAAGAACAACAGGCTGAAATGAAGTGGGTTACTGAAACTGGATGACTAAACCAACTGAAAGCTCATTCTTTGAAAGCTTGCTTGGACACTCTGTGCATATTTCTGAGTTTACGTTTTTTTTTTTTCCCTAAAATGTGCTCATGCAGCTACAATTTCTAACTGGTAATCTCCCTTGAGAAAATGAGCTTTAAGTCAGGACTTGGAGGACAGTCATGGTAGATGAGGTAAGGAAGAGAGTTTGGGCCAAAGAGCCCTGAATGCAGCATGAGAAGAAGAGTGTGTTGCAGGAGTCTTTCTGTCTTGCTGCAGACCTCTTGATGTGTGATACACTTTTTGTTCATTTCCCTCCTCCCTACTCAGCACAGGATTTTGATCTACCAGCAGCTGTGGTGAGTGGTGCTAGTCTGTAGCTGGAGAATGATGTGTCAATCATTCCCCACTCCAAGAGGCTTTCATGCAGCAGATCTGATGAAGAGACAGCTCTTGTCAAGAGAATCCTGGAGTGGGGAAAAGCCTTGTCAGGATCTGTACCTCTGTGAAGTAAGGACTGAATTGCAGGGAACCATTAGGAAAAGGCTGTTGCACACGTCAGTCTGTTTGTTCCAAGATAGATAGTAACTTCATGTCTGCAATTGGCATCCTTGCAACAAGCCCATGGTGCATGGGAAATGCTTCTCACCAGATGTCTCTGGAATATAAGGGGGGGCCTCACCCAACATGGGAGTTCTGACCGTTAACTGGGGTCTGGTGAGACCCTGAGACTCCTGATGTGCCTACATGAGGTTCACCAGATCTGATGGCAGCTGCATGTCAGCTTGGTGTTGATGCCAGATGAAGGCTGGACTGCTTCATCAAGAACCAGAAGTGTTGCCACTGTTACTTGCAAACACACCTGTTACAGCTGAGTGCTGTTTTGCCGACCTGTTTATGGCTTACATTTAATTGTATGATTTCTCAAGCGTTTTCTGATTTAATTGTATGATTTCTCAAGTGTTTTCTGAGTTAGGCTGGGCGTAAAAAGTGGTAGAAAAAGACTTCAAAACTTTGTATTGTCAATTGTAACATGGGTACAGTGGGAAGAACTTTTATGAAAACAGATTATTTTTCCAGTTTTAATCTCTAAGTGAGCAGGATGCCAGTATAACTGACTACAGAAATGTAAGGGAGACTTAATAAAATGATACTGGTTTTTAACCAGCGGAGAGATGAGATTAACTCTCTGTGGGGAAAATAGTGCACGCCAGCCTATGAGTCACTTTGGCACAGCTGAAGTGAAATAATTCTAAGTGGGTCACAGTAAGAGTTGTGACAATAAACAAGGAAATATCAATAGTTTTGTCAGATTTTCAGGAATAAGCTCCTGTTTTAAGGGGCCGTGATCTGTAGGGAGGGAGAGGAGGATATTCAGCAATTTTTCTTAAATGTTGCCTGCCTGTGAACAGAGATAATAGCTTGGCTTTAGGTAAGCCAAATTACTCCATTACTCTTGCTTCTGAAGCTTTGATATGCCACACTGTAATTTTGGTAATAAATATCCTTCAACTTGCGAAGCTGAAGGCCATTATCTGAAGAGAACAGGGAGGTCTTGCTCTCCTCCCTATTTACTCCCTGTTGTGTGGTCCTGCCCTTTCCTACCTCCAGCTGTGGGGCTTCTCATCTCTGCTGGGAGCTGTGACTTGCTTGCAGGATGCCTGTGCAGCTCTTTCCTGGGTTTTCTTTCCTTGCCTTGCTTCTAGGTTACTTTTCAGTGGGTTCAGTTGCCTCATGGAAGGATCTAGCAGTGGCCAGAATGGTCAAGGAGACTGGATAGTATGGACAGGAACTGGGAAGGAAAAGGTCAGTTTTAGCCCTCCAAGCTAGACGATCTTGCTGAAGTGTCCAGTTTCATTCCTCCCTTCAAAACGGTACATGTGGACATTGTTAAGTAGTGCTGCAGCTGCAAAACTAAAGAGCTTCAAGAATGTTGTCACACAGAGTTTCAAAACTCTTTAAGTAAGGAAGTGTCAGATTTGAGATTACTCATGCAAAATAAATTCTGTATGCTTTTAAGTGCTTTTCCACGTCTTATCATTCACACAATTAGATGCTTTTCTTGGTTAATCTGGTTGGTGTGTCTGCAACAGTCCCTCTGTTTCTCAGTAAGGGAGTCCGGTCCACCATTTTCTTCCAGCTTACTTAATTCCTTCAGCCCACCCAGTTTCCAGCCGTGCTGTGGTGTCTGTTATTGTTTTAGCTGCGGTGGTTGGTGGGGTTTTTTTTGTTTTTTTTATAAAGCTTTTTGACTGTTTCCTTCCAAAGCATCCCCCTGTTGCTGGCAAGAGAGAGAATGCTCCCTGTCTTCAGCTCCCATGCCAGTTCTGGTCTGCTGTGGTGCACAGCTGATGGAAACCACATGTTTTCCTCTGAGGATGGTGACTCTGTGTTCTGGACAGGACTTAGGCTTGAGGGAATGGTGAACAAAGTGGTGATGCAGTCTTTAGAGGTTTGAGTTACTAAACTAACTTTGGTAAGGCTTGCAGCTGCCAAATCAGGGTGGATGAGTACCCCTTGGTGTCACATGCTAGCTGGTGTAATTGGAAGATTTTTATCCTCTACTACAAATCTTCGCTATCAAGCTAACAGGCATTTGAAATTTGACAGGAATATCTTTTTCAAGAAAATGTCACAAGAAGCTTCTAATACTGAAAAACATAGCTTCATCTTCTAAAGCATCCAAACTGTGCAGCTGAAACTTGTGTAAGAAGATTCAGCCTCAGGCGGGCATCTGGCATGGAAAGTTTCAGCCCAAATTGCTGTTTTGGCAAAACTGTCCATAACGAAAACATCTTTTAAGGGTGGAAAGCATTGAACAATGTCTGTAGTAAAACAGAACTTAGATTTTGATGGATAAAGGGAATCTGTGCCGGAGTTTTAAACTTAACTGCAACAACATTCTTTCATCTGACATTCAAACTGAAATTTTTCCACATCCCAACATATCAGTTAAATTTTTTTTTCTGACATTTATCTGCAGCTATTACTAAGTGAAACACAGAGAAGCTATGTGCTAGCTTAACTATAACTTTAGGAAGAGTATCCTTGAGCTGTGATGGCATACAAAGCAGATGCCTCTCATGCCATCAGGAAGCAAAGCAGCAGATTGTCTTGTGGGATTCAACTTTATAATTAATTCTGGATCTCACTGAGCATGTGCATCACCTGGACTTGGAATTAACTGCAAATCCCCATGAGTACTTTGCATCTGCATCCCAAAGGAGGTGTTCTAGAAACACAGCAACTGCCTTGCACATCCTGTTTTGATTTTGGCTGATTTATTGTCCTGTAGTTTATAGGCTGGCTGCGTGAAGGGCATGAATCTCAAGTTGACTGACTGCACTGTGAAAGAAAGCTCTTTTCAAAGCTCACTGAAATAATGCAGTTCCATACAGCAATGGGAGCTTACCACAGCTACAGCTGCTTTTGTAGCTCTTGCTGAAACTTGAAACTGGCAGAAAGGTGGAGGAAAATCTGTACTCTTATTTTTGAATGGGATCTTTCAGTTAGCCCCACACAGGACTTATTTTTTCTTTCTGTTTTATTATGGCTCATTCAGCAGTGCTGTTGTTTCAAGAATGCTAATGAGCTGTTCTCTCATATTTGAAAACAAAACTGTTTGTTGGAGAAAATATCCCTCTGCCAAGGGTTTATGTACTATTTCTGGGAAAATGGTTGTATTAAGTATCTTAATTAATACTATATTATGGATCTACTCTTTCACACAAGTTCTTCCCTCATACTTCATTTTTTTAAAAAACTCTGGACATTCTTGTTGCAGTCCTCTGCTCTCTCTTTTCTTGTTTACACCTTTTGCTGAAATTTTAAGTGTTAGAGTTTAATGTAGAGTAATAAAGTGATAAGCACTGGACTGGATGTGACTGGAATCTCACTGCCTTCTGTGTCATGGTATGAGATGATCTATTGATACATCCTTGAATTAGAAGTTCTACGTTTTGCTTTTGTTTTCCCTCTCCATATCTTGTCATTCTTTTGACTCCTACTCAGTTATGACTCATTTTATATTTGGATTCTCTTCTGTAATACTGCTAGCTATTCTTCTATCTGTATTTATAGATATGATTTATCTTTCTTGTAGCTTATCCTTACTGAATGTTTTCTTTTTGATTTCATACTGTTTTATGGTGTACTTTCAAGAAATAACTGAAACACTGTTCTGTGTTACCACTATGTCCAGACTTTTGGATGCATCACGTACTTCTGAGAATTAAAAACAAAACCTCATTCATCACCTCGTTCTGACTGGCAAAGGGAGAATGGGACAATTTTCAAGTTAGAGGGCATTCTGATCTCTTCTCCTTTTTTCACTTCAATCAGAAACGCTCCATGTCTTTCTGTCTGCAGTTTTCTGGACATTTAAGCTAATACAGGCATTCTCAAGATACAATGAAAGATTGTCTCTTTTACCATTTCTGGCTGAGGAAACAACAAAGCTGTCCAAAATATGTCAATGTAGTATTACTTCACTTTTCATTTGTCTCATTTAATTTTATTTATGTCAATTAATTTGTAGTTCTTGATGTGTACCAAGTACTTTGCTTTTATCATATGTAATCTTATGTGCATGTCCAGTTACTGACTTCCATGAGGACACCTCTCGAATTTCTCTACTTAAGATCAAGTCTGCCAAGTTATAAGAGATCATAAGGGTTATCTTTTCTTTAATAAGTTTTATCTTAATTATTTTTTGTTGTTGTCCTTTCATCTTTGTCTCTTTCCATTTGAAATGGGGTCTCTGGTAGCTGCTGGTGAACTTTATAGAAAGAAGTAAGTCTTCCTAAATGGACTTGTTGGGAACTCAGCTGACAAAATGTCAACAAAGCACGAGGATCTTTCAACATAGGTAGGCTGCCAGTGTTGCAGCGTATACAGGCAGTGTCACTATGATGTAAGTGTCTGCTTTTCTGCTTCACAATTAAAACAAGCTTCCCACTTTCTTTGGAGAGGGCTGACGCTCAACGTTTTGTCATGTTCAAAACATTAAAGCCAGGATGTGACGGACACAAAATGAAACACTCACCCTCAACTAAATTTCTCCATTACCTGTTTTCTTTGAGAAGCTGTTTCCCAATGATTTAATGATACATGTTTATTCTTTTGAACTTTGGAAGGTCACTTGTCATTTCAAGTGCTCTCTCAGATGATTACTAATCAGCCCAACTTCCTGAGTACCAGACAATCTAAATGAAAACACAGTAACTGAGTCAGTTTGTTGTTTTGTTTCTAAGATTACATTCGTGGATTCATGCTAATGCTCAAAAGCAGCTTGTATTCCTGTGATCAAATGGCAAGGGGAGTCTAGTGGAAATGATGACCTCATAAACTGTAGATGGATCTGGAATTTTCAAGTGATTCTGAGCACTTCTAAGCATATCCTGTGAAAATTTTATATAAATTATACAAAAAATTCTATATAAAGATATCTGTAGATGGAAATGTATTGCAGTATTTGAGAAGTCTGATATATCTGCAGCCTCGGTCTTGTATATTAATTTATTCTGAGAAATTAATTCAAACAGTCTCACTAACCGAGAAGATTTATGTTTTAATATTGCAGTGTGTACATGAAAGCATTTTTCCAGCTCAAAGATTAGTGTCACAGTCTCTGTAAACCACAGTTTTATTTTAACTGGGAGCTAAATACTATTACTTACTACAAGTTACTGCAGAGTGTTTCTAGGAAATCTTTTCAAAATCAAACAGAGAACTCACTGTCACCACTCCACCCCAGCAAGCATTGCCTGAGTTTTGCTGTTGGAGTCAAATGGAGTTCAGTGTCTTGTTTTCATGGCTGGGGATAAAAAAAGGGTGGAGGTGTTCTTTATTTTCTCTCTGTCTTCTTTTGCATTGCATTTGTTTGACAGCATACATAACAGTTTGTCAGAACTGGAATAAAGCCTCCCTGAGATACTGTGTCAAATTTGAATCATGGCTTTGAATTCAATTAGAAATACATGTGATGTTATTGTCAAACTTAAGCATTTGTTCTTTGTTAATACTTTATTTTCTCAAGGTAGACATAAATAATTCCTTTTAAATGTCTCCTTAAGTAAGGTACAGTAGTTGAAGTGTTACAGTATCCCTTGTTTTTCCCATATTGATGAAAATATGATAATTATGTCTACCAATAGTGAGGAAAATTAGGCAAATAAAAGTTTTCTTGGTTGTTTCCATGCCTCATTTGCTGTATAAATACATCACTTGTTCATGAGTGATTAACTAACCACTTCAATACCAACAAAAAGTCAAAGTAATCTCTGACTTTTTTTTCTCTTCTGTCGCAGAAAGCAGAAGAGAAAATGAATGTCATCCTTATTTCATGCAACATTGTGCTGATAAACAATTATTTTTGAACTATTTCAAAACCATGTTTCTTATAAATCCCGCCTTCTAAGCAACAGTCATGCTTGCTCATAAGTGCATGACTGCAGTGTGATTTAAAACTTCTAGGAGTCATAGCAACAATACTGAACACTTGAATGCTTCTCTCTCCTATAAATAAGTTTTGTTTGTAGCTCTCACTTAGGAAAGTGAATTGTCTGGACTCTAATAAGGGGTTGTAGCCAGTATCAGTTTTAAGTGAAGTTGTCTTTAGCAGCATTCTTCCCTGAATGTCTTAGTGGTATTCTCAGAAGACAAAAGTACTTCAGGTGCATGAAGGGGTAACTATGCTTGGTTGTCACAAGACTCTTCTTGATTTTTTACACTAGTAATAATAATAAAAGAAAGTCATATTTTAAGCTTCGAATTTTAGCCAGTCATTATAAATCAGCACACCATAGAAAGATCAGGCTCATTTCCATGAAGTTGCTTACAGGAGTTCTTAGATGCCCTCCTGTTCCTTGCTGTTAGTTGAGGCTAGGGTGATTTTTTTGTTTGTTTGTTTGTTTCATCACTGCATTCTCCCATGTTGAAAAGTCTTGACTATGGTTGATAAATTCCAGTCACCTGTATTAAACTGCTTACACATTCTCCAAGAATTTTCAAAGTTTGACCTTTCACTATCTGCTCCTTTGCATGCATTTCAATTATCTACTCTTTTTTCTGCAGGGTCCTGGGAGCTGCCCTATCCTATTACCACGGTCATTATTTAATATCTTTACCTTAAAACTACGGTGTTTTTTTGTACTTTATATTCTAAGTGATATGAAGCATTCTGAGCTCAAAGGTGCCTGGAGCAAGGACACCTGCTTATGTCAAACCTGCCTGAGGTCAGGCAGAGCTTATTTTCCTCCAGTGTTGCTAGGTGGTGTCAGTGCTGGTGAGCTTCTCTGCTGGGCTGTCCTTGGAGAACATCACAGGCTTTCTGAGCTGGCCTTCAGTAGCAAGGCTATGAGCCTGTATCAGTCTCAGAAGTAACTGTATGTCCATCATTTCAATTGTTCCTACTTTGCCATGCATTTTCTGTGACTACAGTAATGCTGTTATGGCTTGCTCTTATATATACAGTTTTCCTCTGCAGTACATTGCACTCCCATGGTCTGCTTTGTTCCAGTATGCTCTACCTCTCACCGATTCCTTTTTCTTTATTTTTCTTTTTTAACCATATTTGTGCAAAGACTTGGATGTGTTACTGTTACTTTCCTTCCTGACCACACTTAACAACTCATCCAGATGTATTTTTAGTATTTCATCTTATCTCTTCCTTGCAATTGCTTGTAGTTCATGTACTTTCTGCTTATTTTTTCATTTTATAGTTTCCTGTAAAAAAAAAAAAAAAAAATCCTTACACATAAATGTTGGTTTGAAAACAGAGCAGAGGATTGTCTTACCAGGTATAACTGTGACCAGCATGTTAGTTTTCCATTTCAGGCCAAATCTAACATAACCTGTCTGTTTGTTTTTTTTCTTTTTCTATGAACAAACCAATTTCCCAAGTACCTTGTTATATGACATTATTGTAACACCTCATAAAGAAACCAAAATCTAGTACACAAAATAATTTCTATATTTGGAGAGAGGAGCTATACATATTATAGCTCTTGCAGCATATTTCATTGCAGCTTTGTTGTTTCTAAGCCCTTGAAGATTTAATTCTTCTAGAATACCAAAGAGAATTGGAGCTGCATGCGTGCTGAAAGTGTTATCTGGCTCCAGTATATGGCAAACAAGAGCAGTTTTGCTGCAGAACTCCTGTGGTTTCTTATTTTAACCTGAAGTTGGAAGACAAGTTG
This sequence comes from Callipepla californica brunnescens, assembly GCA_023055505.1. Classification (NCBI taxonomy): domain Eukaryota; kingdom Metazoa; phylum Chordata; class Aves; order Galliformes; family Odontophoridae; genus Callipepla; species Callipepla californica. The sequence goes on along the minus strand of JALIRH010000052.1, from coordinate 2,930,941 downwards.
GTTGCATCCTAGATAAACAGACTTCTCAAACTCCTGAAAATGCTTTTCAGTTATTCTGATAACTGTAAGTTAAAACCTACTCCTGAAGTAAATACTGAAGTGAAGTTCCTTCTGCTTTTTATTTACTATTACTGGTATAGAACAGCATATTTTTATTCTAGTGAAAAAGGAATAAAGCAGTTTGTTTTTTTTTTCCTTCTTGGGATATACCCATATAGTAAAAAGATGCAAATGTGCTTATGGTCAGGGATAGGTAGACTGAACACAGTAGAGCACAATTACTCTCATCTACTGCTCTGCTCTCTGAAGGTCTACAGGAGAAGAGAAGCCTGCAAATTTTGTTAAAAGATAACCTCTGTCTTACAGTTGCTCTAAACAGAGCTGCTCAGCCTTTTAAAATATTGCTGCAGAAAGAGTTGGTACTCAGAAGTTCAATGCAAGCATCACCTGTGGAGCTGGTGGGCAGTGGTGACAGCTCTGTTACCAAAACTTGGCATTTGGAAAGTTTTTGCAAATACTGGGGCAAGCAATCAAGATGAATCTCTCTCCTACAAGGTCAGATGCAGTGCCCAGATAGTGCAGAAAGGGCTTCAGAAAAAGACAGCTTGCCACAAGGCTCCAAGAGCACTGCTTGGCAGCTCTGACCCAGCTGTGCTCGCCTTCCAGCTGGCCCCTGAGCACATCCACAGGAGAACCAGCTCTAAGAGGCTCTCATCTCTCCTTTCCAGCAAAACCTTCTTTCTAGGGGAGCTGCAGAAGAATCTAGATTTTGCAGTGGTGATGGTATCATCTCAAGTCATGCTATTTTCACTGCTCCAGTTCAGATGAGATCGTGATTATCCAAATAATGATTCAGTCCAGTTTAATTTTATGGCCTGTTCTTGCTGTGCTGCTCCACAGAAAAGATGGGATGCTTCTGCTCTTAATCCTGTGCTGTCTTGACTGGTCAGGGAATATCCAAACAAAAATGATTCTAGGAGCAAGGGTCCAAAATTATCTCCTCAGTCTGCTCATTTATTTCTGACCAGAAAAGGACTGTACTACCCCAGTGTGAGAGGAAAAATGGCTGGAAAATGTAACTGAAAATTAAATGCAACCAAACAGTGTATTTCTGGAGTTTATCCTACACAAAACACTCAACGAATCTGTCAGCTCTTATTGCAGACAGTGAATTAAGCCTAAAAGAAAAAAAAAAAAAACACTCTTACTTTGGTAAAGATGACATTCACTGAACATGCTTAATACATCTTACTTACAGTTTCAGGATCTCAAAAACCTGCTGTGCAAGAGGTGCCAAGAGTGATGAACCACATGTGTTGCAGGCACTGTTCATCCAATAGTGCTTGCAGATGGGCAGGATATTGATGTGCATGCAACTGCTTTGCTTCCATTTTGATTTATTGAATGGATGGCTGAATATATAACAGATCTTTCTTCTTAATGCTTTTGAGATTATGACTGTTGTTGAAGTCAGCTGCTAGGAAATCTTGTGCCTTTGACATAAGCATTTTTATTGGTTAGGGCTAAACAAGAACATCAGTGTCTCCTGATCTTTTCTCTCTTTAAATGAAAAATGAATAAATCTCATAGAACCACTTTTGTGCAGGAAGAATACAAAATTTTATAAGGAAAGAATATTGTCATTTTTTACATTTATATATAATGTAAAATGATAAGTCTGTAAAATGTATATTTTTTTTTGTATTAGTGGAGTTCTGAAGGTCAGTAATGGACAGCAATCATTTAAAAGCGTTTCTGCTCATGAAGTGATGCTTCATTAAAAGCAAAACAAAGACATGTCAGCAAAGGAAACTGGCTACAGTGGTGACAGTGTTGCCTTGTGGCTCTCTACCTGCATGTTTTTGTCCTCTCCACATTTACATAGTCCATTTTTCTTTCCTCTCTTGATGCTTTGGGCCAATCTCATAACATTATCTTTTAGCAGTAAGAGATTATAGGCTAACCATTTTGAGGAAGAAGGGAAGAAAGAACAACATGGATACTCAATTATGTCCCAAATGGTTTTGATTGTTTATTAGCTTTATCTGAAGAGTTAATTTCTGATGTCTTGACATAACCACGAAGGCAAGTCTAACAGAAGAGCTGCATAGTCTGACATAAATTGAAGCCAATATTAGAGTTAACAATCAACTTGAAGGACTGTTGTTATACAGTCTAAATCATAGCAGCAGTTCTAAAAAGTGCTTCTGCAGAATTTGATGAGTTTTCTAAGAGACAAATGCACAAACTAGGAAGCTTGTTCTGGATAAATTTGACTTATTTGTTGAGTAAAATGCTGTGAGGAGGATTATATGCAAAAAATGCTGCCTTGTGACATTAAAAGACCTTTGCAAATTTGTTAGATAAGGGTATGAGTAAAATTCTGACAAATGTTTTAAGTAAGCATCAGGTCTTCATGTTCTTATTTTCTCTCCATTTTATAAATGTCATTACTGATTTATTAAGATCTACTTAAATTTGTCCTTGATGAAATGACTTGGTTTTGTAGGGCAAATATTTATTAGGAAGTGGAATATAAAATTTGAATTGCAGCTGTGTGTTTTAAAGAAGCAACTAATGCTAAGAATTGCTGTTATCAGTTTAAAAAATGCAGTACGCTGTTGAATTGTTTTGTCACTGATGATTATATGATAGACAGTGGCTAGACCTGCCTCTTGTACCGTGTAAGTACTTTGTACTTTTAGTTTTGCACTGAATTCTATGTTTATATGGAGCTGGAGATGTAACAAGGTGATCCAACAGCTATCATATATTTAAAGATCATCTTTACAATCCAATTAAGGGGTTGAAACTTACAGAACAGACCTATTCTCTTAAAGCTGTTGGGATGCAGGGATCTGAGAGGTAGATGTCCATCCATGTGCTGTGAGATCTTCAGATACGTAGGTTTGATTTTGATTTATTTGCATTTCTCAAGGGGAAGCATAGTCTAGAACTTCACGCCTTTTGGCAATGATACAATCAGATGCTGTGTTTACGCTAGTTTTTAGACTGTGTTTACTTTCAGGAAAATTAATCTGTGAAAGCTTTAAAAAGAAAACTCAGTGTGCAAAAAGGCTGTCTGTCCTGAAATCCACTCCCTAATGTATTATCAGACCTTGCCAAATATCTGCTGTTATCTTATAGTCTTGTTCTCTTTAATAAAGTACTCGTGGGCAGAAGCATCTTGTATAGATGTTATGCCTGAGGTTATATTCTACACTCTAGTTCAATCAGAGAAAAGTTCAGGCTATTTGTAGAGGTAAGTCTATCTCTTTGCAAATTAATTTGTATTTCCCTGCAGGATGAACAGACTGCTGTGTAATATCGCAATGGGAGTTGTTTATTTCTCTAGTGAATAGGTTAGGAAAAAAGCCACAGTGTAATAACAAAGCTATTTCTCAGTGACGAGGAAAACTGAAGTTACTGCTGAAGACACAATCTCTTCATTTGATATCATTTGTCATAAGTCCTAATTAGAGGAAAATGAGGAGTGCCTTTGCATGCAGTAAGTCCAGGCAGGAGATTCAAAATGAATCTTCAAATAGTTGGGGATTTTTTTTGAGAGATGACAAAAAAGCCTTTGCATGACACCGAGGAGCATGGCAACTCACTGTAGGTTCAGGATTTGCAGTATCAACATTCAGGTTCAGTTCCCAGTGAATACATGAATGAGAAAAATCTCATCTGGAAAACAAGGATGAATATAATGCCTTTTTTCTTTGATTTTTTTTTCTATGTGTCTGGGAGGCAAGAAGGTATAGCCCTGCCTGATGTGTGTATATTCATGCACTGCTTCTGTTTTAGTTCTTAGAGTATCCGCAGCAGAGAGAGATGATAGGCAATTTTCAGAGAAGGTACAGTTGAGTAGAATGCAGATTTTTTAAACGTCTAGTCATTTTCAGTTTTAAAAATTTCTTTTAGTTACTGATTTTCACAGTTGATTTCCACATTTTTGAGGACAGAAAAGGATTAGTATGATTCCCTAGTCTAACTACTCATAATGCGCAAAGCAAGCTGGAATTGTACGTGACTCAACTCTCAGAAGTATGTCCAATCTTGACTTTGGAATTGAATCCATTTGCTAAAATAAATCACTGGATTCTTCTAGTTCTTTGTTTTAAAATGGTTTTCTAGAATTTGAATTACCAGTCAAGATTTTTACAAACTCTTTGCTGTGAGACTCCATTTTAAGCTGAATTGCACATTTCATCCCTTTAATTATTAATTAATGATATATGCAATACTAGAAACATGTTATTTCTTTTCACTCTCAGTGGTTAAATATGGTTAAACAGTTAGCTATTAACTGCAGTTATACCTCGCCTTTAGTAGATATTTGCAGAGATATCATATCTGTATTTCTCCAAGTACTTTACCTTTTCCCAGACCAGATAAAGCAATCTTCACACACTTTTTTTTTTTCCCATGTTTATTATTGTTCATTCTTGTATATTATGTCCAAATACTCAGATGTCTGCACACAAAGGTGTGTATGGTTGCATGCTAGCTCTGATCCATCATGACCCTTTCGGTTCTCTTGTGTCAATACCAATTCTTCTCAGCTCCTGCATAACCAGAATTCAGTGTTTGCCCAAGAAGGGCATTTCTGGCACGTGTTCTGATTTGTACATTTTACTGAGCTAAGTCACTTGTGTATATTGATTTTTAGGAGGATGTCTTGTTTTTATTTGAATGACAAGGAAATTAAATGAATGCATACATTTTGAAATGTGACAGGTGTATCATAGATGTGCCAGCTCCTGGTTTTGTTGGTAAGTCAACTGATGGTGGTTTGCTGGAGAGAATGACGCAGAATAGTGCTTGCAGGAATAAGCAGTGAGTCACACTGAAACAAGCAGTTTTACTGGGTGGTTCTCAAGCTGTATGTCTTATCTCAGCAGAACAGCCCATCCCATGGTGTTTGCCCAAGAAGCAGATTCACAACCATTGCAGTTGCTTTGCTAAGTGTCCACAGTGGGGAAGGGAATACAGCACCATCATCCTTTTGAGAGTTAATTAGAGCTTGTTTGTCCAAAACAGCTTCTCTTCCCTTCAGTTTGAGAGACTGTTCCTTCCTAAACAGTTCTTGTGTCTTTGATCTCGTGTTCACAAGAATTTCCTTGTCATAGTATTGTCTTTTTAGTAAGCAGTCCTCCAGAGCTTTCTGAGAAGTGGCATAATAAAATCATTCTTTCATTTCCTGTGTGTTTTTCTCACTAGTCTCTTATTAAACAATAACCAATATATTCTATAATAAATGTCATAATGAAATATTAATAAATTATCAAGAGCATTTCCAAATCTGTCACAGTGAACTCGTGGGATTGAATTGCTTTTCACATCAAGCACAGATTCCAAGTATTTTTGGGCTGATGCTCTAGCTCATGTACACACTATTAACTATTTAAACAGTGAAAGCCTAGCTTCCTTTTAAGGTAAAATTTCTTAGCACAAAAATAGCAAGGTTTTGTTTGCTATCAGATATTAGTGATACTTTCCTTCTGACTTCTCATTTTCCTCCCAGACACTTTTTCTCCATGCGTGCCGCCAAGTCCTTTAGAAGCTATAATTAAGAGATGCTACAAGTTGTGATTACACCCCAGTATTTGAGTCTTCTTGATGGATGTAATATTTGAGGTAACAAGAAAGGGTGCTTCAGATGAGATGCTTACAATATTGAGAATTCAGTGACCTAGTGGGAAAATAAGAAAGGAAACTCACGATTCCACTCCCAGTTGGTGAATTCCTGAGCAGTTAGACTATCAGTAATTGTAGCCAAGATTGCTCCCTTAGTGATGATTTTTTATGTGATGTGTAATTTTCTCTTGAGATACAACAATAGAAATACTACACATTAGCTTTTCTTTGCCTCATAAGTTTTAATAAATTTTGGAATTACGGAAGATCTTGAGTAAGTTTTCAAAACATAATGTAATGGCTGAAGGTTTAAGGACTTTTGTAAATAAATATGAAGCAATGGAACAAATCTCCTACATGAGAATTTGCAGTTTAGGAGAGATGTTGGAAATCCAAGTTAGCTTGATCTCCTCTCAGTGTGGGAGCAATATGCAAAGTTTTGTCTGGATGAGAAAAGGGGAAATGAGTCCTGTGTTTAAATCTCCCCTGCAGTTGGTCTGAAAAATTTGGAAGCTCTTGTTCTTTTAGTAATTTTTCAGCGATGTACTGGCCCTGTTAAAGTCAGTGGGAGTCCTGCCACAGATTTTAATGAGGTCAGAAAGAGAATGGTGCATTTCAACTGTTTTGTTTTTTTTTTTAAGTTGAAATAATTTTCATACTCATTTCATCTACAGTGATTTATTTGACATGCAAATCCACCTGTAATTAAATAGCATTTTCTGTAGCATGGTAGGAGGGAACTTGTTTACAAGATGGGATGGAACAACTCTGCACTGCATCAGAAGAAGAACAGTCACTGTTGGAGATTTTTTTTTTTATTGTTTTCTCATACATAAAATTTAGACATTTTGGCACATAAGTATTCAACAGTTCAGTTAAAGATTTCACATCTACAAACTCCGTCTTTTTTAGGAAAAGTGAAATAAATAGAGAATAATTCAAATGAAGTAAGAGGAAATAAGAAATTGATAATTCAGGGAAGTTTAACTAATCTGCAAAATAGTTTACTTATGCTTCACATACTGCATCATGCCAACATGACTAAGACATGATGCACTGTAAATCTGCATTCCCTGTTAGCAGTGAAACATAGAATCATAGAATGGCTTGGACTGGAGGGGACCTCAAAGATCAAGTTCCAACCCCACTGCCATGGGCAGCGTTGCCAAGCACTAGATCAAGTGCTAGGTCAAGTACTAGATCAGACTGCCTAGGCCCCCTAGCCTAGCCTCCAGAGATGGGGCATCCACAACCTCTCTGGGCAGTCTCTTCCAGCATCTCACCACTCTCTCACTAAAAAACATCTGCCTGACATCTAGTCTAAATCTCACTTCCTTTAGTTTAAAACTATTACCCCCTTGTCGTGTCACTATCTACCCTTGTAAAAAGCTGATTTTCTCTGTGTTTATAAACTCCCTTACAATATTGGAAGGGCACAGTGAGATCCCCGCAACCTTCTCTTTTCCAGGCTGAACAAGCCCAGTTCCTTCAGCCTGTTTTCATAGGAGGGGCGCTCCAGCCCTTGGATCATCTTTGTGGCCTTCTTCTGAACCCTTTCTAAAAGAGCCACATCTTTCCTGTGTTGAGGGCCCCAGACATGGACATAGTGTTCCAGATAGGGACTCACAAGGGCAGAGCAGAAGGGGACAGTCACCTCCTTCTCCCTGCTGGTCATCCCCTCTTCTGATTGAATCCAGGATACCATTGGCCTTCTGGGCTGCAAGTGCTGCCTCATGTTAGGGGTCCTGGTTGATGAATAACTTAATTCCTTCCCAACAGGGCTACTCTAAAGGCATTCTTCTCCCAGTACATATCTGGGATTACCTTTGCCCAGGAGCAAAACCTTGCATTCTGCTTTGTTGAACCTGATTAGGTTCGCAAGAACCCACCTTTCAAGTTTATCAAGGTCCATCTGGATGGCATCCCTCTGTGGTATCTACAGCACTGCTCAACTCGGTGTCATTAGCAAACTTGCTGGTGGTGCACTCAATCCCATCAGCTATGTCTTTGATAAAGATGTTAAAGAGTACTGGTCCTAAGACACACGCTTAGGAGACACTGCTTGTTACTGGCCTCCACCTGATCATAGAGTCACTAACCACAACCCTCCGGTTGCAACCTTCCAACCAATTCCTCATCCTTCAAACAGTCCACCCTTCACATCCATATCTCTCATCTAGATCTCATCATGAGAACTAAAATATCTCATATTTTAGTGATAAGGATGTGGTAGGAGACCATGTCAAAAGTCTTACAGAAGTCAAGGGAGATTACATTATTTGTCTTCCCTTTATCTTCCAATGCTGTCACTCCATCATAAAGGCCACCAGATTGGACAGGTGAAACTTTCCCTTGGCATGTTGGCTGTCTTGGATCAGTCACATCTCTCTTATGTACCTTAACATGTCACCCAGGAGGATCTGTTCCGTGATATTTCCATGCACAGAGGTAAGGCTCACTGGTCTGTAGTCCCTTGGGTCCTCCTTTCTCTCTTTCTTGTAAAAGGGAGTGAAGTTTCCCTTTTTCCAGTCCCCAGGGACTTCACCTGGCAGCCACAACTTTTCAATGATGGAGAGTGGCTCAGCAGCCACATCAGCCAGCTCCCTTAGCACCATGGGATACATGTCATCCAGCCCTATGGATTTGTACACATTCAGACTTGTGACTTGGTCTTGGATTTGCTCCACCCTTACAGTGAAGGGGAAGTTTGCTCCCCCATTCCCACCTAGAGGTTCAGGGATGTGAGGTGCAGGGATGTGAGAATCCTGGCTGCCATTGAAGACTTAGGCAAAGAACTCTTTGAATTCCTAAGCCTTCTCTGTATCTGTTGTAGCCAGTTTTCCTTTTCTCGTTAAGCTGGGTAGGTATGCTTTCTTTGGCTGTCTCTTCTGGCCTATGTACTGGTAGAATCCCTTCTTGTTCTTAGCATCCCTCACCAAGTTCAAGTTTGCCTGTGCCTTGGCTTTCCTTATCCTATCTCTGCAAGTTAAGACAGCATCACTGTATTCTTCCCAGATGACACATCCTTGCTTCTACTGCCTGTACTTGTTCTCTTCCCTCAGTTTGACCAGCAGATCCTTGCCAAGCTATATTGGTTTCCTGCTTCCCCTACCTCTGAGGGATGGAGTGCTCTTGCAGTCTTAGAAAGACATCCTTGAAGACTAGCCAGCTTTCTTCGATTGTTTTGTCTCTAAGGACTTCTTGACAGGAGATCTCGTCCAACAAGTCCTTCAAATGCCTGAAATTTGCTCTCTTGATGTTCAGGGTCCTCACCCCACTCTTTGTGAAGCCCACATTCTTTGAGGTCGTGGGGCATGGTTGCTGCAGCTCAGACTGCCCCGTCATAGTATCTTTAACAGTTTCCCCTGCACTTATGAGCTCTAGGTCCAGCAATGCTTTACCTCTGGCTGATCTGTTCAATACATGAACCAGAAAGTTATGTCAGTGGACTCCAGGAGTTTCCTGATCACTTGCAGCTCACTGTGTTGTTGTGCCTGTGGATATTTGGGTGATGGAAATCCTTGACTGGGATGAGAGACTATGAGCATAAAACTTCATGTAGCTGGTGCAGGAAGGCCTCATCAACAAGCTCCTCTTATTCAGGTAGCTGCTGGTAGACCCCAACCACCAGCTGTCCTTTAGTATATAGATAAACCTGTCTTTGAATAAAATATGGAATGTTTTCAGCAACCTGTCACAATAATGCACTCATCAACAGCCCTGAGCAGTTTCATAATAGTTAAATATTTATAATATGCAAGTATCTACTCCCTTTAATTCACAAGTGACAACTAATCAAAGCTTTGCTTTCAGTTCTTCAAGCAAAAGGTTCTGTTCCTCATAGGGATTATTACTTTTGTAGGTAATAATTTGAAAATAAAAAGGTGGATGGAACGAGGAGGGAATACTTTTTTTGTTGTATGATGTGTGGCTGAAGTTATGCTACCACTTCAGTTTTAAACCACCTGCTCCTATTTATTTTGGTGACTGAAATCTGTTCCATTTAAAAAACAAAACAATGACACAGTGAAGTATCCAAATGCCTTGCCTCTTCATGACCCAGGTGTTTCCTGTGGTGAGTGTGTGCTGCTTAGTGTCAGCAGATCTCCTTATGGCCTGCAGTGAGAGCTTGCTCCGAACCTTTTAGGACAACTTGTTTTTCCCTAAGAACTAATCCTCATCCGTGTTCTATTTTGAGAGGAGGATATGATGAATGGACCTCCTCTTACACCTGCAGGTTGCATATGCATCTGCGGGGATAGCCCTTTGGCAAAGCGACTTGATCTTTGTGGTGGTATCTCCTGAGAAACAGTGCTCCTCCAAACAGCTTCTCTTGCAGGAACCACACATCCAACAAGAGGGCCAAGTGCCATTGGAGCCGACTCTCATGACAGCTATTCTTTCTCCTGCTTTATTCCTCTTTCCTTATCCTCTCATCCACTAGCTCCTGGGTTATTCTGCCTTCTTTGTCTTCAGCCCTTGGGGTAGCAAACCTATTTGTTGTGTATCATTTGCCCATAAATGAGTCTCAGCTGTGAGCTGTCCCTGCTTGCTGGGCAGAGTGAGCCTCCAGCTGACCACTCGCCTGTGAGAGCACTAAGGAAGGAGCTGCCTAGCCTGGCAGCCTGCACTGACCTGGATAGGGGTCAGTCTGAAGTGATCAACCCTTGGCGCGTGAACCTCAGTTTATTCCGTTTAAATGGTGAGTGTGCAAGGAAAAATCAGCATAAAAAGAAGCTATTTGCACTCCGGTGGTTCAAAGCATTCTCACAGTAATGAACAAACATTGTTCCTTACCAGTTTATAACTGGTAAGGAACAATGTTTCAGAGAAAGCAGAAGCCATGCTTCTAGGATTTTCACATTTTTGATTATGAGATGCTCAAGCTTGTGTTTTGTAAACAAGATTTAGAAGCTCCTCCACATAGCTGTGCTTTGTACTATGGCAAACATTAGAATAAAAGCTGTTATTGTGCCTGGATTTATTTTACAAACTGGGGTCATTTCAGCAATCTGTGTGGCCTTCTATTCAGCTGTTTGTTTAAGCCAAGCCAAAAGCCACTTATCTAAAGATGATTTATTCTCACTCTTGAGCTGATAGAACCAGGCTGGGAAGGGCAATGGCTGTGCTGTAGGGCTTGGTATGAGCCCCCTCCAGTCAAACTCTTAAGGAGACCATAAAGGACTGTCCATAACATTGTTCTGGAAGGTACTTGCGGGACTCTTGTGCTTTGCTTGTAAGACACTTTTTAAAATAAACAGCAGTGGTATGTGATTGACTCAAATTTGAACTTTGCAGCTGTTCCTTCCTATCTGTGTGGTATGCCAGAGCGAAACTCTCCAGCTTAACATCTCTAAAATCAAAAACTTAAATATTATAATCTGGATCAGCTTCTGACCTTCTGGTTTTGGCAGCAAAAGCAAAATGGAGGCAAGTGTGATTCTTCATCTAGTTCAGATGTTATTTACTTAGAATATAGCAGTGCTGTGTAGTAAAAGGCAATGGCTAATAATTCTTAGTGAGAGATGTGTAAGTATAACTTGAAGTAAAATATCTGGGTGTCAAAATTGTGTCTGAAGAGAAAGAAAAAATGTAGTGATATTTTAAGCTTTGTTTTGTTACATTAGAGCAACCAAAATAATTCTTTTGCATTCAGTGTTATCCTCTCCGGTAGCTGTGTGAATCAAATATCTTTTAAGTTCATCAGACTTTACCTAATGCAGAATTTGACCACGAGGAGCAGAATAAGTGACACTGAAGGTTTACTTTCTTGATATTTTGGTCTTCAGCAGTTAAAACTTCTTTGGGGTTTGCTGCTGCCCTACCATTTTTGGAGGGGCACAGTGGGAACCTGCTGCCTGAAAAGACTTAAATTTTAAAACCCCTTCTCTCCCCTCCAAGAAAACCCTGTGGTATGTCCAACTGCAGTGCCTGGCTGAGGAGCTGGGCTGGGCTGGGCTATGGTGGGGTGGCCAGGGACTTTTCACAGCACCCACATGGATGATCACAGCAGTAAAAATAAGGGCAGACCCAAACGGCCAAGGGGTGATCCCGCAGAAAGAAGTTTGCCTCCACAATCAGAGTTGATTTGAGTGAGATAATAGCAAAGGGGTTAAAGAACTGTTGTATATTTTGAATTCAGGCTGTCAAGGCAAATATTTTGACAGTCTCTCAGAAGTGGATATTGAGTGGCATGCTGTGAAGAACATACAGCTCTGTCATGGAAAAAGTTTGTCAAGGGATGGGAAACTGAGAGGTGGAATAAACAGCTAGTTTTCAGCCTGGAAAGAGAGTAGCTTGAGTTCCTGTACAGTAAAAATGGGAGAAAAGGGGCAACTGGTATGCTGGAGGGCAGCTTCACAAAGCACAGAGTTCCATAATGCAGCACGTGGCTGGAAACACTGATGTACAGTGCGTGTGTTATGTTGGAGCTGTGTGACAACTGGGTAGGTTCATTTGGAAATTCAAGGTGAAACCTGCTGTAGCAAAAATGTTAACTACAGTATGACTGAGCTGAGAACAATCTCCGGTACTTTATCTGCAACCTGTCTCCACTGAGTCTAATGAATCAGAAATGTTCCTGCCCTTCCCCTGACCCCTGAACCATATTCCTTCGTGTGTTTTTGTCCTCTGAGCTACAACAGGAGATGTGGGGAGCAGCACTCGCATTCAGCTTATCATCAGTACAGGAACAGATTTATCTGTGAGCTCCCATGTGAATAACCATGACCTGCTCTGCCGGAATAAAGTGGTAGTTACCTGTGCAAAGCTGGCTTGTGAAGGTTTCATTTGGAAGCTAAAAGTGTGACCAGAGGAGCTGTTGTTACTGCCATGAATGTTTCAGTGTAACAAAACTAGGAAGTGTATGTCCCAGGGAAGTCCTATTGACACTGTTTTAATATCATCTTTGACCAGACAGTTCTGCTCACGCATTGACTTTTGTATTCTTGTTACATTCTTAGTGAACAGATCCCAATGGTGTGTGTACTTGGTACGCATTCACCATTCTTTATTAGTGACACATATTACGGCTTCCAATGTTCATTCGGAATTTCCAGCTATCTAAGTAAATATGAACTTTATTCTCTTCTGTGTTTAATAAATAGCATTTTATAATTTTTTGTCGGCACAGAGTGAAGAGTACCAGCAGTGATTCAACTGCCAGGTCCTTTACACCTCAGCTGGAAACACAACTGATTACAAAAATGAGTTTAACAGGAGTGGTGCTTATACAAAAATACAGATTCTTTTTGGAACTTCTCTTAAAAAATAAAGGTGTTTTCTATTAAATTGTCTTTAATCAGGCCACTGACATAAGAAGCGTGTATACTTTTCCTACATTCCAGTTGTTATTTAAAGTGGAAATTCTGAGAGAATTAACTTCTTTTTTTTTTTTTTTTGGCAGGCTGACACTTTAGTTCTCTGTTATTACAAAGGGTGTATTCGAGTCATCGGTATGTCAGGTTGCTTGAAATCTCAATGCTTTCCCCAGCTTTTCCAGAACTAAATAAATGGAAAAAGAGCTAAACGATTGTCACAGTACAGATAAATGCACAACTAGAAGTGTAATAATCTACTTGGTAAGGTCATGAAATTAGTTGTCTGAGTGCCAGACATGCACTGTAGGTTTGGGCTTTCTTTCTGGTGCTCTCTGATGTTTTTCTGTAGTTGGCCAGTGGCAACAGAGAAGCTGAAAGTTGCAGGCTTTGTTCTAAGCACAATACCAGGCAGGATATGCAGGATCATCCAGCAGAAAAACAGGCAGCATGGTAACCACGAACTGAGGGAGGTGAAATTCAGTTGTGGGCATGGAAGTTTAAGTGCACACCTCTGGAATGGAGGGGTCTGCACCTCGAGATAGAGAAGAAGAGTAGTGTGAGTGAGGTGCTGTGAATAGTTCATAAATCCTAGTGTAGGAAGGAAAAGAAATTGTTGTATGCAATTCTGAGTTTTTTGAAGTTGTGGTGTTTTGTGTCTGTTTTTCACTTCCACACTCAGTGGGACTAGGATTTGACTACTGGGGTCAAAAACTCCTAAAAAATTAAACACCAACTCCGTTACTCATTGACAAAGCTAAAAGAAAGGAGGTTGGGAGTGTCTTTTTTTCAGGTACCTGCTGACCCCTCTGTATTTGGAAGAGATGAGGTGATGAGGCACTGTTTGCTTCTCATCTTTTTGCCTCTGGCGGCCTTCTTTTCCTGCGAGTAGGACTCGGGAGCGGTGCGCTCCCTTAGCTGAGGAGCAGCATGAGTGCATTTCCTGCTCTCCCCCTCTTTCCAAGTGACACATTTTGAGTTTAAGCGCGGAGCCATGTGTGTTGATCCATCTGTTATTTTTAAGGAAAAGCTTCTGGCTATGAGTTAGAAGATCTCGGGCTGCCTCTTGTTCCAAGGGAAGCGTAGCTCTGGGAACGTCCCCAGCTACCGTCGCAGGCAGCAGACGGACGGGGAGGCCCTGGGTTGGGTCGCACCGCGCTCCTGGCCGACCGAGGGCTGCGGGGAGAGGCTCGGCGTCCCGCGGCGGCTGGGCAGCCCCACGTCCCGAGGCCCCGCTGCCTTTCCCCGCGGTGCTCCCGTCCCCGCCCACATCCCCGCGAGGCGGCGGCTGTAAAACCGCTTAAACGCGTCCAAGCGCTCCGCTGGGCCGCTGCCAGCGGCCGTGGTAATTCCGAGCAGGGGAAGACGATGTGGGCGTGCTGCAGGAGTGGGTGGGACCGGCCCGCGGCCGAGGCTTCACTGGCAGCGCGCTCGGACGGAGCGGGTGCGTGAACGCCGCTGGGCAGCCGGGGCGGTCGGTCCCGGGACCAGGCGGGGGGTTGCGGTGCGCACGGAGAGCTGCACGGTGTGGATGTGGATGTGGATGGATGTGGATGTGGATGTGGATGCGCGCGGGGCTTCATCTTGGCTGTGCGGTGTGCGGATGTGGAGGCGCGACGGTTTTTTCTACGGCTGATGTGATCTCTTCTCTCCCGTAGGTGCGTGATGTCAGTCAAGCAGCGGGCACTCCCCACGGCTTTCCCCGCCGGCCCGGAGCGTCGTGTGCCACTATGAGCAGTAACAGTGCGCCTCAGAGCCCAGCATCCCTGCAACAAAAAAGGAGGAACTGAGTGGAGAGGACAAATGACTGCACTGCTTGCAAAACTCGTAGCAGTTCACTTTTTCTCCTGAGGAGTTTTGTCTTGGCTGCTGTGAGAGCTGAAAGAGCAAGCGGAGCTGCGGCAGCGCTTTCCTCGTGGTCCCTTTTCTCTGCTTTAATTTAACTTCTTCCCCGCCGTGCCCGGATTTAAGTCTGCCAGCTGCGCCGTTTGCAAGCAGCGGACACCAATATGTGTCATGTCATTGTAACGTGTCGCTCGATGCTATGGACTCTCCTGAGTATCGTGGTGGCTTTCGCGGAGCTCATCGCTTTCATGAGCGCGGACTGGCTGGTCGGCAAAGCCAAGCCGGTCAGCACCGAGGACACAGACAACGGAACGGGAGGGCAGCAGGAGCCCTACCGCCCGACGCTGGGCATCTACGGGCGCTGCACAAGGATCTCCCACATGCAGCTCTCCAGGCGAGATACGCTTTGCGGCCCTTACGCCGAAAACTTCAGTGAGATTGCCAGTGGGTTCTGGCAGGCAACCGCTATTTTCCTTGCTGTGGGAATCCTGATCCTCTGCGCCGTGGCGTTTGTGTCTGTCTTTACTATGTGTGTGCAGAGTATTATGAAGAAGAGTATTTTTAATGTCTGTGGGCTGCTACAAGGGATTGCAGGTACGTGAGCTTTGAGAGCAACTGTAAGTTCTAATTTTTGTGCTGTTCAGCTAGAGAAACACAGCAGTTCTGGGCTGTCTACAAGGAGATCTCACTAGACGGACTCAGAGTGATTCTATACGCTGGTGTTGATTCAAACACAGCTGAAATTTATAGCTACACAGCATGTAATACATTGACATTGGCGGCAGGATTGCAGTCTGTTGTGTGCCAAAATGAACTGGCCAGTGTTTCTTTTGTTTGCTGTTCAGTACTTTCCCTCTGCGTGAATTTCTTTCTGTAACAAAAACTTCTCTCCTTTGTTATCAGCAGAGAGCAAAGTTAATTCTTGTGCTAAGGCAGTCCGTCTCCCTCTCACTGCTTTGGTGACTTTTCCTTAGTCCCAGGGCAGTTCAGGTGCCCCATGACTGAGGAGAGAGCAAACACCCCAGGACAAGGCCCGCAGCTGAACTCTCCACTTTCCAGATTTCATGCTAAGCCACTTCCTTCAAGGGTGTGCACTTGACAAGTCATACCTGACAGTGAACTCTACCCTTGGTCAGCTCACTGTGCTGTTCAGCTGCAGTCACAGAGCCCTGTGTGCTTATCTTTTAGTGGTCTGATTGTACTTTGCCTGAAACGATGAATCCATTCTAGATGTGTCATGTTTATAACGTAGCTTTACAAGGATTAAGTAACTGCAACGCAGACCAAAGCTGGAAAGCCCAAGGCAGAGCAGCGTGTGGCTTTCTGCGGTCACTAGGGCTGGTTCTGTACGCCAGTTCTGTGCTTTGCGGTGTGTGCATGGGGTGGTCTGAAGAAGAGTGGTCCTGCCACAACCAGCCGCCCTCAGGGACTGGCGAGGAAGGCAGCAGTGGCACAGGCTGCTTCTGCCTTCCCTCTTGGTGGTGCTCTTAACCAGATGTTTTCAATTCATACAGTGGTTTGGCTACAGCAGAAGTGAGGAGCTGGGACTTGTTTGCTGGAAGGAAGTGTCTGTCTTGACCACTCCTTGCCAGGACAGTGGCAGCCCTAGTGCTGACTGAGCCTTGATGGGTGTCCCAACTGGTCCCTCCCTTGGACAAGGGCTGTGTTCCTCTTCCTTTGAGCACAGAGGACACAGCTGGGGTCACAGCCGACACTGGCTCCGAAAGTGCTGTAAAGCAGTATGAAAGCATACGGGTTATTTTGTGTCACCCACAATAAGATTTGAGTGTTTGTGCCAGAACTAGGTCTCTACCTTGGCTCAAGCTGCTTCTGTTCAGGCTTTGGGAGCAGATGAATATCCTTCAAATAAAAATGACACGTTTTGTAGCAATCCCCCCTGGTTCACAGAACTACCAGCACCAGCATGACAAATAAGCAGCTCTGCAGTGCAAATTGGAGGTAGTGGATGGTTTTAGCTCCTTGATTTCTTACCCTGTACTTCAGAAATAATCCACAAAACCTGTTTTTTTAAGATATGACATCTTTTCATTTGAAGTTATGTTTGTGTGAGAGTTTGGCTACCAGCATAAGCAGATGTTTGCTGCATCAGACTTGTGCCTGTTGGAAAGATAACTGTGCTTATGGTTCCAACTCCATCTCAAGATAGATATAGTCTAGCACCAGAGTAGGCTGGAAGTAGATTCTTGTATCTTAGCGAACTGTTCTGGAAGGCATCTATTTGTGAATAGATAGGGTAGTATTAGATTTTGATACCAAACCAGCTGTGCCTGTAGAGGAAGGCGTTGAACTATGGGTAGACAAAGCATTTGTTATGTAAAGAGATAGTAGAGTTCTTTTTTTGAGCTTTATTGAGAAGCTTTTTTTTTCTACAATTTAGATAAATGACACAGCATGAAACTGGGTAATTGAAAGGTCACGTTACTGAAACTGTTGCTATGAGAAATACCTCTGCCAATATTTTGCAGCCAGGCGCCTTGTGGCTAGCAACTCATTTTCTCAAGATTAATTTTATTGGGTCCACTGCTACTCTTGTGCCAGTAGCATTACAGCATCTGCTTACTTAGTTGAAAGTATTTTCCGTGTGACTTATCACAGCTGTTAATTTCAACTTTCTTTGTTCCTGAGTTTTGAAAAACACTTACGCATGTTTTTAGCAGTTGTTGGCCTGGTTAGTCTGTACGAGGATTATAACATGTGAACTAATGCCCTGGCCAGAGAACAGCTTGACACAGGTCTGTGTGCTTGTCTTCAGCTTCAAATGTGAACTACTACTTTTGTTAGGAAAAAGAATTCACGCAATCATGTTGTTTATCAGCATATATCAGCCCAGTATTTTTAAGCATGTCAAACATTTCATTTTCAAAGATGAGATGCACCCACACAGAGCAGTCTGCAGGAACTCGGGATCTCACAGACTTAATCTCATTTAAAATCTCTATATCTTTGCTATGGAGATTTAATATAATTAAAAACATACAGCAAGTTAGTTTATTCCTGGAATTCATCACGAAGAAACAATAACGGACACCGGATATATCTTTTCTGTCTAGCAACAGTGGTTGTGACCTAGGTGATGTCTGTGGTGAAATTACAAACACAAAGCCACGTCTTTTTATATGGTCCTTCAACAAACTCTCATTTAGGCCAGAGGGTAGGAGGCATGCACATATCTGGTCCACAGAGCTTTTGTCATTGTTGTTGCAGAAAATTAGAAATAAAAAACTATGCAGGAAGAAAATAACAGCTTCTCTTTGAAACCTTATAATTAGTTGTAATAGGGCATGACCTTTTACCACCGGCTTTCCGGCTGCAGTGTCTTTCACTCTGGACTTGCAGAGGTAGTAATCAGAGGTCCTGGTTTTGGAAATATTTGCAGATTGTTCCATCTGGAAAGGAATATTTTCCCTGCATTAGAGAGTGCAAAGAAAGGAGCCATGTAATTAAATAGATAATTGCTATCCAGCAGCAAGAAGTCCAGGCAGAGTTTCATTTGAACATCTCTGTGGGGAAAGTATTCTGTTTCTACAGTGGATGAAACATTTGAAATACAGAGACTAGAAGAGGGCCAGGATGCGAAGGCTCATGGCTGTGCAGCGCTTCGGGTATTTGTGCATATTGTCAAGAAGCATTGCTGTGTCAAAGAGGCCAAGCTGGTGAAGAGGGAAGCACCGCGCGCGCTCGCGCTGCTATCCGCAGGTGACTGAGGCTGCTGCTTGGCTGGGAGCCTGGGAAGGAGGAAAGTGGAGCCAGAGCCATTCAGCCTTCAATGGCAAGGGAACTTCTTGTTTGTCTTTCTAAAATGCAGAGCATGCATTTTTCAAAAGCATATTTCCTCTTGGATTCATCTTAGAATTTTTCTTTTCTGATGCCAGAATTCTGAATTCTTGGGGTGGGAAGAAAGGAAAAGGGGCGGGGGGGGGGAGGGGGGGAGGGGGCAGGGGTAGGATTTCTAATGGAAATCCTGACGGTCTGAACTGCCCCTGCTGTCTGCGGTATAGTGCTTCCTGTAACCTATGTGGCCAGCTGCCAGCATGACAGCCAATGCACACATGGTTGCAGAAAGTTCAAGCTAAGGGGACTGCTGGTTTGGAGCAAGAGGAAGTGTGCCAGGGAAGGAAAACGAGTTCCAGTGCTGAACTGCTATTTAGCCTGAGGGACAGTATTAAGAATTACTTAAAGGACAGTTAAAGAAATAAAGTGAAGGTTTCAGTGTTCAGTTAGATTTGGAAGTCAGCTTACCTCCTGCACTACCATGACTGTCACAGGGATCAGCTGACACTCAGCAGATTCTCAGTGTTGAGGTTCTCACTGACAAAAATTAGCAGCTGATGTTGTTAGCTAGCAAGCATAAACCTTTGTCAGATAGTGCTGAGTGAGAGAACCTTGTGCAGTGCCCTGAGAAATGCGTTCCTATGGCACGTGTATGTGCAAGGGCACAGTACTTGCACTGATGCTGAAGAGCTGGGGATGTCTACATTCCCTGCTGCCCAGCAGTGTGGGACATCTGGCTGCCTCTCCTGTGAGGTGGATTCTTGCTTTCAGACTTGGAGCCAAGGCTGATGCTGCTGTTACGTAGAACAGCAAACTCTGTAATACAGAGAATATTTAGATGCAGAGGCTGAGCTTTCCCTCAAACACAAGAAAAAAGAAGAAATCAACTCAACCTTGGCAGGCAGAGAGGGGTGGGACGGTCGGCTTACACTGCAGGATCAGCACTGAGGAAATGTAATGGAACGAGAAAACCTCCCAGGGCCCTTTTACCTCATTGTTTCAGCCAAGGAAGCTTGTTGCTTCGACTCCTTTGCAGAGCCTTGGTCACGAGGTGTTTTTCTTTCCCTTTCTGCTGATTCTGCACAACCGATTCATGTTTTTGAGGGCACTGGCAACACACAGTTGGACAGCACTGAAAAACGTTACAGCAAGCGCTGTGAAATGTGCTGGGTCTTTTCCCCTGCTTCTTTCATGGATGGACTGTTTGACATCATCTAGTATTTTCGTTCCAAACTAAGGAACCTCCCAAATTCAACCGTTGCAGTGTAGTTACTCATTTAGCCGCTTCAAGCCTGCCATCATGCTGTCTCAGATTAAAAACGCCCAGTACCTCACTGGCTTTTGAGGCAAACCCTGGCAGCCACGCGCCAGCCCCATGGAAGGCACAGTGGTGTGCCTGGCTCCTGCTGTGCTGCTCCAAGTGGAGCTGAGCAGGGCTTGCACATGTGTGAGAACACCAACAGGGCTTGCATCAAAGAAAGTTGCTACAGCATTCCAAGGTGGTCAGGGCCTGCAAATTGATGTGACGGGTAGGGCTGGCACAGCTCAGGATATTCTGTGATTCCGTGACATCTGATGAGATGCAGCTTGCCCTCTCCTCTGCTGGAGAGAGGAGTCTGTATGCTTATGCTTCGTTAAAGAGAAGACCAAGCAGGAGATTACACAGTAAAAAAAAACCTAAACCCAAGAAACCCCGAACGCTGTACAGAAATCACCCATCTGCTGGCATACCGACAGAGCGGCCCACATCGAGGCTTTATAAGCTGGCTCCTTTTTGGCTCTTTCTGTGGGTAGCAGAATGTACATAATAGTGATAATAGCTTCTTGTCCGTAGCTTTTCCTTCTACCTCCTGTCAGGCACATCCTCCACCATCTATTCTTAGCCCTATTTCCACACCCTGATATCAGTAGTGACATCAGAAACATTGATTATGAGGATGCATATTTGATTGGCTTAATAAATCGGAGTATGAGCAAGTGGCTGAAAAGAGTGGGATTTCATCAGTTTGGGGAAGGCAGCGGTCAGGGAACTGCTTCCCATTATATGACCCCAAGGGAAGTTTAAGTGGCCTTTGTGGAAGATAACTAATCTGTGCAAGTTTTGGGAAATGACCTGGTTTCAGTTCTGTTGAGCTTGCTCTTAGGTCTTGGTACACCCTGCAGTCTGTGTCTGGATGCAGCTCCTGCAAGGGCTGAGCCAGCCTCCTTCCTCCAGCCTGGGTCCCTTTCCTTAGCGCCTTGGCTGCCCTCTCTCCTCCATCGGCCCTGCTTCCCCATTATCCCATACCCTCTTGCTGATGTGAAACCACACCGACTGCACTATCAAGATAGCTTTTGAAATCACAAATTCTTCTCTTTTGCAGTGTTTCCAGACGGGCCATCTTCAAGGCTCTTGTGCTCACAGATTGTTCCCTTGCTTTCCGTGCGTGTGCTGCCGTGCTCAGCTGGAGGCTGCCCGGGCTGCTGGAGGCCATGCAATGTGATGGGCTGTGGGCAGGTCGTGGCAAGGCCACAAGTCTGTGCTGTGCTGTTGTGTCTGGCCTGCTGCACCACAATGGTCCTGCCCCAACCTCTGTGGGAAATTCCCTCACCTGTCCCATCCCCTCTGCCTGACTTGGAGCTCTGTGACTGGCCTGGGCTGTCTGGTCTTATGAGGAGCACCGGAGAGAACTGTGGACATCCACCATGTCCGTCCACCGTGTGTGGTGGCTGTCACTACAGTTGTCTGCCTATGCAAAAGCTTTCTCAGGTTAAGCGAGTGAAGTGCATTTGGGCATGTATTTCAAGCGTGACATTGATCAGGTATTCATCTAGCACGTTTGCTGACGTGCCTGTGGGTAAAATGGCAGGGGCACTGTACCAAGCTGCTGTGTGCCCTTGGGCTGGAGCGCTCATCTCCTGTGGCTGTGTAGGAGTGAAGGGCAGTGTTGCTGCTTTTCACCACCAGGAGATGACCCACACGAGTGGAGCAAGGCTCATTTTCCCACTTGTGCTCCTATCTCTGCTGCAGTGCTGTTGCTAGGTTGTGCTGCTCCGCAGGAGCCTGTTGCATTGCCACCTCATGGATCACAGCTGCTTAATTTCCTGTATCTTCAGCAGTATTTTAAAAGGGTTGTTTTGTTTTGCTTTGGTTTGGTTTGGTTTGTTAATTTTTTTATTTTTTATTTTATTTTATTTTATTTTTTGCTATTTTTCTAGGAAATCAGAAAATAGTTTCAAGATTTGCAATGGAAATTGGCTTTGCTAGTATATGCTGTTGTTTAATATGGCACAACAGCAGCTGCACAGGAGACTGTCAAAACTAAATAGCTTGCTTTCACTTATCTAAACAGGCATCTGCACAGCCCCTTTCTTGAGGGTTGTTTCCAAGGGTGGAATGAGAAAGCTTTTACTCAGCTCTGACCCCGCTGCTGACCAGCGCGTGATGTGACATGCAGATGCCCACAGTGGCAGACTGATTTGCTGATTCTCTGTGATGTTAGCCTAGCAACACTGCTGTAGAGCCTGAAAAAAAAAAAAAAGGAGGAACGCTTGCTTGCTGCAGTTCCAGGCCCTCGGAAGGGAAAGTCTTGGGGTGCAAGTGGAAAGAGCTTTTCTAAAATAAAGGTCATTACTGAGCTGTCTTCACAAACATTCCCTCTCATCAAAGCATTCTGCTGATATTTCTCAGTATGAGAAGTTTGGCTGTAGTGTAAATATTCGAGGGCTAGTGCTTAATGGGTTGTCCAAGCTGCAGTCGGGATTGGGCTAATAATCCCAATAAAGTTTAGTCTGCATTTTCTATTTCTTAAGGCTTAATGATTTGGGATTGATAAAATGTTATGGGAACACATTCCCTTCAGTGAAACATGCTAAAATGTTCTCTGCTGACAGACTTATACCAGTGCTCTTTATGAGATATCTGATCAAAGAGTTATTTAAATATTTTCCTGTGTTGTTCGTGGGCATCTGACTGCATTATGCAGCCCACTTTCAGACCTCTGTAGAAGAAACACATATGAAAGCTGGCAACAACAAACAGAAGGAAGATGTAATTAATGCTGCATCCATAGCAGCGCAGCTGTGCAGAGAGAGGGGAGGAGGTTAAATCTTCAACAGTGCAAACTTGAGCTCTGTGAGGCTGTAGAGGAAAACAGACTCATGTCGTGCTTTCAAAGTTAATTTGCTCTCCCGGCATGGGGAATAAACAACAGTAATTAACAGGTGGATTAGCTGTGAATTAAAATTCATTTACTGTAGGTTAGAAAGAGGAACTGAAAGGATTCTTTGCAGGAAAGTTTTCTTCAGCTAAAGCACCAGACTTTTGTTCTTTTTTTTCCTCTTGAAGATTGGCTTCTGTTCAAATACACCGGGACAAAAGCAAAAAATGATTTATTAAGAAAAAGAAGTCATTATCATTATAATTTACTGTCCTCCTGCCAGATCCATCTAAAGACAAACTGTCGACAGGAGGTAATTGTTGCTTCATTAGATTGTGCTGACATGAAGTTACACAACACACAATGAGCTTTGTACTTCTATGACTAACAGAAGTTTAAGTGCTTTAATTTTAACTTACGGCATTGAATGCCTTAGGAAGCCACATCATGTGAATTAAATGCACAAGTAATATTTAAATGTGTCGAGCTTAAGAGTATCTGACTCATATTCAAGAACCCTGAGAAGCGTAATAGTTTATCAATCCAGAGAACAACTTCTTATATGTAGGTGAGTGTTGTGCTAGGAGCTGCTCCTATGTCCCTGTGCACTGTGGATATAAATGAATGCTGAGGTGTGCCTCGTGGCTCCCACGGCAGCCCCATGCTCACTGGTGAGAAGCTTTGAGCCCAGCTCCGTGCAGCCTACCCAATGCCCTCCTCTGCCATCTGCCCCTGGATGCTTCAGAAAACAAGAACGTGTTTTGTGCTGCCTATAAGCAACTGAGAACCATTTGATCTTCATTTTTCCTCTGTCTTGTTGCAGTCTGGTTATGGATCTTAGAATCACAGAATCACTTGGGTTGGAATGGACCTTCAAGATCATCTGGTTCCAACACAGTGATGTGGACAGGGTTGCTGCCCACTAGAGCCATGATGAAACACTACTGCCAGCGTGTTACTCAGGGTTAACTCGCTTGTTCTTTGTGCTCTGTTTGTTATGTAAGAAGAGTTTGCCAGCTATGGACAGAAACTATGAGCAGAGCTGCCAAGCACTGCAGTAATGCAAATAAATAACAAAAATGAGAGAAATGCAGGCAGGTGAGCCCCATGGACTGAGCAGTGGCTGCAGAAAGGGAGAGATACAGGCAATTAAGCAAAAAGATGTGAGGGGCTCAGCCAGGCTCTGCCCTGTGGACACTAATATGAGAATTCAGTGCTGACATTCTGTTTGGCCAGATGCTATCCTGTAATTGTTTTTTGCTCAACTGCAGCTGCTTGCATGTGTTTGAGACATAGATCAAGGCTACAGCATTAGCCACAGAAACATGCCTCTGGCTTTTTCATGTTTCTTAAAATGGTTGAGCAGCAATCCTTAGGTTAAAGGTGAGAGGACCCAGAGACTGCCGAGCTATTCTGCATATAACCATTTTACCTGTTTAACTTGACTTTCCACGGAGGATCACAGCTTCACTGGACCTTGGTATCAGATATATCTGAGCTTTTTCTTTCCACATGGGCCTTTCTTACCCCCTTCTGTATCTGTGTTCCCAGGAGCACAGTGGTTCTTTTCTTGTGGTCTCTGGAAGAGCTAGTTGGACAGGTAAGTGCCTAAGTCAGGTTGCTGACTTCTGCTGAAGCCCGTGGTTGTCTCTGCTGCTGAGTAATGAAAATCTTCCATCCATTTTGTTTAAGCAGCAGGAATCACTGCAACATGCAGTCATCCCTTCTGAGGAGACTTGGAAACAACTCTTGACCTTTTCATTTGAGATCTCTATGGGTGGAGCCACCTCTGAATACAGCCTGTGCAGCTCCATCACTGTGCTCGGCAGGTTAGAGCCAAGCACAAGATGAGTCTGCAGCTCTCCACTTAATGCTAGTGAGCATGTAACCCAGGGGGTGCCATCTCTGCTTCTGGATGTGCTGAACTGACTTAATTAGGTCATCTTTGTTAACAAGTAGGAACCGGGTACTACTGAAATTATGAATGATGGTAAACACTAGCGATAGTGATAGGAGGTGTGTTAAGCCTCGTGCCTGCACTGGGATGGAGTACAAGGGAGGCTCATTGGTGAAAACATTTTTTTTTTTTCTTATGCCATGCTAAGACAGTACAGGGCAGGAGGGGAAAGTGAGAATCTGCCCATGGTCATGACCCATAATTTTCGAGTTTTCTCCAGATCTGATTCTTAACTTAGAAAATAACTGTAGGTTATCCTGCTGTGGGCTGCATTCAGAATTTCTCCACAATTTTTATTCACTCTTTACAAGAAAAAAAAAAAAAAAAGGTAAAAATGTCTTAATTTGGTAGAGTATTGATGAATAAGTAGAGGTGCTGCAGCCTTTTAGGGGTGGCTTGAGATTTCACTAGTGGCTTTTGAGTCTGGGGGTCCATACTATGAGACAGCAGCTTTCAGGAGTTGCTCAGTGCTCTGGCTTTGGCTAAAAGAGATGAATGTGACTTCTCAGACCTGCTTGTGACTGAGCCATCTGGAGTGAAACACAGACCTCTGGGCTTGTTACTGATAGGGTGGTGATCTTTCCAAACTAATGGCATCAGCAGCCACTCCGGCATTTCATGGCTGGTTTCTTATTTCAGGGCTGGTGACTTTTAACTACCAAAAGGTTTGTGATCTTTAGGAAAAAATGGCAGCTGGAACATGCTTACGGACAAATAGAAAATATACAGTGCTTAGTCCTGCTGGTTAAAGCTGAACAGGACACTAGTGATGAATAGTGGAGAAGAACTGCTGGTGTTTAGTCTGAAATGGCTGCTGGGCTCAGCAGGATGAAAGCACAGCTCATCCAGGTCTGCCCAAGATAAAGCAGGAGTTTATGCATAGTGTAGTTCGGACACTTGGACAGGAATCACTGCACAAAATTTGCCATTGCTTCTTAAATGTAAACAGCAGTTAAATCCCCTCAGACAGAACAGAAATCACTCACTAATGGATTTTGCTGCCCTAAATAGTGACGTTTAGTTCGTTCACACCCATGGTGTTACCATTGGGAAAATGCTGGAAGAAGGACAATCTTTTGTCCATTTACAGACATTAGACAGTTGGTAAGGAAATGTAATGCACTGCAGAATGGACTGTTCTAACTGAACAGAAGATGGGAACAAAAGTCTTAACAGGTGGTTGCTAATATGCGTAGTATAGAGAATAAAAAGATTTTTCTATTTGATGACCTCAATAACTTTCAGCCAACTTCAAGAGCAAAACCATTTTCAGCTATCTTCATCAGCATACCAGGCTAAATAAAGGGCTTTACAGTACAGGACAAATAAACTGGGTAATAGAAGGTGTGGAAGGCTGTGTTTGCTTTCTGACTTTAAGCAAAAACTGTTTTGTATAATTCTTCCTGCTCTTCTAAGTAAAATTTTTAAGAAAACAACATATAATAACATATAATACAGATGCCTGTGAGCTACCCTGACATATATCTATGTACATTGCTGGATGGAGATCTGTTTTCAACTCACTGTGATTCTTAGAGGTCGTGTGGCAGCATGGTAGCCCCCAGCACACGGCAATTTGATTAAATCTCTCACATTTGTGAAAAAGGCACAGCCATGTGTATGGGGACTCTGACACTGTCATCTCCCCAGTGAAACTCTTCACTGCTTCAATAACTTCAGTCCTCAGTGGAGAGAAAGCTATCTATAACAGCATAGTCCATCAGTGGCTGTTGTAATTGTTACTAAATGCATTTCATTCGTTGTTAAACTAACATCTTTTCTTTCTGTTTTTATTTCTAGGCCTCTTCCTTATCTTGGGCTTGATACTTTACCCTGCAGGTTGGGGATGCCAGAAAGCCATAAGCTATTGTGGACATTACGCTTCTGCTTACAAACTGGGAGACTGCTCCTTGGGCTGGGCTTTCTACACGGCTATTGGTGGCACTATTCTGACGTTCATCTGCGCGGTCTTCTCGGCGCAAGCTGAAATCGCCACATCTAGTGACAAAGTGCAAGAAGAAATAGAGGAAGGAAAAAACCTTATCTGCCTCCTTTAATTTCAGTGGGAAAAATACCAGTGCCTGGATAATGATTTGCTATCCAATGACTCCATGAGATCTACTTACCAGTTTCCACAGTTTGTGTGATTGAGCCCCATGCATTCCAGCCCTGAACTACTGAAATGGTCTTTGTTCCTTGCTGGGCAATGAGGACCAGAGAAAGGATCCCAAGAAAGGAGAATGTAAACAGCTGGGGATTTTTTAGTTTCATTTTATTATCAGGACACTGTGGAGTATATTAATCAGATTGGGGATGTGAGGAATCATATATATAATGGGGATATTGTTACATAGCTGACAAATTCTGATTGATCGGATTGCCCTACCCACCTTGGTCACTTTAAATGAATTGGATTTAAAATAATAAAAGCCAGCACATTTTTTTTTTTCTTTTTTTTTAACACAGTCAAGAAGCCTATTTTAATTAGGCTTTGTTTCCAAGGGCTCCCCTCACCTGTGAACCTTTCACCACCACCTGGTTTGGTACCGTGTTTTTAACCGAGGTGCTTTTTCATACTGAACTTCCTTAAAGGACAGTGCCTTCTCAGACAGTAAGTATATGATGGAGAGATCAAAGCCAACATGATGCAGTTCACGCAAATCTTTAAACACTTAAAGCTGAATCCCTGCCACATCTCCTGCTGGAATCTTACAAGGCGTGCCCCTTGTCAGCAGGTACATTATTTTGTTTTCATTCGCTCTATAGAGAAGCTGTTGTTAACACTGGCTTTCACTTGATTCTGATGCAACTGTTGGGAATACCATTTTACCATATGCTGAAGCAGCAACTCTGCCTTTATTTGAAATCCCCAAAATCCCAAACAGATGATAATTCCCCAGAGCACAGCTGGGCATTATCTTGTGAATGCCAGCAGCTGGAGTTGGGCTTTAGGCTCTTGTATAAATGTAGATCGAATGCTGGACTTCAGTGCTATTATTCTTTCTTTTGCCAGTGAAACTTCATTCCTAGTCTTCAGATCAGTTTGCCTCATGTCCCACAACCAGCTACGTCCTTAAGAAATTTACATTTTTCAGGATGTTGTGCCAAATCCTTAATGGCTGGGAAGATCTTTTCCCATTTTTTAAACCACATGTAGTGTGGAACCTTTTCCAACCAAATCAGCAGAAATAACAGACCTTGCCACAAATGACATTCTTTTCTCAAAAGCAGTCAGTTGCATTACTTGTGGTGTCCCATCACTCAGTAGAACTACTTGTAAAAACAAATTGAAAAGGTTTTTTTGTTTTTTTTTTGTTTTTTTTTCAAAAAAGGAATGATGCAGCTGTGGCATAGAACACTGGGAAGAATCCATCTGAGAAATAATTTGCATGAACTTTAAGTATAAATTCCTCTTACTTCTTGGTGCGTGTTTCACATCATACATTGCTCTTTATCACTGGAGCCTGGTCAGTCTATCAAAGTGTGCTGTTAGCTATTTATAGATAATAAAAATTCTTACTGTACAGGTAGAAGACTGATTTTAATACGCTGCTCCTCTCCAGGTGATTCATAAGACTTGTCAAAGCAGCAGTAGCGCAAGCCCAGGGCCAGCCTTGAGCACGGCTGAGCACTGATGCTAGAGCACCCCTCAGTGCCTGCTGTGCCCTGCGGAGCTGTGGAGCAAGCAGGCTCAGCTCCCTGCCAGGAGCCACGTGGATGTGGAGCACCGTCAACTTCTGCCGGTATTAAAAAGGGATTGTTTTAATTTATCCGCTTCTTGCATTCACCTGTTTCTCTGGCCCCACTTCTACCATGGTCTAGATTTTAAAACGGGTATTAACTTTGTAAAAAAATATTTAACTAAAAAAAAACCCCAAAAAACAGTCTGGAACCACTTACGCCGATTATCTGCAGAGAACAAAATTTATTTTAGCAAAACAAAGCTATTGGAACAAAGTGGTGTTTGAGGACAAAAAGTCACAGCCAGCATATGTGCTGACCACACTCGTGGCTTCCTGATTTCTCCTGGACACACACGCACATACACACTGTGAGGGGTGTGCATGCTACCTGTTCAGCACAGCTGAGAGGTAACACACAACATCCTCTTGAGCCCTCTACTGGAGTACATAGCAGAGGAGGCTGGGGCATTAGCTCTGCTGTGCTTCGGTCAGCAGCATAATAGGAAAAGAATAAGAGCAACCCATACACTGTCTAAAAATCAATTACTATCTTCTTAATTAATTCAGTTTTAGGTTTTCTTAAGTGGGTAGCAATCCAGTGTGAATGTTGCCAGTGCCACAAGTCTTTGTAGCTGTGTTACTGAAGTAAATGCTGCTTTGGCCTCAACACCTGATCAGCCAGAGCCGAGGTCAGTGTTTCTAAAAGGTATGGAGGGCATATACTGCTTAGGTTTGTAGGTAAGCAGTGAACAACCCAAACACACACTGACAGACAACCTCCACTATGATCTAAAGCATGCTTAAGATTTTTAATATAGATATAGATATATTTTTTGAATAGGAATTATTTTCAGTGGCATGTTTTGCTTTTGTTTTCATTGCTAACCAAGAAGAGCCAGCTTTTCTGCTTGCTGCTGGTGGTGCTATCAACCTGTTCTGCAACAGCACCATCAACTAACTTGCAAGAAATTCCACGTTCATCACATAGCACACAGATAGATAGAAGACAGGCTGGGAAGAAATACAGAAAAAAAATAATTAGAATTTCCTTTCTCAGGGTTCTGTTTTTCTAGGAAGTGATAAGGTGTTGTATCTTGACGCTTCTTTTTCCTGGATGAAGTTTTCAGATGTAGGGTGCTCTTACTAAATCTGACAGCTGTTTAAAGTTGTTCCTGATTGTCACCTCAACAGCAGCTTTCAAAGAATATCAGCTTAAAACTAATTTAATTAATTTCATGGGGGGGCTGCAGAGTGTAACTGCTTCTTAATGTACATGCACTGCATAGGATCTAGAAGACTTTGCTGTGGATTCTTAAAAAACCTGTGTGCCAATTAGTTCAGTTTAACTTTGTGGTATTGAAGAATTCTTCAAGCATCTGTGGTTTGATCAACTTTGTAAACTTATATTCTGTAAAGTGCCATAGACTTTTTTTTTAATTGTAGCATATTTAAATATATATATATATATATACATACACAAATTTGTGTGAGATGTGCAATAACAGGAATGTCTTTTGGTGGTTGTTTTTTCTTTCTTTTTTTTTTTTTTTTTTTTTTTTTTTGTTCTCTTTTGTTTATTTTGTAGTTTTTGCTATTAAACAGGATATTTGAAAAGGGACTTCCCAGGGAAGAATTGGTGTGTTGGTGGTGTGGACAAACTAAGCGTAGACTAATGCAACAGAGTTCTGGATTTTGAAGATGAATACAACAGTAACAGTAGCTTAATGATCTAACAAAAATCTCTTCCAAGAGTGATTTAATCTACTCAACTCAGACGATCGAAATGTGAAGCTGTAGCTATCCCTAGCAATGTGCAGTCTGAAAGCTGAAAAGGTTCAGCAAGGTTTCTTAGTGTGCTTTATTTATAATGTGGCACTGCAAAAAAATACTGCTACTGAGCTATTTCTGGTTTGTCTATATCACCTCTTTATCCATTTTACTCCAAGAAGTTCTTTGGATTCTGAGATGTTTCCAGCCCAGTCATTTCAGTTTTGTTATCCCACACGAGAGTATCTCACTTTGTTCCCTGAAAGCCATAGGCACTGGTGCCTACAATAAGGAAAGGACAGAGCCCAACAAAAGCAGGGCCTGGCAGCAACATACACCCTACAGCCAAGCTCTGCAGAAAGAGAAGCTGTGGCAATCCAGCTAGATTAGATTGAGCCGTGGTTTATTCGTGGTACTGTTTATCTGCTCTTGAGTCACCACTGTGTACACTTATTAGCACAAATTATGTACCTAATATGTTATTTCCTTGAATCTAAATTTCAATTAAAATGTGAGTTTTTGAATTGTAACAGGAGTATGACTATCTTAATTCAAGCATATTAGGTATGTTTAGCCAGAGCAAGTTTTCTTTAATTGTAGCTCTAATAGCATTTAAGAACCCAGCCCAGTGATTTTGTTAGTGTTTTAGTTTTCTGACTAACAATTACTGATCAAAAAGTATGTGATTTGAAATTGTACCTACGCATTATACAGTACAGTCGCATTAAAGAGACTCTCTAATTAAAAACATGTCTGACATGACTTTTATTTTGCAACTAAAGCCCTGCAGCTCCTTTCTCGTGAGAAAGTGGGGAGTGGGAGGGGGTACAGAGTTTTAGCACAAAACTGCTCAATCACAGGCTTTTAAATTACATTTGCTTTAACGTGTACATTTTTCACCTGCCACCTGACAAACAATGAAGAGTTGTACGTTGCACTCTAAGCAAATCTATGACAGAACCAGAAGCAAGACTTTCATTACTTGAAAGAGAAGTCGAGATGTCTGCTTTCTCTCATAGCTGCTGAGGTTTATTTACATTAATTAATTAGATAATTAAGCTTCTGACACTTTCTAAACTTTCAAGAAGCAGCTCATGGTGAGAGATGTGAACTATTTTCCTTGACTTTCAGAAATCTGAAGTCCAAACAAATTGAGGGATGGGTGCCACTCAGTGCATCGCTACTTCGTGTGGATTTCAAAGCAAGTCTGTATGTATATGCACACACACTCACACACACTCCCTCATGTAAGGAGTGCGTACCTCAGTTCAAAACCTGTTCCTCTAGTGCTGCCACTGCCACCCGAGATGGTACGTCCCAAAGACACAGCTCGAGCTGATGAACATCTTCACTACTTAATGATGTATATGTGTGCCAGCACCTTCAAAGTCTCACATCTGCTATCCTCTACCAAAATAATCCTGACTATCTCTGAGCACTGTTCTCTGTAATGGTAACGCAGTGGTACACATAAACTCCTTTTGCATTTTCCCATTCAAATAAAACCCAGAAATACGTTCTGCACAAGAGAGTTGTTGTTAAAGGTGATGTGGTAGAAGAAAACAACGGTAGTGCCTAACAAATAAAAAACCAAGACACAGCAGTGACACGTGCCAGCTCAGTTGGAATTAAGAAAACAAACAGTACCAAACCAATGCTGTTTTCAGCAACTTCATTTTACTTTCAATAATGTTTCAGGATTCACTGGATAGTCACAGAATTTCATTCAGTAATGACAGAACATGTTTAGATTTTAATCCTCTAACTATATAGCACAAGGAAGCAGGCTGCAAGTATTCAAGAATGTTTTCCATAATATTTGAGTAGGCTAATTCTGATTATCCTAATGTATTATTTCAATAGTGGACAACTTTTCCATTTTAGCATAATTAAAGCATTTATATACAGAATTACAAAAAAACAAGTGAGATTTTTACATAGATCAGCCGCCTTGTATGTCATCCTGAATTTTAAAGGAAAAAACTGTTTTGTTTCAAAACTATACAGAGCAAAAATCCCGGAAAAAAAGTCTTTTTTATTCTGTGACACCGTGTTAATACAATAAATATACAAAACTTCTGAACAACTCAGACATGCAATGGAAGGACAGAAGGAGTGTATTCGTAGAGAATCATGACATTCACCAGGATGACAGAGCATTGTTAGTAATTTACAAAATATACAAACATCCCCATGATAAATACTCCTATATTACGTATCAATGACTACTGACATTCCAGTGTTTAAACTTCATACTCTGTACTCAATTTGTCACAATACTACAAAATGACAAGTGGGTGCCATACTCCAGTAATTAATAAGAGGATAAAATCTCATTTTATTTGGGTAGAAGTATTTTAACCAACATCAGCCTTCTGTTGCCAAAGGTAAACTCGAACTTCTTCCTTCCCTTTGGGCTGCAAGTCATCAGATTCCTGGTTTGAAAGCTCACGTGTAACTGCAGCGTGAATTTCGCTTATGAGGTTTAGATCTGTATATATTCAGCCCGGGACATTACAAATCAATATGCTGAACATTCCCCGCAGAACATTTAAACATTTGGAAAAATGTGCCTGCCAAATTCAGCTTTTATACCTAATCTTTTTTTCTCCACACTATATTCAGGTAATATACATTATCTACTTAAATTTAGATCCCAAAGAATCCACATTACAGCTCCAAGACGCAACCATCAGGTCAAATTTATACAATTTTAAAAAGAACAATTTTGATGTGCAGCTGCTAGAAGTGCAGTGCCTGATCTCAGCAGAAAATAAAGACTCGTCTGGAAAGCTTTTATTAACATCCCACACAAATTTAAGTTCAATGCTAGCCTATTGCTACTGTAAAATTTTAGAGCCCCTATTAGATAGAACATTTAAATTACTTTTAACATTGTGATGCAAAGAGTATTTAGATGATAGTATATTCATTATTATTTAACTTGTGTGTAGGTGAAGCTGCTACATTTATCCAAACTCAAGTTGGATTTAAAGAAGTTAGTAAAATAAAGGAGACTAATTGCGAATGCTGATCAAGAGATTAAGTGAAAAGCATTAAAATATAAAAACTTTATGTTATTATAAATAGACCATAATGAAAAAGACTTAAAATATGAGCGTGGAGGGGCCTCAGAAAATTCTGGCTCAATCTTGCTAAAAGTGATTCACCTGAAGAACCGGAAAAAGTTCCAGCTACAATAAAACTACACTACAGGTTGTGGGATGATGTCCTGCTTTCATTTTCTAAGACAAAGCTCGAAAAAATAGCCCAAATATTATGTATGAAGGCTCGTGAGTCAAATAGAGGAACTCCAAGTAACCTCCAAAGGACAAATCCATCACTTTATAGTAAGACCTGATTAAACTCCAGAACACTATGATAGTACATCCCATTACTTATTGTTCAGATCCACAGCAACCGTTTAACCTTTCAGGCCTTCAGCTTAATGACTTAACTTTGTGAAAGATGAATAGCTTTCACTTATTCAGTTCAAAATAGGAAGCTTTTACTTCCAGTGTAAATCACAGAGATGGCTGAGTTATGTTAAAATGAATTCAAGTATCTGTTAAATGCCATTGCTTAAAAAGATTGATCTTAGACAATATTATTGTAAGAAAATCAAATCCTGTGTATTTATATTTTTGGACAAGCAGTAAACAGAGTGACTGACAAGGCTAGAGATTCAGTACCACCGTTAAACACAAACCTACACTAAAAAAATATCTAATAATCCCCAAAACAAAAATACCACTGCATCTCAAAGAGGAGAGCTAGACAAGAAACTAGTGTTCTAAACATCAATATTCTGTTCTTTTCCAGCAGAATTATTACCTCAAGAAAGGAATACTGAAATAAAAAACATAATATATAATCATTTATGCATGTGATTGTAACCATCAGCTAACTTCCTTAACTTGTACACTGCATTACACATTCTGTTACAGAGAATGTTTATGCATAATTGTCATTTCTCACAGGAAGAGAATACTCCATGAAAACAGATACAAACAAACGCTATAGAGTGGTGCAAGTAAATTCTGGACCAAAACACTATTTAAACATGATCAGAAAACTCAACGGCGTTCATGCAAACTTACAGGTTTATATCAAATAACTTACCCTAAAATAATTTTTGAAGAATTTATCGAATTCCTAATGTATTTATTTAATCATTAAATACCATTATTCAATCTGAGGCCAATTGTTGAAATCACTTATCTCCCATAAAATATAGTGGGCTTTACGTTATAGATAGTAACACTGAAAAGAAGGGCAAAGACTTTACTTTCAAAATAAATAAATTTATAATAGAACAAAACAAACGTTACCCATTTTACCCATGCACAGCTGAAGAAGAGACAAACATGCTGTGTTAATTTTATTCTAGGCTTTTAGGAAACAGAATAAATGACTTGAAAATAAAGTACAATCAAAGAGAACCTTAACGACTTCTTTTACTTCCTCTACATTCGGTTACCCTTGAATGCATTCTGAGCTGCACTGGTTGCTGCTGTCGATGCGGCGTTGGCCGCAGCAGTTTGTACAGTTTTGTTGGACATCACTCCTGTTGCAAACTCTTGCTGCGCCTTCTCAAAACTAGCACCGGTTGTGCGGTAGAGACCATGAACCTAGGAATGTGTGAAAGCGGCGAAGAAGGTATTAACTTTCCATTTCTTGGTAGGGTAATAGCAATGTCTCAAACACAAAGCAGAGCTGCATAGTAGAGAAATCTCACTTGCTTGTTTAGAAAGATCTGGAAACGAGTCAGACTACTTCTGCAGGAGATCCTACAAAAATCTGACTGCCCTACTGTACACAGTTTGGTTACACAGATTCCTGTTTCTTACAGTTTCACAGAGGTCTCTCAGAAGGTCTTTAACTTTTATAATACTCACTTTCTAAAATAATGCATTTAAGTATGCAAAACAGGCTGTATTCTTAGTATAACACAGGGACATGGCTTGCAAAAGAAGCTTATGTCTCAATTTGTCTACAATTTATCACGCATTGAAAGTCAAAGTCCATGTTAAAAGAAAGAGCAGGAAACAAAGCCACAAAAGTATTGCCTCTGTGGCAACACCAATCTGAAAAGCTTTCCCCTACACCAGTCTTTAGAAAGAATTTGTCTAATGTATGTTTACAAGAATCTATTAAGCTAAGCTATTACTGAATATAGCTCAAAATATCTTAGTAATGTACATATCTGTCTGCTAGCAAGATGCTACATAAGCATCTACATAATATGGCTTACAAACTCTTCAAACAATACAGCTTACAATTTATGGCACAACAAAAACTCTAGCACATCAGCAGAGTTCTTACATTTAAACAAAAGCAACCTTGAAAACTTACTAGTAGGCCATTATCTAAGCTTGGATGTTCTGTATAGAAATTCGTTAAAAAAAAAAAAAAAAAGAGAGAAAATTGCTAATCATCTTTCATCTTTTATGGTATGCAATCATTAACTAGCAATAACAAGCCAACATTATTAAAATAAATAAATAAATAAATAAAAAGAAAGCAGAAAAGTGGAATAAACAGCTTACCTTTTTAAACATAACTAATGAGATAACAGCAGACGCTGTGAAAAGTGCAGCTATGATTATCATCATAATGCCTACAGGAATACTCTTATTAAGACCAGTAAGAGATGAAATCCATCCACTGAAGGAAGAAGAAAGAAAAAAAACAACAATAAACTTTACTTGAACAGCACTACAACCATTCAACCACAGGCATCCACATCAGAGGGAAGCTAGAAAAACTCCTGGTTCTAGTCAACTTCAAATATT
This sequence comes from Callipepla californica brunnescens, assembly GCA_023055505.1. Lineage (NCBI taxonomy): Eukaryota > Metazoa > Chordata > Aves > Galliformes > Odontophoridae > Callipepla > Callipepla californica. The sequence continues at coordinate 2,895,007 of JALIRH010000052.1, read as the reverse complement.
TTTGAAAGGAAATTCAGAAAAATTACAAACAAGAACATTTCTGTATTGTAGCCAGTTTTTACAGCTTCATTTCGACTTTATCGACTGCTGCGGAACTATAAGGAAAACTTCAGTACACAATATTTCTATTGCAGAGTCAAGAAGAAACTAGAACAAATAGAGTAAATTATAAATTTTGGGTTACTTTTGGTCATATTATCATTTCAAACTAATTTAAAACTGCATGTCTATGTGAAAAAAAAAATGTCCCTTAAAAAACACTTCACACTTCTTTACAAATAACACAAAAATATGCCATACATACACCTTACATGTGGGAGGATTTATTTAGCTATATCCTCAGAGGGATGATTTCTTAATTGGTGTTAATTTAGCAAACAATTAATTCATTAAAGTAGAAAGATTTAACTAACAGAAAAGTCAGGTTAACTACTAGAAGAGATCACTGTCATTCTCTACTCCAAACCTTTTTTTTTTTTTTGAATTGAAACATCAACACTGAAGTACAATACCAAACTTTTAAACCACAAAAAGCAGGCTATAGAAAAGATTCTGCCAATTAACAGAGTTAGAAATTTCTATAAACCTTCGAAACATTAAAATTTTCCTCTTCCTACTTCATACTTCTTTGACCCCCTATGCCCAACTAGACACTACCACAAATACCCAAAATCTGAACCGTAAACAGCATCTTCTGATGATCTGGCTACTTTTCAAACCCATTCCACAAGTATCCTTAGAAGCATACTCCACTTATTAGGAAAGTGGCCCATATAAAATTACTTTATTTTTCTCATGTCAATCACAATATCTATGAAAAAGGAACACAACAAACTTGAGAGCAAAAAATAATGAAATAGGATTTTTCATTTCTAAAGCAATATTGTCTTGGCTGCTATACAAATGTTTGCAGATTAGTTGCAAAATACCAGTGATATAGAAACCCAGATACTGTACTGCCAGTCACAGCACTCTATGCTATCAACTGGGTACTACAATCATGCTTTCAGTTAGCTATATTTTGCTGAGGATTTTTTGCAGGAATGCTAACTACAATTCCCAATTAAAAAAAAAAAAATTAAGTATTATAAGCTCCTCACAATTCAGCTGAGAACAGTTACAGATCTACTAATCCACTTCAACTATCACAAGTCCATGGGGTCAGGCGGGATCCACCCAAGGGTGCTGAAGGAGCTGGCAGAGATGATTGCCAAGCTGCTTTCCTACATCTATCAGCATTCCTGGTGAACCAGAAAGGCTCCAAAAGGGCAGAAGGCTTGCCTATAACCCATCTACAAGAAGGGTTATAAGGAGCATCTGTGGAACGACAGGCCCATTAGCTTGACCACAGTACCAGGGAACGACAGGCTGGATCTCAGGACTGAGGCCAAAAGGATGAAATTCTACAAGATCAAGAGCTGAATCCTGCACTTTGGCCAAAATGACCCCTAGCAATGCTACAGGCTTGGAGCAGAGTGGCCAAAAGACTGCATGGAAACAGACTCGGGGGTGTTGGCTGATGCTGAGCCAAAAATGAGTAAGCAGACTGCCCAGGTGGATAAAAAGGCCAATGGTATCCTGGCTTTTATCAGAAACAGTTTTGCCAGCAGGAGCAAGGAAGTACTGCCTTCTGTTTTGTGCCACTCACTACAGGAAAGACATCAAGACCCTGGAGCATGTCCAGAGAAAGGCAATGAAGCTGGCGAGGGGTCTGGAACACAAGTCTTACAAGGAGTGACTGATGGAATGTGGATTATTTAGTCTGGAGAGAACCAACTACCTGAAGGGAGGCTGTGAGAAGGTGGGGGTTGGTCTCTTCTCCCATGTAGCCAGCAATAGGACTAGAGGGAATGGCTTCAAGATGTACCAGGGGAGATTCAGGTTGGGTATTAAGAAAAACTTCTCTGAATGAGTCATCAGAAACTGGAATGGGTTGCCCAGAGAAGTGGGTGAGTCACTGTCCCTGGTGGTGTTCAAGGAATGTTTAGATGCTGAACTATGGTTTAGTGGAGGAATATTGCTGGTAGGTGGATGGTTGGTCTGGTTGACCTTGGAAGTCTTTTCAATCTTACGTGAATCCAAGATTCAACGGTGTTTCAAATTAAAGCTCATGTACATAGGTGACTTCAAAAGTAATAGCTCCTACTCATTTCCATGGAAACTACAACAAATATAAAGAGCACAACACTACTTGACAGGGCAAATTCTTAGCTAAAAAGCACTGTTTTTCAACAGAGTCACCATCATGAGCTTTCACCAGCAACGAACAAAGCTGCATTACCATGTCCATAAAAATCTGCACCCCAGTGGAGGTGACCAAATGGCACACTTGCCAGTGCTGAAACAGTGCCACTGCCTCACTGTGCATGCATCCACTGTCTGGCCTCTACAAACACTCAGCAAGTGTCAGTGAATGTCAACGGCTGTCATTTTTTTCCATGTAGAGGAATTCAGTGATGCATCCTTGCTCCATACACACTTCCTCGCCAGATGCCACTTTGCCCAACTGTTCCTCAGCTGCCATCTGTTGCATGACAAGAAAACGTAACTGAATACCGGTGGGAAGGTTAAAACTCTACTGCCATACCACCAACATCCGCCTCAGATGTTGTAGGCCAACATAATAAGAGACATTAGTTTCAGAACAGCCCTTGCACTGACAAGCAGCAAAAAGAAAAATGGACTACTATAGAATAAGCAGTTGCCTTAGACATTTAAGCTTTTCAAAAAATATCAAAAATCACACAGAATAAACAAGAATCGCAGGGGTTGGAAGGAACCTCAAGAGATCATTGAATTGAATCCCTCTGCTTCAGCAGATACTCTACAGTAAGTAGAGTAGTACGTTCAGATGAATCTTGAGTATCTTCACAGAAGGAGACTCCTCAACCTCTCTGGGCACTGACCACTATAAGCACCCAAATACCACGTTGACTCATTCTGCTACGGATTTCATTAGCAAGTGGTAAGCATATAAAAATAACTAAAAAAACTACCTATAACAAAAACATAAACAGCATACTATTATTTCTAAATTACTCTCATTTTCTCTGTGTTTCCTTTCCCTTATTCTATGCATGTACAATCTCCACATACCACTAAAAGAAAGGAGAAAGTATAAAAGTATTTCCAATTTGCTTACATTAAACAGCAAAAATTTGACCACCTTAGTGACAGAAGTATCACACACTCTTGGGATATCTTTCACTTAAGCTTTTCTCGGTGCCAAATGTAAAAATTTTAATGAAAAACATAAATAAATAGATTTGTATATATTCAAAAACACAGACTATATTGCAGGTGCTCTATCAAATATGTTTGTAATACAGAGAGTACAGTGATAAAGAAAATAGAATACTCACCAGTTTCCCCATCTTTGAAATCCTGCAGCTTGAAGTACATGTACAGCAAACTGACAGATATATACAAAGAAGAACACAAAGAACCTGAAGGAACTGTCACTCCTGAAAGAGGGAAACAAGAGAATTTAATGCAGCCAGAAAATAAATTACTTTTGACAAACCACTGTACTAGTAAAACTAAATCTGCATTTACCAGATGAAAAGCGTTTTGAATCATCGATGAGGACCTGCAGTACTGGTAATTCTGTTATTTTTTTGTGTTCATTTACAAGTATTTTCTTCTTTAATACAGCATCTTTGCCTCTTGCATCTCTTCAAGAGGTGAGAATAACAGCAAGATGCTACTCCTTTGTGTTTTATGTGGCACAAAGCAGGAGCTCTTAGACTAAAGACAGAAGTTCTGCTACAGTCCTTGAAGAACAGAAGTCTGAAATTTACAGTATGGGCAGTATTGTACAAAGATTTTTTACTTGAAAAGGAAATAAAATCTCATTTGGAATTACGGAAACATAATGCAGAACTAAAGCAGCTGTTGTTTAAAAGCGAAACATACAAAATATGCTTTCTGTTTAAATTACTAAAATGCCAGCTTGAATCCAAATACAAATGAACGAGTAAAACCTCAGTGAAGACCTCAGAACTAGTGACAACACAATATGCTTGCTTCCGAAGTTCCAAATAAAGTAAAAGTCACTTAGTTAAGACACCAAATTAAGAACATGGAATCAGCTTTTGCCAGCAGTAACACTTCGTGCAATTTTTTTATTACTACTGATTCAGTCTTTTCAGTTCAGTAAGTACTGCCTTCAGCTGTTCAGCAGAAAAAGTTCAAAACACAAGTAATAGTTTTCCAAACAACTAAGAAATGTTACAGATTCACTAGATCTAAAACCCTAAAACAGAATGTGACACTGAACTCCTCCAGTAAATCAGGAATAACAATTCTTTATAAAGCAACAGTACATTGGATTTATAACCAGTTAAAGCTCTCATTTCTCTAGTGCTCTCAAGAAGACTGGCTTCCATAAAAAGGAAAAAAAAAAAAACCAATTATTATTTACAACACACATTCTGGTGTTACTGTCTGTTATTAAAAAACAAGCTGACAGGAGAAAATGTAAGTTAAACTACCTAATTCTTCAAAGATATGGGGGTACAACAGCATCTCCTTGGTTATCAAAAAGAAACATGTAATTTAGGCTAAAGATTATGCTAAACTGCAATTTGTGCCTATCAATCGTTCTTTAAAAAAAATAAGTGTATTTAATCTGACAATATTCTGATTCAGTTCAATGTGAAAATTAATTCATAAAAAATATTGTAAGGCTACAGAAATTTTAAATTTTCTGATGTTGATTGAAACAAAGTTCAACTCTGCATGCAGACAAACCATTTTATTTTTAAACGCTGATACTTTTAAGCTTGTGAAACCTACCAAATATGGATTAGTAAAAGCTGGGAAAAATTACTGGAACTTGATTATTGGATACTACACTAGCTTCATTCAAGCTTAAGAATCTCAGTATACAAAAGCTGCAGTGAATTCAGGTCGATAGACAATAAAGCATGAAGTGTATGTTTCATTAATTTTTCTTAGGAAGCCAAAAATTTAAGAACCTTTAACTGCAAGTCTGCTGAGGTGCAAAGAAATAATGACAGTTTTGCTTAAAATTATTACCAGCCCAACAAAAAATTATTACTATGTTATTGGTAGAAACGTTAAATATTTTAAAGGATGCTCTATGATAACCCTAACTACTGCTGTTTATACTTCAAATACAGAAATTAAATTCACGGCAAACATACTACTTGTTTCTAATGAAATAATACTAAAGGATCATCATAATTACAAAAATTCTGGAATGTTAATGGACTTGAACAAGTAGGATATTTTAAAAATGTATTACAAGCCAAGATGAAGTTTTTACCTGAAGGCTCCATAAAGTGGTCTGTACCAGCAGACAAAAGAACAAGGTGTAAAAAGCAAGAACCAGAGGATACTCAATCCAAAATCAACACCTCGCGTAGCATCAACATAAAACCAGGCCAAACATCCAAAGATATTAAGAAACAGTGTCACTGTATGGACTGTAGAAGCACAAGTGAAAGAAAAGTCTTAATTAAATTATGTTTATATAAGAAAAGATTATAACTGTTAAAGTAATAACCAAAAAACAAACATGCTGAAAAGAAAATGATATCCTCTCTGCAATAATAAAATTGATTTTTATATCATTTTCTAACTTTCAGGTAAAGCCAATATTCCCAAGTAAAACTGAACGAAAAGAAACAAGTTTTAACAGGTATATGGTGAAGATAAAACACAACTAAAACAAGGAAAAAAGAGCTTTCTACAGTTGCAGTAATGAATGATTCCTCTACTACAGCTATTGAGTATGGACATTCACACTTTTTTAACAGACTATTTACTTTCTCTTACAATCAGGCAAGTAAATAAATGCAGACTATCAGTCTTAATATTACAATACATTTCCACTGTTTTTTATTTTTAAAGATGTTGGAAGTGATGCAAAATGTATTAAAAATCAGCATTAGACACATTCTAAATTGAACATAACTTTCAACATATGATCTAAATATAAAATACACCAAATATACTTTTACCAAACACCGTCTTACACATAGTAGAGCATAACACCCTACTTTGAAAATACATTCATCCGTAAAGCAAAATCATGCTACAGGCTGTTTCAACTGAAAGAAATGCATTGACATTTTGACAGTTATTTCAAAAATACTTCACTCTTGGAACAAAAAACACAGCAGTATTAACAAGTATTACATTATGAAAATATTTTCATAATATCTAATTATAAAACACTTCCATTATATCTGGTAGAAATGTTTCCTTCTGGATACTTAAAAAATAAAAATGATTTTCTGTCTCTGTTCAGCAGTACATAGTGATTCAGCGGTGATTCTGCAGCTTCAGAGTAATACACAGTGCTTTCATAATTAAAGAGTACACAAACAATCAGTGCTACAAAAAACTGCTTAAGCCCAGAGAAATATCCCTGCTATTCTACTTCAACAGAGGAACAGGTATGTTTATAAAGATTCTGAAAAAAAGTCTTCAAAGCTTTCTGCTTAATTCCCTCTAAGTTAATACTTTGAATAAGACTTAAATCAATTTACTGGAAAAACAAACAAACAAAGAAACAAACAAAATGATAGTCAAGCCTATATTGCTGCATCAAAACTAAGGGAACTCAGAACACCTTCCTCAGAAAAATCTTCTTTCAAGAGTCACCAAAGCCAGAAAATGTAATACTTTTAAATAAATAGCATTTAATGCATTTACATATCTTACCACTGCTCCGAGTGGCTATCAAAGAAACTCACATCAGAATTCTGGTGTGTTCTCAGTCATGAAGTACAACAAATGATACTTGATGATGATACAACAAATGATTCTTACTATACTTTCATAAATATGAGAGAAGTTATGAGAGGGTAGTGTTTTTCTTTTTTCTATTTAATGCTGGAAAACAGGAAGATCTCCTTGATTACTGGAAGCATTTGTTACTAGAGGCATTCATTCTGAGAGCCTTCCCTCAGGAGTCAGCAAGGCTGTGAGCCTTTAACAGAATGACTTTACTAAAATGAGATGTCTGGAGAATTTTGAAGCCACAAGTTAGCTTGACATATAGTTTACACTTTTGTTCCTTGTCTGTTCTGCTCCTTTCCATGCCTTAAAAACAACAAATATTCAACATAGGAAAAAAAAAAAAAAAAACAGGCTTAAATCAACATTGGATAATCCACAATAGAAAATTCTCTATTCACTTTGAAAATTCACCCGAATGGAAAAAAAAGAACGTCTCTCAGTGCACAGTCCTCTGGCCAACCAACACAACTCATAAGCCCTGAATGGGCTTAGGACTACAACAGTCACCACACACCACCACCAACAAAAAAAAAAAAACAAACATGAGTGGGCAATACCAAGCTATTGCAAGAAAAGCAAGAACTGTTAGTAGCACACAAGAGTATGAGCATGAACTACCATAAATATGAAGGTTTTTTCTTCTATACATTATGTATCTGTACATTAGTACTTCAGCTAAACATCTGGACCTAGTCCACATTGCCCAATTCTAGATGCTACATAATAAAAATACCGTTATAATTAGAAGTGGACCAAAAAGCAAATCTGTAAGATATAAAAAAAAAATAAATCAGAACTCTAGAAAATATGACCTACAAAGAATGGTTCAGTGAACTATGCTAATTTACTTGAAAGAATATAACTAAAGGGGATAAATGTATCTTTTGTAATAACAGTAGATGGTACAAATAAGATCAGCAACAGCATCAGAGAATTAACTTATATATTTGGAAACATTATTTAATGACAAAGACAGCAACACTAGAGCAGGCTTGAAGGAGTTTATGAAGTGCCCGCACTTTGAGGAAATGCCAAAACAAACATCCACACAGATGAATACACACTATTGACTGTATCCTCAGACAGCAGAATGGATGAGATGAAAGAACCCTAAATGGAAAAATAGCATAAAAGTTGACACCATAGAGAATATTTCCACCACCATCTGTAGTTTAAGTCATGCACCTTTGAAAATCTTGCCACAGAAAAAGTTCAAACAATACCAAGTAACAAAGCCAAATGCCATAAAAGCCTTACATAAGATTAAAGGGCTCTTAAGTGTTTAAGTAAGAAATATTCCTTGAAAATTAGTAATAATCTTTTTGCAAGTGCTACTGGGCTGTGGGGAGAGTAGCTGGAAAACAGGCTTCTGAGCAAAAAAAGGTTTGCTGTCAGAAAATGATCAAGAGATGGATGTTTCACCTGTAGCAGCATTTAGAATCAGATTTAAAAACTAGTGCCCACTGCCACAGAGACAGGAAAGCTGCTATTTCATCTGCAAGTCACCAAAACAGCAGCGGTAGCAGAGAAGACAGAACAAAAACACACCAGTGGTAGCTGACAGAAGCCATTACTATGTAACTGCTGCAGTCCAAAAACAAGGGGAAGCACACAGGAAAAAGAGTAAAAAACAAGGATCTTTCCAGGAAGGAAAAAAAAAAACAAAAACAACTGTGCAAATTAAAAAAATTAGAAACCACATCAAGAAATCAGATGACACTGATTTCTGGTGTAAGCAGAGAAAATATGGACCAACTCACAAGAACAAGGACACCAGCAGATTTGTATTGTTCTGAGATAAGGTACATACAGATCTTAAACACATAAAAAACTTTCTTCAGACCCCTAATGGACAAGAAAAAAGTATTAAAACTGGCACTGACCAAACCAACACAGTAGTCACAGCAGTCAGTACCAGATTTATCCAAACTGTATTATTTTTGCAGATCCCTAGCTCTTACAAGTCCTAGAAATTCTGAGAGAGGAAGCAGAATACGAAGTACAATAGCAAGCAGAAACAAGTTGGTTTGCTATGTTAATGACTGCTTCCACTGAGGAAGTGTAGATACTCTAATGAGGTATGAGCTAAACTATGCAGGTATGTAGGGAGAGAAATCACAAAGACTGACTCAATAATCATCCCCAAAGCATGAAGTTTGTATTCAACCATCTCTTTTTAGCCTCAAATAGATAATATAACTTTCTTCATTATGTTCATTTCCCTCCTTCCTTAGTAGTCCTTAAGTTAGAGGGTATGAGTTCAGACAACAGAGACGAGGAAGAGGACTCAAAATCTCAGTTTAATTAAAAGACAAACAGTAATCTTATTACGAGAGCAGATCCTGAATATTTTTTGAAATACATAAAGAAAGCAGTGATGTTACAGTATTGTAAGGAGAAAAGAAAAACACTATTCAAATTCCCACTGTCCAACTCAACTTCTTTTTAAAAAACATAGGACTTGTAAAACTCAAATCTCAAAGTAGCCCCAACTAGTATCTTAAAATTCTGGAGTCCTTCATCTTTCATTTGACATAAACCTTAAACGCCTGTCAGGTTTTTGAGAATGACTAATCATACATTCTATCTACAATGGACTTACGTTAATGACTGACGACCCAGCAATGAAAATAGCAAGCAGCGGATGAGGTGGAATTGATTTAATGCTCACTACTCATTTTACGTGTTTCATATACGTACTTCAATCATAACAACAGGATTACCAGCTGTTTGGGATCCGTTAAGTCACGGCCTGAACCAGTGATTGAGTACCTGGTGAGGGGGCGCAGCCAGCCCTAGGAGCACAGGTGGAAGCAATTCAACTGAGCCCAGCTGAATTGAGAATGTTCACCCCTTCCATCAGAAAGGGTGAATCACAGCTATCCCTCCCTAATCTCATTTAAGGGCTGGCAGCTGCAAGGGAAGGATCTCTGCTTGGAGATCACCTCTTTTGGTGTCTGCTGAGCCCTGATCCTTGGAAAGGGGTGATATGTCATTTGTACATTTGATTCGTTCAGCACTTCTTCAAGACACATCACCTGAATGAAGCCAAAATTAACCCCACAAAGAGCATGGTTGGTGTAAAAAGAGTAACAGAGACTAATTCTTCAGCTAATTTGATATTTTTTTTTAAATAAACCAGATTAATACTAAAACTGTACTGAACTATACGTATGCACATTCTATAAGTACGCACATTAAAACAAATGGATATTACACTTCTTAAATCACAATATATTAACACCAACTGTGAGTTCTATTTTTTCATATTCATACTTCATATTTCTTCACTGATTTTGAACACAATAAAATTATTTCTAAGACAACAAATGGTCAAATATTGTTTTATGATAATAATGAGATTTAAAACAGAATACAGTACATTACGTAGAACTGCTTTAGGATAACCCTTTTTTCCCCAAGGAAGTGTCCATAAAATAATTCAGTGCTTCTTAAGTCAAAACTAACAAAAAGGTTTTGTTTAAATATTTAATTTCTGGATCTTAAAAATATATCATCACAGATGTCACAAAAGCCAAGGCATGCATCATCAAGCTTGAATTAGCAATTTGTTTCTTCTTTTTAATAAAATACTTACACATCCACAAGTAGTACATAATCTTTACAGTCTTCTGGAATTCTACAGGAATGTCTACAGAGAAGTCCTGGTAGAAACATGGACCCACTGGAAAATTCTCAGGAAGTGGTGGCCAGTTATTTTTTCTACCTGCATATCAGAACAAGCACACAAACAAACCAGAAAAATGCATTATGATACAAGTTCAATCTCTCCTAACTAGAAAAAGATACCAAAACCCATGAGTTTTACCACCAATCCTAACACAAATTTTAGAAATAAGATGTAATGGAATACAGAGATACAGAGATAGAAGGGCAGTCTTAATTCTCAGAATCCTGATATTTTTTAAACCTGGGTACCTCTAGAACTTTGAACTAGTTTCCAATATAGTTTACAGTGAAAGCATTGCTTCTAAGCCCATAAAGTGGAGAAAAGCAGCTATTAAAATACTCTCACCTACAAGAAGATGCCCCTACAGCACCAAGTACATTTTTATATAAAGAGTCAGGATTCGGACAACATAACCTTTGAATCCATCATGCTGATCTATTCAGAGGCTGGGGTATACATTCTACCACACACACTCAGAGGTAGAGATAACGCTAACAATACTTCCTAACAATTCTAACGCTAACAAGTGTTCCTCTGAAACATTTCAAATTCTGAAAACAACAGATATGTAAATCATCACCAAAAGGAGAGCTTAAGTACACTGGCAGATTTTTTAAGACATACCCATATTGAACCATCTGAAATGAGAAGCAGCACACTTCATTAATTCACATGCAATACTATACAGGATGTGAACAGAGAAGACCAAAGGCATGGAGCTGAGCAGACCGATCAGGCTTTAAGATCTTTGCTCTGCACTCAAATATCTATGATAACAATGTCATAAACATGCAGCCACCATTTTGAGTTAAATGCAAATATCTAGAGTATTGATACAGAGCGCTCTACCCTGCAATCAGGTGTTTCCAAAGCAGTTAGAATGAAGAAAAAAAATAAAAGGAAAAGAGTATTTTTCTCATTCACAATGCACAATTCAAGATTTGCAGCATCTTTTACGTGGGTATTTGCTAAAAATTTAGATTCTTCACACGCTCTTTAAGCACTTCGACGTGAAGTTACTCACTGAAGCTGGCAACACAGTAAATACCTCTTAAAAATACTCTGAAACATGTACCAGGTATTAGACTTATATTCCTTGAGACAGAGATGAAAAGGAATAAAATTGTCTCAAAAGCCTCAAAGAGTAATCGATTCAGACCACCAATGCAAGTTACCGAAATTATATGAAGGGTAATATTATGGAGAAGGAAATGAAAAAAATAAGCCAAAAAATCATTATGTTGGAGGACAGGTACAGAGATTTAATGAAGACTATGAAAAGAATAAATACAGAGAAAATAAAAATAGTTTTGTGAAGGGAATATGACTCTTTTTGTAAGAAGACCTTAGTGGTATACAAAACGCTAGAAAATTCCCTGTGAATGTGAATTACTATGTGATTATACATAGAGAGCTGTACTAATCCATTTCCAAAGGAGCAAATAAAACCTTAGGAAATCATGTGGAAATACAATGGTCAGTTATCTAGAAGCAAGCGAAAAGTCCACACAAAAGTCACCCTTGCACAGTGTTTCGGGGTATTCTTATAATTGCAGTCTAAATTGAAAAAGAAAATTCCTGCACTTTTGTCACAGTATCCTCAGCTAAATATTCAGTTAAGAGAAGATACCTATCTTCTCATTTGTGAAACTGAAGAATGAAAACTGATGGTGTTAAACAGCACAGTTGCAGTTTGTGGCAAAATGGTATGCAGATCTCGATTACAGTTTCTGAAGCTTCAAATCAAAGATTAATACTAGATACGTTCTATGCTATTTGCATAAATATTATGCCCAGAACATAGTAAAAGATAAGAAAATGCTACAAAGCAGGAATGTTCTACAGCTATAAATACAGAAGAGAAATAAAAGACATTCTACATATGAGGCTACTTCTTTTCAAAATGTTCCATTTCTATTAAATAGAATTGATTGAATAACAACTTAGAATAAAAATAACTGATAGCTCAGGCTAATGTGCAACAAAGGCCACATTTAAAATGACTGCTGTGAAAATTTGCACTGTACAAGCCAGTTTTAACTACATTGTATGAACTGTTCCAAAGGAGATGAACTTTCCTGAAGAGATTATAGAAACCCTTCCTAATCTGTTTTACAATGTAACTATAAAACAAAAATGGTTGCTAAGAAAAATTAAATTCTGCAATTAAAAAACAATTTTCATGCATACCCCCCTGCTGATTGAGACTCTGCATTTCCCTTTCTCTGCGATCCAGCTCAGCAGCTTTTCTTTCCAATTCTTCTTGACGCTTTAGTAGCTCTGCCTGGGCCAAGGCATGCTCCTAAACAAAACAGACATCATTAGATATTGATAAAAAAATATGTACAAAAATAAATATTGTAAGTCTACCTCACATAATTAAGAATTTCCAGTTCTGGAAGAAGAGTAACTTTGTGTTGCATGAAGTCATTTCATAACTGATCATATAAAGGCAGAATTAATATCCATAAATCAGCAGGAAAACAATACTTACTTATAATAGTCTGTTCCAGAAGCATGTTACATAATCATATTTAAAAGGAATTCAATGCCTGAAAGTTATAGACAAACCTTTGCAATTTGAGTGTAAGCAGGTGGCTCTTCTGTTGGTTTCATTATTGCTGGCTGAGTACTGGGAACATTAGGCATTTTCACATTTCCTGGAGGAGCCTAAGAATACAAGAGACAGTTACAGGAAAACAGCCTCCTATTCTAATAACCACCTTTTCATTAAGTCAATATGATCTAATCCCATTGTTTTAAAGGAGGTGTTACTGATAACCTGAAAATCTGATATGCTGCCTGCAATATTTATAACCTTTAGGAAAAAAGATAAATATATTCGCGGTGCAGTGTTTTGCTTGGTCGTTTTTACACTGCACTACTCTTGCTGTAAACACACAAAGAATTTTATTGATCAATAGCAAGTAAATAAAATTCTAATTTTGTTCAGACATGTATGTGGGGAAGAACAGCTACTGTTTAAAAGAACCGTCAGATTTACCAGTGACCTCATTCTCAAATATTTTGTTCTCTACCCGTAGTGTCTTCCAGAGCTTTCTACTTAACAAAGGCCTAAGTCACCTGCTTAACTGATGAAACAATCCACTGTATTAAATTTTCAAATTCAGGATCCATAACATACTGTTTATCTATCCCAATAGCACTGAGTGTAGTGCCTAGTTTCAGGTACCTGTGCTTCAAGTATTGGTTGTTACCCATAAAACAAACAAACAAATGTTTAACAAGAATTTTTTAGAAGATCAGGGTTGAGTTTTGTTGTGTTTTTTGTTTGTTTGTTTGTTTTTTAAAGTTTGGATGGTTGCTTTTCTGTGTAACCTTTTTTGTGACCTCCTCTGGCTTTCTCCACATTTCTTTCATGTTAACCAGTGCCTATCAAACCAAGGAAATAACTATTGCCTATATTGAATTTACATCGTAGTAGAGCTCCATTTTCATAGAATTCAGTTGATATTTTATTCTTAAACACACTTGGGGAGAAAAGTACAATTCACACCTATCTTTCTGTAGAGTCTGCAATATGAAAGACTTTGCTATTCTGTGATCTTGTGAGACACAGAGCCATAATAAGATTAAAATCAATAACAAACATGGTGAGAAGTACGAATAAAATACAAAATATTTGAAGCAGAAATCAACTGAACACCACTAAGGTGGGAAATCATAATCTGGTCCATTTTATATGCATTTTTTTCTGATTGCCTTCTGAAATATACTTCAAAACAAGCATGACATAGGAAATTCCACCTATACATGCACTACTGCAAAGTCTCAGCAACATCAGTTGTTTCCAGCATTTCAAAATTATCTTTATACATAAGCATCTAATAAAATGAAGAGACATCATAGAGGCCTCATTTATTTCAGAAATAGTTAGTGACTTAAACTTCTCTTTCCTATAAAGATTATTCATCGTTTTAAAATGAAGATGGGCAGAGCTGGTAAAAGATTGTTAATACCACTACTCCTTATGTCAGAGCATTCTGCAGCAAGGAATAAAAAAAAAAAGGTCTTTTTCGTGAGAACTTCTGTAAAAACATGTAACTATCAAGAGTTTTCCACTTTAAACTTAACACTCACAGACTGCAGAAAAACCTACTGAACAAAAACTCTATACATTATGCAATGTATGAGAGAGCAATGCTGAAGAAGCCCCCCCGAGAAGCCTGACTATTATAGCTCCACAGCCAAAGAAATTAAAGGCTGTGATAGCATAACTGATAGGAGCTGTCTGCTAGACTATGGACCTCCTACAGTGTCTATAATGATTCCAGCAGCCTTTCAAAGGCACCTGTAATACTGTATAAAGGTGGACTGGTAGACCAGAAAATATTTGAACAATGAATTCAAAGATAATTATCCTTTAAAGATACCATGCCAAAACAGCCTGCAATGCTTCTAATGACTGGAACATGCATATGTGCTTAGAAATAAAGGAATTGGTTTTAATGCTTATTAAAGACATACAGGCTCTAGTACATGCTAGCTATAGTTATCTACACAGCTTTTTGACATTTACTATGCATATACGCATAATCATGAAGAAAGCACAAAACCTAGGTAAAGGCCTGCACTCCCTGGAAGAAATGAGATTAAAAGAGCAATTTGGAGCTGTGTCTATGCAGCCTGGAATCCTCATGGACATAAGCTGACATGGGATAACAGATACCACAACCAGATGTCTCAGGCTGTGGACTCCTCTGGGACTCTCCCTCTACCTGGGAAGTTTCCTGCTGTTACGGCCCAGTGCATGCACCCCAATATCCGAGGGCTCTCTGTCTCACTCTAATGAATGCCGTTAAAGAGTTTTGTTTGTAGCAAGAATGAACACATACCCAAGGTCCACAAAAATGCACATCAATTCTGAGGACATTAATACGTCCATCTAGCTAGCCAGACAGGGCACTAACCGTCTTAAACAACATCCCCATAGCACACTGACAGGACTATGGTAAAACACAGGTACGCGCAACAGTGTGCCATTCCTCTCCCAGAAGAAAGAGGAAGTTAACACTGCAGACACCACCACTCAGGGCATGACCAGTTACTGGTGCCTATTCCTCCCACTCCTGTCTCCTGAGCTGCTGGTACCCAGAGATCTTGCAGCACAGAGGCAGCTGGATGATATTTTACAGAAAAATAGTTAAGAAGGGATTTTCAAAAGGCTGCAATGATTAGATACAAGGTTCTCCCAGATGGGTGTAGTGACAGGCTGTCTCTGGCAAAGAATGTAAGAAAGAAAACAACAACCCCCAAGCCTCTAATGCTTAGACTTTTTTTTCCTCTGCTTGGTCACTGAAGAACTGGAACTATCCTGAATTCTATGAAGTGCTTTTTCTGAAGTGAGCATGACAGCTGTCACTTTTCTTTCCTCTAGTGCAAGGCCAACTGAGGTACATTCCAGTTCATACTTCAGCAATTTTCCATTTCAGTTTTCTTAACACTCCACTGAATACTACCTTGTTCTGGCAATTTATTGCTGCTCTAGAGCCTATCTTACTGAGAATTCAAGTTTAAGATGCTTTCTTTGATTTATTACTTGTAAGAAATTATTCATTAAGCTTTTTCCTACGTCATTAATTTCTGTCAGTACTCTTACAACCTTGAAGATAGTGGAAGATTCTTCCTTCCAGCAAGGAAAGCTTCTCAATTAGCTCTGCAACTGTCGTGCCTTAGAGATTCATGCTTTCTTGCCAGAGTATAAACTCCTGAATTTTCTTTAGAAATAACTTTTGCGTTTCCAAATGCTGTCCCCCAGAAGCACACATCATATATGCTTATTGTTTAAATCAAAAGTGGCAAACAGTCAGCACGATTAGTCTCTTTTCAGGTGGCACCTAAATGGCTGCTGACTCTCCTGTGCTGTTACTTTCAAGTTACAGTAAGTACATCTACCCTGTAAACTGATGAACACTTATCACTTAATTTCACTTGTTCCAGCTAGTGCACAGTGTGAGAAAACAATGAGAGATAAATTTGTAAGAGAGTCAGAGGTGATAAGGAAAATGTAAGAAAAATCACATATCTGCCTCAAGATCAGTAATTACTTCTCACTGGTATCACTCTAGGCTTTTTTCTAGATTGTTATAAGTTAAGAATAAAATTCCAACACAAGTCACAATCTTCACAAGCTACAGCCAGTTATGTTAATATAGTAGTATTCCTTAAGCAAGCACAGAAAGAACCACGCACATTTTTGTACACTACTGTGTCATCATAATTACTTGTCTTATCGTAATTTGTATATAGGGAAATGAACTTAATTAATCTATCTGCAATGGTGGATGTTCAGAATTGCTTTAATATCTCTGATACCTCCAAATCAAAGCCAGCAGGCAGTGAAGAAAAGTCCCACAGCTACTAAAAAATCAAACAACCGGAATATCCAGCTGTCCTGGAAAATGAAAATTTAAAGTTCTAGAGTTTCTCAGAAGCAACAGGTATGCCTTCAAGCACTAGCACAGTACTGCTAGTCTGGATAATTGAACAGAATTAAACAGAAGTCCTGCTGGCATACAATATCATTTATTACTGGACCAACATCAGCTGTAACAAAATAATACAGA
Organism: Callipepla californica brunnescens; assembly: GCA_023055505.1. Classification (NCBI taxonomy): domain Eukaryota; kingdom Metazoa; phylum Chordata; class Aves; order Galliformes; family Odontophoridae; genus Callipepla; species Callipepla californica. Next base: position 2,877,958 of record JALIRH010000052.1, on the reverse strand, counting down.
AGAGAAGGGGAAAATGCAATTTGCAGTAAGACATTATTAGAAACCACTGAACCTCTTCACAGAGGCACAAACAATTTACTTTGTGCTACAAATGTATTTTCTAATGTTCAGCAACCACTGGAGAAATAGAAGTTCAACAAAGTGCACATAGGGCAAATAAACAAGTAGGCAGAACAGAAATTAGGCATCCAAGCTTTAGTGCAAACAGGGTACTCAAAATACATGTAAACAAAATGTTCAAAGAAGAGAAAGAGATAATCGTTTATTAGCTTGTAGACCAAGCAATAAAACTGAGAGCTCTTTACACAGTTATTGAAGTTATCCCACAAGCTCATTTTGCATTACTTTCCAAGTAGAGATTAAGATTTCCTCTAACTGACACCTCTTATACTAGCTCAATTAAGAATTAAGCAAACTTCATTTAAAAAGTTCACAATAATCCCAATAAAAAGTTCTTCACAGTTTCATGTGGTAAAGCATTAACACGGTGTTGCACCGAAAAAAAAAAATTATACAATGGTAAAACACTGTAAAAATATTCTCATGAGACACCATCTTCTTTTAACATCCCACGTGGAATACTGCACTCAGCTCCAGGGCTCCAAAATAAGTTGCATGTCAGAGTGCATCCAGAGGAGGGCTAGGACTACCAGAGGGCTGGAGAACATGTCCTGCAAAGATAAGCTGAGAGAGTTGGGGTTGTTCAGTATGTAGAAGGGAGGGCTCCTGGGAGATCTTACAGCAGCCTTCCAGCATCCAAAGGGGGTCTACAAGAAAGATGCGGAGAAACTCTCTACAAGAGAGCACAGTGATAGGAAAAGAGGTAATGGCTTTAAACTGAAAGAGTATATTAAGGTTAGATGCTGGGAAGAGATCATCTACTCTGAGGGCAGTGAGGCACATGCACCCCAGAGAAACTGTGGATACCCCATCCCAAAATTGTTCAGAGCCAGGTCACATGGGGCCCTGGGTAGCACCAACTGGCAATGTGGGGGCAAAGGGGTTAGAACTGGATGAATTTTAAGGTCCCTCACATCCTAATTCATTCTGTGATACTATGTTTCAGGATGTCTAAAATCAGATGCATTTTTAAGCCATTCTAGAAATCAATAGCTCAGATGAAGGTCTTCCCAGAAGTCTAGCAAAAGGGTGTGGTGAGTGCTGTATTTCAACAGTGGGTCAACTCCACAGGTGCAGACTTCCATAAGCTCAGCATGCAGCCATCTGTGGTTGAAAATTCATAGCTAATGGTGGTGACCATGTTGAAAAACAGTTTTTGGTAGGTGAGAATTTATCCCACCAAATATTATTGTGTTCTTAATATCTGTTGTAGTTTCCATGGAAATAAATAGGAAATACCACTTTTAGAGCAACCTACATCAACAAATCAGAGCCACAGGAATAACTGATCTGCTATAAAGAACGTAATCAAACATCTGAGGTCATCTCAAATGTTCCAGTGGAGCAAAAGGTACAGCTATGACAATCTGTCAGTAGAAGATAAATACAGGAGTATTTTTTACAGGTGATGCTATAGTACCACCAAGGTACTTAGATATTGTAAGAGCACTGTCAGGTCACAGTTTAAACTAGTGACTGAGCACATGGTGTAGGAGTGTGACTGGCCCAGGGAGCCCAGGCAAACTGCACCTGTGCTCCCCACATGACCAAATGGGCAGGACCCTGGGCTCATATAAAAGGGCCAGCCACTGAAAGAATGCATTTTATGGGCCTAAACTGCTTCTTAAGAACTGCTGCATAGTCAGAGAGCCCCTTCACCAGCTGGGTGAATTCAGCTCTTCTTTCTGTATATGAATGCTGTCCTACCTACAAATGCCTGATATCACCAAGAATCTGAGAAGCAATTTTGCTTCTCTGTGTGCACAACAGCACTAAATAAGCAGAACAGCATACTGTCTCCATACGTTCTATCCCATGTTAGTTTGTTTTTTATTGACACAGGATTTGCAGCGCTAAAAAAGCTAAGGCAGCTTTGAAAGCAATTGCAGATTCGCTCACTAGTTATCAGGTAACTAGCTAGGCATTCACTACTAGAACTGTCAAGCACTGGAACACTTTGCCCAGCAATGTCACACAGAATCTCCAACCTACAATACATCCAAAAGTGAGCTGGACAAGATGCTGAGCAATGTGGTATACTGACTCACTTTGATTAAAGGATGGCTTCTAGAGGTCCATTGCAACGTGCGACATGGTGCCTACTGATTGTTCATCCAAGTGCTATTGGCTGGCTATCGAAGTGCTATTGCAGATTTGGGTAGGGAAGAGAAATAGCTGACTGACAGCCTCGATGAGACAGAGGAGTCATTAGCAGAAAGAAACACAGTCAGAAATTACCTTCTATAAGGGTTTAATACTAATTATTCAGACTTGTATTGCAAGGACTGCACTGATCTCTGGCCATCACTGGATAACAACTCATTTGCTTATCTCATACAACCAACAGTTGGCCAAGGGAACTGAGTTATCCATTTTTCCAGACATTTCTCTACATAGATCCATCCATGGGCTTTGATCTTCACAGACTAATACTACAAGGTACTTATATCCTGAAATTCAACCAATCCACAGCTTTTTGTGTCTACCCCAAAATGTTCTTAGTGGATTGACTTTTATTTCAGTGCTTTGCTGCCAAAGCTGTAATGAGCAAAGAAGCAAATTAATATGACCTTCCTTGAAGGGAACAGGCTGCAAGAGATGAATGCTCAGAAGAACTTAGGCAGATCTCTCCAAAAGCATGAAGTACTGCATTTATCAGTTGGACAAAAAATAAAAAGTTTCAGAAGAAGTCAGGTATAAAACCAGACTGAACGCTCATTTCACTGCTGGGATGACAGAAGAGGGGGAGCTATCCAGGAATTTACTGAATGTATGCCTCTAAAAAGAACAGAATTTGAAAAACACTTCTAATGATTTTTTCAGAATTTTAATACATACATTTCAAAGTGCAGTTGCCTGCATACATGTTTATATATACACAGTGCTCAACATAGCACTCATCAAGCAGTGGCAGAACTTGTAGAAGCACTGTCCATGCAAAGGATGTACATTTACACAGCACAAATGAACGCATTCAAATACTGAGAAAAAAAAAATTAATTTGAAGTACTGGAAAAAAATTTTTTTTTCCTTCTGTATCATGAAAACTAAGAGAAAGGACACAAGCGAGCTAAAATAATCAGTGCCAGTATACAAAGTTTTAAGTCACCTTCTCACAATAAAAAAAAAAAAAAAAAAAGCCAAGAAACTATCTGCATCTGCAATTAAGAAATGTGCTTATACTTGCAAAGGCATATCACTGTGGAATAAATACTTAATACATTCAGCACTTATGAGATATATGAATGACAACTCTAAGAATCAATTCGAATCTTGTACCTGCAGAAGTGACTGTCAGAAGTCAGACAGCCTCATAAACTTCATTTTTTCTCTACCAACAGCATCACATGTTGAAATAACTTACATAACAAAAAGTTAGAGGCCCCTACAGAATTTCTTTCTTTCTTAAAAAAAAAAACAAAACAAACAAAAAAAAACCAGCCTATTGTCTTTATGACTTATGGCTTGTGCAAGGTAACTTGAATATCTCCAAGCTAAGAAAAACTATGAAATTTGTGACACTACAAGTCAGAAGAAAAAAAAAGAAGTCTGGGCTTATTTAATACTGCTGATTGTTCTAAATAAATTATATTTAAGACACAAACATGCTCAAAAAAGGTGCTTTCAAGTGTAGCACTGCAATGCTATATGACACCTTGCCACTGTGTTGCAAAGACTTAGATACCAATATCCCTGAGCTGTACTTCAAAAGTCTGCCATTGGAAATATAAGCCTAAATTTGAAAAAAAAAAAAAATTGTATTTCATTGTTGGAAGTTATACTGATAGATAGTAATTGTCCATACACTATGCGGATTTCACACAAGATCTTCACTGTCAGAAGTAATCACTGAAAAATGTACACTATCAAATCTAAGTCATTCCCAGTTTTTAGTTCCAAGAGAGAAGACAATGCAAAAACTACACAAATTACAGGCAATGCTGTGTTCCTCAGGAATAAACTTATCCTTTTATTACAGTAAAACTATTCATAGTCTGAGGATTATTAGTTAAATTCAGCGTTCTTCTTACTCTGAACAGTACTTAGCATAAACAGATACTTTCTCAGTATGCCACATTCACATGCTTTAAAGAACTGAAAAAATGTTAAAAAAGCACAAAGGGAAGGCTACCAGAAATTTACTGAACAGGAGAAAAATACAGCTCTGTTTTGGGACCCTTTTAGGAAGCTACATTTCTCAAGAGATCAAAACTCACTTAAGTTATGCATTCTTGAAGCATCCTTCAAATTGTTGCACTTTAACCAAGCAGGTGGTTGAGTACCACAAAGACCTTTGCTCAATGCCCCCTTTCCTAATGGGATGTGGAAGAGAATCGAAAAAAAACAAAGTAGTACTCATGGATTGAGGTAGAATTGTTTATTAAGATAGAGGAAAGGTGAATAATTACAACATATAAACGTATATATGCATATATAGCAAGTGATAGACAAGCAATCAAGTCAGTTGTCTTAACTCTGTTGCCTTCCAGCTCCTTGGACTCTTTGCTGAGAATGTCGTTTGCTCTATACAACACTGCTTAGCAGAAAACCATAAACACTGGAGTGTTATCTGCACAGTTTTTCTCCCAGAACCAAAACACAGCATCATACCAGACACTCTGAAGAAAACAATTTTATCCCAGCTGAAACTAACTAAGATTCAAATACTTTGGAGACTGTAAATACTTACAGATCTTCCATTATCCTTAGCTAGCCCTTCACATATTTTATGTAACTGCTACAAATTCCGAACACAATACCCCACAAACCTTACCTAACAAGTTCAACAGCATACTTAAATAAATATGCTTACTGTTCTCGAATCGGAGAAAGGATTGTACTCATCTAGTCCAGGGGGAACATTTCTTGTCACTTGCGTAACCGAAGGATCCTGGAAAACAAGACAGTTCTGTAAACGCACAGACATGTGTATAAGCAATGAGACAACACCTACATCGTAACATACACAATTCAGCTTTTATTTAACAAAAAGTTTTCACTACAAAAACAACCATGTAAATATTCGTCTCTTACTCTAAGTCTTACATGACATCATTCTATCCAGAGCCTCTTGCAAATCTAGATTAACACAAACTCCATCTGTCAAGCATTTGATTCATAAGGAAAAGAAGTTCCCAACAGAGAAGGGAAGAAAACTATGCTGCTAATGTGACTGCTGGTATCCACAACTATACAACCAGCAAAGAGCACAACAGAAGAAAAATCTTTCTTTAATTTTGGAGTTTTCCTAACCAGAAGTCCCTACACAACCTCCAGGAGTGGGAAGGGCACTCCAGAAAAGTGAAGGTAAGGAAACAATGCTCCACAGTGAAGAAGTACCTTTGATTAAGCTTCTACCTGAACTGGTAGGTTTAAGAAAAAGGCACTGTTTTGTTTTTGTTTTTTTCCTCCCCTCCAATCAACTACACAGTGAGGAAAGCAGCTTAATATTTAGCTTTATAAACTAACTGCAGGAGTTAAACATTTCTGTAGTAGAGACAGGCAGGCTTTAGAGATGCCCACTTAGCAGAGACCACACTAACTTCACGCAAATAAAAATTGTTCTTACTCCATGTGGTGCTTGGTTCCACCTGTGTAATTATTCTGCTTAAAACTAAGGTTTTGTAAGGTTTTGTATCTTCAGATATTAAGGAAGGATGAAAGGAGGTCGGGTATATATCTTGTTTTTTGTTTTTTTTTGTTTTGTTTTGTTTTTTAATTAAGAAATCTACTTAGAGAAACAAGGTTAGTTTCAGTTATGTTTACACAAAGAAGCTTACAATATTTCCTATGAACAGCAAATAAATGAAAGCACTGTTGATATTTACTTATATTTTATGTGCACAAACATATCCTCATTTACAGCCCAGCTAAACATCAGAAAAGCTAAAGATAATTAAGACTGGGAAGAAGATTAAGTATTTACACTTTTGCTTTTACATTACACATTTATTTATATTTCCTTTTAAGATGACTAAATTTAAGCCCTCTGCATGAAATATTTAGAGAAATACTTATACATGTGGCTTAATCTACACTGAAGTAAATATACAAACTACTGAACTATTGAATAATAAAATCTAGTTTCTGAGACACAGTATCCACTACAATACTTATTCTGCCAAGTCAGCAGCTCCTTAATCTAGAGATGTAGGAACAGCATTTTCTTGAGTCTACTTTTTACACTAGCTGTAGCCACAGACATTAAGGTGAGAGAATCTAATAACTTCACCTATAAAAAGTATGACACAAGTATTGCTTCAAAAATAAACTATATTATATATTTTAATCAAATTTGTGTGTATGGTTACATAAAAAACTACTGTCTGTTTACATGAAATACTACCACTTTTGATTAAAGCATATGTTTAGTTGCAAAGCAGTGTCTTAACAGTGAATGAACAAAAATCAACCTAAGCAAAAAAAAAACAAAAAGTTACATGCACTTGACTTAACAATAATCAGTGATTTTAAAAACATAATCCTGGTGACATGTCCCCAAGAAGTTTGCTGCATTTTCAGTTTTCAACTTAGACTTGAATGCACTGTTTCAACTCAAATCTCACAAGGTCTTACATGAACTAAGTAACTTCACGCAACATGTTCTTTCATTAGAAGACTGGCACAAAATACTGTGCAGCTGCACAACAATATCAAGGGAGAATATCTGGGCAACAACCTTTGTTATCAAAATTTGGCAACATTTAATTGAATGCTTCAAATTATAAAACAAAAATAAGAAAAATGAGATCTGACACCTGAACATCAGTTTACAAGTCTTGCTCATGCAAGATCTGTAAGGAAAAGCTTAAAGTGAACACAAATAAGGCAATGTCATAATTCAGTACACAGGACTGCAGAGTTTTATGTATCTGAAGACTACTATCTTGCTCAGATGGGCTGCCCAAACTATATAGTCAAGCCCCCACCCAGTTGCTTACTCCTTCCTCACTATGATGGTGGAGAGACCAGAGAGGAAAATGCAACTTGTCAGCGTCAAGGTATAGAGTAAATGGGTGAAAGGGGAGAAAAAAAATACAGGTCAATGACGCAAGGGCAACACCCACCATCCTCAACCAGTAAAAGACGGAGCTAGTCTACCAGTAACACTTACTTTGTATTCCTCTCATATACTATCGCTGAGCATGATGATACAAGGTATAGACTACCTTTGGTCAAGTAGGGACAGCTGCCCCCGCTGTGCCTCCCTCCCAGCCTCTGGCCCACACCCCTAACTCTTCCCAGCAAAGAAGAGTAAGAAGCAGACAGACAGACGTGACACTGGGAAAGCACCACAGAAACACTAGTTATGTTACCAACACTGTTTTGGTTCCACATCTAAAACACAGCACCAAACAGACTGCTATGAAAAAATTAACTCAATTGCAGCCAGAACCAGCACACGTATTCTAGCTTTTAAATATAATGAGTCCTAATAGCACAATGTGCCCTGATCAAAGAACGGCTTGGGCTGCAAAGGGACCTTAAAGATCATCCCAGGTCCAACCCCCACATCATGGGCAGGGTTGCCAATAACCAGGCCTTGAACTCCTCCAGGGATGGAGCATCCACAGTTTTTCTGGGCAACCCAGTATCTCAACACCCTCTGAATAATATATTTCCTCTTAATATCTAATGTCAACTTCCCCCCTATCACTTATCAGATCATGTAAAAAGTTGCTCTCCCTCCTATTTATGTGCTCCCTTCAGGCACGGGAAGGTCACAATGACATCTCAGTGCTTTCTTGCCTCCAGGCTCAATAAGCATAGCTCCCTCAGCCTTTCTTTGTAGGAAACATGCTGCAGCCCTTCATGGCCTCCTCTGGACCTGTCCCAACAGCTGTATGCCTTTCTTGTGCTAGAAGCCCCAGGTGTGGACATGGTACTCCAAATGGGGCCTTACAAAGACGGAGCAGAAGGGACAATCACCCCCACTCCCTGCTGACCACCTCTCTTCTGATGCACGCCACAATACTGTTGGCCTTTTATGCTACAAGTGCACACTGCTGGCTCTCAAACTTCTCATCCACCACAACCCTGCAGACGCAGATGAAACTATTGATAGCTAGCCATCAGCTATGAACAGGAAGTCAAAATTATTAAACTAAAAAAATATATAGTTCCTTCAAAAGGACATTTCAACACTCTTGAGATTCATCAGCACATCCATTACTAACCAAATAACTTAGTCTTAACTAGAATATCAGAGATGAGACATGTACAGTCTGCTACTGTACAGTAACAACAAATTTTGTCTACATGTACAAATAAGACACGCAAACAATAGATGTCTGCTGAGAGAAAGCCTTTCTTCTTCAAGTGTTTCAGAGATGAACGGGGAAAAAGTCTTAGACCTCTTCACACTGACTGTGACATTCTAACAATGATTTATAAGAATGACAGGAAATCCATGCTCACTGAACTAAACAAGCTTACCACATCAAATGTCTTAGTTCTAGAAATAAGCTGTATGCATAAACACACAGCGAGCTAGCAAGAAGTCTTCTGGGAGAAGTCCATTCTGCTTCTAGAACTAACAATTGCTGTACTTCTGCCAGATACTACCATTGTTTGCAAAATTAACAACAGCTCTGAAAAAAAAAAAAAAAGCCACAATGACCCATAAGACCTTCAACATCAGCTACATGTAAGAAAAGTTCTCTTATATACTAAAAAACCTGCAAAAGTTATTGTAGTTCTATTGGAATGCACAAATTCACATATTTAATACCATCACCCCAAATTTCTGCTACCAGAAAACCTCATTCTGGACTTCAGAATAAGTTCACGGCCTAATGTCTCTCACAAGCTAGAAGACACAAGAAGTAAACCAGAGGTTATGGTGAAAAATACAGTGGCCTCACAGTCAAAGGAGGCAATTATACATTGGAGATCTGGCTTGCTCCTATACTTACTGAAATATTCTGTAATGGTAGGAAAACCAGTCTCAGTGGAGAGGAACAAGCTCATGGTTTACTGGTCATTCAAGTAAAAGCTACTGGACCGCTCTAAATGTTTACAGTACAGTGAAGTACTGATGCCAACAAGAGGTACAATTTATATTTCAAAATAGAATATTATGAGATTAGACCTGACAACCCAGAGAACACATTCTCCCCTTACGCTCATTACAGCTCACTTTAAAATTAGAGCAAATGCCTCTTCACCTAGATACAGAGAGAAAAACTGCGAAACACTCATGCTCGTTGCTGCTCAGTAAAAAAACATTTAGCAGTTTATCAAGACTCAAACAATGAACAAGGAACATGAATGGCAAATGTCTGCAGAACACAACACTGGAATAAAGTGACATTTAAATGAAAGCTAAAGTCAGACCCACAATACTCTATACAAACAAGTGGATCTAGGCTGACATGACTATCCAGGTAGAATACTAAATAAGGAAAACAGTTTAAGTTCAATGCATTATTTGAGCTATTCTTGTTTCCTATTATTGAGGAATAGAAAATAGCCACAAAGGTAAGTTCCACTAGGTGATAACACACAAGCACACATAACACACAGCATGACTGGAACTACCAAGCATCCAGAGACCTCAAAAACATGCCGCAAGACTTAAGTGATAAAACCTAGGTAACCCCTAGAAGATTTGGAATTTCTGGGATGGACTTTAAATACCATATGTGAGCCCCTGCAACTACATAATGCTTAGACTGAGAAGGATATATCATGGAGGATTCCTCCCCAAAATGGTCCTGCCCAACTCCTTGCCACAACCCAGTTTCCCTGAGACACTCAGACAGTCCCAGACCTTGTTTCCTAAAGAACAGGTGCCAACAATTCCCATCTTGCTTACTCAGCTTGTTGTTCCCTCTCTCCACTTAAGAGAGTGACACTTCAGTAGTCTTTCATTACCCAATCTCCCAAGTTCAGCACCCTGATTTTCTGATTTTTCACTATTAGTTACATCAACTCAGAAACAGAACTTAAGAAATGGCTATTTTTTGCACTCAGGTACTCTAGGCTGTGCACTGGTCACATACAAACAATTCAGACGACATTTTCCAGATATGAATTAGCTTGCAATACCGGACTTTTAAGAAATCAGCACCACCCAATTAACCTTTTCCATCTTAACTTTCATTTATTTCTTGTAGTCTCTTTCCCACAATATCAGTCTGAAAAGAAAAGATTAGAATTACTTTATTTGTGTCACTAGGAGTCAGATATAAGAAGCACCCAAATACTGACAATTAAGAATGGGAAATGAAAAAAAACCACACTACATCTATAGTTCACATTTGCAAGAGTACCTACAGAACTGTTAAAAATGTCTCCTGTGATAGCTTAAGAAATTACACTCACAAATCCAGTTAGCACAAAGAGCATAATAAAAAAGGGTATACAAAGACACCCACTTACAAATTAACGAGGGGGGAAAAAAAAAGAGAAGGAAGGTAGCCTGAGCCACCTACACCCTTCAAAAGGGAGCATGTGGCTGAAATGGAGTAGAACAATCTATTCTATCTAAGTTTTTACAGCTTTTTAAAAACCAAATTAAAGAGAACAGAGACCTCTGTTGTCTTGGAGACAAAAACTAGTCACCTGCTAAAATTTTCATTAATATATCACAGATTAACAAATTAAAAGACTCAAACTAGATACTAGATGTAATGATTCTTTGTATTACTGTTCACTGGGAATGACTCCAGCATTGTTCCACCATCAGTAAGATGCTCTGATAGCACACCACAGATTAACAAATTAAAGGCTCACACTAGATATTAGATGTAATGATCCTCTGTGTTACTGTTCACTGGGAATGGCTCCAGCATTGTTTCAGCATGAGTAAGATGCTCTGATAACACACAATGTGAAAACATTCTGAAAAATGTTACCAGATAAATTTATTTTGCTGTTTGAGACTTCGATTTCTTTTAAGAACTAGAATTCTCCATCCTGTAATACGTACTTCAAATTGTTAGAAAAATAAAAGAGAAACTAACAATGCATTTGATAAGCTATACTTCTGTTGCCCTTTTCCCCCCTTAATGGAACTACATAAGTGACAGTGATGTTAAGCACTCACATTTAATTTAGTTCAGTATGGTCTGATTCCAAGGACTGGCAAGAAAGTAAAAATGACATCTCATTGCAGAGGTCAAGAAACAGAGCAAATAAACAGTCATTCTAAAGCACTGATTTTGACAGGGTTTGTGAAGGTTTCACAATGCATCAGCAACTCAAAACAATAATTTCACATTAAAATTGTGTAACTTATGTAGAAAATTACCAAAACTTGTAACAAGAACAAGTGAATGAAATACTTTTATTAAGAAAATATAACTACTTCTAAAATAGTGCGGGAAGGTAAATACTTTACATTAATTTACAAATGGGAGTAAATAAAGTAACTAAATTTCTGTCATGACTTGGCTGATGTTACCAGGAGTGAGGCACCACAAAAGAATATAATAACCATGTTGCTGGGAGAGCAGGTAACACTAGAATGCTGCATTTGGAAGTGATGGCTTTTTTTTTTTATCGGTATACACAGGATTCATAAGACTATATTGAAAAGATTTTCGAGTACATTGACAGAAGTACACTTGGTTAACAAAGGAAACAAGGACAAAGCAATAGAAAGCAAAAGTGGACTATCAAAGACAATTAATAAATTTTCATGAATGAATTCAGAGCAAGAAATCAATTTATCAGTAAACCAGCTACTTAAGTTCAACTATGGAATAATAAGCAGCTATGTGCAATTCTAGAAATTTTCACTTCTGGCTCAAGGAAAAGGAATGCTCTCTTAACGACAAAAGTGGTTTCAATGCAGGCAGAGAAAACAGTTCTCCACAAAAACTTTTAGATGATTGGATTGGTAAAATTAGGCTTCATCTTCCTCTAAGACACTAGTCACTGGCTACCTCTATAGCTCTACCGCCATATAGCTTCTGTCCTTTGCCTGAAGATCGTCAGAAGTAACTTCATCCTCCCTCCTTTAATAGTCATCATTTAAGAGACATCATCCAGCTTTTACTGTGGCAACTTTTTCAGCATAATTACCTTCACCTAGTTATGCATTTTTCCCTTTGCCTTTATGCTTGGAAGCAGGCTCCAAGAGAGCAAAAGAGATGCAGCCCCAGTTTTATCCTTCTAACTACAAGCTCAATAAGGACATTATACCTTCAAAAAACCTGACCCTGTACAGACCAGAAGCCAAACCCAGATTGGTGAATCCACTCTGGGGAAATCAGAAAATAAGTTCTGTAAAGTCTTACAGAATCAATCCCAGCCAACTAGGACTTCTTACCCCACCACTCCCACTGAAAGTTTCAGTATTTCAGTCCCCAAAATTGGAACCCTTCGCCATTTTAGATTAAATTTACTACTGAGCAATTTCAGGGAGCATAATTCAAGATGAACTTCCAATCTCCATTAGGTCTTCTCTCTCATGACTGTATCTTCAAATTACCTTACAGTCTCTGCTTTAATGTATGAAAAGGATCAACTTATTTCAATACAAGCTCTCAACTGATTAACACAGATTATTTCCTATACCCATTACATATCTGCTTTTTCTAAATGTGCGTAATACTAACTCTATGCATTCTGTTAAAAACGCTTCCTGAGTTTTATTCATCTTCTCCCTGCTGAGCATTTCCTAAGATGACACAACTGTCTCTGAAAAACAAAATGGTTTTGCAGCAAAAAATAAAAATTAAAAATAAAAAATTGCCTGAAACTATCTTCATTGGCCTGAGGGTTTTATGACTTCTTGATTAAAAAGAAAACTATGTACTTCACTCTTCATCAGGGAGTAACTTCACTAGAGCATTCGTATGGAGATTTTCAGCTGAGCTGTGATACTCCCTGCTTCCAGTGAGCACTCCTGGAGAGAGACTGGATAGAGATTTCCTATTCTCAAAAAGTAAGAAGTGTACCTCGCTAGCAATGTTTTTCTCCTGCAATGTTAACTGCTGGTTCTAAGCTTTTAAATAAGGAACCAACCTTTGCAGAACAATATCTGTGTGTTGTTTTTGTACATATTCTGGCAGATTAAGCCTTTGAAATTTCAATTAGTACATATTCAATAAAACTTCATATAAATTAAACAGATAAACTCCACAGCGTCTTTCTCCCTGCTCACGCCACAACAAGCTGCACAAGCATCAAGAAGCTATTCATATTTTGATGTAATGCAAAATACTGCTTGTTCTTTATGCTTTATTTCTCCCTTCATTGTTGTAAACATCGTTGTACATTAAAGTTATAGGAACTCCACAAGTGGTAATTTAAATCAAGATCTGCATGTTTTACTGCCCAAATAGTATATTAATACTAGGAATTGTTGACGTTCAACAGTATAAAGGAATACTTAAAATACAGTGTTGTTGAAGACATTATCTACCACTAAAAACCACTCACTAAGAGAAAGAAATGCCCTGAAAGTAACACCAGGAAGAATTAATGACAAGTGTAGAAACAGCCTTTATGTTTTGCCTCTAATGAAAGTATGCATAACTGACAGAAGAATGCTTTCAACATCTCCATCACTGATCAGTGACTTCCCTCCTACCCTATGCCTCTCCCCACCCCTCTTTCTCCAAACAATATTCAAAGATTTTCAATTATTATATAAAATACTGCAGAAGTATCCATCTGTTTTTCCTCTCTCTTGGCTGTCAAGGAATACCCATCGTAGGCCACATCATCCAATAGAAGCACAGCTCTGAAGGGTTCTGAGCTATTAAGCAAGTCAAATTCCCCATCTCTGAAACCAAACAGAATATCACTGGTTCACAAAGCAAATTGGTCCTAAAGACCACACCAGTCCCGTCTTGAAACAGAGTATTAAGCAAGCATTATGGTTTCACACTGACGGACAGCTGAACTCCACCACACTGTTCTCTGACTACTGCTCTTCAGAGGAACACGTAGACAATAGACAGTGGAAATAAAAGCTAAGATAATGACTGAAAAATCACTCAAATTATATTAATCTCCCTACTATGAGTATGTTTTGCCCATGATAGTAATTTATTGCCTTATGCTAACAGTGAGAAACTAAAACTAGATCACCTTCCTCCTATTTATCCTCTTCTACCTCCTCCTTCCACTGGGATGAGAGGAACAGGGGAGTTGAGGCTGCAGTCAGCCCACAGTGCTTCATCTCCACAACTCCTTCATGGCCACTCCCTGTCCCTGCCCAAGGCAGGCTGCTCCCCACCAGCTGGAGCTCTGGCTGGGATGTGTTCTCCATAAGCTATGCCTCTTTCAGACCACATCCACTCTTGCAGCACGGATTAATCTGACCCACATGATGCGCAAGGGCCTGCTCCTCCATGTGCCTCCATTAACCATGCACTCCCAGCAACACTCATGGCTCAGCTCTGGCAGCAGTGGGTCCCTGATGGAGCCGGCTCTGATTTGAGATGGGGCACTGCTGAGCTCTACTCGCAGAGGTCATCCCCACAGCTTTCCTGATACCTTGCCATGTAAGCCCAGTACAAGCATCACGTCTCTCCCTTAGCTGTTCTAAAAATTCTCCCCTTATTTAGCTATGAAAGGTACAGTATGTTTCTCTTCACAATGCTAACGTCACTCTACATAGTACAAAACTAATATAAAGCTAATAGTTTCAAACACTGAAAATCTGGAAAAATGCAGCTATAAGCACTGCTGAATTATCTACCAAAACACAGCAGTTCTGATTTATGGTACAGTACAAACACTGAGGAAGAGCACTCTTGAAAACTACCTACTATGTAGTACGTCTAGAGGGCACTTCGAACATTATTATTTCCTGTATTAAATTATGCAAGACTTGAAGAAATCTGTAAGTTTTGAAATATGGAGGGACACTAGATAAGCAAATCAGGGAAGCATTTGCAATTTCTGTCCTTTACTAATTTTAAGAGATACAGATTAACTGGGTATGTTTTCTAATTATCTAAAAAGAATTAAAACAAAGTTAGGCATATAAGCATACAACACACCATGTAATAAGGGTTCTGATAATTCAAAAATAATTAAGTTTTCCCTTCTTTCATGTAAGTTTCTTTCACTTTAGCTTCCTTTCGACAGCAGCAGCAAGGTGCAAGCTGTACTGATAAGCTATGCTGCAATATAAGGTAGCAGTCATCAATTTTCTGGTGCTTCAGCATCAGACCTTCAGCTCATCCTTCCTGCCAAACCAGACAGAAGATTAATTTGTGCTCATGTGAGTCAGATTAACTGCAATATCCAAATTATCACTGGAACTAGCTCTGTTGTAAAGTTAAGCTCTAACGTATACTTAGCTCCAGTGACTAAACTAATCCTGTGACCTCAGTGGGAGCAACTCAGGCATCTAATGCCATTTTTAGATGTCTTAGACAATCTCAGACATTTATACAAAAAAGGGTAGTCATGACGGAACCATGGAAGACTTTGAGGAGAAAAAAGCTGAATGTTAACCATTGTCTGGATAACGTACAGAAAGGCAATAGCAGACATAGCTGCTTTAAACCAGTCTTAAATTACCCGGGAATGGTGAAGGTCACAATCTGGAAAATAAAGAAAGAATTGCTTAAGCCTTTCCGAGGATCAGGGCTCATCAAATACTCCAAAGGAGAGGATCTCCAAGTAAAGATACTTCTCCTGTGGCTGCCAGCCCTTAAATAAGGTGAGAAAGCCAGGCTCCACCTCCTGCAGACACACAGGTGAATTGCTTCCACCTGCACTCCCAGGGCTGGCTGTGTCCCTCCATCAGGCACTCATTCACTGGTTGTGGCTGTGATCGAACAGTTCCCATACAGATACCTAACCCAATCAAAGAGACTGCTTCTGTAACTAGTGTTACACAATTTTGAACATTTCCATGGCTGCAGACATCCACACTACAACTAAACAAGACATACAGTATTCTGTTCAGTCTCCATCCACATGGCTTAGTTGTTTTCACCAGGAGGCTACCATTCATATTTTAAAGCAAATACATCTTACTGTAGAAATAAAGGTAAGACTAAAAAGTATCAAATACCTGCATCTGCTCAGAGCTCTTATCACAGCAGTCAGGGAAAGTGACCCAGGCAGTTCATCACAGAATCCCATTTAAGTCTTGATTCCACAGGCACTCAGAAGTATCTACTTCACATGCTTGGACAACTGTGACACCCTCCAGCCTTCTGCAGACCATCAACCAAGCCACAGAGGTTTTGTGAAATTTATCTCTATGCCCTTAAAAATTTAAATATTCTCCCAGTGGTAGTATTATTCACTTTATTCACTTAAAAATCAAACATTTTTATAGTATTCAAGTTTCAAAACCGCAGTTTCAGAGCCTTTGTATTTTTTCCCAAGATAAAAGACTACAACCACACCAACTTCCACATTATAGAAGCACATCAAGGATATAATCATATTGGAAAAGATTTAAGCCAATTTTAGAAATTTACCTATGGTTTATCAAAGACGAACTGTTTCTTATTAGTTTAATCTCTTCAAGAATACACTGTCAGAACACCAAAGACATCTAAGCCTTTTCTACACAGTCAGTCCCATGCCAATGCTGAAGACTTGTTCAGTCATTATGGGACTGCTGCATGGCCCATTACTTTCAGGGGACCTGATCCTGACCCAACCTTGACTTCCTACCCTGGCCACAGCATGGCTCTGATTCCAGGCTGAAGACAGTACTGTCACTGGACCTGATTTACTTACCCTGCCTGGATTAGGTGGAACTCCACTGTTTATTGGTGAGAATGTTACCACATGTGAGTCACCCACTCAAGACAGGAGAAGTACTTCACAGTGAAGGAAATAACACAAATTCGTTATTAGCCCATCTTCATTTATGATGCTTCAAGTTATACTGCATACATACTTACAGTGCCACTACATCAAATTAGAGCAAGGTTATCGTATCTGTACTTGTATGGTACATGACTACATTATCTTCTGCACAATTTTAATGTGATCACAAGCTTTTAAATGTTATTCATCTGTTTGTTCCAACACCCCTTGTCCTTAAAAACAAAAGATCTCTTTTGGTTGGTATACCATCCACGGGACAACTGTTTGTAGAGGAATACTGTAATACTGTAATATCAAAAACATAACAGCCTTTGGGTTCAGTTTGAGAGCTTTTGTTTTTTAATGTGTTACTTTTTTTAAAAAAAGAGATGTTAGGTGTCCACATATAAAAATTTACATGTCATGATCAATCCAAGCAAATACTTTAAATTAGACATTATGTTCATAGACTAAATCCTTTTACTTCCAGGAGATGCCAAATGAGAAACATAATTTAAGGTTTCCAAAAGAAGTAACTACCTAAAACGCTGAGCATGAGCAAAGTAGACATTTCTGTCTTTATCTTCCCAGTTAAGACCTTTTTTCCATTGAACATCAAGCAAGAATCTCCACTGAAATCTTTTCATTAAAAGGCATGAGAGAAGTCATAGGAAACTAGCAGATCACAGACAATTAGCAAAACCAAAATACTTCAGAGAAAGTAGGAGCTGTCTTCAAACCTGGCAGTGACTCTTCAGGTGACGTACCTCCCTCCTTTCTCTGCCACACTACTTTGTGATTTTACACAAGACACAGAAAGTGCCTGCCAGCATAAGGGAAGTAAGAAATCTCATAGACAAACAGTATGAATAAATTTGAATACAGTGTTCAAATAACATGATTTAAGTTGTCAAGGCCCATCTGGAAATTCTGGTTCTGTGTGTAAAGGGTAATAAAACACATAGCCAGGACTATAAAACACATAGACTAAACTGAACTCAACACACGTGAATTTCAAAGTTGTCATGCCAATAAGGTGACAGTCAAGGTTTGGCATATTGAGGAGGCCTTCTACCCCTTCAAGTAAATAAGTGGACAACTAAAGGTACACAGCATTATTTTTTTACAAGAAGCTGAAAGAGAAAGAAATTAGCAGAAACTAGAAGTGGGGTGAAAAAATGAAACGAAAAGCATTCAGCTCCCCTAAAACAAGAACTCCAAGTGAGAGATATCCGAAATGTTTAACAAGAAGCTTCAAGTTACAGAGAAGTTGTTACAGAGTACTTCTATTGTGATACATTACAGATTTTGCCCAACCACTACCAGGGAAGTCTCGCCTTGAAGAGAAATTGGGGGAAAAAAAAAATCACTTTAAGAAAACAGTAGGGCTGAGGCTGGTCCCCAGCTTAGGTCTCAGAAATACTACACAGGATAAATTCTCTTCAGCTTGGAGAAGACAAGGCTCCAGAAGGATATTACAGCAGCCTTCTAGGACTTCAGAGGGTACTACAAGAAACATGGGGAGGGACTATTTGTAAGCGCATTCAGTGACAGGGTGAGGAGAAATGGCTTTAAACTGGAAAAGAATAGATCTAGAATAGGTATCTGGAAAAAATTATTTACTGTGAAGGTAGCAAGACACTGGCACATGTTGCCCAGAAAGGTTGTGGATTCCAACCCCCGGAGGTGCAGAAAGCCAGGCTGGATGGGGCTTTGAGCAACCTGGTCGAGAGGAAAGTGTCCCGGCCTACAGTAGGAGGTTGCAAATAGATGATCTTAAAGGTCCTTTCCAACTCAAACCACTTAATGATCCTATGAAGTTACAGTGTCAACATGCAGTACAAGGGAGGCTATTTCCGCTTTGGGTTTCCATACCCAATAAACTTGCTATATATTGTTTTTAAGCAGGAAAAGAATCACCGACTCTTTTTGTTGAAGTCATGTTCTAGAACAATGACACCTTTTTGCCTCCTGGTGCCAGGAAGTAAAGAACAGAGCTCACAGCTGTTGGTGCCAGTCCAAACTGCTGCTGGCAGCAACCTCTGTGCCTAGGCTGTTTCTCTAGAAATGTCACAGCACTGTGCACAACATGAAGTCAAAACACAGCAGTAAGCCTGAAGAAACAAAATTTACTACATTTTATAAGAATGAAAACTGAAGATGACAGACTCTGATGGACGAGCCGGACAATAAAAACACTCTATGCTTCCAGCAGCTCCTTATGCGCAAGTACAGTTGAGATGTGACAGCTCAGTTTCTAAGAGGCTTAATTATTCCAGCTGACATCCCAAACTCATTGACATGCGGTAATTGTGTGCTCTGAAGTGCCCACACGAGATAAAAATGAGGCGCAGAAGTTTGGGGAGATTTTTAAAGTAAATAACATAAACAAACAGATAAATAAATAAATAAAATGAGACAAAACAGACTCAAAGAACAAACGAGGCGGGGGAGGCATTGAAGAGGTCAGCTCACCCTGACCACCGCAGCTAGAGAGGAGGGTAAAGAAACAATTCCCAGCAGCACGCCAGGTCAGTAGCACAAGAACCAAAAGCTTCATGGCACACTGTAACGCGGCATTTTAAACAGCAGGGCAGAACCCAGCCTCTCCCACGACACCCCGTGCGCTTCATAAAAATGCAGCAAAGCAGGTAAGCCCGAAGAGGGCCGGGAGGAGACAGCAGAGGGAAAACGTGACAGAACCACGGCGCTATGTGGGTCAGCCAAACAGAATGCAAAATAACGTCAGTATTACCCGCACGCACGCATCCGCGGACACTACGTGAGAAACGAGATCGAGAGGGAGAACTGGAAAAAACAATGATAATTAAATCATAATAACAAAAATAATCTCTTCCTATTATTCCAGCTGCAGTATGGACGACGACACACAGAAACCTGAACTCGTGAGAGCGCTACACCCTGGGTTCCCAGCGCTTCCAGAACGGCCGCTCGCCCTGACAACACCGCCCCGAGCCGCCCAGCACCACGGCGAGCCTTTGGATCGCCGCCTGCCCTGCGCCAGCAGGAGCCCCCGCAGCCGGACCCCGCAGCGGGGTGCCCCGAGCGCCCCGCCCCGCCCCCCGCCTCACCTTGAAGGGGTTGTTGAGGTCCGGGTCGGCGAACGGGTTGCTGTCGAAGTCCGACATGGCGGGGGCTGCGATCTCCCGGTAGTGGCGGCGGCTCTCGCCCTGCGGCGCCCCACACTCGCCGGCTCGCGGGATGCCCCCCGCCCTGACACCGCCGCTGCTGCTGCCGCTGCTGCTGCTGCGGCCCGGCCCGAGCCCGCCCCCTCCGCAACAACCGGCCGCCAAGCGCCAGCCTCCCAAGATGGCCGCCCCGGAAATGGCGTTGCCGGGCGAGACGCCGCCGCCAGCGGGGGAAGCGGGCGGCCCAGGGCGGGAGGGAGAACCCATGCGCGGCCTGGCGGGGGTCGGAGGCCGGCCGCGGTATCCCCGAGAAGCTCTGATGCATCCACTAGCACGAAACCTGAAGTCTTCTCAGTGCTTTCTGATGAAATTATTTAAGCTTTCTTCAAAATGAAGAAAGGAAGGATTGGAACTGAGGTGTGAAGTCTGCCTGAAAAGAGCTGCTGCAGAGTGAAATTGGCTTTCTCAGTGTTTGTTGTTGTTTTTTCCTCTGTATAATGACCACAGGAAAACTGTGGGTCATATTACTTAGGGCTACCTGTAGGCTGACTCATGACACGTAGGATCACAGAGTCGTTAAGGTCAGAATGGACCACTAAGATCAGATAGTCCAACCATCACCCCATCACTGTCATGCCCGCTGAACAAACCCTTGAACGTGTATGTACAAGGGCTGGACCACAACATCAGAGGCAGACACTGGTGGTAGAGGCTGAACTTTCCCACCAAGATCCTATTCCATGGTGTTTCCACGTGAGAGAGGGCAGCAGAGGGGCACTCTGGCAAAGTGGTGTCTGCAGTGGAAACATGTATGGAGCAAAGGTGCCACTGAATTCTTCCATGAGGAAAAAATGGCACCCGTTGACATCCCATCAACAGTTGCTGAACACATATGGAGCCCTAATGGTGAATGTGAATATAGCAAAGCCATGCGTGGTGTGTCTCAGCAGTGGTGGCTGTGACGGCACGTCACCTCTGCTGTTGCAGGCTTCTGGGAGCACAGCACGCAGGCTGTTGTTCATTGCCGGCAAAAACACATACATGATGGTCATGACCATGTTGAAAAAGAGAGTTTACTAGCTGAGAATCTGCTTAATCACATAGTGCTATTGTGCTCGTTGCATCTGTTGTTTTTCCCTTGGAAATCAATAGGAGGCATTATTTTTAGAGTGACCTACATATTTCAGTGGCTCTGCTTTTGTCATTACCCCCATCCTGAAACTGGCATTTGCTTCAATGACGGTGTTCATCAACAAGTCAAGAAAAGTCCTCTGCGTACAGGACAATTGACTTTGCATGGATTGGTAAAGAAAGCAATAATTACCTCAAGGCTTCCAGTAATTTATGCAGAAGTTTCTCAATTATTTGTGAAGGACTGTCAGATATATGATGATATGCAAATGGATCAGATCATGAAAGCATAGCTTCTGAGGAATAAGCACTTTCAACTTTTTAGTTGCTATGAAGTGTAAAATAGTTCATGCTTCAAAAAGCACAAAGGCGGCTGTTGTACAACGAACAAAATTGCATTACAGTATTAGTCACAGTCATCCATATAGCTCACTTATTGTGACAGCAAACTAAATCATGTTGTTTTCCAGTATTTGCCCATGGCTCAATATACCATAGCTCAATTATACATGTTGACTATTTAAAAACTGTATGCACTGTAAACAGTATATTTGTTCTTTTTTCAGCTGAATGTATGAATGCACTGTATGCATGCATGAATCAGTGAATGTTTGACTGAAAATAGCATATTTTCTGATGTGGCTACTTATGCCTCAAATCATGGACATAGCAATGATTCTCTGATAATAATTTGTTTGTGGACAGTTGAAGGGAAATAACCTATCCTCTCATGTGACATTCAAAGCAATAATGGAACTGCTTTAGGATATTTTTTGAAGGGTTAATTATTATTTTACAGTCAAATGACACAACTATGGTAGTGCATAGTTGCTTGCTGCTAAAAATCTTGTCTTTGGGAGATACCAATTAACTGCTAGCTAATAGAAAATGTGAATGAACATCTGCTTCCAACTAGTTACTCAATACTTCACATACTCAACGTGGGCAGTAGAAATGATTATCGTGTCATACAGGGGGTTATATAATAGATTTTGTATATTATTTTCTTTATATTCTGAAGGACTTTAAGAATTAGAAAATACACATCATTGGCCAAGGATGTTCTTGTTCTGCAAGATCTCTTTATATCTTTTTTCCAAATGTAGAATTTGTGAGTCTGTGTGTGTTAGGCAAGAATTACTTACAATAAACAAATTTTAATTCTGATGCAAGTATAACTCACAGATGCATTAATGTGATTTTGAATACACTGATATGTAAATTCATTAAAAAATAAATCAAAGTAGAGAATGAGTGACACTGATTAAAAATATCCCTCTAATCTAAAAATTCCCCAGTCTCACGGAATTGGTTTCATTCAATAGTTTTCAATAACTCTAACATAATTTCCTTCTTAGCAAATGAAATTATCATAATCTGATTTGGCTGTTTTACTCAGAAAAAATAAATAGTTCAGACTTCACCAAGCAATATACTTGAACTGTTAGTGTGAATATTGTACTTGTACACTTGTGTTTAAGAAATCTTGTTTAAAAAACTGACTGAATGTATTCCTTCAGCTCCTGGTTTTCTCAATTTTCTAACAGCTGTGTGGAAATCACTGTATTTATGTCAACCTCAGATGGGGAGGAGGAATGCTGAAATAAGATTTTTTAATTATTATTATTTTTTACAATCCATAATGCCTGATTGCTGAATGTGCAATCAAGTGGCCTGTCATTATCATATCTCTCTCCTGATAATGTAGATCATGTATTTACAGAGGATGAATCTTCAAAATATATAGAGCCAAGCTGTAACAAGTAAGCCCTAGTAACCACTCTGAGGAAGAGTGTATCTCTTCATAGGAGAGGGAAGTTTGTGCATAATGTTATTATGCCACACAAGCACTTTGTGAAGGTTCTGCTGCTGAGCATAAGCAAAATGACTGTCATGGAAGGTTGACTGCTGGGAACCCATCTCGAAACAAGCAGGAGGACTCTGTGGCAGTCTCAGTGCAAGGTGCAGCTTCAGGTGAGAACATGCGCAGATAACAGTTTTAACTTTTTTTTTTTAAGTTTAGACAGAAGACACCTAGGTTGTGCAGCAGAGATTTTCTTACAAAATGTTGAAAGGATTTTAACTTCAGAGAGAGAAAAGAGAAGTGTGACACATGAGTACTTCAGAATAATAGTTGAAGGTCATGAGCCTCAGTATTCCCCAAAAACAACTTCCTTCACAGAAAAGAAAGAAGTATTCTGGAGAATAGTTACTTGGAGTGGCTGATTTAGCTTTTGTCTGGGTGCATCAAAGGCATGCTCTAAAATAACAAGATTGGATCATTCTTGGCCCTTTCACTGAATGCTTCCTGCTGACCTGGAATGACACTGATCAATGTCATGTCCTTCAACATGAAGGTGAAAGATGGTCCCAGTGGAGACATCAGTCTGTGCTGCTCTTCCTGTTCCCCATAGTCCTATTCAGCTCTGTATGTTTGGGAACTGTGCAAAGGCATGTTGTCATCAGCAAACCATTTTTCCTATGTTCTTTCCCTGTGGACCAAATTGCTGGTCCTCATCCAAGGAGCAGAGCCCTTACTTCTCCCATGGTAGTGGATGCCTGTAGTTTAGAAATGTGCAAGCACAGCACAACTATCCCCAGCACAAAGTCTTTCCGTTGCTCCTAGATTGGACCTCTCTGCCTACTTTGCACAGGCATCATTGGAAGAGGTGAGTCTAGGCCCTGGTGTGACTGTATGTCATAAGAACACTTGCAGAGCCCAGCAGTCATTTGCACTGGTCAAGACAGTGGGGGTGTATAACGGAAGGAGGGTTACTCCTGAAAAATCTTACTTATCTATTATTGCCTATCTAGAGTAGCAGGGAACAGATCAATAGCAATTCACCTGCAGCCTAAAGAGTTGTGACACCTCTGACTGAAGACACAGACTGCAACAAATAGTGCCTTTAAGAGGATGGCTGAAAAACTAGGAGCCAGTGTGTGGGAGCAATGAATAGTAAACTACAGTCATGAGTGAAGATATGGCAAATCGAACACATGCTGTCTGGTAGCACTCTAGGCAGCTGTGGAGTGAAGCCAAGTGTTGCTGGCAGTCTGTGCTGTGCTCTTGTGTTCCTGCACCAGTTCATGAGGAGAAAGGAAGCCAAGGCAGGTGAGAGCAGAGCTGGATCATCAGTGAGAAAACCTTAGCCTCACCTGCCTCTTACTCCTGCTGCATTGCCCTTTGCTGTGTGATACCATAGATGGCTGTCTTCTCCAGCCCATTGCTCCTCTTCCCCAAGTACGACTGTTCTCATATCCTGACCTCTCATGAGGAGTTGAACCGGTGATTTTTAGAGTATATTGTCTAAACAGCAGCAGAGCTTGTGCTATGACTTCTTCCAGCCAAATATTTAATGCAAATAATTTTTCAGCATGTTTCTCATCCCTTCTAATTTAAAAATGTACGTAAATTGGTGAATATACATAGTTGTTGAAAATTACATTTTCTATTTCTTTTTAATCACTCCTTGTATTTTCTTGGGGCCAGATGAGATTCACCCGATAGTGCTGAGGGAACTGGCAGAGGTGATGGTTGAGTGTCTCTCCATCATCTTCCAGTGCTCCTGGTTGACTGGTGAGCTCCTGGAAGACTGAAGCCTTGCCAGTGTGACTCCCATCTACAAGAAGGGTTGTAAGGAGGATCTGGGAAAGCACAGGCCTGTCAACCTGACCTAGGAGCCAGGGAAGGTTATGGAGCAGATTGTCTTGAGGGAGATCATAGGCATGAACAGGACAACTGGTGAATCAGGCCTAGCCGGCATGGATTCATGAAGGGCAGGTCCTGCTTGACCAACCTCATCTCCTTCTATGGTCGGTCAAGTGACCCGTCTGGTGGATGAGAGAGACTGCTGATGAAGTCTACCTAGACTTCAGCAAAGCCTTTGACACTGTCTCCCACAGGATTCTCCTCCAGAAGCTGGCAGCCTGTGGCTTGGACAGGTACACTCTTTGCAGGGTAAGGAACTGGCTGAAGGGCTGGGACCAGAGAGTGGTGGCGAACGGAGATAAATTCACCTGGCAACCAGCCACAGGTGGTGTTCCCCTGGGGTCAGTTGCATCCTCAGTAAGTTTGCCAGATGACACCAAGTTGGCTGGAAGTGTTGATCTGCCTGGGGGTAGCAAACCCCTACAGCAGGATCTGGACAGACTGGATAGCTGGGTTGGAGCCAATGGGATAAGGCTCAACAAGACCATGTGCCAGGTTCTCCACTTTGGCCACAACAACCTCCAGCAATACTACAGGCTTGGGGCAGAGGGGCTGCAAGACTGTGTAGAGGAAACAGACCTGGGGTATTGGTTGATGCTACATGAATCAGCAATGTGCCCAGGTGGCCAAAAAGGCCAATGGCATCCTGGCTTGTATCAGAAATAGTGTCAACAGCAGGAGCAGAGAAGTAATTATCCCCCTGTACTCAGCATTGGTGAGGCTGTACCTCAAGTACTGTGTTCATTTTTGGGCCCCTCACTGCAAGAAAGATATTGAGGCCCTGGAGCTTGTCTAGAGAAGGGCAATGAAGTTAGTGAGGGGCAGCTGAGGGAGCAGGGATTGTTCAGTCTGGAAAAGGCTGAGGGAAGACCTCATTGCTCTCTATAACTACCTGAAGGGAGATTGTAGTGAGCTGGAGGGTTGGACTTTTTCTTTTGTAACTGGTGATAGGATGAGAGGGAATGGCATCAATTTGCTCCAGGGGAGATTCGGACTAGATGTTAGGAAATACTTTTTCTTGGAAAGTGGTCAGGTGCTAGAATGAGCTGCCTGGGGAGGTGGTGGAAATCCTGGTGGTGTTCAAGGAACATTTAGACATTGTGTTGAAGAATATGGTTTAGTGAGGATGACAGGTGATATGTGGACAGTTGGACTGGATGATCTTGCAGGTCTTTTCCAACCTTGGTGATTCTATGATTCTGTGATTCTTCATTGAGCAATTACTAAGTTGCAATTATTAAGCAATTACACTGCAATTAGAAAGCAATTGAATTGCAGTTCTGGGGTCTGGAAAATGACCGAGAAAGTGAGTAATGGTCAAGGAGTGAGTAGTTCAAAACTCTGGTCCTCAAATGTCAGAAATTCTGTTCAGTGAGAAATGGGGAAAAAAGGAGATTGAGAAAAAAAAAAAAAGTGTGGGGAATGATGAGTTTTGGTTGCAGTTCAACTATATACAGCTTTGAAGAACAACAAATCTGGAGATTTGCATAAAAAATAGCATGCAGAGGTTTCCTGACAGTTTGACTCTCCTCATGTGCAGGTGCAAATAGCTGCAAATTTTCACAGAAGCCCAAAACTACGCGTATGTTTTGAATAGGCTTGGGGGAGTCTAGCATGCTGTCATTCCATCTCTGTATGTACTCATTCTCCCTGTATGTGACCATTAGTGAAGAAGAAAGCTTGTTTCTGGCACAAAGAGTCTCAGTACAGCTGCATCAGGACGTGTATAGCTGTCGTCAGGCAATGATCCATGCTTCTGCTGCTGCAGTGACCACTCAGGCTGAAGCAAAAATGAGATATTGCTTTTGCAGTACTGAATGGTGTCCTGGCAGTGGAGCAGTGCTTTAACAGCACCTGTTTCTGGCTGGCAGTATAGGAAAAGTTTGATAGCATGAGCACAAGGCAAGCTCTTCTACAGAAACCAATCCATACACAGCCCTGCAGGCAAATGGAATTGAGCAGTGAACTGCTGCACATGCAACTTTTTGCCATCCAACAACCTCTACTGTTAGCTCTTGATAAGTGGGCAGTGCAGTTGGAAAAGTGCCCTTGTGTCTGAACTGATGCAAGCCTGTACTCCAGAGTAATGTGACACAAATGCAATCATGGGACCACAACTTTAGACAATGAGGGAAATTTAATGTGGTCTCCTGCATTCTGAAGCTGCATTTCAGATACGTAAAAAAATAGAATTCCAGGATAAAATCCAAGGTAAGATGGTGAAAATAATACTGCATATTACCATGCTACTGGGAGATATGTTGTGGTGGAGTTGCTCTGAAGGCTGCAGAAGCAGACATGAAGTGAAGCTGACAGTAGGAATTATATCTGTATGATTTAAACATTAAATAGGAAAGATGTAGCATTGAAAGAAAATAGGAAAGACCTTAGTTTAATTTAGGTAAGCGTGATTCTTATGAGTTGATGTCAGATTTATATGTAATGAAGAAAAATGAATGATTGCCAGAAAGTTTAAAAGCAGAGATGACATTAAACTGTAAGTCAGGTAACCGGATATCTTTTCATAATGGTTTTCAAGTTCACATTTAAGTTGATTTCTGACAATATATTTAGGCCAATGATGAAAAAAGGAAACTTTAGCTTATCAATTCCTGGGCATATGTATATGGGAATGTGCTCTTTTGCATGGCAGTCCTTAAAAAAAAATCCATTATAACAACAGCTTTCAGAAATCTCTGTCAACCTTCCTTTTGTAAACATAATTAACAACAATAAAAAATTAAATGTTAGTCTGTCCCTGACAGCACTATAATGCGGAGTTGTTCTCTCCTTTTCAGACTAAAGATTTCATGTTTTCATAGATGTAGTGTGTAGGTTTCAGGATTTAAGAAAACACATCATTTTAAGGCTGGCTTTTAAGAAATCTTTTGCTCCTTAGTTGTGCATTGAAATAGAAAGGTATGCAAGAAGGAGAAAGGGAAAGAACAAGCAGAAGACACTGACACAGAAAAGAGCTCTAGAAGTTTCTGATGCCAAATCAGACAGTTGTAAAGGCAGTGTAGTTTGAAATGAGAGATATCTATTGCACAAGGGTTCACCTTTAAAAACAATATGTTTTTAAAAATAAATCTTTCCTTTGACTTTGCCCTTTGTCAGTCATAGCAGATCATTAATCATACCCTTAAAAGGAAAATCATCTCGGTGGAACTGAAAAAAAACACAAAAACACACACTTGTTATTCTGAGAGGCTCACTTTCAGAAGGGGCAAATTATGGATATGGAAATGACAGATTTCAGCATGCAGATTATTCTTCCTCTGAAAAAGAAGAAATGTAAATGTTTGTTAAAGTTGTACTTCTTCAGATTTAAGATCAGATAGAAAGGAGGGGTATTTTCTCTTAAAAGTGCAGTAGTGGCACTCTCATTTCTAATAGCAGTAGCTCAGTGGGGGGTTGCAAGACGAAAATAATCTTTTCTTTAAAACACTTCAGATCTCTGGGGAAACAATTCCAACATCAATTCCATTTTCTACTGACTCAATTTTGCAGATTCATTTTGGAATAAGAAAAAAAAAGGAAAAAAAAAAAAAAAGAGAGAGAGCAGTGCTGCAGCTAGCTGCTGGGAAGGAATACAACAGGGCAGCCAGACCTGTCATTTCATTGTGACATTGATCTGTTGTATAGAAAAACTGCTGTAATTATAACCTTTAAAATGTTAACAGTTACCTAAACTTAGCTGAATCAATGATTAAAAAAAGCATGCTAAAAACACATCAAAGATTTATGCTTTTTAAAAACGTTCTGGGTCTGAAGTGTTTAATGAAAGAGAAATAAAATTTCATTACTGACTCAAAAGTAAATTATTTAGGAGCAGCTCTTTGTTTTTAGTTGGTAACATAGTTAACAAAAAGTTGTAATACTTGCAAATGAAATGCAAAATTTTTTTAAAAGCCTACTTACATTAGATGTTACAACGCTGGGAGGTTCAAATATAATCTTGACATCCTGGGATTTCCAAAGAAATGTGAAACTCCTAGGGCAACATGAATGAACTCACAGTGAATTTTGCAGTAGGATTACCTGTCTGTATCTGTATTTATGTATGTGCAAGTGTTAATGGCTAAAAGCCAAAGGTCATATAACATTTTTTGTAATATGTGTATCTCCTAGTGTCAAATTTAAAATAAATCTATCTTATGCAAAGAAAGTCTTAAAATCGTAGACAAGATATTCATTCTAATGGTCACCTGCCCAAGTCCCTCTTTAAAAAAACGTAACTGTTTTTTGCCTTAGACACAAAAGCAGCTTTTGAATTAAACTTCAAAATTAGACAAGAATGTTCTTCTGTTTTGTTTTGTTCTTTGACTCTTCTCTAAAAGATCACATTTTTTTTTTAATTAACATGGTAAAGGAAGAAGTTTGGCAGCATGTTTAACATTAATTTAATAGTACAAACGAGACTCCTTACATAAACACGAGTTCACAAAAGTAATAGCCTTCTTTCAGTGTATGAGAAATATAGCCCTGGTGTAGTTTACATTGAAGAAGATCTAGTTCATAAGCAGTTTCACACATAGTGTAGTTCTGTGAGGTTTCTTTTTTGGAAATGAGACATACTTCCATTTTTTGTCCAAGTAGTTATTCTAATATATGATTTACTACTTATAATTAGAAATTTGTCTTCAACATTTTTTCTTAGTGAGTGTGTGCTCCTCCTCTTCCTTCCAGATCCCTCCACAGAAATAAGTAGCGAAATAAATAACTAAGTTTCTCATCATCAATGGGTTTTCAGCTCCATTCTTATAGAAATAGACTTCCATCACACCATACAAATGTGCCATTCCACAGGATGTTTAAATATTTGATAGTGGCACTGTAAAGCCTAAATCTGCTATGAAATGTGGCTTTGTAAAAATGGTCATTGAGGGTTCCAGATTTATCACCTTTCTACTTTCCAAATGCAAAGACTGTACAGTTTTGCCATTTTTAACTTTCTGAAAATGAACAGGCAAGTATATTCTTAGACCCCAGGGAGATTCTATTTCCTGATAAACATTACTAATAGAACTGAAATTTTTGTATTTTTTTCATGCCATATGAATCAGAGGGATATCCAGATATACAAACAGTGAAAACCTGAATCATGTGGAACCCAGAGGAAATGCAGAACACAAAGAGCAAAATTTTGAGTCAAAACACATGCATTTTTATTCACAAGTGTAATTGCATTGTAAATCACCTTTTTTTAAATTTGCAGTATTTGTAGTAGTAGAATAAAGAGGTTGCGTACTTTCTGCTTAGTGCCAAGTTCACGTCTCTGAAATGCACTTAACATTTCAGAAATGCTTAGCAAGTAACAATATTGTTCCTATTTTCATGAAAGGGTGTCTCTTGGAGCACTGTAGAAATGCTAAGAGAAGGAAATCAGCAAAATAAAGTTGCATTAAATTCAGATGAAAAGTGAAAAGTGGAACTTGAGCTGAATCCCTCTTTACTCTCTGTCACATCCATTGTGAAATAACGTCTGCATAATATTATATTTCTCTTTGATAACTGGGAAAACAGTGCTATCAAATTATATGAAGATTAAAATATTCTATGAAACAGACTTGGGCTATGTGGTTAATTTTGAAATAGTGTTTGTGATCATAGAATCACAGGGGTTGAAAGGGACCTCAAGAGATCATCAAGTCCAACCCCCCTGCCATAGCAGGTTTCCCACACCAGGTAAGATCTGCATTAGCTCACAATCTAAGCTTTTCCTGTTGAATGATATATGAAACTTGGTTGGTGCTGCGTCCAGCCCTGCTCAATATCTTCATCAATGACCTTGATGAGAGGATAGAGTCCACCCTCAGCAAGTTCACTGACAATATGAAGCTGGGAGGAATGACTGACACACCAGAAAGCTGTGCTGCCATTCAGTGAGATCTGGACGGGCTGGAGAGTTGGGCAGGAGGAACCAGATTAAGTTTAACAAGAGCAACTGGAGAGTTCTTGCACCTAGGGAGGAATAACTGCAAACACAGGCACAGGCTGGGGGATGAGCTGCTGGAGAGGAGCTCTGAGAAGAGGGACCTGGGTGCCCTGGTGGATGACAGGCTGGCCGTGAGCCAGCTATGTGCCCTAGTGGTCAGGAAGGCCAATAGGATCCTGGGGTGCTTTAAAAAGAGCGTGGCCAGCAGGTCGAGGGAGGTGATCCTCCCCCTCTACTCTGCCCTGGTGTACCTGGAGTACTAGGGAATCCAGTTCTGGGCTTCCCAGTACAAAAAAAGACAGGGATCTCTTTGAAAGAGTCCAGCAGAGGGCTACAAAGACAAAAGGTGTGAAACATCTCCCTTATGAGGAAAGGCTGAGAGACGTGGGTCTGTTCAGCCTTGAAAACAGAAGACTTAGAGGAGATCTGATCCACATCTATAAATACCAAAGGTGTGGAAAGCAAAGGGATGAGGCTGGACTCTTCTCAGCAGTGTGTGGTAATAGGACGAGGGGAAATGGCCACAAACTGAGGCATAGGAAGTTCCACACAAATGCACATGGGAACTTCTTCATAGCGCAGTGACGGAGCACTGGCACAGGCTGCACAGAGAGGTGGTGGAGTCTCCTTCTCTGGAGACGTTCCAGACCTGCCTGGACGCCTACCTGTGCAACCTGGGCTAGGGAGCTGCTTTGGCAGGGGGTTGGACTCCATGACGATCTGTGGAGGTCCCTTCCAAGCTCTGCAATTCTGAGATTCTGTGACTTTGAATTTCGTCTTTTAAAATCATAGCCTTGAAATAATACATTACAAAACAATCTCAATTACCTTTGCATGTTTTAGATTTCCATATGGAATTTCATCAAGTATTTTTACTGGCTTTCTTTCTAAGCACTTTTTTTTTTTTATCAAGGACTTCTCAAATTTTGCAGTACAAATAATTTAAATACATCTATTATAAATACATTGTCTAAGGTTGTATACCTTGAACGAATCCTCACACTAATTTCAAGGCTTAAGCAACTTTTTCCAATTCTGATGTGAAATCATCTCCCTCCCCTCCCTCTTGCTCTGTATATTCAAATACAGTATGCACATATATCTACATTGATATGTAGATATATATGTATGTAGATATTATCTATCTTATATATCTATCTTATATCTATACATAAAATTTGTAGAAGCAAATTATCTACTACCAAAGGACCCAGATATTGCTTCTCATGCTTTTACATTCTGGAGATTGTTTCACAATTACCAGGATTTTTAGAATAAAGGTTTGGTGCTCTGTTGCATTGCAGGATCTAGGTCAGTGAGTTCTCTTCTTATTCTCAAGAAGTGTTTCCTCTAGGAATTATGTGACAGCACTGCCCTGATTTGGCCTGCTACAGAATTGTTTCAGCAGTTCCACTTTGCACAGGATGTCACAATTCAAGGTTTAAGAATTTTTTTATTTTATTTTTAAAGGTTTCTTCAGAATTCTTTTGTGGATTAATAGAGATATAGAAGCCCAACTATTCACTTACAGCCCTGGATATCTTCAGGCTGCTTTACTGATAATATATCCCCATTTCAATCACAGTAATTAATTGTCATTCCATATTTTCTTGAAATATATCCTCCTTCATCAGAGCATTAGTGCCAAAACAACTGATTTTATTACCTATACATTTTAACAATTATTTGTCTTCTTTTATTGTTTCCAGCTACAATGCTGTATCTGTGGTTTATTACTAAAGTAGTTTGTACCCCTCCCCCCCCAAAAAAAAATAAAATAAAAACAGCAAACATAAAAAAACCCTAGCTTTATTTCTTGTAACTGTTTCCAACTTCACTGTGTATATTGTACAAAAATGCACAAAAGTCAAAAGCATTTAATCAGCTCTCATTTTCTGTTTCCAGCACATAAATCCCTCAGTTTCTTCTTTGTCACCCATCAACTGCCCTAGTGGCTTCATGGATAACATGAGTGGTAACTATGAGAATGTAATTCAATGGGTATTTTTTTCGTATGTAATATTATTATTTCTAGTCTGAATTACTGAAGAAGTCATTATTTAAAGTGCATTTCTGAAAATGTTCCTCCTAAACATTTTTTTTTAAGTCTAAATAAAAGAGGATATTTTGTCCACGTGAGTACTTTCCCTTCTTAGTTGAAACATAGGTCTCTTTTGTCAGTAGCCCTAGGTTTCTGTATCTCATGAAAATTGTTGTCTTGCACACAGACTTTCTTTATTTCCTAATTTCTTTCTTCACTGGTTATAATCTTTTTCAAAATCTGAATGACATTTTCTTGATGACGTATTTCCTTAGAAAATATTCCTTAAATAAAAAGACTTACACGTTGTTGTAGCTAAGAAGTGTTCATCTGATTGCTATGTCATAGCTATGTCTGCCTGATGGAAGAAGCTTCATAAGCACTACTTCTCGTTCTGAGACCAGAGTGAGTATGTTTACTAATTTACTTTTACCTACATTAAAAGGTAATATCTAAAGATATAGCCATTAGATTGATGGCTTTTAATTACTAGATTTTTCTAATTCTTTCTTGTAGTTGGATTGTTTGTTCTCCCTCTTTTATTCATACCTAAATGGACATTTTCAGCCTTTGAGCTAAGCAGCTTTCCGGGCCCCTACCCTCTGCAGTAATATATTTGACAAGCTCTATTAAACCATGTTAATTCCTGTGTAAAGACTTTGCATTTGAAAGGTGGGATAAAGGGCTACAGACACAAACTGGAACACAGGAAGTACTTTATGAACATAAGAAAAATCTTCTTTACTGTGAGGGTGACAGAGCACTGGACAGAGCACTGGAACAAAGTACCCAGAGAAGCAGTGAAGTCTCCTTCTCTGGAGATATTCAAAACCCTCCTGGATGTTTTCCTGTGTGACCTACTGCAGGAAACTTGCTTTAGCAGGGGGTTGGACAGGATGATCTCCAGAGATCTCCTCCAACCCCAATGATTCTGTGATTCTATTAAGTGTATTCCATTACTATGGGGAAGTTACAAGTTGAAGTATTTGTAGGCACTGACCTGTACGACCTCTGAGTCTGATAAACTATACAGCTTCAGCAAGAATGTGGCCTTAAAAACAAGAAAAACGAGCTTCTGAGTAGAGAAGAAGGATCTTTAGGTTTATATCTGATTGATCATCATGAGGAGCCTGTGGCTCTAAATAAAGAGTTGCTTTGGGAGGCTGTCCATTCTCATAATATTCAGAAGTGCTGGCAAAAGGAGGATAAACAAGTGCTATCTGTCTAAGCCTAATGAACAAAGAAACATTAACTACAAAAGAATTCTAACCCAAGAACAAACACATGTTAAAATAGCGAACTGAGAAAGTTCCTTACACTGCCCTAAACTGAATATGGGAGCTATCAGTACGTCAAAGGACACAAGTGTTTTCATGACTCCATAAACCTGTGCTAAGAAATAAGGAGTTTCTCAATTAAAATAGGTGAAGTCCTGTGGAAGTGATATAATACTGCTGTCTATAACTAATATTTATCTTATTATTTTTGAAGCATGAGTTACTTCATAATCAGTGTAGTAAAGCCTTTTTCTTTCTTACCAGGGAAGAAGGAAAGATTTCAATAATAACAAAAAAAAGCCAATTCATGTGGAAACAGGTGAGAGAAAAAGGGAAAAAGGAACTGGTTAAAGGATCTTGTTTCTTGGGAGCCTGCCTTTGTGAGAAGTAAATACCTATTTCAGTTCTTGTGTGTCTCATTGTGCATCTGGAATGCTTTAGAGGTCAAACCTGTGCAAACAAAACTCTCTTTTTATTCAGTCGCAAGCTGGAGTAATTAGTTTTTTAACAATCTGCTTTATTACTGCACTACAACTGGGCAACTTTAAGCTATATATTCAGCAACAGACCTCTGGAAAAAAAAAAGAAAAAAACTTCCGAAATTGATTGGTTGAAATAAAGAGATACCAAAAAAAGTGAAAATGAAAATAATCCAAACATAAGTGATCAAAGTTGAAGGACACTCTTCATGGTTAACTGAGACATCCTTTGTATAAAAGCTTCACCAAGACATGAGAACTACTGAAATAATGAAAGAGCATTCACACAAATACAGAACAGTTCAAACCCTTAGTCTGAACCTTTATCCATTTGGTAGAAAGGGAGTAACCATAATGCAGACATTTTTTCTATTTTTAAGAAAGGCAGAGAAGGCAACAAAGTACATTTAAATCTAATGTACAACCATGACATGACCTATGAGTAAATAAACACTATATGTAGTTTATCTATACTTTCAGCTGGAGAAAACTTTTTTTTTCAATGCTAAATCTAAAGCAATAAAGTGAAGAAACACGCCATATAAATAGTCATTATATTCTAAGTATTACTGTGTACAATTAAATAATACTGTTATCAGAAGAGTTAATCTTTTAAGAGGACAAATGCATTAAGCAATGTAAAAATCTACTGTTATGCATGAACCTTCAATTAAAACTATTTCACAAAATGTAATATTAAAAGAATATGTTGAATCCAAAGAAAAGTGTAAACAATTTGTTTAAATGTCAGAGGTTGTTTGCACTGTATTCAGCTCAAGTTACAATGCCTTCAGTGTAACTTGATAACCAAAGCAACAAAACAAATTAACACATGATGAGAGATGGTCTGTCTAAACTTAATTAAGTTCCAAGAATAAAATATATATACAATTTTATTATGCATTGAGGTAAAAAAATCCCACTGCACTTGCTCTAAACAGAGAACCTGGACAAAGAATCTCAATATTATTAAGGAAGTAACTTTATTATCCTTACAAAAATAAGATAAGAAATCTGAAGAGTGCACTAGTACAAATGTCTTTCCCCTATGTCTCTTTAGTGGTTTTAGGGCTTTGCATGTATTGGAGATTGTTCTGATACATTTTTAATAATCAATAGCTATATTGCAGCAGTCTTACTATCTAACTCTTCTGTCTGTTCTAGAAAAAAAAGCTTACCTTATAAACAATGAGATTTCAATAATAGCAACAGAATTTTTCTAATATCTATTTTAAATTCCTATCTTGAAGGCAACACTTCGATGGTATTTGAAAGCTTTGCTGCTGCAAAGATGGCATACTGAAGATTTAAAGGTGAGAGTCCCACAGACCCATATTCACACAGCAGTAAAGGTTATTATAGTTCAGTAAAATTCTAACCTTTGTTGCTTCATATCTCATCTTGTTTTCATATAACTTCTGCAGCTAAACAGCTGTTTAAAAGAAAAAAAATCAATATTCCTTTATATAACTTACTTATTTAAAACAGAACAATGGAAATACTGATCAGGTGGCAAGTGACAAGTGAAGCAATGAAAGGTTTGGCATCCAATAATAATTCTGGTAAATGGCTAAACTGAGAATTACCAAAATGAATATCTCATCACTCATTTTGACTTGTCTGTCTTGTTTAGATGGAGATGTCTCACAGGCCTGCTGTAATTTAGCTTTAAGTAGATGTCTATTGAACAGGTAAGCATTATTTAAATAATGACATTTCAGTAGTGAATTAACTTTTTCTTGTGCAGTTAAGTAATTGTCCATCACATTGCTCAGCTTACTAAAATGTCTTTGGCTATCTTCATTATAACATATTAGTCACACACATTTATTACCCAGGCAAACCGTACAGTGGTCTTTTCCAGGACCAGGGTTAAATCCATTACACAAAGCAGCTGATAGTGTTGGTGAGAAGGGAGAGGATGGTTATAATTGTACTCAGGGATATTTCATACCTCACAGTGTGATGTGGAATGATAAAACTGGGGGGGCTGTCTGGGGTGAGGGCAGCTGCTGCGTGGTGACTGGCTGATCATCAGTGGCGGATGGTGAACAGTTCCATTGTGCATCACTTGTTTTATATATATGCATATATATCTACATGTACAGTCATTGTTATTGTCATTATTATTGATGTTACTGCCATTGTTTCCATTCCTTTTCCGCCCTATTAAACTGTCTTCATCTCAGCACATGAGTTTTACCTTTTCCTGATTCTCCCACATCTGAACACTGGGGAATGAGTGAACAGCTGCACATCACTGAGGTGCCTGACAGGTTAAATCACAACACGTGCTCATGGGATGAGAATGCCTTCCAATAAATTTACTTATCTTCTCTTGTTTTCATGATTCATGAAGTCTACAACAATTTGCATATTCTGGCAGGCTTTCGGACAGATGGTTAAATAGATATGAGGAGAAATTTGCCTTACAGCGCTAAAACTGTCCAACCTTACATTTCTTTTTGGATAGGATTAATTTGACCAAATCTGTAATGTATCCCTCCAGTTAAAGCTCCTCATCTAAGATAATGTTTACAGTTAATAGCGAGAACTGGGACATGATATATCTGAGCAAGCAGCTACTTTAGAATGAAACTCTTTGGTCTACAGTAATAAATCTAATTCATTGCATATTTGTTCCATTTTAATGTGCATAGATTCCTTTGCTTTCTCCACCATTTTTCCAAACAAGAAATCATAGATGACGTTTGCTAGGCTTTTTGTAGAACAGCCTAGAAATCTCCTGTGGTAGCAGTGGAAATCTGAAAATCTACCTTAATTTTAAGAATGATCCAGCTCTTGTATTTTTATGCAGTTTTACTGTTGCTAACATCTGTTTCAAAGCCACTAAAACTAAAATTGCTACTGTCTCAGAAATAGCTTTTCTTTTTAATAGTCTGCTATTTCGTGTCTCTCTGACTTGCTGCAAAACTCATGAAAATGTTTTCTTAGAATTACCATCATTTGGCACACACCTCAGTGCACTGATAATCTTTCTGGAGGGAGGTAACTAATTAAATAACATATTACCAAAAGTTTAGCCAGGTTTATTGAAGTCTGTCTTTCATTTGGTTCCTTACTATTCAAATAACATATGAAAATTATTTTAATCTATTCTTATCAGTAAAGGAAATCATGGATTTTAATTTCTTAATTATACAGCGCTTTTTGTTTTTTAGGATTTTCAGTGTGCTCACAGAAAGATTTATCTTTTTTATCATTATATGCATTTAGAAAATCAAATTACTACAGTATCTGTGGTAATTTTATATTAAATTAAAATACAAATCAAAAAAAGAATTCACCCCAGAATCTACAAAATAGAAATACTTATTTAAGTTGAAAGCAAAAAATTTCCCCAACTGCTCCTTTTAGACAACAGCTTATTTAGGATTCTGACAAATTAGCTGTAAAAGCACAGACATTAGTATTAAACTTGCATTTTTAAAGAGCAACAAAATTATACTCAATCATAAACAATATGTCTGAAGTGAACTGCAAAAGGGGAGTCCTGGAAGGGTAACTTTGTACTTCACTCTCAAAGAAACACACCTGAGAAGGTGAGATGGATGCAAGTCACATGGTAGTATCCAAGAGACAAAAAAGTTTAACTCTGTGGCACTTTGGACATTTAGGTTCTTGAAAAATACAACCATCTCTTTGATTTACACAGTTTGTGACAGCAAAGAGAACAGGCATTTGTTTGAGTCTCGTGTTTGGAGTCTGGGTATTAAAATTAGTAGCCAAAACTTCCGAATGGTTTTCAGTCCCAGCTAAAGCTGCTGAAGTAGTTCTGCTATCTTATTCTACGCTCTCATAGTCATGTTTTTGTGATATATTAAATTCATGATACTAAAAGAG
Organism: Callipepla californica brunnescens; assembly: GCA_023055505.1. NCBI lineage: Eukaryota > Metazoa > Chordata > Aves > Galliformes > Odontophoridae > Callipepla > Callipepla californica. The sequence goes on along the minus strand of JALIRH010000052.1, from coordinate 2,839,510 downwards.
AAAAAGTTTCTTTTCACTTCAGATTCTTCAGTCTTAAACTCCATCTAGTTAGCAATATCCAAAAGAGATATTTGGTAACTTAGAAGAAATTACTGGAAACTTAGCAGTACACAGAACTATCAACGCTATCAGCAGCTGGGGCTGTTACCCTGAAATCTTCACAAGCCCCGTTTTAACTGTAGTTTGATCTTACCTGTGCAAAATGGACTAAATTATTCTGTGTATTCTAGCAACCTTAGAAAAATCATCTTTTCTCATCTGGAAACTGCAGTTCATTTAAACCTCACTGGTTCAAAATAGAAAGCCTTTGACTCATCCTGCTTGGATCTGATACAAACAAAGTAAAGCATTTTTTCAGCTCCACCTCTAGTGCAGCAGACCATCCCATTATAACAATTATCATGAAAATCTCAGAGAAAAGTGGACAATTCAAATGAAGATTTACATGTCCAAATGTATTTTTGATAATGCGTTACTTATTCCATGCTGTCTTCACAGACTTCTTCAAGAACATTGGAAAAACTGTGACAGACAGCAATCCTGTACCAATCCTTATATGTAATATATATATATTACATATAAGGATTGGTATATAACATATATATATTGTTACATATGCACAAGGAATACGTAATTGCTAAATCTAGCATAAAATAGAAGACAGGAGTAGAAGTGACATGAAATCAGATACAAATACACTGAATTTTATGAGCAATAATCAATTATGTGTCGACATAAGGGATTGTTTGTCAGTGTATCATGAAGATATGATGTTGTAAAAGGTAGTCATAGCACAGAACAGTTTTAATTTGAAATAGGAGTCAATACATATTCTATAATCTGGTCTGTGAGGAGGACTAGATTGTAAAACACACTTTTTTTCAAGATTTAGCTTGTACAGTAATCTCAATTGTGTATATGGTACTCTCTCTACATAGTTAGGAATAGACTGTTGAACAATAGGTGCCCTGATTGCAGATAATTACTCTGGAGGAGAGGAAAGAGAAGAGCTTAAATTGAGCTAACAGTGGAAAAAAAAAAAAAAAAAAAAGATTTACAGCTCAGCTTAATTAAAGTAAGGAGTAGGTAGAAGGCCATATCAAGTCTCCATTTCATAATAAAAAGACAATCCAGAACCACATAGGCAATTATTTGAATTAAACATCTGAGTCCACATGGTGCTAAAATAGCAATATATATAAGGAATTACAGTTTTATGAAGTTTTCACAGCTGTCTTCATAGTCACTGGAGAACTACTGTTACTGGTACTTCACTATTAAGTTGTATTTTCATGGCAAATATCCTATTTTAAGCCTCCACTTAAGATTCAATTTCAGAAAAAAATATTGGAGAATATAGCTTAGAAGAAAGTTTGGAAAACATTCCTGTTTTATTAAGAGTTGGATTTATTTTTCAAGCTTAGCACTGCTCCGTAGCGTACTGATGCCCAGTGCCTCAAAGATGTCCTCCTGTGTCAAGCTTTTTTTTACCTATCGCTATTATAAAACAATAAAAACTCTAAAGTGCATAGCATTAAACATCATATGGCCTATTCTACATTAAGAGGTGTTGAGTTTAAAGTACTTATCATAATTCATCATTTTATTATTTCCCACCGGTTCTGCAAGCTTTGTTTACCTTTCTGTCTGGTACATGTGATTTCTGCTGTGGTTTAACCTTGCAGGCAGCTGAGTACAGTGCAGCAACTCTAGAGGGATGGGGAGAGAATCAGGCAAAAACAAAAGTAAAACTCATGGGTGGGGTTAGAGAAAGCTCAACAGAAAAGGGGTTGGAGTGGGGGCAAACAAAAACAAAACAAAACAAAACAACAACAAAAAAAGGAATACATAAAACAAGTGATACACAAGACAATGTCTTACTACCCATCAACAAGGATGCCAGCTGAGCCCTGAACTCTGCTACGGAAACCACAATAGCTGGGTTCATCAGGATGAGAAGCCAAGAAGTAACCAAAGCCAAATCTCCCTTGGGGTAACTGATCTGTGCTCATGGAATTTGTAACTAGGAATCTGGATTGCTGTAGTGCTTGCAGCCCCACTGCTTCTAAGGGGCAGGATGAGAGATGTCTGTTGTCTCTGCTTGAAATACATCAATTTCTGGCTGGTGAGAGAGGCAGCTCATTTGAAGTCATGCTCAGCTCCTGCAGGCGGCACTGGTTTTGCTAAGTACATGCTCTTTGCTTTCTGCAAGTCTGCAGGAAAATGCAGATTTAAAATATCAGCCAATACAATCTTCCTCATGCACAATTTGCACTTCTGTTATGTATTGTCTTCATGCTCTCACTGTTGTGAAATAGTGGGATAGAATCAAGGATTTCTGAGGGTACTGTCAAATATACTGTCCCAAAATCAATTCTTCTTTGCTTTCAGCTAAAGCATCCTGAGCACCTGCTGAAACGTGGCAGATGGATGGCAAGCCAATAAATGATACAAGGAACAACAACAAACAGTTATGTTTTCATTTTATTTGGTATTTTGCATATGTGAGCCTACACTTAAAAAATAAGTTGAAAGGATTTTGTATTTAGAGCATCAAACCTAAAAGCAAAATTGAACTGATACAAATCAGAACCAAGACTCCTGTGGAAAATTAGTTCCCTGGATACAAGAATCTGCAAAAACTTTCTGGGCAACAGCATGTGACAAAGTAATTTCTTCTTACAAAACTCTTACTTGTGCAAAAAATCCTTACATAAATAATTATATTAAAATTAATGAACGTACGTGCAAAGCCACATCTCACTACTTACCACTTCAGATCCTGGATCAGTTGCTTCTTAAAGAAAAGGATTTTATTTTTACACTGGACACTGTGAGTTAACATAACATCTATTAAACAGCATATCTGTGTTTACTACTGCCTTTTGAAAAATCATGCTCTTGGAACTGTTGGAAAATGATAGATAATATTTTAATTGATGCTGAACACTATAATCTGACTACGGTTTGTATGTGAAATAATCCTCAATTTGGCATTAATAAAGTTATATTATCCTTTTAAAATATTTAATTGATAGCCCTTCTGCTGTGTAGCCATTAACCAGGGAGTGTTAGTAAGGAACCCTATGAAGAATAAACAGTGGTAATGTTTCCCATTTTCTTCATTATGTGTACAAATGTAAAAACTCTTAAATAAAAGTTAAAAATCCAAACACTGTAGTAGATTTATGTATTTCTTCTCTATTACTTCTCACTGGAAAATAAAGTAAAAACCCAAACACATAATGTTAACAGTACAGTAAGTAGAACTTCACAGGTTCTGACGGCATGACAGTTCACCTTCTGCACTGTTGATCACTAATGGTTTAACATGCAGAGAGCACAAAAAAACAGTTCCAAACTCATATACAGAATTACTAGATTGTGTACAAGATACTGTAGGCCGAGTAAATGTCACTGATGCGAACCAACACAATTAACTGTACTGTTTGTACTGTGGCCTTGTAAGTGCAAACAAGGATCAATTTTTTTGTCCAGAGAACATTATATCCTCAGCCCCTAATATGCCCTGGGCAAGCTTGTCACTGTAGTCCATTGTAAGTTAACTCGTGGCTATCTCCTTTCTCCATGTTACATCTTTTCAATTATTCCAACTTTTTGTAAATATATTTCTACATATAACACCGAAAAAGAAAGAAGCAACTGGTTATCACTGCTTACCTTGAACATAAAAGTAAGTTTGATAATATTTAATACCTGCTGGAAGTTTCCTGTGAAAACAACTACCTCTTGTGCCCACAGCAGGAACTACCACTGGAAATGCTAATTTTCATTTACCATTCGAAAGTAAAAAATATATATGTATACATATATACGTATATACATAGTATTTCAACACCTACAAGTGATAATAATACAGTTCTTTATACCACAAAGCAAATACTTACCTGTATACAGTCCTTTTCCACGAGCATAGAGCAGGTGAGGGAAAGTCCAGGTCTCCTGGGGGTCAGCTGGGGCTCTCCCGCTGCCCCAGCAGCCGGGAGCACTGGGGCAGTCCCAGCTGCAATTTCACACACTTCCATGAGGCCTGGCCACATGTCCATTTTTTTTTAATGCAGCTGTGTTAAGTCAATTTGGAAATTACATCAAAAATCTTGAAGTAATTTAAAGTGCAAAAAAATGAGGATCTCTTAAATGTTAAGTTTTATTTGTGGTCTGGAGGCTTAGAATTTGAATTTACTTAATGTAGGTAGAACCGAATAAACAATATCAAAATCTTTTAGAGAATTTGGTGTCTTTCACCTACATATTATGCAGAGAATTGAATGTTTTTGTGTTGTGTATTCTTTCAACTCTCTTTTTAGAGCCGTGTTTTCTAGGTAATTTCCCTTTTGACCTCCCATTTCTGGTTCCATCCAAATTTTACACTACTTTTCCATGCTTTGCTCTAGAGATTTTTGCACATAACTTCTGTGTTACTGTCTCAAAAGCAAAACAATACCGGATTGGGATGAAAGGTTATTTCCTGGTCCCCATACTGCAATAGAAAGGAGTAGAAGGCAAAAGTACAGATTCAGTTAAGAGCTCCCCTGGACTTTCTTAATGTTCAGCATGAATGTTTGTTTGTTTGTTTTTGCATTTCTGTCATAGGAGAAGTTGAGTGATGTATGGAGAATACAAAAACAGTTAATGAGTAGGGAGAAATTAAAAACAGTAGTTATGAATGTTTAAAGCATGAGAGAAGAAATGGAGAAATGACATCTTCCAGAAAGCTGAACTATAAAGTTCCTAAGTAGCTTACAGCTCAAGCTTGTTTCATGAAGTCTGAAAACTCTCCTCCATTTAAAAGTGTTTTGCTGGTGTACTCTGTTCTAGTGTTCAGAATCGTTTACCCTTTAAAATGAGCGTGATGGCATTTAGTGGGTTTAATTCATTAGCAAGTTCTTGGCTGGAAGTTCATTAGTAAGTTCTTGGCACGTGATTGTACAGGTACTAATTCTGCTTACATTGATTTCTGCTGAAAAAGACATAAGTAGATCTTGTATGAAAATCAACCACTTAGGCAACTAGGCTGGTAAAAAGCAGGTATGAGTAAGAAGGCCATTAGCTATGACAAGAAGAGAGGGTGCATGGGTGTCTGAGGATGTGTGACTACAGAAAGAGGTCTTAAAGGGCCCCAGACTCAGGGCCTGCAAACTGTACAAAAGGAAACTGCTCTGTGTTTCTTGTCTCTATTTTCAAGTAATAGAACATTCTGTTCAAAACTGCATCAGATAGATATTTTCTCAAGGCAGAAAGAAGCCTGCTTGGTTTCACAGCTGAAACTTTTGGTGCTTTCATCTTCTTCCTGGCTTCCCAAGCCCCACATGTTGGTGAACATGTGCACAAGTAGAGTAGCGCTTTCCAGTGTTCCATATTATCTTCTTACCAGTAGCAAAGCCCAATGCACAAAGCTCTGCTGAGGAGAAGCAGATGTAGACCACCCTGGCCACTGTGTAGGTGTAGTATTCCCTGTTGTCCCAGCTGCATTCCTCATCCCACTCCGATCCACCCAGCATCCGGACTATTGTGCCAGGTTCATCTCTTCAGCATGTTCAGTTCTAAATTTTCAGGGTAAATAACACTCCTTCTGTGCGTCCCTGTGCTACTTCTTTTGTTCAACACTGTCCGTTAATTTAATTTTGCTTATCCCATTGTTTTCTTCTTGAAAAAATAAGCATAAAATTCTTTAATTACTGGGTAGCAACTCAAACCAGTAATGAACTTCTATCTGTCATTGATGAAGACCCTCTAAAGGTAGAAATTCAGCTGTCCTCTTTCACTAGCATTACATGAACCAGTCACTATTGGTAAAAAGAAGGAAGAAATGCACACATGAAAGGGCATAGGTATAAAATTTTCTGATGAGTGGTGTCAGAATGTTTACATGACATACTGTCAGATTTTTATATACCTTACCTTGGTTTAAAAGGAAATACGTATAGGACCTCTGATAGTTACTAGCTGCTTGCCTGGTATTCTTTTGAGTAATGGTCTTAGCTCCACAGATAGTAATTAATTGCCAATTATGTTTTGTCATTAAAGCCTTTTTTTTTCTTTTGAGTTCAGTTGTGGAACAAAGAAATATAAAAGGTGAAATAGGATTTTCCTCTTTAACACAATCATCTTATAGTTTCATCTGAAGACTTTCTATTGAATTGTATTGGCTGTTTTAACTGAAGTGATAATTCTACTGGATTCCTTTGCGGAGTACTATAGTTCATAACTGTGCACCACTGAAGTGCTCCTATTGAAGAACTATACAACCAGCAAAATGGGAGTTGGTGTCTCTGAGAGCAGAACAGACGTATATATATCCTTGGCATAGCATCTCAAGCACATTTTGAAGATAGCATAGCTATAAACTTTTACCATTTTTAAAGACTTATGGTGGTCTGCTAAGAGTGAATGGAGACTTTCTTTCCCTTCAGTGGCAAATGAGGCCTCAGAGGGATATGCAGGACTGAAAACAAAGGATGTTTCTGTTTTTCTCTGAAGTAATACATGAAGCTGCTCTTATGTTTCAGATTTTGAGAAGATTGTGTGATGTGCAGCCTGATTTGTTCTGTACATTGCATTCTTCAACTATAGATATAGCAGAATGGTATGTTTCCATTTCTTAGAAGAGGAAACTGAGAAGAAATGCAGCATGAGTTTAATTCCCGTTCTACTGGACTGCAAGTCTTTGGTGAAATGTGAGCCATGCCATTAGATGGTACATGTAGGTTGGTCTGCAAGTAATGTCTCCTATCTGTTTCCATGGAAACTACAACAGATACAGAGAGCACAATCACACTGGTAGAGCAAGTTCTCAGCCACAAAACACTCTTTTTCAACAGAAGTTTGCTTCATCCCTCTGTATGTCAGATGTCCTTTTGTCGTATTGCCCCTCTGCTGTCATCTGTCAGACAGCAAAGAATGCAATGGGATACTGGTGGGAAGGGTCAACCTCTGCTGCCCTAGTACCAACATCATAAAACAGGGAGCATTACTTTTGGCGCAGTCATTGTATATGCTAAATCCTTTCATTATTTGCTAAAAATCCTAGCTATAGTGTGTGAACTATTGGTGCTCCACAGAGTACTTTTAAACAGCTTGTACAAAGTTGGCTCTTCACTTACAATCTGTTTTTCAGCTGCTGAACTGTATTACAAGTCAGCAAGATATCCATGCAATTACATAGCTGCAATAGTAACAGCGAATTGAAAAGTGTCTCATAAGAACTGTTGTACCTGCAGATCTCCAATCTAGCACAAAATACTTAAATTTAAATTTGTCTAGTGCCAGAATCCTGTGGAGGAGAATCAGAACAAGGAGATTACATGATGCTTCTCTGTAATAAACCTTTGGTTCAGGAAATTCCTGAGCCAGAGATGTTATCTTTACATTTAATAACCTTTTCTTCCTTGAATTTATCTTCTTGTTCTTTGACTAATGAAAACTACTGGCATCAGCAGCATCCCACGGCAACTATTAAAATCTCTGTTTGAGTTGTGAACCCTTATCTCATCCCTAGACAAGACAGAGAGATTGCTCAGCAAGAACAAAAGTTTCCATGGTCTTTGGAGTTTCAGGTTATGAGTGATCACTGTGACTGCAGAGGGAATCTGGGACCAAAAAGAGACTGCTTTTATTTTCTTGTCTGCAACTACATTTTGTGTATCCAGTGTTATTTCCAAGATAAATCTTTCAACTTCCTCATTCCTGATCTGACAAGAAAATAATTTATTGGCCTTTTCACCCCTTTCATACACAAGTACACTTGACTGTAGCAATTGCTTACAGATCTGATTCTCAGCCAGCTCATTATGTTCTTTCCAGAAACCATTCAGAAATTATCATATATAAAAAATAAAAAAATAAAAAAAAGTAGGATATGTAATGTAAATGTTTCACCCTTAGGAAAATAGGAGGAGTAAACCACTTCTTGGCATCGTGTCTTTCTTTTCCCTCTTTGTTACTCCTCCAGTAAAAGACTCTCCTATGTTTCTTCCACAAATTTTATTACATGCTGTGTCAGAATTTTATCTTCTCTAATTGTTTCCATCTGAAAGAGCCATTATGGTTTTCTAAGCCTTCACTTCTTATTTTTGCCTTCTTCTAGCTAAAAAAAAAAAACAACAAAACAAACAAAAAAAAACAAAAAAAACCCTTTTCCTTTCCTCTGTTATTTAAGGCAAGGCTTCACTTCATATTTTAATTTACATCACTTCGTATTTTAATTTACATTATAGATCAGATTCTATTACATTATTATGGGTCTGATTAGTTTGTGTCCTTGAAATACTCAAAAAGTCTTATCTCTCTATGTCCAGTTCTGGGCTACCTGGTGCAAAAAAAGATAGGGATCTCCTCGAAAGTGCCCAGCACAGGTCTGCAAAGACGATAAAGGGAGTGGAACACCTCCCTTATGAGGAAAGGCTGAGAGACCTGGGTGTGTTCAGCCTTGAGAAAAAAACACTCAGAGGGGATCTGATCCATTTCTATAAATATCTAAGGATCAGGAGGCAAAGGGATGAGGCCAGACTCTTCTCAGCAGTGTGTGGTGACAGGATGAAGGGAAATGGCCACAAACTGAAGCATAGGAAGTTCCACACAAATGTACATGGGAACTTCTTCACAGCGCAGTGACGGAGCACTGGCACAGGCTGCACAGAGAGGTGGTGGAGTCTCCTTCTCTGGAGATGTTCCAGACCTGCCTGGACGCCTACCTGTGCAACCTGGGCTAGGGAGCTGCTTTGGCAGGGGGTTGGACTTGATGATCTCTGGAGGCCCCTTCCAACCCCTACAATTCTGTGATTCTGTGATCTCCTTGCACAGGGAAGTTTTTGTAATAGGCTGTCTTTTCTCTCCCCCATGGGACACAATGTACGCTGACAGCCGCAGAAGTAAGAAGGCAGTGTGTTTGAAGGACACTGTGCTCCAGCTGCTCAGAAAATTGAAAGTATCTGAATGCTATATTTGTATAACTACAACAAGGTCTGTCCCTATACTACTGTAATCTATACCAGGACTGGTGCAGAATGTTTACACCTGGCTTTCTTCCTGTAGGCAAGGGGCTCAAAAGAATCATTTTCATTTTTATCTCTTTTTATTATTGTGTGTATTGTAATTGCTGTTCACTCAGTGGTAAACTGAATTAATAACTCACAAACAGAATAGAAGGACAGTTGTATATTTCTCTATGTTGAGTGGAAGAAGTCTCCAAGAAGTCTTTATTATCCTTCTATGAATACTGAGGACTTTATTTCTGCCAAACAATTCACTTGCAGTATAGTAGAAGGCAGAAACTAATATGTATGTGTGTTTGCCATTCTAGTACAGTTTGAAAGTAAAACATAGAGGATGTCTAAATAACAGGAGAGTGAAGGCTGAAGTAAGTGCACCTTGGCTTTCTTTTAAAAAGCCAGGAGCTACTAAGAACTATTTCCAAGTGTTAAAGCAGGGATTTCAAAGGCATCTAACTCAGTGGCAGTGACAGTACAGTAAGGAGAGATAAATTATCACAAACATTTCAACCACGTGCATGTATCTTAAAGCCTTTATTTCAAAGTAGCTTAAAAAAAACTTTAAACAATTTTGCTCTTATGAATTTTAACTAATAAATAGTAAAACAATAATAAAAGCAAGAAAACCTGCGCTTTAATCTTTCAACAAAGGCAAAAGCCTAATGAAATAACCCAAACCCAATAGCCTTATACAGTCAGTTATATATATATACATAATATATATGTAAATATTTATTTACAGTCTAAATAATTTATACAGGCACAAATTTTTAGGGTGTATTTAAGCTGCATTACTTAAAACGGTAAAATGTATTTTCTTCTAACTTATCTAGACTCTGTGTTTTGTAGATTAAGAAAATCAGAAGATAAGTTGGAAAAACCATGCTTAAAATGGAAGAATTGCTTCCTTCTTCAAATATTTTCTCTTTCACTCTCAACATGTTTACTGTTTGCTTTCTGTTTTGCCTATTTATCATTTAATCAAAATCTTTACAAGCATTATAAGGAATTCTAATTAATTAAGCCAGATGACACATTTTGTGTAATTTCATAGTTCACAGAAACAGTAGGAACAAAAGAGAATTTAGGGTCTGCTGGTTCCAAGAGTGCATATTGAGCAGCTCCTGTGTATCATATGGTAGCCATAAGGAATAGGAACTTCTAAAAGAGCAGTGGTTTGCTTTTATTACATTCCCAAACCCACAATCAATTGGAGTAAGTCTGATCAAAGATTTTTTCAGAACCACTATCTTTTTCTCTTGCATAAGAGTTAACTGATTATACATAAGATTTCAAAGTCATTACAGAATGAAAGATCTTAATGTTTACAAGTTTGTATCATATTGTAGTTTACCTTTCATAGCAGACATTTACTAAAACGTAACTTAAAGTCAAAATTATTTTACATTTGTGTAGGATCTACAACACCGGCATATTTTAGGCATATCTGAAACTATCAGCAATAGAAAAAATACTAGAAAAGTATTTAACATTGTGAAGTTTCTGTTATAGAGAGCTTGAATTCCATTAAAATAACCTTATTTACCAGTGCATCTGCGGAATTCGTTACTATGAATGATAACATGCTAATAATACGATCCACCAGAGGGCACCAAGTAAACATACGGCAACCCAGTTAGCTATGAGAAACAAAAGGGGACGTAATTCACTTGGTAAAAAGCACCATAAAATGTCTTACTTATTACAGGTGAGTTGGACGAGATGACCTTTTAGGCTCCCCTTCCAACTTAAAAGATTCTATGATTCCATGATTCTATGATTCTATGACCCTTGTGGGTACCTTCCAACTTGGGATATTCTATGTGCTTTGGATATTCATGTGTATGCAAAAATGTGAGATATACAATTCTGTAATCAATGACTGCAAATGCATTTAGATTCTGTGATATTTTGTGCTTTGTAATCCATCAATTTTGAAATAGTCTAGTACAAGTATAAGTTTAATGTGCGAACACATCACACCCCACAGGATCATTCTGAGGAGTTAATACATGCTGGAGAAAGGCCATCCAATGAGTGAGTGTGGTGTATTTTCTGGTAAAAAGAAGCCAGCAACAGCTGAGGGCGAGAGCATGTACTGAGCCCTCCTGATATGACTGTTTAAAGGTACTTAAATGTTCATACAATATCTGCTTTCTGTTGTCAGCTTCAAGGCTCCACTGAGCTGTTCTTCACTGTTATTATCAGTTTCTCTTCTCCTATCACAGTTGCATGATCATCCTCCTCTGGAATTCCCACAAACTTATCTGGAGCAGAATAAGTGGTCCGGCACTGGAATGGCCTGCCTAGGGAGGTGGTTAGGCACCGTCCCTAGCGCTGTTCAAGAAGCGTTTAGATGAGGTGCTGAGGGATTTGATTTAGTAGCTTGGTTGGTAGGGATGGTGGTGTGAGGATGGTTGGACTAGATGATCTTGTAGGTCCTTTCCAACCTAATGTATCTATGAATCTATGAATCTATAAAGATTCATCTTTTTCTTTCTTTCTTTCTTTCTTTCTTTCTTTCTTTCTTTCTTTCTTTCTTTCTTTCTTTCTTTCTTTCTTTCTTTCTTTCTTTCTTTCTTTCTTTCTTTCTTTCTTTCTTTCTTTCTTTCTTTCTTTCTTTCTTTCTTTCTTTCTTTTTTCCTGTTAATCTGTCTCTATGGTTACTATTTGAGTGCTATGCATGGTAATGAGAAGAATTAATTTGTTCTACTCAAGATGTTATATATTGCTAGCAAAAAATACATGTATTTCATAGATTTATAGAAACAGTGCAGCTTGAAACCTCTCTCTTCAGAATACAGGCAGGCAATCTCAAAAGAAACTAAGACAGATCTGCAATGAGAACTATGGAATTGGCCACTTCCTACATTGTATGCACCTAAAAAAAATTAGAATACGTTAGCCTGGAGCCCTTGCACAGTTACAAAACTACTTACAGGACTGAAGTTCAAGTGTTACATATTGAAATCAATGCAAGATTTGAAAAACTGAGTCAGAGGGGATCTCAAAAGTCTGCTGGTATGAGTTCTCAGGTACCTCTGTAGATTGTAACAGTAGTTTAAACCTTTAGGAGAAGAATAACTGTCCATTCTTACCTGATGTTCTCAGAATTCTCCCACAGCCTACTCTTTTTTGATACTTTCAAAATCAGGACCTAGGATTCCACCTGACTTTGTAAGAGGTGTCTGTCTCAAGTAATGTTACTAGAAGAGTACTGATAGGCGCTGTGAAAGTTTGCAGTACTTACAATGAGATATTCTTATCTGTAAGGAAAGAAAACTTGAATGAGCCATGAGGGATTCAAAGGGGCAGAAAGAAAACAGGAACTATGTATATGAATACACTGGTAAATATTCTTCTCAAGTTTATGTGCCTGTTAATGACCCATTTTCAATTAGAAATGTTTACACAAGATAGTGAAAGACAGGAAATTCAAGGATGTGCTTCAGAAAACATTATGACAAACCATTTTTTTTCTCCCTCCACAAGATAAAAAGTATTGATTGTGAACTGTAACCTTTTGGAAATTAGTTCAGTTCTCAGGATGAAAAGTTGTTCTCCAATAATGCAAGTCATGTCAGTAGACAGAGAGACAGAAGGGCATTTTAATGAACACAGATTATTCCTCAAAAACTGCTGGGGAAAGGAGGAGGTACAGTGGAAAATAGGATTGTAAACAAACAAACAAACAAACAAACAAATAAAAGTGGCCACTTGGATGCAATTTGCTGCCATGAATCTAAGTTGCATCACTGCTCTGGACATGGTAATCATAGAATTACAGAAACAGAGAATTGCTCAGGTTGGAAGAGATCATCAAGTCCAACCACAACCAAACCATACTACCCTACTTCAAACAACCCACCTCTACCTCATGTCCCTTAACACCACATCCAAACGATTTTTAAACACATTCAAGGATAATGACTCAACCACTTTCCTTGGGAGCCTACTCCAGTGCTTAACAACCCTTTCTGTAAAGAAGTCTTTCCTAATCTAATCCAACCTAAACCACCCATGCCATAACTTGAGGCTATTTCCCATTGTCCTGTCACCAGTAAGAGACCAACCCTGCTATTGCTGTTACCACCTTTCAGGTATTTGAAGAGAGCAATGACGTCTCCCCTCAGCCTCCTCTTCCCCAGACTAAACAGCCTCAGCTCCTTCTGCACAGGGCATACTCTCCACACCCCTCTCAAGCCTTGCTGCCCTTCTTTGGACCTGCTCCAGCATCTCAATGTCCTTTCTGTATTGAGGTGTCCAAAACTGTACACAGTACTTGAGGTGGGGCCTCACCAGAGCCAAGTACAGGGCAAGGATTATTTCCCTAGTCCTGCTCACCACACCACTCCTGGTACAAGCCAGGATGCCATCGTCCCTCTTGGCCACCTGGGCACACTGCCAGCTCATATTCAGCTGACTGTCCATCAGCACAAGAAGGTCCCTTCCTGTCGGACAGCTTTCCAGCCATTCCTCCCAAAATCTGTAGGGTTGCCTGGGGTTGTTGTGACCAAAATGCAGAACCCGACACTTGGTCCTACTGAAACTCAAACAGTTTACCTTGGCCCATTGATCCAGTTTATTCAGGTCTCTCTGTAGTACCTTTGTACCCTCCAGCATATCAACAACCCCTCCCAGTTTGGTGTCATCTGCAAGTTTACTGAGGGTGCACTCAATCCCTTCATCCTGATCATTGATAAAGATGTTAAAAAGAAGTGGCCCCAGTACTGAGCCTTGGGGGACATCACTCATGACTGGCCACGAACTGAATTTAGCTCCATTGACCACAACTCTCTGGGCCCAGCCATCCAGACAGTGTTTCACCCAGCAGAGAGTATTGCCCATGCAAACCATGGGCAGTCAGCTTCTCCATGAGGATGTTGTGGGGGACAGTGTCAAAGGCTTTACTGAGATCCAGGCAGACCACACCGACAGCCTTAACTTCATCCTCTAAGTGGGTCACCTTGTCATAAAATTAAATCAGGTTTGCCAGACAGGATCTACCTTTCATGAGACCATGCTGACTAGGCCTGATCCCGTGGCTGACCTTTTAATTGATCCATGATGGCTCTTGAGATTATCTATTCCATAATCTTCCCTGGCACTGAGGTGAGACTGATAGGTCTGTAACTACCACAATAGTCTTTCTCGCCCTTTTTGAAGAAGGGTGTCACATTTGCCAGACTCCAGTCCACCTGGACATTCCCACTTAGCCAGGACTGTTGAAAGATGATGAGAGCAGTTTGGCAACCACATCAACTCCCTCAGCACTTCAGGGTGCAGTCCATCTGGCCTCATGGACTTGAGCAAGTCCAAAACCATCTCATCATGGATTAAGCAGGGCCTATTCTGTTCCCCCATCTCTATCTTCCAGCACAATGGGCTGTGTGCTCAGGGAGCAACTAGTCTTCCTATTAAAGACTGAGGCAAAGAAGGCATTAAGTACCTCCATCTTGTCCTGATCCTTAGTCTCTGTACTCCTGTCTGCATCCAACAAGGGACAGAGATTCTCCCTAGCCCTCCTCTTACTACTAATGTATTTATAGAAATATTTATTGTTATCTTTCACCTTTGTGGCCAAGTTCAGTTCTAGCTGAGCTTTGGCCTTTCTAATTTTCTCCCGGCACAGCTTCACTACACATTTATAATCCTTACTCTTGGCTTGCCTCCTCTTCCAAAGACCACAGACTTTCCTTTTGTGCCCCAGTTCCAGCCAAAGGTCTCTGCTGTCTCCTTCCCCATCAGCTCGTCTTCTGTGACTTGGGGATGGTCAGCTCCTGCACCCTCAGAGTTAGTGATGCATTAATTTATAATAGTATATTATTAATTTATGCACACAATTTATTATTAGTGTGCATTACATGAGTGTAAATGCGCCTCAGCTGGGCTAGCTTTTGAGTGGGAGAACCCCTACTACCCTTATGAGCATACTCAGGTGTTTCCCAGGTATCCAACTTCACACCAACCTTTGTGTTCCTCTTACAAAAAGGTGTGTCGGCCATCTCCTTCACCAAGGCATGAGACCGTGGCATCTTACTAGTACATCCTCCTCCCACAAGCACTGGCCTGTTACATATGGGTTCTTTTCCTCCCCTCTTCATTGCTAGTTTAAAGTTCTATCAACAAAGCTAGCCAACTCCCACTGTAAAACCCCTTTCCAGTGGTGGTATAAGCTATCCTATCGGTGAGTGTTGTTAACGCTGGAAATGGCAGCCATCACTGTCAAGCTGTCAGATCCTGGACTCTTTCCTTTTCATCCTCTCCTGTGACCTTTGTCTTGTTAGAATCAATAGCTCTTACACTTGGCTTTTAAGTAACTTTTTAAAATATCCAGCAACCTGTGAGCAGACCTGTAGCAAAGTCAGTGTATAGTGGTGTCAAGAACCAGCAAATGGTAAATTTAGAGTAGTGTCATCGTGTAACTTGGAATGGACCTTTAAAAGCTGTCTAGTCCATCTCCCCTGCAATAAACAGGGACAGCCACAGCTAGATCGGGCTGCTCAGAGCCTGTCCAGCCTGACTTTGGAGTGTTTTCAGGGATCCTGGAAGGCTGCTATCAGGTCACCCCAGAGCCTTCTCCAGGCTGAGCAGCCCCAGCTCCCTCAGCCCATCCTCGCAGCAGACGCGTTCCATCCTCTCGATCATTTTTGTGGCCCTCCTCTTCAGGCCGACATCAACCCTGTACCGAGGTCTCCAGGTCTCGTCTCCTCAGCAGTGAGAACTACCAGAAAAGCAAAACGGAACAGCAGACATCGGCGGTGTCCCACGAACACCAGCGGGCTGGGAAGCAGCGTCTTCAAGATCTGTGTTCGGACGTTTTCCAACTTCTCTTTCACCGCAGGGCACAACAGACAGGGACAGACCACGCACGGCTCCCCCAAGCCTCGGAGCGGGCAGCAACCGCCCCGCCACCGCCCCCTCCTCCCGCCGCCACGGCAGCGCAACGGGAGGGGCGGGGCGGACACCGGGCCGGCCGCGTCGCCCCGCCCCCATCACGTGACCGGGTAACCGCCGCTTCCGGGAGGAGGCTGTGGGACCGACGCGCCGGTAAGTTTGTCGGAGCGGAGGCATGTCCAGCAACGGGCTCGGCTACGGCGAGCAGGGCGGGGAGGCGGCGCCCGAGCTGGCGCAGGAGGCGGCGCCCACCACGGCCCCTTCGGTCCCCGCGGCCTTTGGGCTCTTCAGCAGCGACACCAAGAAGTAAGGGGCTGCGCGGGTGGTGGGGGGAGCGTGACTGTCTGCGTGGCCGTGGGCGGGGCGGGGCGGGGTGGGACGGGACGGGACGGTGCTTCGCGGTGCTGGGCGCCTCGCGTGGCGCTTCCGGGCCCCCGCGCCCGTCCCCTTGCAAGGCTGTGCTGAGGGCACGTGGCGTTGGGGCGCGGTCCGCTCGCTGCCCGGAGAGGACAAACGTGCAGTCATCGTTTGCCGATAGTTGCGTTCACGCCGAGTTTCGTTTTGCCTTAAAATGTTTTGTCGTTGCTGTTTTTCTTCTAAAAAGTCACTGGAAGTATTTGTGGAAGTTGGCGGTGCGGCGGTCTGCCTGAAGGTGGGGGGGGGTGGGGAGCCAGCTGCCCGGAGGTCGGTCAGGATCTGAAATGAGGAAATAAGGGTGGAAAGCCGGTCTGCTTGCGGAGGCACGGAAAGCCTTTCCCTCCTTAGAGGAGAAGTGGAGGGACAGACAGGATGTGCAGAGGGATCAAGTGGTTTGCCAGGCGGGAATGATACCTTACAGCACATCGGAAATCTATTCTGAGAGCAACAAGTAGAAAGGACCATAAACTGGAGCCTCGCAGACATTAGGAAATCAATCATCAGTTCTTCATTTTGATTGTTCTGCACAAAGAGAACATCTGTGCTTAGAAACCTCAACTGATGCATTTTTTATGCCACAACTAAGTAAATGTCTGTGACTGATGCATTGCTCCTTGGGTCATCCACTGGTAGGCCTCATCGCTTTGCTAGACAGCTGCACACTTCTTCATTTTCTGATCCAATGTTCTGTTATAGTTAAAACTATAATTGATCTGCCGTGGATGCCCGTCTCCCCTTTGACTAGGGGATTGGACTCCATGAAGGTCCCTTCCTAGCCCTACAATTCTGTGGTTCTGTGACTTGTGCATTGTTTATGTTTGTACCCTTCTCTTTTTGTTTCTTTCTGTGGAAGCAACTTTGTATATTATTTTGTTTAAACATTGTTCTCATTCCTCTGTTCTGCAGAGCATAATCCTGCCTGACCATTGCTTGTGGCCATGATTCTGTGTATAAACTCACTTCATCCTAGACTTTTTAGACTGTTTTGCAGGTTAAATATAGTGTTTTTCTAGCTGGAGAAACCAAAGTAATTTTACCAGTGGCTGTCCAGTGTTAAGGGAAATACACAGCCTCAGGATGCCAGAGCTGTACATATGTGTGTATGGCTATCTGTAAACATGAAAGAGCCAGAGCTTGTGATGTGTGTATTAATTATTGTTTTAGGCTTGCTTCTGTAGTTTGAGGATGGGAGAGAAGATCCCTGGAGAAGGGGCTTGAGAAGAAAGCAGGTTTTTGTCTCTGTGGCTGACGAACAAGACCTTGCTGAAAGTTGAAATTAATCCTGACATGGGCATGTGCAGTAAACTCTTTAGTCTGCATTGGAAGTGAGAGGAATGAACACAGTAGGACAAATTATGAAACTTGCAGAGAGTGAAAAAGCCAGCATTCTGCTGTGTTGCAAGTGCAGATTGTAGTTAGAGAAGAAGTCTTTTCTGTTTTGCACTTTGTTTGGAAAAAATTGTATTAATTTATTCAATAAACAGTTCCCAGATTTCTTAATCAGAGCAAAAAAAAAAAAAAAAAAAAAAAATCCATAATCTAGATCTGAAATGGAGATCTCAGAATAGTGCTTGTAGTTCAGATGGAGGCTGTCATGTCCTTCGATTTTGTGTTCTTTAAACTGGTTGGGTCTGATCCCTCTCTATTATGCCTATAGTGAACATGTATCTTCATCTTGCACCTTGAGGTATGGAAGTAGTGGAGCATTCCACTCATGGAAGTAGTTACTCGGGGCTTTTCAAAGTTCTGCTGCTGATTTCTTCTGGTTATTGCCCAGCAGTGCTGTATTTAATCTTGTTTGTGCTTGTGTTCCATGTAACAGTGATGTTACAGTGCTTCACAAGCTTCTTGGCTGTTAGGGAAGTAGAATTTGGAGTTGTAATAGTTCCCCTCAGCAAAGGGGCTGACTTATAATGTATGACCTAGAACATCCCTTGTCTATTGAACCAGAGGTCCACACTTGTCTGTTGCCGAGTTAATCTGAATAGTGTCAGATGGTTAAAAAAAGAACTGTCAAGACTATAAACATTTCAAGCAAACAAACAACTGGTTCATTATTATTATTATTTTTTTTGTTTGTCATGAAGTAAGCCAAACTGTTTATTGAGATAAACTGTCTGCCATATTGTGTCATACAGGATGGTATTTGGCAAGTTTAGATGCTGTACTGAGGGATGTGGTTTAGTGGGTAATATTGGTGATGAGTGGATGGTAGGAATGGATGATTTTAGAGATTTTTTTCTAACTTCGGTGATTCTATGCCTCTAAGTTCCACAAAGTTGTACAAAGGAGTATCAGTGGACCTAAGTCTGATGTCTAAAGTCAGCTTTGTATAAACTAGTTGTTCAAAGTAACTTTTCAAAGCTTATTCAGTAAAAATACACAGCTGAAGTACTTAGTACTTAAAAAGTTTGAGTATTGGGTAGTGTGAAGAGCCCACGTTTCTGTTTCTTCTGCTAACACTGCCTTTTTTAGCTTTAGCAATTTTACAGTTCTATTTAGAACTGAAAATTAATGAATGAATCTTTAACGATCAAGGTATTTTCTCAACATGTCAGTATTGTGGTCTGAGACATACATTCAGTATTGATAGTGTTTCAGGGACTTGAACTTCTGTCGTGATCTTGCATTGGAATAAATGGAACATTTAACTGTGAGAAGATCAACGAAGATTATGTTTGAAATAAACAGTTACTGTGCCATGAATAAGTGCCTACAGACTGCACGTGCAAATATATACTGTATTAAATTGCAAGAAATGTGATATATCCGGTGCAATTAATTAATAAGTGAAATCTGAGATTGTCAGAATAGAACATAGATCTGCCTCAGTTGGGCAACAGTGTAAATATTCAAGAACGTGATTGCAGATGGCTGTGCTTCTCCTTCACCTTTCCTTCCCCTTCATCCATCACATGAACTGACGTGATTCTGTGTATTGTTATTCCTTTACACACCTTCCATAGTTTCGTTTTGGGAGCATATTCATGTGGCCTGGTAGTTTGTCTGGCATTTATCTGTGAATTGGTTATGTCCGAGGCACAGATCTCTACAGCTGTTCCAGATGGACTTATGTTTATGTGCCCTACGCTTTTGAAAAATAAAATGTAGCAGATTGTAGATTACCAGAATAATGGAAGTGGCACATACTCTCAAAATAGGAATATTGAGGGGAAAAGAATTAAGAGCTGAGAGGTCAAGTAAGTCACTGTATGGACCTGTGAACCATAGATTTTTTCATCCCTTGTCTAAATTGGTGGAGTCAACGGAATTTAAGTAGAAGACTATCAAAATTATCTCTGTAGCATGGACAGATAGTTTACCGGGATGGTGAAAAGCTGGAAGGGACCTTTGGAAATCATCTGGTCCAACTTTTACTACAATGAGTGACACCCAGAACAGGGTGCCCAAGAGTACATCCAGACAGCTTTTGAAGATTTCCAAGGAGGAGACTCCACAGCCTCTCTGGGCAGCCCGTGCAAGTGCTTCATCATCTGCACAACACAGAATTGCTGCCTGGTATTCAGAGAGAACCTCCTGGATTCTGTTTTGTGCCCATTGCTATTTGTCCTGTACTGAGCACCACTGAAAAGAGCCTGTCTTTGCCTTGTTTGCACCCTCCCTTCAGTTATTTATAGACATGGAAGAGAATCTTCCTGGGCCTCCTCCAGGCTGAACTTCCCCAGCTCTTGCAGCCTTAATTCAATGGAAAGATGTCTAGTCCCTTCATCATTTTTGTGCAGTGGGGGACCCGGAGCTGGACACAGCACTTTCGGTGTGGCTGAACCAATGCTGAAGTAGATTAATGGTGTCCCTGAGGGGTCCATTCTGAAACTAGTGCTCTTTAATGTCTTTATCAGCAACCTATCAAGTGCACCCTCTGCAAGTTTGCAGATGATACCACTCTTAAGTGGTATGGTTATAATCAGAAAACATCCTGAGTAGGAAAGAGATCTGTAAGGATCATTGAACCAAATGCCTGGCTCCACACAGGACCTTACAAAAATCCAGCCATTTGACTGAGAGTATTGTCCATATGGATACTGAACTCCTAAAGGCTCAGTGCTATGAATATGATATTATGCCAGAAAGGAGGAATGCCATTCAAGGGGACATGGACAACTTTGAAAAGTGGGCCTTTGTAAACAGAATGAGGTTCAACAAGTGTTGCACTTGGGACAGGGCAACCCCAAGTAGTTGTACAGACTGGGAGAAGTCCTTGAGAGCAGCCCTATGGAGACAGCTTTAGTGATGTGGCAGCTGAAAAGCTTGACATGAACCAACAGTGTGTGTTTTCAGCCCAGAAGGCCAGCTGTTTCCTGGTCTGCATCAAAAGAGAGGAAGCTAGCAGGGAGAGGGAGGTGACTGTCCTCTGGCCTCCTCTTGAGTGGGTCCATCTTCAGTACTGTGAGCAGGCCTGGGGCTTCCAGCACTAGAAGGACGTAGAGCTTGTTAGGTCGAGACCAGAGGAGACCACAGAGAATGATCAGAGGGCTGGGAGCACCACTCTTGTGAAGGCAGCTTGAAGGAGTTGGGCTTGTTTAGCTTGGAGAAGAGAAGGCTCTTAAAGATCTCACTGTGGCCTTCCAGTACTTACAGGACAGGGATCAACTTTTTACATGGGTGGAAAGTGATAATTTAAAACAATTTCCCCTTCCTCCTAAAAGAGGAGAGATTTTGGTTGTATACTGGGGGATCTTTTTTACCCAGGGTGGTAAGACACTTGCACGGGCAGCCCCACAGCTGGGAATGCCCCATCTACAGGGGCATTCAAGATCAGGATGGATGGGGCCATGAGCAGTGTTATTTGGTATTTGGTAACTCTACTTGTGACAGTGTTGGAAGTGAGTGTTTTTAAGGTCTCTTCAGACCAAGCCACTTGTTAATTCTGTGCTTCTGTGAAGGATCATTTCACTTGACCTGCTGGCAATACACACAGCCAAGAATACTGTTAGCCTTAGCAGCAAGGCCATGCTGCAGACTTGTGTTAACTTGCTGTTCACCAGAATTTCCAGGCCCTTACCTGCGGAGCTCCTTTCCTGCTGTCTGAGTGGCACCCATCATGTGTGTCAGCCGTTACCCCCAGTTTGATATCATCCTTGAATTTACTGAGACTGTCCTCTGCCCCATTGTTCAGATTGCTAATGAAGAGGTTAATCAGGACGCAATATTGACTCTTGAGCTACAAATAACTATACTAAGTAGAAGTTTAGTTTAGTTTATTACTAATCACTACCCTTTATGTCCCACAATTCAGCCAGTTTCTAATCTACCTTATTGTTTCCTCACCCAGCCCGTAGTTCAACAGTTTCTCAGTGAAGATCTTATAGTGGCAGCATCAAACTCTTTACTGAGGTCCTGGGAGGCATTATTCACTAATACCCTTCAATCATACAGATGTAGTTTGATTCAGATCCTATAAGTTAATGGGATACTTTTATCCTTATAGTATGTAATGTTGCAGTATGTGACAGGATGAAAAATCTAACCACGTTCTGATTTTAAAGAAAAAACGGAGAGAGAATTATCTGGAATCCACATTAATTGCATATGCTACATTGCTGCTATTACTGCCTACTGTTAATTTCAGGTGCATAGAGGATTTTCATGTTTATTAATTGCTTTTTAAACGGATGGTACTTGATTGTAATATAAAAATACAATGATATTAGGTTCCTTGAGCCAACATGAATTCAACTATGTAACTAGTTGTTGCTTGATCTAATCAAATGTAAAAAATTACAACTAATCCCTATGAGTAACATCAGCAGGTACCGATAAGTATAGTACTGGAACAGATGGCAAAACTTGTTAAAACAGTCTTGAACTCAACTGATTTGTATCTTTAAACTGTATTCCTGCCAAACAAAATACAATCGTAATTTACTAGAAATTTTTTCCTGCCAATCTGTATTAAGTGTTTGGTTGAGCTGTTTGTTGGGAAATTCAACAGGGCTGCAAACCCTTTTTTTTTTTTTTCTGCTGAGATCTGCAAGATTGGTTTGGAGAGAGTTGATTTAAGGTGATGATTTCATTAAGGTACTCATTCCCCAATTCTCTGTGCGGAAGACTTTTCCAAATTCATCAAAGCTAACAACTTGCTTTCAACAGCTGCCAGAGATGTTCTTGGAGTCTTCAGTTGATCTAGTTTTACTTTGGCATATCCTGTTCAGCCAGTGAAGAAAAGCTTGTATAGACTTCCATTTATGAAATTCTTGGAGGAGAATCCAGCCCTAATATTCAAACTTGATGCATATAGTAGGTCATTGGCAAGTCTGCTATCTTTTTCCATCTGTTACAGTGGCACCATGCCCACTGATACAGTGATATGCCAGCCTCAGTAGGATGCACAAGCCAGTGAAGAGGTATGGTTTGGGTGAAACGACAACTCTGGAAGATAAAAATCTGATCCCTATAGTCAGTATAACAGTAGGAACTAAATGCAGTATATGAACAGAAACAGTATCGCAGGACATTTCGCCAGTTGAAATTGGTCAGATCTGATGGAAAGTGACATACAGTGAATATGTTCTTATTGCCATGCTCTTGGCACATATGAGAATTTAAGCAATGAGCTATTGATTTGCTGTGATTCTCTGTTATGTAGTCATTAATTTTTTTTAAGCTTTAGGTTGTTGTTTTTCTGTGGGATTTTTTTTTTTTTTCCCCTGAAAGTGAGGGTTAATTTAAGGTCTTCTCTATGGTTTCCGAGTGTATTTGCTGTAGACAGTTCACATGATCTTCATAATGAGTAACATTAAAAACGCTTCTCAGTAGCATTGTTATGAGGCTGACACTTGCAA
Source organism: Callipepla californica brunnescens (assembly GCA_023055505.1). Lineage (NCBI taxonomy): Eukaryota > Metazoa > Chordata > Aves > Galliformes > Odontophoridae > Callipepla > Callipepla californica. The sequence continues at coordinate 2,816,382 of JALIRH010000052.1, read as the reverse complement.
AAAAAAAAAAAAAAATCCTTACTGTGTTAGTTCTGCTTTTCTGAAGGTTATCTTTGCCTATGTTTCTTCTTTCTCCCAGTAGCTTTCTTGAGAACACTACAATTCCTTAGTCAGTTAAATGTTTGTGGCATTCTCATAGAAAATGAACAGCAGTACATTAGAATGCTTGTAAGCAGTGTTTCTGAAATTTGACAGATACCCATGAATGTACTAATGCTGTTGTAGATTCTGTCAGTGACAGCACCATCTTTTTATAGTTGTCTTTAAGGGAAGCCTTAGTGTTTTCAGGAATGCTGGAGTACAGCTTCTCTGCATCTATTCATGCCTCTAAGTGATCTATATGTATCCACGAATTCTGAGCACTGGTGTGCTCCAAAAACAAGCTAAAAATGGGGACAACTACTATTAAGGTGGTGGTAGTTCAGGTGCCGCTTTTTCTGACTTCAGGAAACTGATCTCTGCCACCAAAGAAGATTTTTCTCTTGTAGAAACTTTGCTGTAGCTTTGAAGGTGCTGGTGCAATCAGAAAAAGTTGTAAGGAGTGGTATTGCATGATTGTTTGGAAGAAGACAAGAAGCAGCCTTTCTTTTCAGTGGTGAATGTCATGGTTTCTGATATCTTTCTGATATCTTATTTAGTAAATCAGCTTTCCTCCTCAGATCATTGCTGCTGTTTTGTTTCAAGGCCCATCTCCCTTTTCCTTTTCCCCCTTCCCCTTGTCCAGGGTGTGGGCCCATGGGTCCCCTGCCTCAGTTGTCATGGAACCGGGTCGAACTGGCCCACAGACCACTGACAGTGAAGTAGGGTGTCCAACAACTGTAGTGGCATTAATCTCCAATTAAATCACAGCCCTCTCCAGGTCTTTCATACTACTGTGTCAAATTGCTGTCTAGTTAGAGCTTTTTAAGTGTAGGTTCTTCATTGAAGTTAGTGGTAGCAACAATTTCTGGATGTGCCTGCACTGATTTTCTCAAGTGCAGCTCAAGTAACAGCATAGCTCAACAGCAGGGGGACAAAAACATGCATTAATTTCATGTTTTTCTGTATTTTTTGCTTACTAAGGATGGGATTACCTTAACTGTGTAGGTGAAGTGTACTTGGAGAAGCTACTGGCGAAGTCAGTCAAGTTAATTAATTCATTAAATGATTGCTAACTGTAACCTGCCTTGTTCTTCTCTGTGACACTCAGACATACATGATACTGTTTTTCCTTGTGTCTCTGTGGTCTACATTTTAAAACAGTATAAAACTTTCTGAGGAGTGTATTTGTTTTTCAGCTTGAAAAACAAAGTTAGGTGCAGCTGAAAAGGAAATAGGTGATTTCTCATCTCATCATTTCTTTTTAAATCACAGTGAAATTGATTGTAATTGTAATTCCCTTGAAATAACAGTTGAATTCTAAAGTGGGGTTTTGAACTAAAGTACAATGTTACAATGAGAGAGGGTGGCAGTACTGAATAGCACCACAAGATGTCATTCGCACGGTTTGTGGTATAGAATGAAATGCTCACAGTGAAACACAGACTTCTTAATTTCCTGCTGAAGAAAAGAACCCAAATCAAAAGCAGAGTAAACTCAAATCGTAGCACTTCTGTTTTCTATGTTATATGGCATTGAAATCAATTTGCAGTTCTCTTGTAAGTGTTATTCAGGTTTCTTCAGGCACTTACATAAAACCTAGACTAGACAAATTCATTTTAAGGATTTTGCAGTGCCTGTAGTCTGAAGGGGGGGGGGGGGGGGGGGGGTTGGAAGCAAAACCCATTTATTTATTTATGTATGTATGGAGGGGAAGGTCATAGCGTGTTCAGGTGCTTCTTGGACTCCAGTAGTTCAGGGTCGTGCCCACTGCCCTGGGCAGCCTGTTCCATGTCCACCACCCTCTGGTGCAGAACCATTTCCTAACATCCCTCTGATCGTCTTCTGTTGCAGCTCCGTGTCATTCCCCCACGTCCTGTCACTATCACCAGAGATTAGAGCCCTCCCCTCAGCCCTCTCTGCTCTGGACTGAGCTGCTCCTGATATATGTTCCCCTCTAGACAATTTACCGTCCTTATAGCTCTCCTTTGGACACTCTCTAACAGCTTTATGTTCTTCTTGTATTCTGGCACCCAAACCTCACCTGGTTCTGGAGGTGAGGCCACACAGAGTAGAGTGTAGCAACCGTCTTGCACCTGTGGAGGAATATTGGCATACATCAATGTACTGTTCAGGGGGTGACCTGCTGGAGAGGAGCTCTGTTGGGAAGAACTCAGGTGTTCCAGTGAACAACAGGTTGGCTGTTAGCCAGCAGTGCTCTTGTGGCCAAGAAGGCTGATGGTATCCTGGGGTTCTGTCTTGCTCCAATTGTAGGAGGGAGAGGAGGTTCTTTTAATGTATATGTATATATACCCGACAGCAAGATTAAGACATTACAGGCCTCACCAGTTTATTACAAATCCTAGTCACTAAGGGAGATGGGGAGGTGATAAAAACAGTTAAGAAATAAAATCAAGGAGTCTCTGTAGAAAGCAGGAGAGATAGTCACCACCGAAGTTTCCAGTATTGCTTGTAATTTGATCATGGATCTTTAGTAGTGATGGGTCTTTGGAGATTGTATTGTTCCGTTGAAGACCTCTAACAATGACAGTACAAACGAGTAAGTACAAAGAGGTTGAGTCAGCTATTTTTGGACAGCCGCTGGCTTTGGAATCTCAGCAGGAACTCCTTTGTTTTCTATCCTCCAGGCCTTCCAAACTTAAGACAGCTTAGAGGGATCTGGGAGGTGCCAACTTGTATCTCATCTTTACTGGATACAATGGTATCATCCCACAATCTCCCCTACCAAGCTGGAGTTACTTGGTCACAGGCCAGGTCTTCCACCAGTAAACATTCCTGGTTTCTCCATTTTGAAGACATATAGCTTCAAAGAAATTCTTTCAAATGTAAAATTGTCCATAAAGTGACATTGATTGCCACACAGTACACCCACCACTCACCTCCTGGATAAGTCAGAGTCTTACTGCAAAAAATGCCTCAGAAATGTTTTGAGCCAAAAAAGAAGGGTTCAGACAGGTGCATTAGAAAGAGTGGCCAGCAGGTCGAGGGAGGTGATTCTCTCCATGCTGCCCTGGTAAGGCCACATTTAGAATACTGTGTCCAGTTCTGAGTTCTCCAGTTCAAAAAAGACTCCTAGGAGGAGTCCAGTTGAGGGCAACAAAGATGGTGAGGGGCATGGATCATCTCCCGTGCAAGGAAAGACTGAGTAACCGATGTCTATTCAGCCTGGGAAAAACAAGACTGAAGGGTGTTCTGATTAATTTTTATAAATATCCAAAGGGAGGTGTGAGGCAAATGGATGTGGGCAGGCTCTTCTTGGTGACAGGACAAGGAGTAATGGCCTAAAACACAGTAGGCTTCATACTAACATGCAGAAGAACTTTTTACACTAGCGTGCTGGAATAGGCTGCTCAGAGAGATTGTGGAGTATGTTTTTGTAGAGATATTCAAGACCCTTCAGGATGCTTTAGCAGGGAGTTTAGACTCAATCTCTTGAGATTCTTTCCTTTCTCAAAGACTTCCATGGGTCTTAATTACTGTTGAAGTGCCAAGGCCAGATAGGTTGCTCTGTCATTACGCATGTTCTGCTTCAAATCTGATAACATTCCTGGGATTTTGAACTTTAACTTGGAACGCTTTGTTAGTCTGCAGATAGAAGAAGTCTTTGTGTAATGTGGCTGATTTGTTGTTTCATTGCTATTTGGACTTTAATTGCAGTTCTAGTATTTATGAAACTTTTGCTTTATATGAAAGTCTTGTAATTACTGAATGACTTATTTCAGTAACAAGTTAGAAATGTAGTAAATAATAATTTATGGATACTATATGGTGGTATTGCTAGATGAGAGTAGGAAATATTTATATCTGTCAACAGTGTGGATTAAGTGTTCTTTTAACAGTAGTTGTTCGGGATAATAGGTGAAGTGGCAAATTATTTTCAACAAATTATGATTTCGTATTTTATTGTTCTTAACACTTTCTGATGATTCCTCTAAGAGAAGCTGAAGGAGAGGTCCAGATTTATTACTGCATAGCTGATTTAAACCTCAGTGATGTACAGATGTATCTGCCCTCTTTGGTGTGGGTTGCATTTTGTTGTTGTGTTGAAGTTGGGTGATGTTGTTCAGCAGAATCTGAAATCCAAGTTTGAACGTAGGCAGGAAGCCAGTTTTTGTTACCACACGTGCTGTATCAAGAGTAAGGAGTATTGGAATACACTGTTCTTTAAGTGCTGTAGTCAGAATGGAGAGTAGTGGTCAGGTTCTTTCGCAGATGAGTCCCACATCCTGCTCTGTTGCTCAGCGCTGTCTTTAGATCCAGATAGTTTAAATATTTTATCATCATGTTCTTTTGAATGTCAAGCTCAAGGTTTATTGGCTTTTATTTTGGAACATGGGTGTAGGTTTTTATGTTGCTGTTTGTTTTTTTTTTTCCTATGATTTTTTTTTTTTTGTATGTGGAATGCTCAAGAAAATGAATGAGAATTGGAAAAATCTAACTGATAGTTGTTTTCTTGTTTCCTTTCTTGAAATAGCATCTAGAAAATTAGTTCTAACCTGTAGACCTGTCATAAATCTATCAAGGCTATATCTCTATTATAGCAAAAATGTTGCAAAGATATAAAAAGCCAGCAGTACTTTGAAGTGGAAAGACAAAATATCTATCTTAAAGGCTACAGTCAGAAAACTTGAAAACATCGGAAGTAGGAATCCTTTTCTGCTTAATGTGCTCACTCTGAATCAAATTACTGTACTGAAGAGTAGAACTTTGTGGTGAAGATAGCTGATTGCTGCTTTGTTGTAATATTGATGCCAAATAGGTGCTATAAAGGTTGTATTTTATAGCCTGTTTATGTTGTGTGTGTATATATATAACATTTCTAATCAGTGTCACACTGATGCTCTCAAAAACAGGCAACTTCTTTGGACAGTAGGAGTGTTTAAGATGTAAGACTGCAGAAAAGGGAAACCTCATTGCTTTCTTAGATAAGGTGGTTGTCAGGCTTATGGGATTCTTGTTTTGGTCCGTTCCCTTAGAGGAGGAGGAAGATTAGGTGGGGAAGTCATTTAACTCCTCCATACTTTTGGGAAGGAAAATGAACTTAGAGATCATATCTTTACTCTGAAACTTTCTTTGTACCTATTTTTGTTAGGATGAATACTGTCCTGTTTAATATAGCTCAGTATTATCCATAAACGGTCAAATTTGGCTTCTTAAAACTAGTTCTTGCTGCTAAAGTAATAAAGTTCAGTTACCCGCAGTGTGTAGTGACTCTGTAGGCTACAGTCACCCTCAGACTTCTAGGAGAGGCAACAGCACTGATGCAGCTGGATTGTTGCTTTGCATTTTCCTGAGCTCCTGGCAGGTTTACATAAGATAAAAGATATTGGTTGTCTGGTGTTGTACACTGAAGAACTGTCACTTTACAGTAACAAATGAGCATAGAAACAGCATTATTTTTATTTTGTTGTGATTTTTTTCTCGTTTGTTTTTTGAGGGATTTCACTTAAGAACTGAATTTCCCTTGATCTTCTTAGTGTTCAGAAAATGTAAATACTGATGTTCTGTACAGCATACATACCATGAAAGGCTGAAATATGTTTGTCCTTAAACATGGTTGGAGGCTTCTGGTAAGATCTGTTTTTGGAGGGAAATGACCTTTGAAATCTGCGTAGGATATTTGTTTCTAGAAGTTAAAACAGCAAGGGAGTGAGTATCCTGTTACATAATGAAACTGATTTTTTGTTGTTGTTGAGTAGACTTCAGTCTCAGCAGGCAAGCTTGGTTGAGTGCAGTTGGCTTTTTTTCCTTTTTTAAACTCTATAAAGAATGGAACAAAATTCTACAGTGCTGGATAAAATAGTGGAAGTTTCATGTACTATTAAATCTGCTTTTAAAGTGGGAAACCTTGAAGTTACACTGAAACCATATGTAAGTATTGAGGAAAAGAGGCTTGCTGCTGCTGATCCTTATGAATATACGGAACAATATTTTGCTCTGTAAGTATCTGATGCCTACTAATCTTGGATTACTGCTTGTGCTGGAAAAGTAGTTTTTTTTTGTTTGTTTGTTTGTTTGTTTTGTTTTGTTTTTTTAAAGAGATTTATAAAAAAATCAGTCTGGAGAATAACTTGCAAATGGAATGACCAAGAACTTATTGTTCTACTCTTATCTATTTTTTTGGCCCATGCTGCTTTTTTCTTAGAAAAGCAAATACTTGTTTTGCTGTCTCTGCCACATATCTTTTTCCTATTAACTCTTAAAAATGTTTTTACTGGAAATATGATAGAATGTTTTCTATAAGCAATTAGGAGTGCATTTCATCACTAATTAATTTTTCTCCTGTTTTCACATGTCCTAATAACACCTTTTTGTCTTCTCTATTTGCTATGGTAGTAACTTGGCTGTTTCTGTCATTCCCAAATTCTGTCAGTGAGTTGTCAGCATGTATTTATGCTGCGTAACTTCTTTTGTTTCTGCTACTTGGTTTTCAAAGTCCAATCATTGTCAGAACATTTCCTACTTTTCTTTGGAAATATTGTTGATGTGTTTACTTGAAGAAAAAAAATATGAATTTTTTTGATAGTATTCTAGCTAGACAAATATAGACCTAAACTTGAATTTTATACACTTTCTCTGAAGTTTCATTCATTCAAAATTTTTCTGACTGTTAGGTTGGATTATTTTTTTTTTTTCCTGATTGGTTGTACTAAGGAGCTGAAACATCCTCCTACCAGTTCTGTGAAAAACACAGTGATCACAAATTGCTTATGTTACTCTGTGTTATTCCCTTTGCTGGTGTCCTGATCTTAATTTTTGCACAATTCTGTGAGACAGGAGAAGGGAGTCGGAAGCAGGAATGCAAGACTAGAAGCAGCTTTCTTGGTTAGATTGGTAGAGAATTAGGTGGACAGGAAAGGAGAGCAAAAAAGTTTTCTCTGGCCAAGAATAATAGGAATATAGAGAATTATCAAAAGTTAATCAAGTTAGACTTTCTGAAAAGTTTACAAATGCAACTGCAGAGACTTCAAGGGGAAAAAAAAAGTAAAATATTTTGGGCATGGAAAGGGGTTTCATGGTGGGAGTTGGCTAAGTTTGTTGATTGCAGCTTTGAACTGGTATGAAGGGGATGGGGATCACTAGAAAGAAGCCAGTATGTAACAGACCAGTGCATGTGGGAGGGGGATGTGCTTGTAAGATGCCAGAGTCTCATGCCTTGGTGAAGGAGATGAGTGACACACCTTTTTGTAGGAGAAACACAAAGATTAGTGTGAGGTTGGATACCTGGGCAACACCCAAGTATTCTCATGAGGATGACAGGGGTTCTCCCACTCAAAAGGTAGCCCAGCTGAGGTGCATTTATGCTAATGTACGCAGTTAACAGGAGGAGTTGGAGGCCATTGTGTGGTTGGAGAACTATATTTGCCATCGCTGAAATGTGGTGGGGTGACTCCTACAGCTGGAGTGCTGTGATTGATGGATACCAACTTTTCCAAAGATTTAGGCAAGGAAGGAAAGGTGGTGGTGTGGCCATCTGTGTTGAGAGAAATTGTGACTGTCTGGACATTAGTAATAGTGATGATAGGGTTGAGAGTTTGAGTTAGAAGCAAGGTGTAGGCAATAAGACAGACATTATCATGGGAGTCTGCTAGAGGCAACCCATTCAGGAAGAAAAGCTGACAGAGAGGGAGACCAATCTGGCTGAATGGGGACCTATAGCTGGAACTGAGGTGCAAAAGGAAAGATTTTGGTCTTTAGAAGAGGGGGCAAGCTAAGTGTGAGGATAATAAATATGTAGCGAAGCTGTGTAGGGAGAAAATTAGAAAGGCCAAAGCCCAGCTAGAACTAAACGGATGCTAAAGTGAAGAACAACAATAAATATTTCTATAAATACATGTACAGTAAGAGGAGGGCTAGGGAGAATCTCTGTACTGTTGAGTGCAGACAGGAGCACAGAGACCAAGGATCAGGACAAGATGGAGGTACTTAATGCCTTCATTGCCTCAGTCTTTAATAGGAAGACTAGTTGCTCCCTGAGCGCACAGGCCATTGAGTGCACCCTCAGTAAGTTTGCATATGACACTGAATTGGGAGGGAGTGTTGATCTGCTGTATGACAGTAAGGTACTACAGTGTGACCTGGGCAGACTGGATCAATGGGCCAAGGCAAACTGTATAAGTTTCAATATGGCCAAGTGTCATGTCTTGCATTTTGATCACAACAACCCTGGGCAACCCTACAGGCTTATGGAGGAGTGGCTGGAAAGCTACCTGACGGGAAGGGACCTTGGTGTGCTGATGGAAGGTTGACTGAATATGAGCCAGCAGAGTGCCCAGGTGACCAAGAATGCCATCATATGTGTCTGACCATGGGGCTGTCTTCATCTTATGGGATACGAAATAGATATACTACCAGTCTGTGGGTTTTTGTCTGAAGTGGTTGGATTGCAGTTTACAATACAGAAAATCAAATATAAAAATAAGGTTATGTGCTTAATTATTTTTGGAATTTAGGCCATCCTAAAACGTGCTATTGGGTTTCTCAGATATTTGAGTTAAGGTGATGTTGTATTTTAACGTGAACAAGTTAATCTCAGGCTGTTGCATCTGGCCCTTGCTGTGTGGGAGCATGATGGGGAGTGAAAGAAGCATTAGTTCAATAAAGTGTGCTGTTGCTTCAAGACTTCCAACTTTTCAGCCAAGGCTCACCTCACACTATGTTAAAGTTGCGTGGGCTTGCTTAATTGTTGGAATTGGATAGATTCTTTTACTGAACGGCTTGTTATTCTAGGCCAGAATGTCAACAAATACAATTTAAAAATGAGCAGAAGGGAGCAGCGTTTCATCTTAAGCCGCTAAAGTGATGCAAGGATATAAAATTGATATTCTGACTATTTCTAATTGAGACTTTTCTATCTTTCTATCATAGAAATGAAGACCTTAAACAAATGCTGGAAAGCAGTAAAGATTCTGCAAAGCTGGATGCAATGAAAAGGATTGTTGGTGTAAGTAATTTTTTTTTTTTTTCATTTTGGACATGAATACTTATTTTACTTTACAGATCCTGCACAGAGTTGCTTAAAAGCTGCAGTGGAGTCTTTAATTTGTACTTGTCTATCAAAATATACACTCATATATACAGTCATACACTCTTAAAATATTTAACAGTGCTAATATGCCCATAAATAATTGTTTTCAATAAGCAGGCAAGATGTTTGTAGAGAACACCAAACTGAGAGATGCAGTCAACTTCCTAGAGGGAAGAGATGCCATCCAGGAGGACCTGATCAGGCTTGAGAGGTGATCCTACGCCAACCTCATGAAGTCATCTAGGCTGAGTGCAAGGTCCTGCACCCGTGCTGGGGCAGTCTCAAGCACAGACACAGGCTGGGTGGAGATTGGCTTGAGATCAGCCCTGAGGAAAAGGATTTGGGGATGATGGTTGATGAAAGTCTCAATAGGTTCCCTATTTTTAGCTTCAGTCCTTGTTCTATATAATACTATGCAGTGCTGGAAAAGCGTTACTTTCCCAGATGGCAGTAGGAGCCTTCTGTGTCTTAAATGTATTTTTTCTTGTTTAGGCCCTGCTCCATTTGTTTAAGCAAAAACAGTCTTCTAACTCAAAAGGTTGGCTATTACTTGTCTAACAGCGAGTTGTTAATGTAAAGATCCTCTGTTTTCAGTCTGCTCCATGCTTTCGAAGTATTTAGTGCTACCTAATGTTTAAACTGTGCCTCATAACTATCTCGTACCAACCTTTGGTTCACTTATCCATTTGGAGCACTGAACTTTAGAAGTCAGGACTGGGATCTTTGGCAAATAGCATAAGGCCTGTAGCTGTAGTAATGTTCTTGCTGAGCACAGAGACACGTGTGCGTTAGAGCAGCTATGTGCTTACATTTAGCAAGCTCATAGGCATGATATGTTTTTCAGAGATAAAAGACATCCTCTGCCTTTATTACTAGAGGAAAAAGGAATTTGTCAGAGTATTGTTTAATGTGTCTCATGGGAGCACTGTTTTTTTTCTCTAATTTAGGTAAGGAAAAAGGCTGTACAGACCAGTAATTTTCTTGCTCTTTTAGTTGATTTCAAGAAGCTGAACCTTCATGTGTTTGTATAGGTGTGGTGGAAAAGTACTAAGAGAATGCTCCTTGCAACTTGCTTTTGCTGCTTATCGCTCTGCTATGGTAGTTGACAAATTCACTCCTAGGGAGAAGGAAATGCATTGCAAATAGAACAAAATAGAGAATAAATTCAGAAACAAATTCATGTTTTCCACAGAGGCATTCCCGTATGCCCATCCCTCTCTTAAGAAGCAAGAAAAGAAGGAAAAAAAAAAAAAAAAGACTTAGTGTGCCCTGTATTATGCATAGTATTTTGTAAGTACAGAAGTGTTCACTAACCTGTGGACGCAAGATTCTTGATTTGGAATGTTCCTGTGCAGAAACTCGAGGTATGTAAGACAAAACAACTTGCATATCAGGACACAGTAGCGAAAATGGTGTAATAAGACCATAATCACAATCAAAGGATGATCGTGGACCTTTAGCTTAATATTCCATTTATGCTAATCATTTTGACTTTGCAAGTGGAAAATAAGGTTTTGTAAAAGAACTTCAGTACATATTTACTCTGTATTTACTGGAGCTATTTATGGAAGTGATTCATTGAGTCATACTGTTAGGGCCTATGCGGGAAATCTTTAAGGATTCTCTGCATTTTTGAATAACAACTTCTGCTGCATTAAACTGTGAAGATAGTTAATATGCTTTTCTGTGATACTTTGCAGTGCATGTTGTTACTGGGTTGTGCACAGCTCTGGTGGATGTGAATCTAACTCAATTGTCTTGGTGAACTTTTATCCTTTTCAGTAAGCTGACTGGATCCTGGCCTGTCTGTATCTGGAGGTGTTATCTTCAGAGCTTGTTAGTCTGCAGTTAACACCCAAACTTGAAGATTTGTAACGCAACTGTGCAGTCCCAGGGCTTGCAATCATGTAATGTGGATATGAATTATTGGCAGACATGCTGCTTAAATTAGATCTAAGCGATGACAGAGTTGCACAGCTGAAATGCATTCACTTTATTCTTTTTGATTTGTTTTTGGTAAATAGAACTCTTAGCTGTTCATATGAAGGTTGAAGCAGAACGGGGGTTTTGTTGCTGGTGTTCTTTACTGAGTGAACAACTTTGTTGTTTACGTCCTGGTTTTAGACTTTTCTGAGGTCAAATACAAAAACTTCCTTTAAAAACAATCAGACATACTGGTAGGTTGGTTGTGTTTATTTTTTTGTTCTCTGTACTTACTTTAGTAAGGCCTTCTGTGTTATACTTCCTATGGAAACCAGCTGTGCTTTGATTTTAGTGTAATGTCAGTTTATTTAGTTTTCTTCTTGCGCACCAAAGTCAGTCCCGAGAATTGAAACTGGATGTAATCTTACAGTTTCTCTTGAACTTCTTTCTGTTCATCTTTTTTTTTTTCTTCCTCCTATCTTTCTGATAGTAGCTCCCTGAAGTGGCATTCCGTAACACTTTTCAGATGAGGAAAATATTCATTAGTTTTTGGAAGAATTAATTTTAATGTCTAAACACTAAAATTGGTTTGTGGTGTAGTGGGTTAAAGCTCAGCTTGTAGACTGCACCCTTGCTCCTCTCCTGTCATTCCGGCCTGAATATGATAGTGATGGTGTTGTATGGATAGTATCCTGCAGTATCTAGGAGGTTTCTTTTTTGTTTGTTTGTTTGTTTGTTTATCTTCCATACAGATTTGCAATAAATGTCTCTTACCTTTTAAAAAATAAAAATCAAGAAGTGGAACCATAACGCTAATAAGTGATGCTATTATTTCATTTTTTTTTTTCAGATGATTGCAAAGGGGAAAAATGCTTCTGAGCTGTTTCCTGCTGTTGTGAAGAATGTTGCCAGTAAAAATATTGAGGTATTCCTACAGCTTATTAAAAAACAATTGTTTTAGAAGAACAATGCATTTATGAAAATTTTATGCAATAGTATTGTATTTCAGCATAAATTGTAAAATATTTCTAGCATGTTTTTACTAGAGTTGCTGTTTAAAAAAAAAAAATCCTGCAATTACTGCATTAAAGAAAAGGTTCTACGTATAGATTAAAGGAAGCCCACTGGGTGATTTGTTTGAAGGGAAAGGTGCAACTATTTATGATACACTTTATAAAAAATAATCAGAACCACACGAAGCATGTTCAGAAGGGTTGATAAGAGAAAGCTTATGGGAACATCATTATAATTAACTGCTGAGGAAATATTATTTTAGAATTCTGGTGTAACTTGTGTTACAATATATTTGAAAAGACCAATTACAGATTAAATGCTGAGAGAAGAGTGTAGTAAAGAAGTTTCACCAAGGCTACTCTTATATTATACTTACAGAAAGGAAGCATTTGAGCAGTAGGATTGCAAAGTAAGGTCAGTTTAAGTCAAATCTCTTTAGAAATTTAAGATTAGACAGTAGTTGCTGGTAAAGTGTGTTAAGAATATTATTTTGTTGAACAGCACATAAATATTGGTTCTATTGTTAACTTAATTTGGAAGAGTTACTTTAATGCATTACTTATTGATGTGAATGTGTGTGATCTGAGATTACAAAACAGAAGCTTTCAAGTCTCAGGAAGTCTTGAAAAGATTTGGTGGAGGGGAGAGTAGGTCCCATCTTGAGCGAGGAAACACGGTTTTGCGCATTGCAACATCAGATCTTTGTGTTGTTTGGTCTTTGCTTTAGCAGATATGGGGACTTAAAATGCATGCGTAATTCTGCTTTAGGGACTTGCCTTTACTCATTTGCTCTGTATGAAGAGTTAAGAAGGGTATCGTATGAAAAATGACAGACTGAAGAAAGATAAAACGTCATCTAGGAGAAGCTAAAGAGGAAGTTGGGTCAGAGTTGTCAGTGGTAGGAGTTAATTTCTTGAGACAGGATGTTTGACTGAATTTCTTTGACTTACGCTTAATTATGCGTTGGTTGTTTTTTTTAATTATTTTTTAATTAATTGTAAGGAGACTTAACACCTTTTCAGGACTTCCATAAGGAAAAATAACAGCAGAAGTAAAATTTTTATTTGTCCATTTAATATCTGTTTTATCACAGAAATTTGTCTATTTTTTTTCCAGAATTGAATGGTAAATGCATGATGTTGCTTGCTTCTGTATTTTTTCTTGCTTTCCTATAAGGGGAGGAGGTGAGGGAAAAGATTCTATCTTGGATGAGGGTTTTCACTTTAAATATGGTACATTTTATATGTAGATAGATTATAACTGTACTTTTAAGAAATAGATTATAAAAGGAAAAGAGGGAAATAATTAAATGTTTTGTTATAGTTGGAAAATACTAATTAAAAGGATTTTCCTTCCCTTTAGCATGTGCGTTTCAGGTAATGTGAGTACTCTTAAGACCACTTTACCTTAAGCCAGAGAGGAGTGCCTTGAAATATTGTTTGTTTTCAGTGCTTTTTAACAACTAGAGCTTGAGTTGCTATCCCAGTAGAGGCAGTATTGCCTAGCTCCAGCCTCCGAGGTACGATAATTGTAAGGCTGAGAATGTATTCCTTATAGGTGTGCATACATATATGTGTATACTTTGTGTATGTAGATGTATGCAACACAGGTATGTACTGCACCTGCCACATAAGTTGTCTGAGGGACTTGTATGAATGCAAACACTGCCAGGCAGTTCAAGAGCAGCTCTAGAAGTTATTGAGGGAATATGTTTATGGTCATGTATAGAGTGTGAGTCCATCTAACTGGGTCTCCTCAGTAGCTGGCCAGTAGCTACCAGTTTCTTCAATTGCTGGCACTTAAGCATAGGGCCTTGAGTCTACAGAACTACTTCTGTGATCCCCTCTGCCTGGGAGTGATGATCCCCTGCAGAGGGATCTGGATAGACTGGGTATATGGGCTGAAGCCAATGGGATGAGGCTCAACAGCACCATGTGCCAGGTCCTGCACTTAGGCCACAACAAACCCCAACAGCGCTACAGGCATGGGGCAGAAGGGCTGCAAGACTGTGCAGAGGGAACAGACCTGGGGTACTGGTTGATGCTCAGCTAAACATGAGTCAGCAGTGTGCCCAGGTGGCCAAAAAGGCCAATGTCATCCTGGCTTGTATCAGAAATAGTGTTGACAGCAGGAGCAGGGAAGTAGTTGTCCCCCTGTGCTCAGCTCTGGTAAGGCTGCACTTTGAATACTGTATTCAGTTTTGGGCCCCTCACTGAAGGAAAGACATTGAGGCCCTGGAGTGTGTCCAGAGAAGGGCACTGAAGTTGGTGAGGGGTTTGGAGCACAGGCCTTATGAGGAGCAACTGAGGGAGCTGGGATTGTTAAGTCTGGAGGAGGCTGAGGGGAGAACTCATTGCTCTCTTTAACTACTTGAAAGGAGATTGTAGTGAGCTGGGGGTCAGATCTTTTCTTGTGTAACTGGTGATAGAATGAGAGGAAATGGCTTCAATTTGTGCCAGGGGAGATTCGGACTAGATGTTTGGAAATACTCTTACTTGGAAAGGGTGGTCAGACACTACAATGGGCTGCCTGGGGAGATGGTGGGGTCACTGACCTTGGAGGTATTCAAGGAACGTTTAGACATTGTATTGAGGAACATGGTTTAGTGAGAACGATTGGTGATATGTGGATGGTTGGACTGAATGATCTTGTAGGTCTTTCCAACCTTTGAGATTCTGTGACTAGATCATGCAGCTGACCTCAGCCCTTCAGTCTGGCCTGTCCAGATCCCTCCATAGGGCTTTCCCTACGGAGGAACAGATTAACACTTCCTCCCAACTTGATGTTGTATAGAAACTTACTGAGATTGCGCTCAATCCCCTCATCCAGATCATCAATAAAGATATGAAACTGAGCTGACCCATGTGGAGCGCACCACTGAACGCTCACCAGGTGGATTCAGCTTCATTCACCACCACTGCTCTCTGGGCCTGACAATCTAGCCAGTCCATTTTACCCCTTATTTCTGTATTTTTACCTACTGGCTCTGCTCCAAATCCCATTAAGGTCTCATCATTTCAGGACCTTTGGTTCTTTACTAGAACATCCTGTAAATCTTGTGAAGTCCAAAAATACTTTTATTCTTCATCATGTCTTATACCCTTAGGCTTTAAAACCCTTCAGTCTGCTTGAAGGGTGCTTAGATGTTTATTCGTGAGTTTCACACCTGGACCTTGTGGCTGAGAAGGTCCTCAGAGGGACCCAGCAGAGTATCCCTTCTTTTGAGCCCTGAATTTGGATTCCCTTCTGCTGCTTAGAGATGTACTGATGGTTCCTGTCATGGATCTGATCCAGGGCAGCTTATTGTTCCGCTTCTTCTCATTGCGTTGTCTCTCGTCTCTATTTTCCTTTGTACACATGAAGATAACAGTTTGTCACATAAACATTATTTACTAGAATGGTTCATTGTTTGCATTAATATTTTTGTGATCCTTCTATTATATTTTATATCAAATAATAATATGATTCAAATTTTCTCTGTATAGTGGTTAAAATTCTACCATTTACTGGTGAAAAACATTTATGTGGAAGGAGGAGACTTGAACAGAAAAGAGATCAGGATATTTAGAAAAGACAGTTATATTACTGACATTTGTAAAGAAATAAATTGACACATTTAGGTCACTGTAACTAGACAGAGCTTATCATTTCAGGTTCTCAGGTGACCTGTCATATTCAGTTTTCAGGATACTCTGAAATTTCTAGGGATTACTTGGAATGAGTTTGCTCAGAGCCTTATTCAATCTGACCAACCTGAACTAGTTATGGATGTCCCTGTTCATTGCAAAGGAGTTGGACTAAACGATCTTTAAATGTCCTTTCCAACTCAAAGGATTTTATGATCTTGATACTGTTTTCTGAAACAATTTTTGCCAATTTTTTTACCCCATCATTGACAGAGATTTGTCTGTACAGATTGCTACAACACACCAGCATAACATATATCAGCTTTTCTTGAGTGGTTTTCCTGATCAGAAGAGGCTGCTATGTTTTTTCTTTTTTTCTTTAAATCTGTACTGAGTGCTCTGGTACAAGAAAGTAGAGGTGAAGAAGCAGTAAAACATACTCATTTGTTTTAAGAGAAGCGAAGGATATCTTATTGTTTTACAGAAATGTCTTGTGTTTTTTGTTTTTGTAAGTACATACTGACCTCAAGTTGATCACATGCATCACATTGTGCATTGTAAGGATGCAAAAAGTGACCTAATAAACAACAGGTATAGAACAAAAATTAGTCTTGTTCAATACCTCATGGAGTTTGATGTGTTTGTATTGATAAACTAATTAAGCAAACCTGCCTATGTTCCTCAAGCCTAATGTGCCTGTGTTATGATTAGTTTCATAGAAAGGAGCATTTTAACATTGAATGAAGGTAAATGATAGAAGAACAGTGTAGTCACGAAGCTGTAGGGGCTACCATTTCTAGTCACAGAGTGGATTCAAGGAAAGGAGACTGTATTTGCACACCTGAAGTCATTCAGTCTGTAGGCCTCTTGTGGTCAGTGTTGATTGCAGTTTGTCTGGTGCAGAACAGCAAATAATTTAGTGTGGTGTAACCTTCTGTGATTTAATATTCTGCTTTTTGCCAGAACTGGCACAAAAATATATCTTCTGATAGCGGTGGTAATTATAGCACAGCTGTAGTTGAGGGTCTTGAAGAGTTTTCCATTATAAGCCCCAATAGTCAGTTAGAGTTGTCCAGTGTAAAAAATACTAACCCTGCTTCCTTGGCATACACTGGTTATGAGGGGGTAAAGTGAATTAAATTGAATATCTGCCACCCCAATGTTATACTGTGGTTTTTTTACTCTGAATGTTACATCCTTTGTAGTATACTTATATTGGCTTTATATTGGCTACATCTTTTGAATGCTTTGAGCCATGCAAAGGAGGATCTAATCCCCTTTGCTTATGTCCAAGACATAGTCAAAAGTGCTTTTTTAATCAGTTAAACCACATAAAATGCCACTTTTCAGCTCAAAGTAATATTCTTTTTCAAATGTCTAAAGTAATTGATTTTTGATTTTAGGGTAAAACGTTTGTTAAAACTGCAGTTACCAAGGATTTCTCCCAGTATATTTTCCATAAAAATGTTTAACAGTTCTCTCATGGTCAGTTGCCACGTGGTAGCTTCTTACATTATTGAAGTTTTCATAATTCCATTAATAATGTTAAACAGTACTTTGTATTGTTAACCTTAATCTGATGGCATCATAAATTAAGTAATACTGAGGCACCTCAGGGAGTTTCTATTAAAGGAATTACAGTAAGTCATAAGACATCTGAGAAGCATGTGAATATTTTAGTGATGCAATGAACTCTTCCTTCAGAAAATAAAATGATGGTGAAACTGTGCAGTCTAGGCTTAGTTCTGTAGAATTCCAAAACTTTCTTGTAATTATGTTCTTTGTGTTCTTTTTTTCAGATAAAAAAGCTTGTATATGTTTATCTGATGCGTTATGCAGAAGAACAGCAAGATTTAGCATTGTTGTCCATCAGTACTTTTCAGCGTGCTTTGAAAGTGAGTGACTATGAAGTGGTATTTTATGCAGAATTCTGAGCTGCCATTAAAAAATAAAAAAATCTCAAGTATAATTGGGTTCTTTGGTTCTAATTAACGTAAATGTACTTAAGCAGATTCAGATATGCCATTGACAGGGTTTTTTTTTTTTTTTACGCTGCCTCAAACTTCATCAAGGTTTAAACAGTTAAGCTTGCATGAAGTGCAATTACTTTTCTAAAGAAAAGCAGCTGATTGATGCTCTCACTTGTGGAATGCCTTTCTTCTTTCATGGTTATATTATGTATATAGAAGGAAGACTCTTTTATAACCTAAGCTACCTGTTTCTTTTAGCTTGTGTAAAAGACACTTATATACAATAGAAATGTAACATAATAAAGACGGTACTTACACTGCAGTATGTTGCATGTTCTTTTAATATAAGGCATTGAAAAACAAGCAAACTGGTGCAACAGGCTGATTTGTATCACAACATAGTATGGAATTAGAGAGCAGTAATCAGGGTTGCCCTTCAAAGTATGACTCTGAAGGTTTAGAAATATCTGTTAAGTCTCTACCAGTGAATTTGCCCAGAAATTATGATCAGAGGATGTTGAGGGTTTTTTTTCCTCCTTATATTCTTATACTAAAGCTATTCCAGGTTTATTCTGTATATTCAAACCTGTGATTAAGGGACTAGCTTTTCATAACTGTTCTTCAAAGTACAGTTTTGTAGTATTTTTGTGCCTCCAACCTAACCTTAGCGTTATAAAGATGGACATATCCTGGAAGGAAAGAAGGGTAGAAAGCAAAGGAAGTCTGAAAACATTTGGCTTTCAGGTTTTACAGATTCTTAAGAAAAATAATTTTGTTATTAATTTTGGATTATATCTCCTAGCTAGGAATAAAAGTGAATGTGTACTAGGAAGGACTTCAGTGGAAGTGTCAGAGCTAAGAACAACATTTAAATTTCCTAGAAGTTACATTTAAGTAATAAAACTGAGTTGTTCTTTTCAGAATATCTGAATTCCAAATCATTAAATAAAATGTTAGTCTTTTTTTCATGGGAAGTAAATTATGCTACAGATATTTTTTTTTCTCGTTAAAAATTTATTGCACGAGGTTTGGCACATTAACTTGTTGGTGTGGCCTTAAATTGCACGTCTCCTTTAAGGTAAAGTAGATTTGGGTGGTTTGTTAATCTTATAATAGCTGACATTGGAAGGGACCTCAAAGATCATCTACTTCCAACCCACCCTGCTACAGTCAGGATAGCTGTCCACGATCTCAAGCACTAGATCAGGCTGCCCAGGGCCCCGTTTAGTCTGGCCTAGAACACTTGTTGGGATGGGGCATCCACAGCTTCCCTAGGCAGCCTGTGTCAATATTTCACCACGCTCCCAGTGAAAAATTTCCCCATTTAATGTAAGTCTCCCTTCTTTTGTTTTAAAACTGTTATACCTTGTTCCCTTAATATGCCCTTACTAGGGTAAATGCTCCAGAGGATGTAGTTGTATATTTGTCTTATTTTTTTCCCTTTCTTTTAGGATCCTAATCAGTTAATCCGTGCAAGTGCTCTCAGAGTTTTATCTAGTATCCGTGTGCCAATTATTGTTCCCATTATGATGCTTGCTATTAAAGAAGCCTCTTCTGATTTATCTCCTTATGTGAGGAAAAATGCAGCCCATGCAATCCAGAAACTGTACAGGTGAGTTATTCTGAGAGATACTGGAAAGTGTTCTTAAAGATTGTTTATTAGAAGTGTTGTGTGTGTCCCAGATGTGTATCAGATCTGTTTAAGTATAAAATATGCATAGATTCAATCACTCAGCTGATTTGGTTAGAATTTAGCCACCATTTGTTTATTTATTCCCTAGTTGCTACATCAGAAGTTTTCATATTCTTAATCTGAACTGTTGGCCAGTAGCATACCTGCTGTCTGCTGCTCTTTGAAAATGCACACAGTGCTGTGAGAATTTTTAAAATCAGTGCTGTGTATTTAAAATATCTTCTTGAAAATTTGAAAGTAAAATTCTGTTCTGTTTTAGTATGCTTTTTTTACTGTGTGGTGAGCTTTATATTTTTTTCTCCATTATTTTCTATGTTGTAATCTTGTATAAGATTGAAGTGTTTTGATTAATAACTCCAGTGTTCTGATATAGTTGTAACTAACACAAGTACTGTGTGTGTAGCAACACAATGCTAAATAGTTTCTTGCTTGATATAGTAACATGTTAAGTATGAAAAGATATAAATGAGAAACTGATGCAGTATTTTTTGCTTTTTTAATATGCCAGTTACTGTAATCACTGTAGCAACTCAAAATGTAAAATTTGTCTTTAGAATCTGTATCTTTCATCTTGAAGTCATTTACTTTGGTTTGCAATATGGATGACAAAAGAATACTACCTAATAGAAATTTTATCTGCACAAATCCAGCTCTTCCAGATTTTTGTCTTTCCTGTTCAGAAATTCTTATTGTGGAAGAAGTCTTACAAAGAGGGTACTGGCTTACTCAGCTATGGGCAATAAAATCTGTACCTTTCATGGTGCAGATGATCAGCTTTATAGTCCAGGTATTAAACTTATGTTTTTTTCATGACAGCCTTGTGAAGAGCCTGAGTAGGGGTTCCCTGTCTGGGGTCTTTTTTATGATGAGTGCTCTCATCTGATGGCCTCGGGAGTAGCTGGGTCAGGATGTTATCAGTTTCAGTCACCAGCCATCTTTCTACCTCTCTGTGAACATGCAGACATGTCTACTGTTACATGAAGTAGTAAAAGGATTTTTGAAGTCCCTGCTGTTTGAGTAATGTTCTTTCTCTTAGCAGAATGGGCATGTACTTCATTGTCAGCAGTTTACAGGCCAGTTCAGCCTAGTTCTCTGACTAAGAGGGGAGGGAGACCTACGAACCCACGCTCCAGAAAGGGGAAAAGGGGAAAAAGGGAATGGGTAGGGAGACGGGCCTAAAAGCAAAATAGTGGCAATGATTTCAGGAGGAAAACCAATTTACTAAATAAGATATCAGAATGCAAAATAACACTATATAATACAATATAATTGGAAAGGAGGTTAATAAATCAGATTAAGTGGGAGAGAGTGTGTCCAAAAATCAAAGGCTTTGCTCTAATGTTGAGGGGAACTCATGCTGCCAAGATGAGTAGAAAGGGAAAGAAGGGGACATTTCATGACACACAAGCAGTTTAATCTTTCCCTCTGAATGGAAAACAGAAATGCAAAGTCCTCTGGGGTATGCAGTTCTTATCTTCTGAGGCGGGTATGTCTGGAACTATCAACAATCCGCAGAACTGGAGCACTAACTCTTTAACTCCCAGTGCCTTATGTGGTGTTCTGATACGGAATACTGATAACAAAAATCATATGATCGTGACATTCCACGTCTTATTTCACGCCACTACATCGTGTTTAATATATATACACATGCAAACAACAATTAACATGCATTAAACACACATATATACACACACACACATATTTGTATATACGTGGAATTACTAGCTGAACTCCCCAGCATCAAATTCCTTTGTGGTACACATTGAGCATACTCATTTCGCTGCATTACCCACAAAGTGGAACCAGGTCCCTGGACAACAGTTCTGCAAAGAGGTTTGCCCTTCCAGAGGCTGGAAGGACCCAAACAGGGGCCTTGGCAGGTTCATGACAAAGTGATATAATCAACCTGTCGCACCTCCCCATATTTATACTTTTTCATTCACCTTTCTCCCCATCCTCTTTTCATCCTCTTGCCTTGTTTAATTGTGATGCATGTTTCACAGTCATGAATAGCCTGTGCAATAGCATCCATAGTTAAGTCCACCCCTCAGTCTCTAGCCCACTTCTAAGTTGCATCTCTTCCTCTATGACCTGAGGTCTCATGGGCCCATCAAGCAAGAAATAGTTCACCCTTGTGTTGCCAGTTTAAGCCTATTTGAGCCATCTAAGTTTAGGAGGCCTGATCTATTAGGTGGTTAATCTGTTCTTCAGTAGCCCAACTCTTGGGCATGTGAACATCTATATGATGCACCTTAACAACCATATTCTTTATTCAGGCAGCAGTGTCTGCAGTTCAGCAGTACTTTGTTGCCAGTTGTTTTGTTCCCACTGCTGTAACCACCTCCATAAAGCATTTGCCACCTTCCATGAGTCAGAATAAGGGTAAAGCATTGTCTGTCTCTCCCATTCATCAACGTCTAAGGAAAGCTGAACAGTCTTTGCTTCTGTTAATTGGCTTGATTCTCCTTTTCCTTTAGAGGCCTCTGCAACTTGTCATGTAGGGCTCTACCCAGCAGCTTTCCATCTTTGGTGCTTCCCCACAGTACAACGTAATCCATCAGTGAATAGGGCAAATTTCTGTTTGGTTTTGGAAAGTGGTGTCCCCAATGGGTCAGTGTTAGGACTGATACTCTTTAATATTTTCATCAATATTTGCATGTATCAGTACAAATTAGGGGATGACTGCTGGAGAAGTGCTCCCTGGAGAAGGACCTGGTGTCCTGGTGGACTGCAGGTTGGCTGTGAGCTGGTAGTGTGCTCTTGTGACCAAGAAGGCCAGTGGTATCCTGGAGTGCATTAAAAAGAGTGGCCAGTGGGTTGAGGGAGGTGATCTGTCCCCTCTACTTTGCCCTGGTGAGGCCACATTTATAATACTGTGTCCAGTTCTATGTTCCCCAGTTCAAGAAGGACAAGGATCTTCTAGGAAGAGGCTAGCTGAGGGCAACTAAGATGGTGAAGGGCATGGAGTATCTTCATTAGGAGGGAAAGTGGAGTACCTGATTTCTATTCATCATGAGGAAAAGAAGACTTAAGGGTATTCTGTTTAATGTTGATAAATATCCAAAGGAGGGCGTGAGGCAAATGGATGTAGGCAGGCTCTTGGTGGTGTGTAGTGGTAGGACTAGGAGTAATAGCCTAAAATGTGAGCAGAGGAGGTTTCATACTAACATACAGAAGAACTTTGTGCTAAGGTTGAGAGAGCACTGGGATAGGTTACTCAGAGAGATTGTGGAGTTTTCTTTTATAGAATATTCAAAACCCAGCTGTATGCCTGCCTGTGCAACCTATTGTAGGGTACTTGCTTTAGCAAGGGAGTTTGGACTTGATGATCTCTGTACTGTAGGCCAAGTGCAGACACAACTTGTTACAGTATGTCAGCTCAGGCTAGACAGGAGGTCAGGTGAGATGATCTCTTGACATCTCTTCCAACCCCTGCAATTCTGTGATCATTGACTGTGGGGTTGAGTGCACTCTCAACAAGTTTACAGATGACACCAATCTGTGGGATGTGGTCAGCATGCCTGAGGGATGGGATACCATTCAGAGGTGCCTTGACACACATGGAAAGTGAGCCTAGGATAACCTTATGGGATTCAGTAAATCCAAGTACAATGTCTTGCACCTGGTTTGAGGCAATGTCCACTATCAATACAAACCAGGGACTTAAATGATTGGGCACAGCCCTGCTGAAAAAAAACTGGGTATACTGTTGGATGATAAGCTGAACATAAGCGAGCAATGTGCCTTCATAGGCCAGAAAGCTAACTTCTGCTGGGCTGCATCAAAAGAAGCATGGCCAGCAGGTTGAGGGAGATGATCCTGCTCCTCTGTTTTGCTCTAGAGAAGCTTCATATTCAGGGCTGCATCTGGTTATGGAGTTCTCAGTATAGGAGAGACATAGATCTGTTGGAGTGCATCCAGTGGATTGTCACAAAAGTGATCCAAGCAATGGAACACGTCTCCTACCAGTACAGGCTGAAAGAGCTCGGGCTTTTCAGCCTGGAGAAGGCTTCAAGGTGACCTGATAGCAGCCTTTCAGTATTGAAGGAGAGCTACAGGATAGAAGGGGACAGACTCTTTAGCAGTGTCATGTAATAGGACAGGGAAAATGATTTCAAATTTAAAGGGTAGGTATAGGTTGGATATAAGGAAAAAGTGTTTCACAGTGAGGGTGGTGAGGCACTGGCACAGGTTGCCCAGAGATGTGGTTGATGTCCCATCCCTGAAGAACCTCCAGACTGGATAGAGCTCTGAGCTGTGATCAAGCTGTGGATTTCCTTGTTTGTTGCAAGGGAGTTGGACTAGGTGACCTTTTAAGGTCCATTTCAACTCTGAGAATTCTGTGATTTGGGAACTGCTTATAGTAATTCTGCCAACTTTTATTGTCGCTTTTTCAAAACCTACTTGTACAGTTTTTGTATCTGATAGTACTGGTTTACCACAGGGCAAGGGAAAGAGAAATTTCAGAATTTTATGAAGAAGCAGCAGTGCCCAGAACTGCTGAGGAGGCCATCAAGTTAATTTGTTTGTAGGCAGATATATTTGGCTTGTTTTCAAATGGGCTTGCCTGCATCTCAGCAGATGTGTCATCAAGATCACGATCCTGCAGTTTGTAGAAGGTACAGTAGTAGCAAGGCTGTCTTTTGACCTATTTTTTTTTAATAAGCGTTTGTTTCAGAAGACTGAAGTTGGTCAGAGTCATAATTCCTTATGGATCTTTGATTTGAAGATCAGTCAACAGTTTATGTACTCTCCTACTCATAATAATTCCATCATCCGACAGCATTTAGGCAACAAGCACTATCAGTTTATTCTAATACAGCCTGTATGCTCCACTTACTTCTTGGTTTCCATAACTTCTCTGTGTTGAATAGACCTGTAGCTCACTTAGTACTCCAGTCAGATTTCTGGATGAAGGTTCAATACTCCAATCTTCTTTGCATTTAGTATCTTGGTATTTGAGTGGATGCCTGATCTAGAAGAGCTTGTTCATTAGTGGTTCAGTCAATCCTAGCAGTGGGAACCAAACAGAAGAGATTTCTGGCATAGTATGAACAGCGGCATTTGAGTCCAAAGCAGACAGCATTGCCAGCTATGCTAGTGTAATTTTATGACTGAAAATGTCAGACCTCTTGCTTATTTCACACAGAATGCACTTCAAAGCTGTTTCTGTCTTTCATCTATCAGTAGAACGTTTTACTGTGTACTTGCACCTACTTGCAGCAAGGTTTAGAAAAGGGCTTCTTGAAATTCCCATTACCAGTAATAATAGATACCATAACATTGCTACTAGATGCCATAATGGAAGCACATCACTCTAAGCTTTTTAGTCTTTTTATTTTCCAAGAATGCTTCCTTCCTTATCTGAAACTTCAGAAAGAGAAGGTGGAGAAATGGAGATTAAATTATCGGAGCCCTTACTGGAGGTTATCTTGATCTCATACGAAACAGGTATTTCTTAAAATGTGTAGTTGCTCAATTATTCACTTACCTCTCTTCCCCCCTTTTTCCTCATGCTGACTGAGAAGATTTGAAGTAAGATCTATTAGAAAGACTACGGGTTTTTCATCTGAAAGCTTTGGTCTTTGACAGAGATTCTGTTAAACTTCCCCCCCTTTTTTTAAAATAGTGCATTGTTTCACATGTACTAATGATTGTGGTTTCTAAAAGTTTTATTATCCATTTTATTCCTAGTTATTAAAGCCATAGCGATGTAGTATGCAGATAGGTACATGCAGTTAAACTGTACTTGTAAAGGATGTACAGTGCTTTAGGACGTTTCATAAGTCGACATTAAAAGTTAAATGTACAATGATGACCAAATGCTTCCTTGTTTATCTGTGAATGCACCCATCTTAAAATAAGTTTTCAAAGTTACAGAACTTCGTGTCATTATGGCTATTTGAGTCTGTGGTCTCTTTGTATTTTCTTCTGCGTTGGCTTTGAGTTCTTCCATGCTTTGTGGATCAGCAATGAAGAGGAATCTGGGATGAAAAGTTTGTTCTTGCCTACCCCTTGTGTCTTTGGTATGGTACACTAGAAAGCTAGGAAGCAAGATTGGCAGTAAACCAGTGCTTCTGACAAAATGTTCACTGGTTTGAATATGCCAAAGGAAAGGTATGAATATGCTGGAAAAGTAGCACAGTGAGCTTAGGCAGTCCAGGTTACTCCTGGAATGCATCAGGGATAACTTCTTGAGCCAAGCAATAGGCAGCCCCACCAGGAAGGGTGCAAGATCAAGCCTGTTGCTAACCAACTCAAGTGAACTGATTAGTGACATTAGCTTCCAATTAAAGCTGCTTTGGCTGTAGAGAACGTTGTATGGCAGAGTTACTGCTCCTGACCGATGTGGGACAGAAAAGAGGAAACTCTGTGTTAGGAAGCTTTAAGAAAGCCAAATTCCAGCTCTTCATGGAGTTGAACAGAACCCCCTGGAAAACTGTCCTCAAGGATATGAAGCAGAACTGGCAAATCTCTAAGGAAACTTTCCTTTGTGCACAGAAGCTCTCCATGCCCAGGAATAGGAAATCAGGAAAGGAAGGGCATAGCCCCCTTGTGAGCAGTGCAGGCAAGCTGGTAACAGCTGACAAGATGAAGGCCAAGTTACTCAACTTTTTTGCTTCTGTTTTCACTGGTGGCTAAGCGGGGGGTTCAGAAGGTGGGGACTGGGAGAGCAATGTTCCTCCTGTTATAATACGTGAGGATCAAGTTTGCAAGCACCTGAGTAACCTGAACATCCCGTAAGTCTGTGTGTCCCAGTGAGATACATCCCAGAGTCCAGAAGGAATTGGCTGATGTAGTTGCCAAGCCACTTGATGATATTTGAAGAGTCCCGATGGTCAGATGAAGTCCCGGTGACAGTAAAAAAGGCGGTCCCGGTGACAAGAAAAAAGGCGATGTTGATCCCATTTCTGAGAAGTGTAGGAAGGACAACCCAGGGAACTACTGACCTGTTAGCCTCACCTCTGTGCTGGACAATTGAACAGGTCATCCTGGATCCAAGGCACACGTAAAAGAGGGAGGTGATACAGAACAAGCCAGCAGCATGGCTTTACCAAGAGTCATTCCTGCCTGACCAGCCTGGTGGCCTTCTAAGCTGGAACAACTTCATTGTGGACGAGGAAAGAACCAGTGATGTCATCTGTCTGGATTACAATAACGTCTTTGACAGAGACCCACGACATCCTTCTCTTTAAATTGGAAATACATGGATTTGACTAATCAACAAAACTAATGTGTAGGCTTCTCTTGGTATTTCTTGTGGTTTAAGCCATTAGGCAGCTAACACCACACAGCCTTTTGCTCACAGCCCTACTGCCCATTGAGATGTGGAGCGAATCAGCAAAAAAAAAACAAAACAAAAAAACAGCAACAACAAAAACAAACAAACAAACAACAACAACAAAAAGCTTTTATCTCAGCCTACATGTCACATTTACTAGCCTGCCAGCCAATGCCCCTTGACTGCCACATGGTCAACTCCCCTGAGTTTTATAGTTGTTTTTTTTTTTTTTTTACGTCTCACCTTTCTAGTATGGAATATATCTTTGACCAGTTAAGGTCAGCTGTCCTGGTTCTGTCCTCTACTGTCTCCTCCACCAGTACAAGATAACAAAAAATAAGATTATCTTTTCTGTACTACTTAAATGTGGACTAAAAATTATTAATATTACTTTTTTTTTTTCACATTTGGTTCCCAGATTGTATCTAGATGGCAGCAAGTCTAACCTTTATTAAATTTCTGATGTTTCTAACAAAATATGTAAAACATTTCTTTTTTTTCTCCTTCTAGTCTTGATCCAGAGCAAAAAGAAATGTTAATTGAAGTGATAGAAAAACTGTTGAAGGATAGAAGTACGGTAAGAGACAAGAGTTGCTATTACTATTGTATATATATATATGCTGTATATGAGTGAATGTGTGTGTGTATGTGTGTGTATATATTTATTTATTTAATTTTACATATTCAATTGTATATACATTACAAATATTTAAGTGTTAGTATACATTTAGAGTTATATCACCTACAGCTGAATGACAACCTGAGGAATACTCCTGAAAACTTGCTGATATGTTTTTATATACTTCAAAGTATAAGCATCATTGTGTATCGATGCATTATATTGTGAATGTGATAATGATAATATCCCTTTACAAGACTGGTAATTTTTATGTAATGGGTATTCTTAATCCATTTTCTAGTTACTAGGTTGGTTTTTTCAATGTATGCTTTTTTTTAAACTTAGTTTTAAAAATGGAAATTGCATGAATCAGTGTACAAGTGTCTTTGTATTTTTTGAGTGAGTTATTATCTGTATCATGTGTATTTGAGGTACTCTAAAAATAACTTCTGTGTAATACAAAGTATACCTCTTGAAGTCTGTCTGCCTTGTAGTGTATACAAATGTTAAGCAGTGATACTTGATGTGGGCTTGTTTGTCCTTGCA
Source organism: Callipepla californica brunnescens (assembly GCA_023055505.1). Lineage (NCBI taxonomy): Eukaryota > Metazoa > Chordata > Aves > Galliformes > Odontophoridae > Callipepla > Callipepla californica. Next base: position 2,788,579 of record JALIRH010000052.1, on the reverse strand, counting down.
AATATTTCCATTTCCTTCTTGGTAAGTAAAACTGATGTCCTCTGACAATTTACAATTTACAATTAATTTTCACAAGTCTAGGTCAGAAAGGTAATTGAGTAAGAGTCAAATATAAAACAGGGATGTAAATTGAACATGAGAAGTGGTTCATTTTCAAATAGCTAATGTAGCGAATGTAATGTTTTTTGACTAAGTGAAAGCATTGCTAGGTAGCAGATAGTGAGTTGCTTCATATACCATCGGTCATTATAACTGTGATGGGTTTTCTTCTGATTTTAAATATCAGTTTTTACTGTTTACATGTAATGTTAGTCTCCTATTACTAATGTAATGTACAGTAATATGTTGTCTGTTGTTCTAGCACAGTCCAGATGTCCAGGACAAAAATGGTGTCGATCTCTAATAGACATCTCACAACTTCCACTGAAGGGTTGCTGAAGAAGAGTGTCAGAGCTTAATGGCTCAGCAGGCAGTAAATCAGTTAGTTAGTTCTCCTGACTGCATCCATGCTTGACCTGTACTCATTTGTCAGAGACCTTTGTGCTTCTGTGGAGTTGCCCCCAGTGGTTCTTTGTGTATTTTCTTTTTGTGGTTCATGCTCTAGGAGTGCATGCAATCTGTGAATGTGAGATTAGATTTTGTGTACCCGTGGAGGCATAAAGGACAGAGAAGCCATCTTTGTTTCTTCTTATTGCTGATGGCAAGAAAATAAAATCCTTGAATTTCCCTAGTCCCTGTTACTTAAGGTAAAAATCAAGGTATCTGAACAGTTGTCATTTCTACATAGATTTTAATGAAATGTTAGAACATCCCAGCTTTCTTTCTCTTTTTCTCAGTGGTGAATCTTGACACTTGCAGATGTTTACAGGGGAAGCTAGTTATCATTGCTTAATATACGCCATAATTCTGGTGCTTTGTGACACTGAATAATAAATGCTGTATTAATGCATACCAACTGAAGCAGTAGTTAATAATTATGCTATATTTTTCCCCAGCGTGTTTAAGAATTTAAGAATGATGATCTATATTTTTGTCTTCTGGGCCTTTTCAGAAAAGCTTATTTGGAGATGTAATATCATAACTACTAAGTGTTTTCCTCCCTCTGATTCTACTTGATCAGTTCCAGCTTTGGCTGATGTTTCTGCTTTAGAGGTTTTACATCTTCAAAAAGGCAGTATGAAAAATTCTGAAAAGGAGCAATACAAATCTGCTTTTGGGATTTTGAGTCAAAGCTGCTTCGCAGATTGTTTTGATTTAAAAGGAATCTGTCTCTGTTTACTCCTTGATTGTTTGCTTTCAGGAAGACTAATCTAGCACAGAAAAGCTCCAATTTAAGTAGTCATCTCTTGTCATTTTTCTGGGAACATTCAGTGGAAGACTACAAATTTGTTTACAAAAAGCTCTTGAGCACTAATAGGCATGGAGTGTCAGCCTAGGGAGCCCATTTCAGTGCCTGACCACCCTCACAGTACAAAAGTGTTTCCTAATGCTCAGTCTAATCCTTGCCTGGTATCTCTGTGCCATTCTCATTCTGCTTTCCTTCCTGAGGCAGCTGGAGGGAGCACTGAGGTCCTCTTGTCCTCTTCTGCTCTGGACTTGGCAATCCAAGTGTCCTCACCTTCTCCTTACAGGACCTGCTTTCCTGCCTTGACATCACATTTGATGCCTTCTCTGGATACTCCAGTTATTTGCCTCTGTCCAGCATTGCTCTGTCCCAGGTGCAGCTGCCAGCATTTTCCATTGTTGGATTTCATGCTGCTACAGATTGACAAGTGCTTCAGTCTGCTTAGACCCATTTGTAAGGCTTCCTGTCCTGACAGGGAGTCAACAGCACTCACTTTTTAGTTCAGTATTATTAGCAGACTTGCTGACAATGGATTCCAGTCCATGTGGTAGCTCTTAAAGTTATGTAAGTAGCTTATATAACCTTATGTAAGTTACTTTATAAGTGATAATAAAGCTTAAATAATTTGAACCATCTTCTTTATGTTCTGTAAGGGGAACTAGATTTCATATACTTAAGATGCAAGAAGAAGGAACATTTCCTACATAGACAAAAGCTTTTTGAAGAAAATTGCTAGATTTGTCTGCAAAGAACTTCTTTGAGAAACTGAACTTCAAAAAAAGAGAATTTTGCTATAGCCATAAGAATTTTTTTCTCTTTAATTAATGGCATTTTTCAGGCTCTTTTGCAATTTCCATTGCCTGTCCGATAGTGAGCTAGCCTGAAATCTGGAGGGTGATAATGTGTAACTAAGACCATGAGTTTACTTGATGCTAATCTTTGGGTTCTTGTAATGCAAGTGCACAGAAACTGTTTCTTATTTCAACAGTAATTGTCATCTCCTGGTAGTTTTATTCTAATACTAGTAGATCATGATCAGTTTTACATCATTAAATTGTGTCTTTATCCAGATGGGAGAATCCTTGTGACTGGGAAATTGAACATTAGTGAATCTGTGTGGTTTGTTGTCGTTTGTTTATTTTTGTAATTGTTTTTTTTCCCTGATAGAAGTGTCACAGTGTTCCTATCCAAGTGTCAGGTTAATTTTGGCATTTCTTACTTAAGGACCAACAATCCTTAAATAAGCATAATGTCTTTTAGATATAGTATCTAGATGAGGGAAATCAATGCAATGTTGTATTTATTTCATTTATTTTAGGTATGGTTGGAAGAAGATTGTAATTTTTAATTTTAATGTTGCATAACAGATAAATGTTTTGTTTGAGTGGTGCCTGAGAATTCTCTATATAAAAAAAACTTACACATTTATTTTCTTTTCTATAAATGTTTGAATTTGCACAATGGTTTTAAAACTTACCAATGTAATGTCTACGTTAAAAGGAGACAGAGTAGCTACTAAACATGGAAGCCTCAAAATTTATGTAACACAAATTTCTTCAAAGAGAACATGTTATTGTGAATTATTAATGCAGCTTATGCAGAAAAGGAAAATGTATTTAAATCAGTTGCAGTCATTTAACATTTAATGTAGAAAGACACTATCTAGACGGGAATTTTACTACAATAAAATTGAACTGTTTTATCAGACTCTACCAAACATGTTAATTTGTTAGATCTCAATTAGTATTAAATTTTTTATATATAAGCTGAGGTAAGCAAAACTTAAAATGGGATGGGATCCAACCTTAATCCAGCACTTAATTAAAATTTCTGGCGACAAAATTGGAAGATCACTCTACTCCTTAACAAGAAGGTACAGTGAAAAGCCAAGTTCTCTGTTAAGCACACTTGCAAAAAATATGAAGTGGAAATCAGCAGTAGCATACCCTCGAGGTGCTAACTGAATGACAGTGTAGAATTTTGACAAACACTGTATAGTGTTTGCATTCAAAAAAAAATTGCTTTGCTACAAGTAAGTTCTAATGCATAACTCTTCTGTACCCATACCTCCTTCCTCCCCAGCATTTCTGGGTTTACTGAGCACAACTGTGGGCTTTTAGTGATTTGCCTGGAGTTAATCACTGTGTTCAGCTGAGCTATAGATTCAGTCAGGTTCCACACCTAAATGTAATCTGGCGGTGTTTTATAATGACAAAGGAGCCGTATGCAGCAGGTTGCTAAGAAGAAAACTCAATAGAACAACAACAGCAAATTATTGTTTTTAGATGCTAAATATTTTTATTTAGCTTTGTCAAATAATCATATTTTAACTCCCTGGAATGAATTGTGTATGTGTTGGGACCAGCAGGTACCAGTATGTGGATGGAGCTGGAGGCATAAATGCGACTTCATGTTTATTCTTATTGGTAATTCATAAAATCCCTACAGAGCTTGTAACTTGTTTAGCATAACTACACTGCATCAACAAAGCTTTGATTTTTTTTTTTTTTTTTTATCAATGCATATAATTTTTATACAGGTAAGATGTTTAGAAGTCTATTTATTACATTAAAAATTGAATTCTGTTTTTGCCTTTCCATTACATAAAAACTACCTCAAATTCTGATAAGGTAGAATGGCACGAATGTCTACTTTATTTTTCTAGTACCTCTAAATAACTGAGCAGCTAATATGATTTTATGTGGAAATGAAAATAAGGCCATATATGTTTTTATGCTAAAGTGAAACTTTTTTCAGAAATTAATATAGCTAATCAGGTGGGTGTGAGGGTGTAATTGGATATTTATTTATTTATCCATTTATTTAGATTGTCGGTTTCCATATCATTTCACTCTTGCTTTACTCTTTTTCTTTTTGCAGTTGCTTAACAAGTCCTATATTCTAGTTTTGAGATAAAAAGTTTGAGGCAGGATTTGCTGCTCAGTTTGTTTTTGGCCAAGCAGTAAAGGACTGTAGAACTATGTTCTCTTTGTAGCTTGGATATTTTATAACTGATTTTTGTAATCAATTATAAAAATAAAAATCAAGTGCACTAATGATACCTGGCCTACCTAATAATTTTAAACATTCATACTGATATTGAGTGGGAATCACATCCATTGTTTAAACCTAATAGATAAAAAGCTTGTCACTTAACTTTAGTTTGGACTTATGAATATATCTCAAAGTTGCATATCTAGAGCAGAAGGCAGAATGTAGACTTGCTGCTGGGTTGTAATTGTGTGTACAATGAGTGTCTTAAAAATGTCCTGATTTTTCCATTGTTTTTGATCTGATTTTATTTGTTTGAACAAACGTCTTTGATACAAGGGAGGTTTATGATGCTTCTATAAAAATATAAATATGTATGTGCTGCATTGTAAAAATGATTTTGTTCAGCTACATCCAGAGAATGGAATTAGTATGTGGCTGCATGTATTACACTATATATCATAGTTGTGGCTATTCTAGCTTTTTTTTTCTGGGACAAGATAGTGTATTGACTGCAATACTACCTTTGAACTCCTCTAGAATGAAGGATATTAGAGAGAAATTTCAAAAACATGTTGGTAAAACTTGCACTACTAATGTACTCCAGAAACTTCTATCGTGAAGTTTTGAGCGCAGACTGTCAGTAAATTTATTTACTGCATGGCATTTATTCATTCCTAATTAAGGCTTACACGTTTTTTATACTTGGGGAATACAGGTTAATTATTTTTTTTCAGATGCTGTTTAAATATTGTATTCCCCTTTAATGAGAATATTCTCATCGTATTAAACTGCATCTAAATTTTAAATTTATTATTCCATTCCCATATGAAAATTTAATTCTGAACATAACACATATAGCCTAGTATGTATTTTGCTTGAGGGGTCAGAAGTCTTTAAATGTATGTGTGAGTGCTGAGATTTCTTTTACAGACTGCATACTTACTGAATGAAGCACAGATTCTTGAAAGTGAGACCTCAGCATTAAAAAATGATGCTTGGAATTGATGATGGCTTTGCAATGAGGATTTTGATCTTTTAAACTAAAGCAATGTCATTGGGGATAACAAGGAAAAGAAAACTGAGGTCTTTTGTGAATAAGTTAACGTTTTGGTTTAAAATCAGAATGTATGCCTGGGACATTGTTTTTCTAACTTATTGGTTTAATGTTGGTAAAAGCTTTACTCCTTTGGAAAAAAAATTACTGGCTTTGTGCAGATGTTTTATTGTGATAGATCTATTATCCCACTATTAGAAGATAAATGACTGATCTTTTCCAGTTTCTGTGCCTCTAGAAAATTGAAATAAGAAGGGGGATATCATTTGGGCTGTATGATTAGGGCAGGTGGGGTGGCCATTAATTTAAGAGAGAAGAATCTTGGCAGCATAGGCCAACTTGCACTATATTATCAATCAAACCTCGATGTACTTCTTGTGATGACCCAGCACTCTCAGGTTTTCACAGCATTAATTAGAATTCATGACAAAATAGATGCAAGGAAACGTTTTGTACCCGTCATAATTTTATAGAAAATTTATTGTTATTAGAGGAACCATTTGCTTAGTGTGATTTTTTTCATTACCAGCTTGTCAACTAGCATAGATAATCTGGAGAAAATATGAACTCCATAGATTGGGTGTCACTTTTGTTGATGGTTCATGTAGTTTACCTTGGAGCACAGCTAATGGCTGAAGTTCATAGCAACAGCACAGAAAAATGTGGCAACCAGTGGAAGACAAATGAAGCATGCTTATTGCTTTAATATAAAAAATACATAAATGGAAAGCAGCATGTGAGTTTGATGAGCTCATTGCTAGTTTTGTTGGAGTGATTTATATTTTATCCTTACACAAAAAGCTGCTATTGACATAGTAAGATGGAAATTAACTGTCTGCTTTTTGGAAACTAATATTTTTCAGTTTTATATTCTGATTGAATCATTTTGTTTTAATTCTAAATATTTTTATGGAATGTTGAGCTTTTAATAAACAGATATTATAAGCTGTTCGTCTGATGTTTAGATGTATAGTGGGATCATACTATTGGGGTAACAGTATCAACTAGAATTGTGTCATATTAAGAAAGCATTAGGAAATCCTCTCACATAAATCCTTTAGTTACAAAATCCTTTTTCAATTTATTTTTATTTTTTTATTTTTTTTTCACTTAAATGAAAAACAGTTGTACAGTTGTGGAAAATGCAGTAGAGGGGCAGGGTGTTAAGTAATGTGTGTTGTATGGTAATTCCTATAGTAAATTATAAAGGCAAGGATTCATTACAAAAGAAATCTTGTTCATCTGGTGCATCTCTTGCATCCCATAATGTACATTCAGACTTTTATTAATAATTTTAAGTGTTCACAAGTGACTACATTCTCATTGTAAACTTAAGTTGGTTAGTGATGTGAACTAAAATAAATATTTTTTTTTAATTCCTGCATTTCAGTATAGTTGGCTATTTCTTTGTATTCAGTTTTGTTTTACTCCCGGTAATGGAGCTTTCTAAACTTCTGTGCTGTTTTTTATGGGATGACTCTGAGAGGTTGTCTGTTCACTACTGCTGCTCCCACTCTTGCAGAAGGAGGACACAGATTACTCTGCATCACATCTGTATTCCAGCACAAATTTTAAAACTTTCTTCCATCCTGTGAATTGCAAGGGAACCGAAAAGTCTGTAGTTCTGCAGATTTGGTGGACTACTGAGAATGGAACAATCACTGTTTGAGAAAGAGGGAATGAATACATCCTTAGTCTTTTGGTAAAACAGCTCAGTTTAAATAGATCAATTGTAGGTACCTATTCTGCCTGTGACCATGTTGCTTAGATCTTTTAAATCTGAAAGCAAATTATTTTATACCAGATTTCAAAATATGTTTAAGTGGAAGAGAAATACAGTATGTCTTGAGTGCAGCACTAGTAGCAGTAAAAAGCAAGATATCTGTGCTAGAGCTCCAGTCAGACACCAGTGTGCGCATTGTCCTTCACCTTTGAACCTAAGATGTCAAAATATTAGGCTGCAAATATTTTTATAGTCATAAATCTGTGTGTGTACCCCTCTTTCCCTCCCTCCTTTTCTAATCTTATATTTCAAGCCTGTCAAGAGACACTATACTGTGTGGAAGTGTGGAATATCCATAACAACAGAGTCTATGAGTTAGTGACAAAAAAGTCTCTGTGGACTCTTTAAAGTGCCTTACTTTTCTTAAAACAACAACAACAAAAAGCTTTATCACAGTATCTTCTGCCTGGAGCTGACCACTGCGTTCAGCTGAGCTGCAGATACAGTCAGGTTCCACACCTAAATGCAATCTGGCAGTGTTTTTTAATGACAAAGGAGCTGTATGCAGCAGGTAGCTAAGAAGAAAGCTCAGTAGAACAACAACTTCTTGTTTTTATGATGCAGCAAAAACTATAAAATTATTTTAGATCTTAAATGTTTTTACTTAGCTCTATCAAATAATCAGGTTTTACTCCCTGGAATGAATTGTGTATGTGTTGGGACCAGCAGGTACCAGTATGTGGATGGAGCTGGAGGCAATAAATGCAACTTCACGTTTATTCTTATTGGTAATTCATAAAATCCCCACAGAGCTTGTAACTTGTTTAGCATAATAGCAAGACTATATTCTGAGCTGTTTTCTTTCAATTGTAATGTTGGGCACATACTAATAAACCAAATGTCAGCCAAATACAGGGAGAAAAATGTAACATATGAATATCGTTGTATTTAATATTTCTCAAAAAGTACCATTTCAATAAACTGCACTCCTATTTAATTGCTTACTTTAAGTCATTGGGGAAATTTTAGAGGTTGAAATGCGGATCCCCAGTGCCCAGATAGAATATGACATTAATTTGCTGCCAGAAGGCTATACTGCATGCATGCTAACTGCATACATATCAGCTGCTTCATATAAAGTCTCATCATTTTACTTACTTGACTTAGCATGTACTTTGACACAAAACAAATCTTAATTAAAGCATTAGAGAAAAAAAAAATAATTCTAGGCAGTCAATGATGTCCCTACAATGCATAGTCAGCTCTGGAGATTTTCCTGCAGTTGAAGTAACTTGCTGCCTAAAATTAAACAGCAACCAGAAGAAGGATTTCCATTCTTTATTTTTAAAAGAAAAACAAAACAAATAAACAAACAAACAAAAACCTCTTAATGTTTGAATACGCCTTAAAGTGTTAGAGCATTGAGAATCTGTTTCATTTTCTCCTGAAAACAAAGCTTTATTTATAATCGTACTCTATGTGAGGACCTCTGTGTATATAAAGATTCATTTCTTATGGGATTGAAGTATGTGAAGTCATAACATGGCATAAATGATTCATTTCTATAACTGTACATCTCTTGTTGTTTTGTGTTTTTTTTTTCCCAAGTTTGAAAAGCATGCAGAAATTCTTGTACTGTGTGAGGAATAGTGTTAATATGTCTCTGTACTGTAGATATGATTTAGTAGCTTAGTGGGTAGGGATGGTGATAGGAGGATGGTTGGGCTAGATTGTCTTGTAGGTCCTTTCCAGCCTAGTGTTTCTATGTTGCTAATTTTTATGTTTTTTTTTTTTTTTTTAAATGCAGTGTATTCATGAAACACTAAGAAGGAATTTTGTATGGCAGTTAATTTGGGCATATCAACAGAGTTTAGATCCCAGTAGTGCTGAAAAACATAGCTCATCTTTAGTTTGACCGTGCCAGTGTTGTTAGGAGAATCCAAATAGACCTTGTTGGGCACATTGCTGTTTTATACTTTGTTGTTATGTCCTGTTATTTTTGAGTTAATGGCAAGTTTTCTGATAATCTATTTGAAAACTATAACTGTAAGAAAAGGAATGCTTACATAGCACTGTGTCTGAAGGACTGAGAGCTAAGATTTATGTATGTAATACAAACACTAAATGTTTGTTCTGTTCCAATATAACTACTCCAGTTTTCTTTTAAATGAGATACCATTCTGTGGGCTTAAGATTTTTTGACATTTTTCGTTGTTTTTTTTTTTTTCCCTGAAAAAAAAGCAATTTTAAATTCAGCCTATCTTAAAATGCTGAGAATATCTGGTATTAATTCTGATTTTCACTTCTGGATGAATTGTAAAAGGAATACTAACCATGTGGTTCATGTTTTGTTTTCTAGCTGGTAGCTGGAAGTGTTGTGATGGCATTTGAGGAAGTGTGTCCAGATAGAATAGATCTGATTCACAAGAACTACCGAAAGCTCTGTAACTTGCTGGTTGATGTGGAAGAATGGGGTCAAGTTGTTATAATCCACATGTTAACTCGATATGCACGTACACAGTTTGTAAGCCCATGGAAGATGGTAAGTTTGTAGATATTTTAATTACCTTACGTGTTTGAATTCTTAACTGCATAAAATTTTGCATATGCTTATTTTTTAAGATGCATTTATATGTAAATTTTAATAAAATTAGAATTCAAACAAAATAAGCCTCCTCTCTTTGAGATTTCACGGACACAAGGCTTCCACTCACAGACTTCATGAAAATTTCTTTTGCAGGCTCTCACCTGTTGTAATTTACCTCAGGTATACCCATTCTTTCTTTGTTTCTTTGAGTGACATAGTTCTTTTATGTGAGTCGGTGTTAGCAGGGTTTACTCTTCTGTTCTGAAATGGATAGACTTTACTTTATTTTTAGATATAAGTACTTAGTATTATAGCATACTGAACAGAGCTTAAGTAATGTAATAATAATTTCAGGCTGTATGGAGATATCCCTATGGTGTTTTTTGGAAAAGCGTGGTATAAATGTTTTCTGACATTTTCACTTTTATTACCACTTATTTATTATTAATAATCATTAATATTAATACCACTTATTTATTATCACTTATTTAAACTTTAGAAAAAGGGATATTCAAAGTAAATGTCCCATCACTTCCAACATCGTAAGAGCTCAAGAAATTGATGCAGAGAGAATACATCTGCAAAGAGCAGTATGAAACTGCTCTACAGCTCTGCTTGTGTTTATTGTGCAGGTGGTATGTTACTGCAGTGAAGTTTTAGCACTTAATTTTAAACTAATTCTTACTTAAAGATGTGTTTATTTATTGGTATGCGCACTATTTCATGTTAGTGGAAGATGAATTTTGTACAGTCACATAAAAGTATGTCTGGTGTACTTATGTATAGTGAACATAAGATGAGATCAGAACCTACAGCAAGTTGCATCATTTGATTTCATTTCAGGTGAAAATGAAATTATAAGAACACGTCTTTCCTTAAGATTGCTTAAATTATGAAACATATTTCGGATAAATAGATACTTGAATAGTTCGCTTTCATGAAGTACTTGAGACAGAAAGTTTTCTTTGTTGCTTGTTGAGAGAAGGCTACTTGCATTCTTCACCCCCAGAACTTAAATTTTTTACAAGAATCAAGATCAATAATTTACCTGTAGGTATGGTTTCACAATTAATTTAATCCTATTTTAATCAGTGATGGGATGAAGAAAGAGAAGGAGGAGGGGTTGACCTCATGTCTTGGACTAAGCTTAGAGGTTCTGATAGTATTAGGCTTCTTTCAGACTGTGATATACTTTCTTTCATTGAGTCTGGATGGATGACAGTTAACTGCTGTGATTTCTATTATACAGATTTAAAAGGTTCATGTAACTGTACTGCCTATGTCAACCTAAAATTGTTCATCACTGATATTTTATTAATAATACTTTGTTTCTTCTTTTGTGAGCTTCACTGCAAAATGTATTTTGTCTACCTACTCAGCAATTAAATTAGGAGATTTTTTTTCTCTGGCTAGTTGGAAAGCATGCCTTTGTCAATAGGTTCTTAAATGAACACATCATACAACAGGGCATCTTGTGCAGTAAAAGAGATTTTTAATTTAGTTTATTTGCATCATTATGGATCAGTATTTAGGCTGTTTATATGTAAATGTACGATTTGAGGAACAATTAAGTGTTGACAAAGTAGATTGCAGTCATATCAATTGCAGCACATTTTACATAATTTTTCTAACTGACATCTTTGATGATAAATAGTGGATGCCAAGTCAAAGCCGATTATACAGTGCAGTAGGAATTCATGGCGCTGTCAGGGAGAAGACCGATTGACTTTAAATTTACATATTAATGAGAAGATTTGTTAAGAGGGTGCTTGACTATAGAAAATAACAGCACATTTATAGGGCACGACACTTTATAAATAAAGCTGATGCAGGAAAATGGAAATTAAACCTATCATATTAATAAATTCAAGACCGCTAAAATGCATATTTGCATTTTTATTCACTAAAATTTACCTTACTTTTTGAGAAACATGCTTCTTTTGTTCATTTTCAGCCAATTCTCAGCAAGTAGTTGTTTAACATTTTGATTTCTTATGCTTTATCCTAAAAATATTTCAAAAAATTATCAGTTACAAAGAAAAATCTATTTTTAACCAGATTCTCTAAATTGTTGCAAAACTCTTAATAGTATTAATACCTATTAACCAGGAGTATTTAGTTTTATATTCCTATTTTTAGTTTCTCTGAAGGATTTTCATTCTGGTCATGAACACTCTGAAGGATGTCCTTGCTTTACTGCTAGTCTTGAAATGCTTTGGGGCTGGTTTTGAAGTAGTTACTTGTTTATCAATAACCTTTTTTTCCAGATGAATACTTTCTAGCTTTAACATATATTAAATAGAAAGAGAGCAAGTTACTCACCCTGGAGTGACAGTTTCTGCCCAAAACAGATGAGGAAGGGTGATTTAAGCCATTTTTCTTTTTAGTGACACATTTTAAACCAGTTTGAATTTTTTGCCTGTCCCTTTTCCCAGAAGTTATTGTAACTGTTGTTTGTAAATAGATCTTGAACCATTACATCTTAGGGTATAATAAATGGAGATGCTTAAAACAAAGTTGCTGTTGGTTTGCATGAGTATGTGGTCTTGTCTGGCACTTCAGGATCTGATTTCAAAGCGGTACCACTGACTCCGAAATGCAGTGAAACAAGTATGATGAGAGGCAGTGACTGTTTCAGCTTTCCACCACCAAGTATGTTTAATATCTTTGAGTCTCAGAGCTCTCAGGGCTGTCTATTTCAGATAGTTGATCGTTTCAGAAGTAAAATTTGTTGATGTTCAATTAGGATGTGGGGGGGAGGGGGAAAGATGAGTTCAGATTACTCACAATCTTCATTCAGTGAAATTACTTAACTAATACATATGAAAATTATGTCCCAAGTTCTCAAGTTCGCATTTTTAGGATTACAAGTCCCCTGAATTATTAAAACATTGCTCAACTCAGAGCGCTTACAAGTTGAGATTGACATCAGTGGTAGGGATGTTGAGTGTTGGGGATGGAAATGAAGACTGAAGAAAATGACCTTAGAAAATTAAGACTTCTAGGAGAAAAACAGCAAACCTTTCAATGTTTGTATCCAAAACTGCAAGTCATGGAAAATAGCCTGGCTCTGAAGGAGTAACAGGAAGAAAATAAATGATTTCCAGCTGAGACAAAAATACTGAATAATATTGTGATTTTCACTTATTTTAAATACTCATTTGTACACTTAGCATGCAGTCTCAGCTTTACTTCTTTTTTCCCCAAGTTTGATTATTTTGGTTTTTGAGAATTTTTCAACATCAAAGCTTAATAGAGATGATATAAAGGAACAAAAATTAATTATCTTTTTTGATTTGTGGGATATAGACTATTTTGATTGTTCTTGTAAAAACAAATCACATGTGTTCCTTGATGTTCAATATTAAAAATGTTTTCCATAGCACTTCACACATGAAGCAGATTTCATTATAGTTACTGGACTCTTGTTCCAAGATGCTATTGAACTTCATATGATTTAGGTTTTATGGTCTTGGGTAAAGGGCAGGTTTATCCTAGTATGGCTGTAAGAATTTTGGTATTTGTTGTATGGCAGGGAAATATCACGTACAAAGAAGACTTAGCACTACATTAAGGTTCCCTACAACTTTTCAGTTTAAGGCCATTTGATAACTTCTTTACCCTTGACAGTTTGCACTTAATTTCTTCTATTCTGGATCATTTTTCCCAGTTTTTACATTAACTTCAAAAAAATTAAAAGCTGTTTCTGCCAGTTAAGATACCATGATATTAGAACACAATCTTTGCTGAGGGAAGTGACTTTTCATGGTTAGGAGCATAAGTCTCTGCTTGCTAAGAGAATGTTTCTTGAAGTAGATGTGTCTTTGCTTTCTCTGTGAGAATCTACCAATATTTCACTTTTCTGATATATGCACCTTAAACACAGTTTACCATCTTCTAAGTGGAACGTATTCCTGTTTTGGCTTGCATTGTATAAACATTTTTCTTGTGTTACCTAGGTTTAAAAATAGAAGTGAAAGTTGTCAAGTGTTTCATTTCTTAGATTAAGTCAGAGATGGTGGAGAAATTTGAACAACAGGCTCTCTCAAGGCTCGTTTCCCTTTTTCCTCCCTTTTCTAGGACTTCCTTTGTTTTCTATTTTGCGTAAGTCTCGAGTACGTGAGGATATCACTGAAGGCAAAATGTGAATGCTGACATTGTTTTCTAATTGTCTGTTGTTCAATTGATGATGATGATGATTATTATTATTATTTTACTTGGAAGGACTTTCTCAGATTCTTTCAGGTATTGTATGAGAACATAGATGTTATGGTGTTAAATAATCTGTGATTTATTATCTTGTGTAATAGTATTTCTCTGGACAAGAAAAAACATTTTTGTTGTGAAAGTGATTGGATGCTACAACAGGTTGCCCTTGGAGGTATCCAAAAGCCACAGTCCTAACTAATCATCTTCAGCTGACTGTCCAACGGAATGTTGGACCAGATGAGGTTCCTTCCGAACTCTACCATTCTATGACCTCCAGTCTTTTTTTTTTTTTTTTTTTGACGCTTTAATATGTTTCTTGCTCTTGCAGTGTTTTCTTAGTATATTACAGTTATGAAATCTTAGTGTATTCTGTAAAGGTTATGGTTATGGATGGTGGAATCCAGTACAAAATGGCTATATTAAGACTGCTCAAAGTGTTTATCACTGTTCTAAATATCTTTATTATTCTCCACGTTGAATTGCACATCTAAGGAACAGTAAGTGTAAATAATAATGATTCAGTCAGAGCATATAGGGAATACTGTCTGTCCTTAACCTTTTGTAGTACTCTATAAAGAGTATTCTGAATCAGTTCTGTTGAGAGCATAATATAAGTCTTAAATCCTACTTTGCAATGCTGAGAACAGAAGAAGGGAAAGGAATACTCAGGTTGACGGTGTACTCTTAGCTAGGTGAATTACCTAGGTAAAGTGATAAAAATAAAACAAGCTGCAGTAGTTTAAAAATATTCTGAATGTGAATTAGTATTAAATGAAGATTAGTGAGGAACCACGGACACTCAAACATGTTTAAGAAATACTGAGAATAGCATTTAATCTTTTAGAAATGATTTATCAAGATATATGTAGGTTGCTTTGAAGGTAGTGCCTCCCTTTTTATCTGTGGAAACTACAGCAGATACAAAGAGCAATACTATTTAATAGAGAAATTTCTCAGCTATGAAATACTCTTATTCAGTAGTCACAACCTTTAGCTATGTGATGAACAAGAGCTTGCATGCTATACTTGTAAAAATCTGCAACTACTATACAGTGGGTGTGGATAATACAGCCAGGATTGGCAGTTATTATTTATTTAAAGATATTTGGTGAAGTAATTGAGGCATAACATGGACTGGTTAGTCATTTGACTGTGTCATTGGTTTTAGTGCGTAACTAGGGAAGAATAACTTAGAGCATATATTTGTACCAAAAATAAAAATGACTTAAATTAGAGAAAACAGAGTTCTGAACGAATTCTGAACGTATCAACAGTTTACGGTCCGGTTTGACCCGGTACTGTGACAACTGAGGCAGGGGACCCACGGGCCCATGCCCCTGGGAAGAGGAAGGGGGAAAGGGAAAGAAGGAGAAGGGAGATGGGCCTAAGAACAAAACAGCGGCAACGGTCTGAAGAGGAAAGCTAATTTACTGAATAAGGTATCCGAAAGCAAAATAACACAATATAGTACAATACAATTGGAATTGAGGCTAATGAATCAAATAAAATGAGCAAGAGAGAGTGTCCAATAAACCGAAGGACTTACGCTAACGCTGAAGGCGGACGGCTGCAACAAACACTCACTGCTGAGCTCGATCCCAAAGGGAAGAGGGATGGTCCTGTGACCACAGACAGCTTTTATCTTTTCCCTCTGATCGGAAATACGTAAAAATGCAAAGCATCGCACAGTCCTCTGGGGAATGTAGTTCTTCTCTTCTGAGACAGGTATACCCGAAACTATTGATGACCCACTCAGCTGGAGCATTAACTCTTTAACTCCCAGTGCACTACATGATGTTATGATGTGGAATATCAATAATATGACAAAAATCATAAAACCACGACAGGACAGAACCTTTTGGTCACACTATATCATGACCACTGCATAATAGTCTCTTCTCTTACTGGTAGAGAGCATTAATGTCTTTCTTTTCTACATCTTCCTTCATTCTCATGTTAGAACTAGTGTTTATGAGGGGATAGACCTGTCAGAATAATACTCGGAGGGAAAGGAAGGGTTAGATTTCTGCCACATGCGTTTTGTAATTTGTTGTACTTTACCAAGCAGTTACTGCTGACACAGAACTATAATCTGTAGATAAAAACTGTATATATCTTTGCAACAAAGTGTGTTGCAGTGGTTTCCCAAAATACCTCACAGTGAAATTGCAGCAGTGGGTAGAACTTGTGTAGGTGTGTTCTATAGGATATTTATGTCAGCTGAGATTATTGAAGTAACCACTGCTTTTCTCCTAACTTTGTCTGGAAAAAAATTCTGTGCAGTCTGTTCAATAGTGTGATCTTACCTTCTTGACCCAAAATGAAGGCGTGTTGTCACTTATACATAGGATAAAATACATCTTTTCTAGTGATCTTTTGCAAATAAGTTGTTTATGTCTGTCTAGATCATTGAGTTATTGGTGTTAAATACTGAAATGCTTTTATGGAAAACTAAATATTAGCAGTTTAACGCTAATCATTTTCAATTTAAATATCAGATACACTGAGCCCCATCAAACTGTTCAATTCAAGATATCTGTTCAAGTTTCTAGCTTTAATTTTGATAATGTCTGTGATAAACAGACATGTAAAATCGTGTAAGCAATGTGGAATCAATATTATCTACATACTTAGAGGCCATCTTGAATTCAAAAATATTAATAAATTTTGTTCTGAGCATCTGTTCATAAGATGTTCTTTGCCTACTAGCTTGTGTTGCCTTTTCTATCAACTTCTATTATTATTGTTCTATCAACTTCTCTCAGAATGTACAGCTTAGTTGCAAAATAAACGTTATCTCCCTTTTTGCAAAAGGAAACTTAATTTTTTCTCTTAAGAAGACCTGTGTGACTGCAATGAGGAAGCTGTAGTTTCTTGAGTCTGGGACAGCATGCTTTTTGATGTAATTTATTGCATATTGCTAAAAGACCATAGAGAACATTAAGTACTTTATCCAAAATTTCAGTTTATCTTGGATTATTCAGCTTTTGGACTGTGTGTCCACAAGTTTGTTATGGTTAAAAAAAAAAAAAAAAGCCAGACAAGAAGACTACGGGTTACTTAGGCCTAAATCTAATGGAAACAACACCTGCTTTTCCAGTATGAGAATCAGAATAAATATGCCACTTTTTTTGGTGTGTGAATATCACTGAAAGAAGCAGGTGATTTAAGTCTGATTGACGTGTGCCTGTAGTTTCCCAGGTCCTCCCTGCAGCACCTTTTGTAAATGAATATTACATTTGCTAGCCAGTCAGCTGACACCTTCCAGAATAGTCAGGACTGCAGACATGATGAAAAGTGACTCGGTGAGCGTGTTTGCTAGGTTTATCAGTACCCTTATCCCATCTGGCCCCTCAAACTTGTGTTCATCTAAGTGCTGTAGCAGGTTGCTGACCATTTGCTCTTGGATTATGAAGGCTTCTTTTTGCTCCCTATCCCTATCTTCCAGCTCAAGGAGGGTACTGGCTACCCAGAGATCAGTTATCTTACTTGTAAAAACTGAGAGAAAGAAGTCATTAAGTACCTCGGCCTTTTTTTCTCCATCATTGTTTCCCCCCCACATCCAACTGGAGATTCCCCTTAGTCTTCCTTTGTTGCAGGATATTGCTTTTGGCTTTGTTGAACTTAATGAGTTTCACATGTACAGCTCTGAAGCTTGTCAAGGTCCCTCTGAATAGTGTCCACTCCCACAAGTATATGAACTGTACCACTCAAGTTAGTGACTGCTTGTTCAGGGTGCAATTAATCCTCCTATCTACAACATTTTTGTAGATACTAAATAGTGTTGGTCCTGTAGCAATCCTTTTGAAGATCACTGTTCACTACTGGATTCCATTTGGATATTGACCTATTGACTGTGACTCTGATTGCTGCCATCCATCCAGTTTCCTATTCTTTTAATAGCCGATCATCCATCAAATTCATATCTTTCCAATACTGAGACAGAATGTTGTGGGGGATCATAATGAAATCCAAACAGATGATATCAATTGCCTTTCCGATACAGTCACTTCATTGTAGAAGGCCGCCAGATAAGACAGGCATGATTCTTCCCAGGTGAAGCAGCATTGGCTGTCTGTAATCTCCTCTGTGTCTCCTGTATTTCAGCATAACTTCCAGGATAATCTCTTCCATAATCTTACAGGACTCCTAGTAGAGGCAGACTGGTAGTGCCTAGGGTTCTTCTTATTCCCCTTTTAAAAATAGGTATGTTATTCGCTATTCTCTAGTCACTGGGGACTTCACTTGATGTCCATGACTTCTGAAGTATGAGAGTGTGGTTTGTCAGCTGGCACTGACAGTTCCCTCAGGATCTTCAGATGCATCTTTTGTCAGATTCCTCAGTGGCATACCTCATCTTTTCTTGTGAGATGAAGGACCTCATACACCTAGTCTCTGCTGTGAAATAAAGGAACTACAGATGTGAGAAGAGTGATTGACAGTGAAAACTAAGGCAGTCTACTCTGAAGTTTGTTAACCTATCATTTGCTTTGCAAATGTTTCTTTGTATTCTCACTGTTGTGTATCTTCCACATGCTATTGAAATTAGGATGATTTCACGGTAAGAGAAAGCTCTTTTATGTCTTAACTGTTAAATAAAAAAAACCTGTTAAGATAAGTTAAACTGTTTTAAATAAATTATTATTCAAATAATAGATAAATTTTAATTAATTCTAACTGCAGGTATTGTGAAACTTTGTTACTAGCATAATTGGAAATTTGAGATTGTTGCACAAAGGAGTTAATTTGTTCAATTTGTTTAACTCTTAGTTCTGATTTTTAGATGGTAGTCCTAGGCCTATGGGCTGCTTCTTACAGAAGTGAGAATGAACTTTTGAACAGTATTTTAGTATACATTTTGGTATTAATTTATTGTGAAGTCATTTAGCACAGACATTTCTGTACTTGTGATATATTGGAAAAAAAATATTTTTTTGTAGTCCTCAAGCACTTACTTTCACCTTGTGTGAGATTGTTTTGTCTGTGAGCCATGGAATCAAATCTGAATGAATGCAGACTTTCAGAAGAAAAAGTCATGGAGTCAGGAAGGCCAGGGCCCAGGTGGAACTGAACATGGCATGGGGTGCAAAGAAAAGCAAGAAAGGCTTCTACAGGTACATCGGGAAAATCTAAGGCATGCTTCCTCCTAGCATGCAATATAGGCAGGCTAGCAATGATGGAAAAGGAGAAGGCTGAGGTACTGTAACTGACCAAGGGAAAACACTTTCTTACTTTCTGTGGTATGCCTGGGACATGGCAGGTACTTGACAGCTTTTTTTGCCTCTATCTTCACTAGCAACTGCTCTTAACACACCCCTCAAGAGGGGTCAGAAGGTTGTGACTGGGAGAGCCATGCCCCTCCTGCTGTAAGTGCAGACCAGGTTTGGCAACCACCTGAGGAATCTGAGTATCCTTAAGTCTATGGGTCTCAATTAGTTGCATTCCAGAATGGAATGAAACTCCAGAAATGGCTGATGTAGTTGCCAAGTCACTTGATAATATTTGAAAAGTCACAGTGGTCAGGTGAAGTCCCTGATGACTAGAAAAAAAGTGAAGTTGATCCCATTTTTGAGAATCGTAGGAAGGACAATGCAGGGAACTACTAACTAACCTCTGATATGTATATCAGATTGTTATGAGCGTGGCATGCAGGCTCTTGTTCATTGCTTGTGAAATTGCAAGCTAATGGTGGTGACTGTGTTGAGAAGTACTGTTTTGTAGCTGAGAATTAGTTCTAACATGGTGTCATTGTGCTCCTTGTATCCATTGCAGCTTTGTAGTTTCCATGGAAATAAATAAGAGGCATTATTATCAGAGTGAGCTACATAAACTGTGGTTTTCCATCTTCCACTTTGTGGTACATTGTAGTTTCTTTGCATTAAAAGCTCATTGAGGCCATGTTGGTCATTGAGTTATAGAAAATTTGATAAGAAATTTCAGTGACACTTAGAATGAAAACCCTTTTTCAGGGTGTATCATTCCCAGACACGTTTGTATTTGAAAAACTAGTTGGTACTCAACATTATCTAGCTTTATTAGACCAATATGAAGTTAACAGCATTTACAGAAAAATAATTGACTGTGACCCACATGCATATCCAGTTTGTCACAACTACCATTTCCCTTAATACTCACTTCAGTATCTATTAGCTGAAAGCGTGTTTGTCCCTTTAGATAAGTAAACTTTAAAAATCCACACATATCATCCTGTGCAAGGAAGCATGAAATCATACTTAATTAGAACATTATAGCTTTTCTCTAAATATTACAAACCAAAGTATCAGTTTCCATTTTAATTTATTGGAATTATATGTTCTCTAGAAATGTTCTTATATGTTACATTTTCAGTATAATTCCAAACTCATTTGCATAGAGTTATAAACTGGGAAATGATTCTCAGTAAAGAGTACTATAGGATCTATGCCTGTGGCTTCAGATCTGCACAGTTACACACAGCCAAGTAAGAACTCAGGTTTTCTTTGATCTTTCTTTCCCAGTCATAATGAATAGACTGTGGTTGTTTCTGAGTATAGTATTCAAGCATGTCAGAGTAACTTCAAGATGATCTCACGATCTTTGTTATTTCATTGCATAATTGTTTGCAAAAATGAAAATGCCTATGTGCAAGTCTTTGTAGGATAGGTTCTCCAGCCCCCTGTGACCCTTCTCTGGTCTTATTCCAACAGCGAGTTGTCTTTCGTGTGCTGGGGACCCCAGGCCTGCATGAAGTACTGCATGTGGGGCATCATGAGGGCAGTGTATAGAGAGAGACAATCACCTCCATTACCCTGCTGGCCACCCCCCTTTTGATGCAGCCCAGCTTACAGTTGGACTTCTGGGCTGCAAGTGTACTGTTGCCCTCCATCAGGCTTTTCAACCACCAAAACCCCCAAGTCTTTCTCTGCAGGGCTTCCTTCTGTTTTGTCAGCTGCACTGCTCAGTGTAGTGTCATTAGCAAATCTGCTGAGTGCATGCAATTACACCACTGAGGCCATTGATAAAGATGCTGAAGAGCAGTGGTGACAAGGCAGACATGTGGGGGACATCACTCATCACCAGCCTCCAAGTGAACATGGAACTATTGACCAGAACTGTCTCCCTGTGGCCATCAAACCAATGTGTTATCCAGTGAATACTGTCCTCCTTCAAGTACTTCTCTCTCCACTTTAGAGAAGAGTACCATGTCAAAGGCCATGCACAAGTTTAGGTAGATGACATTATTTGCTTTTCTCTGTCTACTGCTGCCATTGCTTCATGATGGAAGGCAACTAGATTGGTGAGGCATCTTCATCAATGGCTTTGATGAGGGGACAGTCCACCCTCAGCAAGTTTGCTGATGTTACGAAGTTGGGAGGAATGGCTGACATGCCTGAAGGCTGTGCTGCCATTCTTCAAGACCTGGACAGGCTGGAGAGCTGGGCAGTCAGAAACCGGATGAGGTGTAACAAAAGCAAGTGTAGAGTCTTGCACCTAGGAAGGAATAAGTGCATGCACCAGTACAGGCTGGGGGATGAGCTCCTGGAGAGGAGCTCTGTAGAGAGGGACCTGGGTGTCCTGGTGGACGACAGGTTGACCATGAGCCAGCAGTGTGCCCTCATGGCCAAGAAGGCCAATAGCATTCTGGGATGCATTAAAAAGAGCATGGCCAGCAGGTCAAGGGAGGTGATCCTCCCCCTCTATTCTGCCCTGGTGAAGCCTCATCTGGAGCACTGTGTCCAGTTCTGGGCTCCCCAGTACAAAAAAGGACAGGGATCTCTTGGAAAGAGTCCAGCTCAGGGCCACAAAGATGGTGAAGGGCCTGGAGGATCTCCGTTGTGTGAAGAAAGGTTAAGCGAACTGAGTCTGTTTAGCCTTGAGAAAAGAAGAGTGAGAGGGGACCTGATCCAGATTTATAAGTATTTGAGGTGTGGGGGACAAAGTGGTGAGGCCAGACTCTTTTCAGCAGTGTGTGGAGACAGGACAAGGGGGAACAGCCAGAAACTGCAGCACAGGAGGTTCTGCATGAATGTGTGCAAGAACTTCTTTACGGTAAAGGGTGACGGAGCACTGGCACAGGCTGCCCAGGGGGGTTGTCCTTCTCTAGAGTTACTGAAGACCTGCCTGGACGCCTACCTGTGCAACCTCGTGTGGGGAACCTGCTTTGGCAGGGGGTTGGACTCAATGATCTCTTGAGTTCCCTTCCAACCCCTGTGATTCTGTGATTCTGTGATGTTTTGGAAGATGTCATCAAAAGCCTTGCTGAAGTCAAGGTACACCACAACCACTGCTCACCCCTCTTCTACTCAGCCAGTCATGGCACTACAGAAGGCTACCAGATTGGTTGAGGATGACTTCTTAATGAGAATCCATATTCATTATTCCTGATAACTTGATTTTCTTCCACATGCAACAGTTCATAACCGTGTTATTATCCTTCGTGTTGGTACTGTGATCCAGGTTTTCACACCTGTTTTGTAATCCTCAGCCCATTGCTTCTCAAGGATCTGTTTGTGTGTGTTAAATGCTAGAAACTTGGTTTTCCTTCGCTATAGGAAGATAGAATAGTGTTATTTTTTGTAGTTGTGTTGGTTTTTTTTTAATGCAGACACAATTTTATGATTAACTAACTTCATCCTGCAGAGCAGGAAATACCTGAAGCCTTGCAAACTTTAAAAAAAACACCAACAAGATACGGTTAATTGCCGTAAGGATCTGTAAGGTCTCTGTTCATCAAAATACCATAGGATGACTTGTCTTATCTTCAGGTTTCGATCTTTTCTAGGTCCCATGCCATCAGAAACTGACAGATTCATCCACATCTTTCTTATGCTTGAGGGAGTACAGAATGGCATTAGATAATTATAGCTCCACGCTTGAAATGCCTAGTGTTTTCACATCAGAGCATCTCATCATAATATTCTTTTTAAGCTCTGTTAGTCTGTTTACAGCAGCGTGTACCATCAGTACCCAACTAGTTAAAAAGGCAGACCACCCAAGAAAGGATGAGTCTACTAAGATGTCTGGTCAGGAGCTAAAAGGCACTGTTTGTTTTTGGGGTGGATGATCTGGTCTTTTGATTCTTAGATCCTTCAATTGCCTCTGGCTAATGAGGGGAAGATCTTTTTGGCAAACTTGGCTATGTGCCTTCTACATTTTTTCTCCAGCCAACCTGCTGCAGATTATGTTGGTTATACATTTCATTTCTCAAAGATGTTTACCTTGTGAGACTGTACTTTGCCTTGCATTTTTTTTTTTTTAGGACCATTGATGATTCTTCATGTCAAACTTTACCTGTTACTTATCCTGTCATATCTATTTGTTAGGATGGAGTGGATGGATACTTCTGCAAGTGTTTGATTGTTAACAAGTGTGGTTGGTTTGAGTTTGTTTATCTGTTGGAAAGAAGTCTATTTGAAGCTTTTGATAGTTCATCTCCTTGGCTTTTTGAGCAATTTGAGAAGAACTTTGATTTTGTGCTGATAGATCAAAACCAGATCTATCCTGGTGTTATAAGGCCCCATCGTTTAAGCACATGGAAGGATTTAGATAAGTAAATGGCTTTTGACTTCAAGATGCAGTTAAGGCTTGTAGAATGAGCAGATAGCATTTGTTCGTGCTTCTGATTTTTTCTGATTTCAGCATTTTACTTTAATTCTGAATTTGTGGATGTGTGAAGCTCTACTTAGAAGTAATTGTAGCATTTGTGTAATCTGCTTTACTCTAAGTGGAAGGCATATTCTCAGCTTTAATGCTGTACTGAATGCAATTTCAAGCAAAATCTCAGTTAAATGCTGTCTCATTTACTTAGTGATTTTAACAACATGCTAATGGAACTTGTTATCTGGCACTTTCTTCATCTAAGGTGTTAGTACTTTATGAAGATGTTCCCTAACTATGTGACTGGAATAATGTAAAAAAGAATTATATGTGTTCTCTGGCACTAAAGTATTCACTTTGCTTCTGGATTGAATAAATCACAGAAGATGTGAAATTCAGAGTCCATTTGGAATACCCAGCCTGAAATGCGTCATTCTCCCACAGTTCTGAACTTTATAATGTTGTAAATTTATAAAAGCTATTAACTGCACAGTTAAATTATGTGCTACTACAAACTGTAGGTTTACTTTATCCAATTTAGCTAAAGACTGCCACTAAAAAGGAATGCCTCTTTTCTCTTCTTCTCCTTTTACTCATTCTTGAAAATTCAGTGTTCTAATGTTCCTGTGATCACGCTATGAGCCAGATCATTTTATTGGTCCTCACGAAAATGAAACATGCTTTTACAAACAAAAAGAGCCTTTTAATGATATGATTCGTCTCAAGTCAACTGTGAAACTGTATCTAAAGTGGCTGAAAGAGAAAACACAGGAACACTTGAATCCAACTGGAGAGAGATGGATTTGAAAGCTGGACTGTTCAGTGGATAAAGGATTGGCTGGATGGTTGTAGGGTTGTTGTCAGTGGTTCTACACACATGTGGAGGCCTGTTATGAGCAGTGAGGCCACTGCTACTCGACAGTTTTCTCACTGATTGAGGCTGTGGGATTGAATGCACTTTCAGCAAGTTTGCTCATGACACTAAACTGAGATTTACAGTCAGTACAATAGAATGAAGGCATACCATCCAGAGAGACCTGGATAAGCATAAAAAGTGGGCCCATGAGAACCTACTTGGGGGCTGGAACTAGATGATCTTAGAGGTTCTTTTCAACCCAAGACATTCTATGAGATACTTCTGTTTGAATTATTTTCCCCTTTCCTTACATTATAATTCTCTTTAAGAGCTTATGCCCAGCAGTTAATGGGTGTGGCTCTGTTTAGAATGATAAAAAACAGAAGAGTTCTGTTGAAGAGTTGAATTTTCTTTTTCTTGTCCACAAAATTAGATTTATCATTTCTGCAGGTATACAGTGCGATCAAAAAAATGAGTTTGTCTGGTACTGCAGAAATGATAAACATAACTTTGTGCGTGTTAGATAGAAACCAACACACACAAAAAAGATCTTATTACTTAGGTAAATGCAGACTTAAAAAAATTTTTCCTCCTTCTAACAGTTAAGTATAGTCAGCAGTTCAGATTGAGGCTTAAGGAGTTGCTAGTGACTGAATGTTTTCACATATACTTGTAAGAGCTGTCCGTATCTGGGATAATTAATAGAATTTGAAATAGCAGTTCTTACACACAAGAAGCCTGCAGGTGTCTGTCTTTCAGTCTCCTGGCTCCTTTATGTAATGCTTTCCTTTCATTTTCATGGTAATGTGAAAATCTTGCATTATTATTCTCTTTGTTTTAATAAGGTCCTTGTGTGACTACAAATTCTGACTAATTTAGACTTCAGCTTTATGTTAATGAATTACACTTCATTAAACTTATTTCCCTATGTGGCATCATCATCTTCTGTCTGGAACATAATTACTTCATATTTCAACGAATTTAAAAAAAGATGAATTCTGATATGGCAATAAATAGTAACCATGAGAAAAGACCACATAATACTCCTGTGAGGATGTTAAAAAGTGTTAAGATAGAGTATCTTTTATGAAAGCATTTTTATATTTCTAATCAACAAAAATCTTTACAAAAATTGGAAATGCAAGATCTCAAGCTGTTTCTTCACAGCAGTGATTAATGAGTTAAATACTCTAACTATATATTACTGTTGAGTTCAGTAGGACTGATGTGTGTGCCTGTTAGCAGTAAAGGTGGGGAATCAGTGAAGACTGGATTATCCTTCCGTTAAAGAAAGCTTAACTTCTTCAGTACGGTGAGGTGCACTGAGATTGGGAATTCTGCTTTGAAGTTGCTTTGTCCTGTAGAGAATGGGAGGAATTCAGTCGCCAGTACAATTGATTGAGCATCTTGAATTTTTAATGTAGAACGATGCCTATCACGAAGATGTACAGACAGAGAAATAAATGAACTAAATCACTTCAGGTGCTTTTGCATAAGAAACCTAACAGCTAAATGGTTGCTAGGTCTTACGCAAAACATCGAGGGCATGGTTGACATCACCTATTTAAATGAGAAGAAATGTAAAGGAAAATTTATTTTCAGCGTCCTTTCAAATTTTGATAAAATGGAAACTCATAAGTTATTGTCATCTCTTTTCCACAGCCATTTTCATAGGGCTTTTCACTGCCTGCAGTCTTGATGAATTCACAAAGACAAGTTTCAAAGTTACCTTAGCCTAGTTTCTGAAGAGATATTAAATAAGCCATTATCTTTGTTTCTAGCAATTCCCCTGCTCACTTCTGATTTTTCTTCTATTTCCAGCAAAATTAAAAGTGTATGTCTCAAAAGTAATTCTCTTTAAAAAAAATCAGCGACTGGATACGTGACTTAAATAATCCTCAAAAACAACTGGAGTTAAATAACTGTATAGGGCTGAATAATAATATATCAGGCATCTCCATCCCACAGGCTGCATTTGGCCTGGATCCCGACCCCTTCCCCATACCACTGCGGCAGCAGCTCTGCCCCTCCCAGGAGATCAGCCCCAGGCATGCATCAGCCTAAACTAATTGATCTTCAGTAAGTGTGGCCTGGGCATGGCAAAAGGTTGGACACATGCTTTAAATATACTTTGATAAAGACATGAGAGAAAGCTGGGCAGAACAATTATAGTTGGGCTCGGGTAGATGAAAAGCTTGACATGTGCCAGTAGTGTGTGCTTGTAGCCCAGGAGGCCAGCAGTGTCCTGGCTGCATCAGAAGAGAGGTGGCTAGCAGGGAGAGGGAGGGGATTTTCACTTTCTACTCTGTCCTTGTGAGGCCCCACGTGGAGTTCCGCGTTCAGATCTGGGGTGCTCAGGACAAGAAGAACATAGACCAACTAAAGTTTGGACCAAAGGAGGGCCATGAAGATGATCAGAAGGCTGGGTCAGTTCTCCTGTCAAGTACAGGCTCAGGTAGTTCAGCTTGTTCAGCCATAAGAAGAGAAGTCTCTGAAGAGATCTCACTGGAATCTTCTAATTCTAATTAAAAGGGAGCTCATAGACAGGAGAGATCAAGAGTGACTTTTCACGTGGTCTGATAGTGCTAGGACAAGGGAGAATGATTTTTAACTTCAAAGAGAAGTGTTTTAGGTTAGTTATTAGGAAGAAATTCTTTACTCAAGAGAGTGATGAGGTGATGGAACAAGGCTGCCCAGGGGAGTGTGTGGTGACAGGAAAAGGGGAAATGGCCAAGAACTGAAGCATAGGAAGTTCCACACAGATGTGTGTGGGAACTTCTTCACAATGCAGTGACGGAGCACTGGCACAGGCTGCACAGAGAGGTGGTGAAGTCTCCTTCTCTGGAGACATTCCAGACCCACCTGGACGCCTGCCTGTGCAACGTGGGCTAGGGAGCTGCCTTGGCAGGGAGGTTGGACTAGGTGATCTCTAGAGGTCTCTTCCAACCTGTGCAATCCTGTGATTCCATGGTAACTAGCCACAGAGATGCTAACTCTTTTAGCTCACTGTTCTGGTGACTAAGAGTGATAAGAAATTTAGGGGAGTGAAGTCACACATAAATCTAAAAGATTTCAGCAGTCTCTAGATGTAAAAAGTTATGATAAGTTTCATAATGTTGAATACTCTAGATGTTGATAATTCAGACAAGTAATTTTTTAAGGAAGTGCGTTTTAAGTGCATTTAAGTATGTTTATTGTTAAGAAGGATTTTTGCCATAGAATTGATCACTGGTATTACAACATATCATTGTGCTAGCATTATAAGTATTTTCATAATCCTTTAGTTGTTTGGGCATCCTCTGAACCTATTCTGTACACATACTATATGTAATGTTAGACATGAGAATTCTTCCTTTCCCACTAGTTCTTTGATGCTCACATGGGTGAGTTTCTGTCATGGTTTTCAATTCTGTTGTGCTACAATTATTTAATGGTAACAACCATTCTAAAAGAATTTGCATTTCAGAAGAATGTTTTCTATCTCGGTCATCCATACAACGAATCACTACCATCCATTCCTCCTTCGTCCAACAATTTGCCACTGGAAATTGACTGTCCTGCTGCAGTCATATAGTTAAGTTGGAAAAAAACTGTAGAGGTTTTCCTGGACGGGTTACTGTGCAAAGTAAAGCCACTTCCTGTATAGACTAGATTACCCAGGGCCTTTTCATTTGAGTTTTGAAAGATTTTGAGAACAGAGATTCCACTGTTTCTTATCTGGGCGCTGACAATCTCTCTGTTATGATTTTGAGTTCTTTTATATCTGACAGAAATCTCCTGTCATGGTTTTATGATTTTTGGTACTGGTATTCCACAAAAATCATAAAACCATGACATCTCCTTTGTTGCAACTTGTGTCCTCTGGGAGAGTCTGTTTTCTGTCTTCTCAATGGCTCCATATTTAATGCAGTGTTATATTCAAACCATTTTAAAACATTAAACAAACAACAGCAGTGTTATGTTTTAACCCAGCAGGCAGTTAAGCCTCTCACAGTCATTCTCTCACTCCCCTCTCCTAGTGAGATAGGGGAGAGAACTGGGGAAAAAAAACAGGGCAGAACTTGCAGGTTGAGATATAAACTATTGCCTGAGAAAAAAAAAAAGGAAAATAATCTAGTTATGATAATAATATATGCTTACAAAACAAGTGGTGGACAGTGTGATTGCTCACCACCCACCAACCAATGCTGAGCCAGTCCCTAAGTAGCATTTGCCTCCCCTGTCCAGCTTCCCTCATTTTCAGTTTTATATTTTTTTCATTGTGGTGTCACATAGTCTGGAATATCCCTTTGGCTAGTTCAGGTCAGCTGCTCTGGTTCTGTCTCCTCCCAGCTGCTTGTTGTCCAGGGCGTTTAGAGAAGCTGTAAAACTGAAATGTCTTTGGCTTTGTGCAGCACTGCTGAGCAACAACTAAAATATTGGGATGTTATCAATACTGTTTTTCTCCCTGAGCCAAAACAGAGCATCATACCAGACGCTGTGAGGAAAATAACTGTCCCAACTGAAACCAGGACAAAAAACAACAACAAAAAAACAACAAATAATCAGTAAGAAGCAACTGGTCTATGATTCTGTGATACTGAGGCCATGAATTCTGATCAAATAGAGTTCAATCTATTGCAGTATAGAAGAACAAGAACTATTCTTCATAATCTCGTAACAAATGAAAACATAAAGTTGCAAGTGGAAATTTCAGTGTACTTCGCCAACTATACATTAAAGCCTGTGAATATTAGGAATTAATTTGTTTAACTAAAATATTTCCTCTTTCCATTCAGAACAATCATTTTTGAAGTGAAAAGGTACTTGGTTGTACTTAGTGATCAGTGTCATAGTTGATATTGTGCTGGGTGGGAGCTAAGGAAGACTAAGCATCATCCACACTGTCTCCTGTGTGTGTGCTGGGAGACACAGTACCCTCTATGTAAGCATGGCTGTGCAAAACTGTGTAAATTTACTGTGGAATTTCTGGGTTCTGACATCCTATTTTGATCTAATCTTGATGATATCCATCTTGCTCAAATTTATAGAATAGTGTTAATTAAATATATGTGTAATTAAATTTCATATTTGAGATCTATTCTTCACTTATTTTTGATCCACAACAGAAATAAAACAACAAAAACCAACAACAGCAACACCAAACAGATTTAATTGTACTAGTATTTCAAACTTCTGTGAATTCTTTGTGGTTTTTTTGCTGCTTTTTTTATGTGATATACTGATAGTGTATAACTTCATTTAAACAGCTTAAGGATTTGTATTTTCTCAGAGAAAAGTGGAGTTAGAATATTTAACCTTTTTTTTCTCATGAAATTCCTTGATTGCTATCCTTTCTTTTGAGATTTACTGTTTTTAAGATAATTCATACTTTACTAGAAAAGGAAGAATGTGTAGAACTTGTGTTGCAATTTTCAAAAAGTAAATTTGCAATTTTCAAATAACTTGTCTTCTTCAAAAGTTTTAATTCTAAGTCGTGGGCTTTCAGTCCAAAAAAATCCTCCTATTAGTACCTAATCTAATACAGAAAACTAATGAAAGCTTTTCATTTAATGATTCATCTTACTGGTAAAGAAATTTTGAATATGTTTTTAGCAGTTTTTCATGTTGTTGCATTTATCTCTTTAAGCAAACTGAAAAAGAGGAGCCTATAGCTATTTTCTTTTCTTTTTTCTTTTTTTAATTTAACTCCTGCATAGAATTGTGGTTTTGTGTGTTACTTCTTAAATCAATACAGTTATTTGATTCAAATATTCCATGCATAATTTTCACATTTTATCTTTTGGTAGGATGGGGATGTTGCAGAAGAATACAATGAAAACAATTTCTATGAATCTGATGAAGAACAGAAAGAAAAGGATCAGAAAGTTAAAAAGACCTACACTATGGATCCAGATCACAGGCTGCTGTTACGAAATACAAAGCCCTTGCTTCAAAGCCGAAATGCTGCTGTATGACAAATTCTTTTTTAGATAAAATGTTAAAATACTAAATATCTGTGTTTCTAGAAAACATAAAAGTTTGAAAATTCTAATAATATATTCCTCCTCAAGTTAAGTGGGGATAATACTATGAAGTAACTGTTAAAGGAATCTGTTCCTTCTTCTTTGAAATTAACTCCTAACTAAAACACCTAAACGGAATCTTGTGTATGCTCAACTTAATG
This sequence comes from Callipepla californica brunnescens, assembly GCA_023055505.1. NCBI lineage: Eukaryota > Metazoa > Chordata > Aves > Galliformes > Odontophoridae > Callipepla > Callipepla californica. The sequence goes on along the minus strand of JALIRH010000052.1, from coordinate 2,758,069 downwards.
ACAGGCAGAGTACTGAAGAAAATGTGAGGAAATTTGAGTTCAAGTTTTGGTGATATAAATTCACAAAGAAAATCATAGTTGCTACTGATTCATCAAGTAATGCTTTCCTTTGAGTAGGCAGCTACATGTCTCAATTCCTTGTAAAGCCCAGCCATATTCTCAAGAGGTGGTGTTTTGTCAGGGTTCCGGGGTAGATTTGGGGCACAATTACAGAATCCTCTGTGTATCAGAAATTTTAATTTGCAGGTAAATTTTTAAGACCAGGAGATATGTTGATGGTGAACTACTGTGGTACTAAACTTTATTTCTAAATTCAATTTGTCTCATTAATCAAGACTAGATTGCTTTGGAAAACTTTTCCAGTGAAATCGCAAAAAAAAAGAAAAAAAATAACTGTTTCCTAAACTGTTCTTGAGCTGCTAAAATGGTTAGGTTTTTCTTTCTCCCTTGAATCAGATTTTTAGACTCCAAGTAATGTCTATTGCTTTTCAAAACCACATGAAATCTGTCAGCAAACTCTGGAAACAAGTTGAATGCAGTTTTACAATAACAGTTATGTTAGACTACAGCCTTTTACTGTTCAACATCTATATGATATTTCCTCATCTCAAACCAAGAACAGCTGTGTTAGATATGTTTGTCATCACAATGAATTGAGAATAGTTCCAGTTTCTTCTCTTCCACACTCCATAAAAGCTGTTTGTCTTCCACAGTCCATAAATCACTTTCTTCATATTTGTGAAGTATGGTAATGATTCTGAGATTTGTGATCTGGAAGTTTACTATATTAAAGTTAATTGAGGTGTTTAAATGCAATTTATCAAAAGAAATCCTGATTCTTTGAGTTGCTGCTATTACACCATTTTTTTAATATTCACGAAATTTACCAGCAATTGAATAAATTGCTTTCTCTTTGACCTTAGATTTTTCTCAGTGATAAAACAAGACTGTAGCATACTGCTAAAAATGTTTCACTTATTTCCTCTTCTCAGATTTGTATCATTTTTTACTTCTTATTAATAATAATTTTTCTTTAAGAGACACCAGGAGTTAAGTTCTCCAGTCAAATCTCATAACAATAATTTTATTTTGAGTCTCCTTTCTATTATTTGTTTAGTTTAGATTAAGAAAATTTACCTTGACAGTATCGTAGGGAAGGTTATGACATGAATTATTAATTGGTGTAAAGTTCATAATTTGTCTTTCCCTTAGGAACGAATTTTAAAATCATATATTACTGTTTTTAAGTTGCTTATGTGTCAGTCTTCTACTTTTTGTTACTTGGACTGTTGCTATAATTCAAACTTTCAATTGGATTTTAGTAATCCATAGTAAATGTAGCTGCCATTTAATAATTTACATGATAGAATAATGATGTGAAGTTTTTTGCTAGAAGCTAAAGAACAAGTAATCTTGAACTTATATTGAATTTTAAAAAGGCACAGGGATTGCAGAAGTTTTTTTAAAACTGAATCAAAACAAACCCACAGTATTTACTGTTCAGTTAGTAAATCTAACGTTTGCAGTATGGAGTTAGTAAGGATATCAGGATGATTGCATTTGAATAACTTAGTTACTTTTCTTAACTCTATGTCCCTCCTTCTCTGTTCTGTATATTATACTAGCCAATAAATGCTGTGAGGAATAAGAGGTACTAATTAGCTTTGACTGTTAGAAGTAAAAATATCTTTCTCCTCATGTTTCTCCCCCAGTCACCTTTGTTGACTTCAAAGAATGTTGGTATGCACTTCGCATACCTGGTAGGTCTGCAGGTGCGAAGCAAATGTAATGTATCTGTATGACTCAAAATTTTGAATTAGTATGTTGTTTTGAATGTGTTTTTTTTTTAGGTGGTAATGGCAGTTTCACAGCTTTACTGGCATTTGGCACCAAAATCCGAAGCTGGTATTATTTCTAAATCATTAGTGCGTTTACTCCGTAGTAACAGGTAGGTCAAGTCAAATTGCCATCTGTACTTTTTTATGAGAGCTTTCGGTGCATATGTTTTTAGTACATACTTGTTTAGTCATAGCTTTATGTGTAAATATGTAACTTTTGTACTACTAGAATTTTATTTTAAGATCGTCATGTAAAATGTTAATTTTTACTTAGTGAGTGAGAATCATTATATGTAACCCCATCATTTTCAGTATGACTTCCAGTGATCATTCATTATCATAAGTATTTCATTCTTAATTATGACTGTCTTTCTGAGAAGAATCACAGCTGCCTAATGAACATACAAAGAAAGGTAGTACTAACTAGTTAGCTTATTTTTTTGTGGGTTTTTTTCCAATTACTGAAAGTTACTAGGAGTGTAATGTAGTTTTTTACTGTCTTCCTAGGCACTCAAAAAAGACTTCAGAGGTGTTTTTTTTTTTTTCTTCACCGTATATTGGTGTCTTGTTGACAGAGTAACAGAGACAGTTGTTAAATTATCATTTGCTACTGCTGTTTCCTTAAACCTTGGACTTCTTTTAAAAAACTCGTTTATACTGCATTCAATACAACTAAAATTTTGTCTTTACCATCTTCTATTCTTCTTTGTCATGAAAAGCCTTGAAGGTGTTATAGCAGTTACAATATTAAGATCTTTTCAGAAAAAATTCCTAGCTAAGTATCAAATTGTTGAAGAGAACTTAGCTGTGCAAATTGTTTTTAGAAAGTATGTCACATCAGGCAGGCTGCTTTTAAAAAAAAACCTTCAGTCGTGTCTGACAAGCTGACTTGTCTCAGATGAGCGTTATAAACCCAGTCACCATTGTGCTCCTTTTCTGTAAACTTCTGCAGCTAACCTCCGGATAATGGATCATTTGAAAGTTAGACTACTGCAGTAAAATTGGGCTTGGTAGAGCATTCACACTTGAATTTCAGATAAAAATGAATTAGTGTTATTTTTGCACTTGATTTTATAGTACAACATTCTTCCCACTGTTTATGCTAAGACAGATAAAACAGCTAAAGCTATTTGGCATATTTACAGGTGATATGCAGAACCAAGCTCATACTCACAGGTTGGGTGGCTTAGTTTTGCCTGTTGTTTACTTCTCTTTTTTACTTAGATTTCCTCGAATAAGAAGTCACTGCTTTGCAAAAAAATAGCACCTGAAATGGTTTTAGTGTTCTGATTTTCATACTGAATGACATTACTGTTATCTATCACGAGTCTGAGATGAACAGTTGCTATTAGAGCAACTCTGAATTGTTGATTGCCCTTAGGCTGTGGCCTTTAAATTAATGCCAAATACAATAGTAGCAATAATAATAATAATTAATGCCAAATATAGTTATAATGTAGCTAGGATATATAAATACCTGGAAGAGCATTTCGTAGTGATTTCCAGTCATAGTTCCTCACATGAAGCTGCCTGTTTCCAACTACCTATCTTAAGAATTACACAAAGTTAAGTTTAAAATACATTGCATACTCCTGCACTGCTACCTGTCTTTGTAAGCAACAAGCATTAATACTGCAGGACTATTAGACATTTTTGAATAAGAGGAGATAATGGACGAAGTGGTTTCTTTATTAGGTTGATATTTGCATCGCAAAGGAATTCAAGCACTAGTTCAAAAAATAGGCATATAAAGTTTTACTTGATCCTTAAGTGATTGGTGCAGAAATTGTAATTCAGAATCTTCAGACTCTTATCCAGGTTTCTTTTTGCTTGCTGTTACTGAGGGTTGTAAATGAACGTATTAATGAGAATGTCCTCCTAGAACATCTTAATGTTTTTGTTTAGAATATTACATAATTCTGTTGTCTTCATGTTGTCAACGTCTATAATGTCGAAGTGCTGTTTTTTGATAGGTATGTGGGCCTGTCCTTGTATATTCCAAGTGGCTGGCAAGCTAAGCCCTTTTTGAGAATTAACAGGAAATTTTTAAGACAAAGAAATGCTAACCTAATCCTTACTTGTAGTTCAGGCATTACTGCCATTGTAACTAATGCAGTAAATTGTACACTACAGATAGTAGCTAGCATCTTTTCTACTCTCACCTATGCCATTCTGATAATTTTGTCATAGTTTTAGAGGTTTGTGAACTATGTTTGGAGATGCCAGAATGTGAAACAGTTAACTTATAATAGTTGACAATTTCCAACTACTTCTGCCTTGTAAGTTTGTGCCAAGTAATATGTAATTCTACAGAATAACATCTGCTTTTCTTTTTAATTCTAGGGAGGTGCAGTATATTGTTCTGCAAAATATTGCCACTATGTCAATTCAAAGAAAGGTACACCATATTTAGAATTTTTGAAGTTAAATTGTGTTAAACTCAGGCAAGGTACTTACATATATTCTGCTTTCCAGGGCATGTTTGAACCTTATCTGAAGAGTTTCTATGTTAGATCAACTGATCCAACAATGATTAAAACTCTGAAGGTGAGTTAAAATAGAAATCACCTGTATATTGCTGAACAAATTACTTTTTGGAACAGAAAAGTAAAACTTTCGTGTGCTACTGCAACAGACATCATTCTGTGCTGTTCCTTTTCTTCAGTAAGTGTAGAGTTGTTGTTTTTATTTAAGTTCATAGATGTCCCTCAGGCTTGCCAGACTATCTGGAGGTTCTCTTGTTGTCAGTTTATAGGAAGAAGTGAACTGTGTTTTCCACCATGTCTTTTGGCACACTTCATTAGAGAGCATTAATATTTTTTTATGTAAGTAGCCATTAAAATATTTAGAGTTTGATTGTTTTCTCACATAAAGAAAAGTAAAATCACACTGTTATTGATACTATTTGATTAAAAAGAGTTTAAATCTGTTTCACTGAAATAAATGGGAGTCAAATATGGGACAGTGAGTACCAAGTTCCCTTCGAGGTCAGCTTTCAACATGAGGGTTGCTCTGAAAGTAATGCCTCCTATTGAGTGTTGTTGTCCCACAACACCAGACGCAGATACTGGTGGTATGGCAGTAGTTCCCACCAATATTCTATTGCATTGTGTTGCTGCGTGATAGATGACAGCAGAGGGACAGCCTGACAAAATGGCATCTGATGTGGAAACACATATGAAGCAAAGGTTAGTCATTGAATTCCTCTGTGCAGAAAAAATGTCCTACATTGAAGCACAGAATGACAGAATGGTAGAGGTTGGAAGGGACCGCTAAAGATCATTCAGTCCAAGGCCTCTGCTAAAGCAGGTTCCCTACAGTAAGTTGCACAGGTGGGCATTAATATAGGTCTTGAGTATCTCCAGAGAAGGAGACTCCACAACCTCTCTGGGCAGCCTGTTCCAATGCTCTGTCACTCTCACAGTATAGCAGTATTTCCTTTCATTTGTGTGGAGCTTTCTATGCTGCAGTTTATGCCCATTGCCCCTTGTACTACTGCTGCATGCCAATGAAAAGTGTCCACACACAGATTTTAGATATTTAGTAGATATTTATTTGAGATCCTCACTCAGCCTTTACTTTTCCACACTGAAGACTCCCAGGTCTTTCAGCCTTTCCTCATATGGGGGATGCTCCAGGCTCCTGTCATCTTTGTTGTCCTCCCTGGACTTTTTCTGGGAGATCTGTCTTATTTGACATTCAGCATCACTTGCTGAATGCGTGTGGAGACCAAACAGTGGATGCCAGGGCAGCGAGGCTGTGGGTGGTGTGTTTTAGCAGTGGTGACAGCAACATTGGGTCACCTCTGCTGGTGAAGATTGTTACGAGCATGGCATGCAGGCTCTTGTTCACCAGTGAAAATGCTAATAGTGATGCCGGTGTTGAAAAACAGTGTTGTGTAGCTGAGAATTTGCTCTACTGAACAGTGTCATTGTACTCTTTGCATCTATGGTAGTTTCCATGGAAATAAATAGGAGGCAATACTTTTGGAAAGACCTGTGTATTTTAGGCTTTCCTTAAGGGAACGTGTTAGTGCATGTGTTAGGCTATTTTAATCTTGTTCTCTGTATTCTTGGTCTTTAATATATTTTAATTCCTTTACTTAAGAAAACAACAGTTAAGAATTTTCTAGTGCTACATGCCTCATGTTTTGTTTAGTTTGCCACAGGCATTTGTGTTTAGGTGCAGATTTCTTCAAGAGATGTTTTATTGACATGTAGTAGTTTCTTTTTTAATGGATAATGCAGTAAAAAAGAGCTGGAGGAAGAGAAATTGTGCTCTTTTATTTCTTTCCATCTGTCTTTGCTAGCTGAAAATTCTATGTCAGATTGCACTGTTTTGTAGTTGAAAAAATCATAGATTAAATATATATATATATATTTCTTTTGGCAATACTGAAGATATAGGGAGACCCTGGAATTCATCTACAGCATTGCACTGCTTTGATTAGTTCTTCGTTTCTTTTCCAACATGAAGTTTGCTTTTTGATCACTACTTAATGTTGAGCTAACTATGTCTTCTAACACTGAATTTTGTTAAAATTTTTAGTAACTGTCTCATAGCCTATCATTCTCTTTAAAGTTTTCCCTCACTTTATCAACATCACTGTGCAATCATCTGTGTTGAATTTCTCATGTTATGAACTAGTCATGTAATATTTTAAATTTTCAGTGCAACTTTTCTCAGTCACTCTTTGCCTTTTTGTGAAAAAAAATTCTGCTCTGATTTCAGCCATAAACTGACTATTCATGTCTTCTTACCACCAGGCAGAAAAGCAAGAAGTCAACAAAGTTAATTCTGGGATTATGTGGATAGCCTTCCTGTTTTGTAAAAAATAATCATTTTAAGTCTTTTCCTGCCTTTCAATCAATTGTTTACCCACTTTCATGTGGATCTGTGGTGAGAGATCTTAACAAACTGCTCTTGAAATGCAGAATTATGTCCAGTAAATAACTCTTAACCTCGTGTCTCCAACTCAAAAAATACCAACAAATTTCTGAGATATGGCTTCTGTGTACGGATAAAGAATTTTTCTTTTTCTTCAGTTTACCTCGTTCTAATGTTATTGGAATTCTGTCTTCAAAGTTAAAACATAGTGGGAACATAGCATTCTAATGATGTGCCAGGTATTGTGTATCATCCTCTTGTTCATCAGGAACAGGGTCTGATGCTGTTGGTGTTAAAAGAGATCTAAATGTTCTCATGCATGTCAGCTGTTTATTTCTTGAGTTAAAAGTCTTTCGCAGCAGTTCATCTGAAAATAATGGGAATAAATGCCACGTCCTAGCTGCAATTGTGCTTTCCATTATTTCTTCTTAGACTGTTACATAGCTCTTAAAAGCTAAATCCTATGGTGTAAGATAAGAAATGATACTGCCAGAAGTATTTCAGATCTATTCAATATGCAGCGCGATACTGTAGAACTAGAGCTCTTAGAAAATACATCACTGAACCCTAGAGTCCTGCTTTGAAAACCTTGCATGTACTTGAAAGGAGAATGTCCCTCCTGAGTGCAGTGCTGCTATTGGTTTATTCTGAAAAGTGGTATATGCTATTGAGTTCTAAGTAGTGTGTTTAATAGTATTATCTTTTATTTATGTGCAATAAAATTTTGTGTGCATGTGTTACTGCTTGTATAATTTTTTGGTTTTAATTTTTTTTTTTTTCTTTTAGCTTGAAATCATGACAAATTTAGCAAATGAAGCCAACATATCAACTCTGCTTCGAGAATTTCAGGTTTGTGCAATAAGTGTATTCTTTTGAAAATAAATGTTTTCTGTTGGCCTCTTGCCATTATTGAATGTTTTGAGTTCAGTCTTAAGGGTTAGTATTTCCAAGTTAATGTTTTTTTCAGAGTGAAGCATTCTTGGAATTCAAATTAAAACTGTCTTTTATCATAATGAATAATGGAACTTTTTATGCTTGAAGAGAAGTTTCAGTGTGTTCTCACTACTTCCAGATTAAAAAAATAAATAAATAAATAAAATAAAATAAAATAAAAAAATTGAGCTCGACCACTTAACCATTCCAAATTTTTAAAAATATATTCTGCTAATTTGGCTGACTCTTTAAATCACTAGAAAATAGTGTATTAATTTTAGTAGTATTTTGTCATTTGCATTAATTGCCGAGCCCCATTTATAGTATTACCTGATAAAATAGTATTACCTCCAGTATATAGATTCATTAGGTTGGAAAGGACCTACAAGATCATCTTGTCCAACCATCCTCACACCACCATCCCTACCCACCAAGCTACTAAATCAAATCCCTTAGCACCTCATCTAAACGCTTCTTGAACAGCGCTAGGGACAGTGCCTCAACCACCTCCCTAGGCAGGCCATTCCAGTGCCTGACCACTCTCTCTGAGAAAAAATTTTTCCTCAAATCTAATCTAAATCTTCCCTGGCGCAACTTGTGGCCATTCCCTCTCGTCCTGTCATTAGTTACCTGGGAGAAGAGGCCGACCCCCTCCTCACCACAGCCTCCCTTCAGGAAGTGGTAGAGTGCGATGAGGTCTCCTCTGAGCCTCCTTTTCTCCAGGCTAAACAATCCCAGCTCCCTCAGCCGCTCCTCGTAAGACTTGTGCTCCAGACCCCTCACCAGTTTTGTTGCCCTTCTCTGAACACGCTCCAGGGCCTCGATGTCTTTCTTGTAGTGAGGGGCCCAAAACTGAGCACAGTACTTGAGGTGCGACTGCGCCAGAGCTGATATGTATACATATGTATATGTATCAGCAGGATGTTCTGCATGTGAAGCACATGTGATACAAGTGAAACAGTGTCTTTCTTTACTCTTTGCGATATGACATCTAGTTTAATTGCTTCTATTCTCTTGCTAATTATTTCTGAAAGGTACTGATTCATAGGTAGGTTGCTTATTCATGGTTTCAAATATTCTGGTTTAAATGAATGGAAACTTCTCTGAAGAGAGAGTTCATCATCTCCTCTAACCTTGCAAGCAAACTAGTTGCTGTTTTTGGCTACTTGCCCCCTGCCCCTGGCTCCCCTGAAATCAGAGGTTCCCATGACCATGAATGACCGAATTTGGCAAGAAAATGTCTTCTGGAAGTGACAGTGAAAAAGTAAAACTTCATGTGCAGTGCAACTTTCTAGGTTGAATGTATTATTAGTATGTTTGTATTAAGATGAAAATATCATAAATTTCCTGTTGGTATGACTTCTATATAGACTGATGAAAACCCTATTTCCTTAGACTTATGTGAAAAGCCAAGATAAACAGTTTGCTGCGGCTACAATTCAGGCTATAGGCAGATGTGCAACTAACATCACTGAAGTAACTGACACATGCCTTAACGGCCTTGTGTGTTTGCTGTCCAACAGGGATGGTAAGTTAAATGTTCTATCTGAGTGGTGAATGGCTTGAAACCTTTTCTTAATGGAAATTTCTCATAGTAGATAATGTAAATGCATACTTGGAAAATGAATTTGGATAATGATTTAACTCATATGGCTGGATAAAAATAGTTACTTTGGTGTTTCTTTTGTGAAACTCTTTAAAATGCCTCTTTTGTGAAACTCTTTAAAATGCCCCTTTTTGTTAGTGAAATTAATTCCTTGTTGCCTGAAATTATGAACTTACCTGTTTTTTTCTCAAAATACTGTTAATTACTGAACTATATAGTGATTTTCAGAGATGGATGTAGAAACGTTGCTGTTATGTGTTTAGTTGCATCAAAGCAGTTAGCCTGTAGAGGGTGCTGAAAGCTCGGAATGGCCTTTTAGTGCATCAATACCCAGCTGGAAAAGCATATTAAATAGTTTTAGTATAAGGAGTCCCAAATTTGGCTTGATCTTATTATTTAGCCTTCTGTTATTTTTTTGTACTAACATGTACTTGCAAGCCACAAAGGAATACAACAAAAATCAGGTAAAGTTGAGTAGGATATTGTAGCACTGTAAATCAATACCTGATGATATTGTATATTCTTACTAGTTACCAAGGAATATTACACAGAAGGAGGTCAAGAAGAGAATCAGATTATTGTAAGATGTGAAGTCAACACGGCTATTGCTGAATATCAGAAATCGAGTTGGCACAATTGAGGTAGAATATAATAGTGTTAGGAAGGAGGAGAAGCATGATTTTGGGGATGCCCTATATTAATCAGAATTGTACTCAGAATACAGATGTGACCTGCTCTGAGCTTTTACAAGTAACATTAATTCCTCTTCATATCTACTGGGCATATTTTTTCTGGTAATCTTAAGAAGGCCTGTATTCGGTACATTGCTTTGGTTGAGTATGGTCCTACCAGTTTGACCCAGTTCAGAGCTTTTTTTTTTTGTGTTTGATTTATACACTGCAAGTCCTCCTTCTCTCCTACTTTACCGCTGTTTAGAAATTTCTGATGGACCTCTGCGTACTGCTTGATAATTTTGATCTATGTAACTTTATTTTCCTGTTGGTCTGGACCTTATATCCCTCTGCTGTTCTGGTTATCTATTGTTCAAAACATGTAATGTGACTTGGGTATGTATTTTTTTCAACAACAGTCCATGACTGTGACCGTATTAGAAATACTGCCTTCAGAGTTTCCTCTAAATTCCTTTTAATTCCTTTTACTTGTTAGCAATCTTTGTCTAGATCAGTAGGCTCTTTTCAGCATGTAAAAATCCCTTATTTTTCTTTCTTAAGTAAGATATTTAAACTATCATTTCAGACCTGTTACTTAGTAAACCTCTTTTTTGTTTTCTTGCTTTGTTGCTTTTTTTTTCCTTTTTTACTGATAAGGAACTTAGATAAGAATATGCTTTTTTCTGTTCAACTTCTCAACATTCAAGTTTCTTCAAAATAACTGTATTTCTGTACACATTTTACGTAAGTGTGGTACATGTTCATGTATGTGCATGAATATAAAGATAAGTCTCAACAAGATTAGTTTTCTAGACCGATAGTCTAGAAAATACTTCTGAAGGTCTTGAAAGACTCCTACATTGTTTATAAATCGTACTATTGTCTTCTTGTACTCATTATTTTGAAAGGCTGCAAAAGATACATTGAAGATCTTTTGAACCTGGCATATAGCAAATTGCTTTGCTGTAGATGCAGTGTATTTATGGTCCTTTCCAAAAAAATCAGGATGACATAACTGGAATGGTACCTTTCCTCAGAAGGAAGGAAATTACTGGCATTCGCAGCTTATTAAATGTGAAGATGTTTGAACATGAAGAAAAGAAGATGGCACCTGTAGGAGAACAGAGTTTGATTTTCCTGATTAATCCTGCTTTCCTCCAACTTTCTCCATAAAAGTATATGATCAATCTGCTTTGCATACCACTTCTCCCATGGCTGTTCCAAACGTAGAAGCAGTTCAGCTCCCTATGTAGCATGAAGCTTGAGCATATAAGTCCAGCAAGTTCTGATGTCCTGGAAAGCAGAATCAACTCGGACTTCTTTGCACTGTTGTCATTATGGGGAATTCACTTGAGTGCAGAGGAGTGGTGGGCATATTAGTTCTATCAAATCCAAACAAAATCCTAAAGACTTGTTGCAAATACGCTTTCCCATTTTGTGATGTCTTCTGGAAAGGCTTCTTTCTGAACAGCCAAGGGTGTGTGTATCTGGCATGGGAACAGAGCCAAGAATCGTTCTGGAACTTGGGTGCTGAGATCCAGAGTTGCACAGAACTGTCCCATGGGTGTCATTTAGGTCCATTTGGGATAACTATATAGAGTTCTTTTGTGTTTCATCACAGAATGTTCAAGCTTCTGTTCTTCTGTGATTCAAATGTATAGGTGTCTTTTTAAAACACCACATCTGAAATGCATCATCAACTCTTCACTGTGCTCATATCCACTCTTTGATCTCTATAAACGTTCACTATGGGTAGATGAATATGGGTAGATGAATCACTGTCAGAACATGTAAAAAGTCTGTTTCCCTCCTGTTTATAAGCTCCATTTAAGTACTGGAAGGCCGCAGTGATGTCTCCCCAGAGCTGTCTCTTCTTGAGGCTGAATAAAAGCAGCCTCCACAGCTTTTCATTGTAGGAGGGGTGCTCTAGCCCTGTGGTCATTTTTGTGGCCCTTCTCTGGACTCACTCCAACAACAAGTTGTCTTGTTGCTGGGGGTTTCAGACCTGGTCACTGTGTTCCAGGTGTGGCCTCAGGAAGGTAGAGAAGAGAGAGGCAATCACCTCCATTACCCTGCTGGCCACCCCCCTTTTGATGCAGCCCAGCTTACAGTTGGACTTCTGGGCTGCAAGTGTACTGTTGCCCTCCATCAGGCTTTTCAACCACCAAAACCCCCAAGTCTTTCTCTGCAGGGCTTCCTTCTGTTTTGTCAGCTGCACTGCTCAGTGTAGTGTCATTAGCAAATCTGCTGAGTGCATGCAATTACACCACTGAGGCCATTGATAAAGATGCTGAAGAGCAGTGGTGACAAGGCAGACATGTGGGGGACATCACTCATCACCAGCCTCCAAGTGAACATGGAACTATTGACCAGAACTGTCTCCCTGTGGCCATCAAACCAATGTGTTATCCAGTGAATACTGTCCTCCTTCAAGTAATTATCTCTCCACTTTAGAGAAGAGTACCGTATCAAAGGCCATGCACAAGTTTAGGTAGATGACATTATTTGCTTTTCTCTGTCTACTGCTGCCATTGCTCCATGATGGAAGGCCACCAGATTGGTGAAGCATGGTCTGCCCTTGGTGAAGCTGTGCTGGCTGTCTCAGATCCTTTCCTTGTCTCACATGTGCCATAATACAGCTTTGAGGAGTATCTGTTCCATGATCTTCCCTGGCACAGAGGTGAGCCTCGTCAGCCTGTAGTTCCCTCGGTCTTCTTGTTTTTTTGCTTTCTTAAAAATGAGAGTAATGTTTCCCTTTTTCATAATGACCAGGGACTTCACCTGGCAGCCATGACTTTTCAAATGTGATGGAGAGTGGCTTGGCAACCACATCAGCCAGGTCTTTCAAGACCTGGGATGTATGTAGTTTGGCCCCTAGCCTTGCACACATTCGTTCTCAAAAGGTGGTCTTGAAGTTGCTCTTTTCCTCCAGTACAAGGGATTTTGCTCCATAACCAGAGGTTAGGTATTTGTCATTGTCCGGATGTTCAGGTTTGCAAGACATGTGCGTAGTCTTGACTGCCAATGAAGTCTGAGGCAAACAACTCATTGAGTACTTATCTCATTGAGTACTTGCTACTCAGTGTAGCCACTTATAAACTGTTTGAAGAAAGCTATCAGTTAACATACTGAAATTTTTAGTACGACTTGCAATTTTTCTAAGGCTTGTGAAAAGTTGCTGATACCTCCTGTAGTTTCCTTTTATTGCAGTGCTATTCTTGATCAGCTCTTCTGCTGCATGGAGTCATTATTGTAAGATTTTAGTTTACTTCTTGTGTTTCTTTCGATATAAGATAATGTACATTTATTTCATGATTTTTTCCTTCATTTATCATTTTTTAATATGCACTTTTTCTTACATAATTCTAGCATTGTTACAATTTTAGTTTTCTTAGTTGTTGTTCAGAATATCAATAATTTCATTCTTTACATTTGTTCTTTGATTTTACTTATATGATGTAGAAGCTAATATCTTTCCTGTCTCTGACTAAATGCATGTGTTATATTTCATGCTCATTTTTGGGATTCTCTGTGTGCACAAAGCAAGTAGCAGAGAGCTTCTTTTTTCTGCATTGTGACAGTCTTTTTTCTAATAGAAGTACATTTTGCTTTTGTTTGTACTTTCTTTTTTGGTAAATAAACTCAAGTAAAAGGTAGCATACTAATTTATGTGCATACAGTTTTCTAAATTTACTTCTGCACATTGTAGATGTTCCTAGGTTGACACTTCATATATCGGACTTTCAGTTCATCATGATCAATTCTACATTGTCTTGAAGAGTCCACCTCAGTCTTTTGGTTACAATCTTACTTTACTGAACCATTCTTTTTCTCTGTTGAGTAATACAAATGGTCAATGGTGAAGGCTGTCACAACAATGTTTCCCACTCAAAGTATTCCATCTTATTTTAAGTTTTTTAGAATTTTCTTATTTTAGTATCTCTCAGTAAGAAAGTGTACAAAACATAATTTCAATTGCATTGATCTGTAAGATTATGGAAGACCTTGAAATATGCAAGTAGATATGTTACGATTTTCCCTAATAATGCAATTTTGAATTGAATTTCTTCAAGAAATTAGTCTAGAAAAATGGCTGAGATATCATGTCAAATAAAGGATGACATGAAAAGTTTCAAGCTATAATTTAAGTCTTACAGTGCTATGATGCATATTCAGAGCTTTTGAATAGCCTTCCCCTTAAAGAAGCTTGCTTTCTAAATAATTATAATTAAAAAATAAAGATTTCTTCCTCATGAAGAAATTTTGAAATTGAAATTTCATCCTGCTTAATGTCTGAGTGAATGGCCCATGTTTCATTTAACTATTCAGCTGTAGAAATACTTATGTGAAGTTTAAGGAATGGTCATTGTACATTTTCTTTGCTTTAAACACTGATACTTTAGGAAAAATAGTTATGAATGATTTTTAACTCTTGCAGTAGTCTTTTTATTTTGTTTTCAGCTTTGGTTATGTTGACTTCATCTTTTCATACAGTGCCCTTCCTTAAGCCTTTATTTGTTTACAGAAACTTTATTTTGTACCAGCAGGGTTTTTTTTCATCTTCCAAAGTTCCACATTTCATACAAGCTGGTTAGACTTTGGATGTTACTTGGTACAGTAGTTAAGAAGTCCAAGTCATGATTTCAACATAAATCTTAAAATGGCTTGTGTATTTGGAAGTTTTATTTCAGTGTAACATAGATTAAGTTACAGACTCAAGATAGCATTTAGCATGTGAAAAAGTGCAGAAGAAATTTTTAACTGTCTCTCTTGCTTATGAATGAACTGTTGTTTCTGACATTGTACATTTTTTTACTTGCATTTTTAATACAGATACCAAATTATTTACAAATATGCATAGTTTCAGTGACAAACATTTTTCTTACTGTTTCTCAATTAGAAAAGAAATAATACAACTTTACTGAAGGGCAGTTTCAGAGAAAGTATGTGATTGGGTGATATTTTTACCATTATGACATGGCTGTGTCCTTTGTGCTGCTTATAACTTGCCCCTAGAAGACAAACTTCATATTACTTAGTAGAGTAGTTTTAAATCTCTGTTTCCAAGCATTCCATTCTGCAAAACGTATTTTGAAAGCCTGTTGCATCTTTTACAGTTCATTATTTGTGATGTTTTCTTCTGCATAAATGCTTTTAAAAATAATAATTTGTTTTGTCTTAAACAGAAATTGTAGTTGCTGAAAGTGTTGTTGTCATTAAGAAACTGCTGCAAACCCAGCCAGCACACCATGGTGAAATAATTAAGCATATGGCCAAACTCTTGGATAACATTACAGTGAGTATTTGTGTGTAGTGCCTTGTAGAGTGATACTTTCTTTATTGACTAATAAAAATCGGACTATTTCTTCTGAATTTGGACCGTGAATGAAAATGGATGTATAAGAGAAATAGAATATTTTTTTTTGTTTTTTTACTTTGTAAAGTGTTATTTTACTCAATTTTAAGGAAGAGGAAATAGAAGCTATCAAATGGCATCAATTTGAAACTTGGGAAGCTTATTTGAAAAAAAAAACACATACTGATAATTGCTAGTTCCCTCAGGCCAAGGGAATCTGTTTAGCTTCTACAGCACAAATGGGTAAGTTGAAATGAAAATAAGGGCAAGGTGACACTCATCTAGTGGATTTTCAGCCTGCTGTCCTAATGATCTTTTTCCATGCCCCCTGTTGTGGTTTAGCCTGGTAGGCAGCTAAGCACCACACAGCTGTTCGTGCACACTCTTTCCTTCTGTTTCCATCACCCCAGTTTGATGGGTGAGAGTATTCAAAAGTACAAGAACCTGTGGGTTGAGATAAGGACAGTTTAATAAGAAAGAAAGGGAAGATAAATACGAACAAATAATGCAGTATATATTTTCTCACCACCAGCTAACCAAAACCCAGCGACTCCCTGAACAGTGATAGCCTCTCTGGCCAACACCACAGTTCTCCTGTTGAGCGTGATATCATATGTTATTGAGTATCCCTGTGGTCAGTTTGGCTCTGCTGTTCTGGTTGTGTCCCCCTGCAGCCTCCTCTGTAGCGGGGCTGCATGAGAAGCAGAATGGCTCTTGGTCAAGCCCTGCTCAGCAACAAATAAAACATTGATTTCAGTATGTTATAGCAAAATTTCCTTCACAAGTCCAAACCACAGCACCATACTAGCTACCACTAAGATAACTGTCAAACTAGAACAGTATCCACCCGTTATTCACATTTACACCATGCTTAGGTCCCACGCTTTCTAATTAATTATCACCACCCTCCTATTCTTTGATATAGTCAGGTGTTATTCCTTTTGTCTACAGACTATCCCTCTAAAATGTCCATAGAGTTCTTGTAGTCCATAACTTTGGACTGCATCAGTCACAATAGACCTCCAAGCATGGAGAGATGGTGTCTTCTGTTTAACCGTTGCATGCTGAAGGCAGGTCTGGTTCTGATCAAAAGTGCACCTTCCTCATTCCATCAGTTATGCACTTTGCTCGTTTCCATCAAAATTCATTCATGCTCATTCTTCATTGAAATACTATTGATGTGGCATAAAGCAACCATAATAGCAAAGACATGGCATTATTTATGAGGGAAGCTCCAAAATGTTGGTGGTAGGGCAGTAGAGGTTGAATCTTTTTGACAGTATTGCATTACATTTTGTTGCTGTGCAGTAGAAGACAGTAGTGGGTAACCTGTGCTGGTGGGGATTCTTACATGTGCTACATGCATGTTCATCACTGGTAAAAATGCATAGCTAGTAGTGATGACTACACTGAGTACTAGTTCTTTGTACCTAAGAACTTGATGTACCACAATGTTATGTATCTGTTGTAGTTTCCATGAAAATAAATAAGAGGCATTACTTTCAGAGTGACCTACACATAATTCAAGTCATTGGCTATTTTTACCCAGGAACAAATTCCTTTGCGGTCCACACTGTATTTCCACATTACCCATTGAGTACACCCAGGTCCTTGAACTAAAACAATGCCTTTGATGAGTTTGCCTTTGCCAAAGTCAGGAATAACCCAGACTCTCTTTCCCAGAGCATTTCTATATACATTAGGGGAGCTTTCTCCCATTCTCCAGTTTTAACTGGGCAAGGATACCTCCTTTGACAGATCCCCTACTACTGACTAACCAGTTGGCCCTTCCTAAATGTGTGTCGCAATTTCTGGATGTCCCAGCAGACTGCTCCCAGTGTAGTCATTGAATTGTTTGATTTTCCTAGGTGCTACTGCATGGTAGAGGATGTGATATACCCACTCAAAGCTATGCATTTTGTCCCTATTGTCTACGAGTTTCTCTTTGGAAGTGAGTTCCCATGATGTCTCAATTCTTTCACAGATGCCATGTTGCCCAAAGACTTGCTTTTCAAGGCCCAGAACAGTGTTTCACAGGGTGGCATAGGATATGTTAGTGACGTTTGTGTGGTTACTTCTACCACTGTTGTCTTCATCATGTTGTTTTCATCCTAAATTCAAAACACAGCAACATTACCAGCTATTATGGAGCCAGGACACTACCAAATCACCTAACATTTCCATGGTACCAAATGCACTGCTGAGAGAGTGATGAAATGCTTATTTAAGTCACACTTTTTTGTATTTGAGATTCTCCGGTGTTTAACAGTAAGATCCTTGTTACTATTACCTATCCATTGACGAATTTAAGGAATATTGGTGTTTACTAGTCCCAGTTATTGATAAAACATTCATTGTTTTATTCTAAATTACAATATATGACTGAATATTATTAAGTACCTATTGCCTCATGCCCCAAGGGTATCAGAATCTCTCAATTATTATTTTTCTATAGATGCTAAAAATGAGACAATTTAGTTTCATATATTTATGTGTTTATTGATGATTAAGCAGTAAATAATTTGTAAATGAATGAATTTTCTGTTTTCCATATTTGAGGAAGTTTGGAAATAGAACGTGGTTTTCTCCATCTGTACTTACTGAACAGATTAAACAAACAGATCTTTGGCCAGTCAAACAGATATTTAAGAACTGATGACCAAACATAATTAAGTAGAGATAATGTAGTTCTATAGGATTGTTCACATCCAATTTCAGTTACTGCTGCCAATTAAATATCAAACAAGTATTACCTATTTTTTAACAATCATTTGTGTTTTCACAAAATATGAGTACTAATTTTATTAATAACTACAATCTCATAAATTGTGGAATTTTTTATTGTTCACATTTTCTGACACTCATCCAAATGGATTTGTAATCCTAATAACGTGTTTATTATGCAAGAGAAAATAGGTATTTCATAAGTACCCTATGTAACATTTGAATTTTTTTTTTGCTAGCTAATGTTTATTTTACAAAATTAATACTTTGGTATAAATATTTCGTGCTTTAAATACAGGGATATTTTTAAGTAATGCTTTTTAAATTTTATTAAGAATGAAACAGACAGTGTCAGTGAGACACTGGCACAAGCTGCCTAGAGAAGCTGTGGATGCCCCATCCCTGGAGGGGATGGAGGCGGGTTGGATGGGGCCCTGGGCATCCTGGACTGGTGTCTGGCAGCACTGCTTATGGCTGGGAATTGGAACTGGATGGTATTTAAGGTCTTGGTCCTTGCTTGGTCTGGGTGAACTTTGAGTCTACTCCCAAGCTATTTCAGTGATTCTTCAACTGCACACGGTGCTCAAGGTAAGACTGCGCCAGAACAGAGTGGAGCAAACCCTCCCCCACTGGCACTGCTGGGCCTGGTGCACCCCAGGGTATAGATAGTCCTTTTGGCTTCCAGAACACATTGCTGACTCATATTCAAGTTGCTGTTGGCCAGGACGCCTACATCCATTTCAACAGAGCTGAACAAGATACTCAGGACTGCCAGATCCCAGATGAAGAATATAGCACGTTCGTTTGTTAAATTTCACGTGGTTTGTGATTGACCAGCCCTCTAGTCAGTTAAATGCTATTTTTTTCTATCTTTTTCTGTTGGCAAAGTTTTTATGAGATCATTTTTAAATTTGAATGTAAATTTAAGAGACAAACCTTCATTCCTTATGCAAAAGCATACCATCGTCTCGAAAAGTCTCTTTATTTCAACAAAGGAGAAGTAATCAAATATAATCTTAGGTGGGCTTGAAAGTAACTAGTGGGTAGGGGACCATGATCGAAGGAATTCTTTGGTGCTTCTTAGAGTTTAATTTAAACTAAGTTTCAGACTGTGTAAAAGAATGAACATGTGTATAAGCAGTCAAGAAGAAAAACACGTAAGGTGAAAGTAAACTTTTTGATTTTTCCACCATGTTTTGGATTAGGTAAATGGTGAACACTTCGTCACTAAAACAAAATCAGCGCAAACTAGGTGAGGTGACATTTGGGGTTGCTGTATGAATTTGTTGCATTAATGTTGTTATCAGTTTCACTTTGATTTTCAATGACAACCTGCCTAAAAATTTTCCATAATAACATTTTGTTCAGGTCTTCCACTCCACAATGTACCTATTCTTGTGGAAAATCTTCAGAAGCCGTTTAGAAAGTGAGAGAAGTATAGTAAGCTAACTGTTAACTAACTATAAGAAATAATGGGAAATTCGATTAAAAAATACAGAGCTCTTGTTAAGTGTTCAGTTTCATTTAGGATAAAACTTTAGCACTATGTCTATTTCATTTTAACTTTTAATGTATGTTTCTTACATATCTAAAAAGAGTGCTTATTTTTCTTCTTTTTTTTGTGTCTGTTATCATTTTTACTTAAGGCTTGTACCTCAGGTGTACCCAGGCGAAGATCTATGAGATCTACTTTGTGATATTTCCTGAGTACCTATACTTATACATAGTACAGTTTATAATCCAGCTGTTTTCCAGCTTCCTTCCTCCACACACTTCAGAAGTTGTAACTGAAAGATGAAGTTCTATCAGTTTTTAAGAGAAAAACTGAATCTCTCTAAACTTCTGTTTTTAATAATCATGAGCAAGTTAACATTTGGTTCTTAAATGTTTTATATGTTTCTGTGATACTGGTTTAATTAAAAAACAACAACAACAACAACAACAACAACAAAAAAGCCACACACCTCAGTATGGTAGTGTAACATTGTCATGCTCTGCATGCCAATAGCTGCTTCTTTGAGGATAAGAATGGAAATATATTAGCAAGTTGATTTTGATACTTGTCCAACAAACTGTCCCAGACTCTGACTGGAGACCTGAGGTTGCTATCCGTGTTGTTACATTCAGTAATCCATAAACTTTAGTCCAAATAACCACTCCTTGTGTTCTGTATCTGTTGATAAGCCTTTTTTTCTTTGGTTTGTCATTTCTGATTCCTGTTATTTTTGAAGAGGGGTGCCCAGAAGTAGCCCACAGTAATCAGAATATAAAGAAATGTAATACAGTGGCTTAAATATATCATTTATATTTTTTATCTTACTTACATTGTGTTTTCTGCCTTTTGATTTTTACTGCGCATTGAGTTGGTATTTCCAAAGAATTATAGAGTTGTTTGTAATCCAGAGATACTCTTCACTAGAAGTTTGGACTCTTATCAGTATTTTGTCAAACATATTTTCGTTAGACTAATTGAACCACATTAACACATGAGATGCTTTATTTTGTGTATTTCCTTTGTACTGACGCTCTGATATTGCCACATCAAAATTAACCCTTTTTCCATTTCTAATTCCAGTTGCAATTTGTTTTAATATCAACATGTTTTGTGGCAAATGTAGATAACCAGAAGTGGTAGATTGAAGTTGTACTTTAGCCTTATATATTGGGTAATAAGCTTAGAACTGAATAACAGTAGCTTTTGAAATATGCTCTTTAGAATGATCTGTGAAATGTTTATAGATTTTTTTTGTCATTGACTGAAGGTTTTTTTTATTATTAAAATATATATATAATTGTATAGATATACATTAAAAAAAACTTTCTGTATTTATTTTATTTCAGACAGATAATGGGTTAAAATGGCTGTAGAAGCTGCTTTTTTGTACTACAGTTTCAGAAGTGCACTTAACGACTTGCTCAGGGCGTATAGAATAAAACATAAGGCAAAGTAATTTGCCTTTCTGTTTGCTTTTGAGAACAATACGGAGCAGGGCTGAATAATGAAAGTATTATTTCCAGCATTTTGTTGATTCAAGGTCCCTACTTATGCTATACTGTAAAAGGCAGTGAAGGTCTAGAAGTGGCTTCATTTCTTGTTTGCTGTTTTGAACTCTGGAAACAATGGCTGCAGGATCATACACTTGATATTACATGTTTGAAGACGGGCAGTCTTAAGCAGGGAAAAAGAAGTCTGAAAATATTGTGTGATTTTGACCCCAAATGAATCCAGTGACACGGAAACACTGGGTTCATCAGTTCCACATATACTTTTCATTAAAATGGTTTCCACTTAGGGTTCGATTCAAAAAGTCTCTAATTGATATCGATTCTCATTGCACAAAATAGTGTTTAATATATAGTGTATTTATATAGTAGGCTGGTTAAAATGCACAGTCTTACAAGATATTGCATGTGGTTTCCTTTGGCAGTGTTTTTCAAGTTAAGCTATGTTTAATTTGTTTGTTTAACACTCAAAGACTTGTTTGTAAGATTTAAATTTTACAGAGTAGTTTATTAGAAGAAAAAAAAATCTTATGGCATAGAACAGTGCACATTTAAATATTTCCTTGTGCTTTGAAAGAGTAGTTCTAGATTTGACTTGGAAAAATACATTTCTGGTGTTTATATTTCATTATAAATACAGTTTTTGAAAGTAGTCTGCTATGTGAGCTACTTTTGCTTTATGAAAAGGCATTAATAAGAAAAGAGATGTTTCTGATAGCCTGCTGCCTAAACTGGGGTCGTTGGTGTTCTCTTGTAGAATGGTAATTTTTTAACAAGTCTATAATGAAATATTTAAGAAAAATAAATCTAGCATAACTGAAATCTGAAGTTGCCCATATATTCTTATTTAGAGGTATTCTGTCTGTACAGCAGGCAACTTGAACTGCTCCAATACTGGAAAATTTAATGTACCACTCAATTACTATTCTTTAGCCCAATTTAAAATAATAGATCAGGAGTGAGGTCTTAATGCAGTAGTGTATGGAACATTAGAAATAACCTCTTTCCCTTCTGAAATCAGTGTACAGTAATGACATCAGTCTTACTGTATTGCAGGTGAACATTTTCTGACTGCATTTGAAGTTTTTATATTTAGCAGTTGTTCAGTTCCTGTCTCCCATATTTTACATTCCAAGACCCTTTTTTTGTAATCAATTCATAGAAAAATGTCTCAATACTTACGTATATGTATCTCATGTAATTGTGTTATAGCACGCTCAATACATTATTTTGCGGTTATGTTACCTCTGCCTTAAGCGTATTTCAGAGTTCAAATCTGATGTTTGTCTTCAGGGATATTTTGTTGTTATCGGATTCCTGAGTTATGTCCTCCCATGATCTTATCACTCCTTCTTTCAGTAGAAGCAGTCCTTTGTTTGAACTTACGCTGACTTATGTGTTTGCAGCAATGTACAGGATAGAGACAGGTATTTGGGGCTGATTTTATTCAAAGCTGTTGTCAAACTTTCTAGAGTATTAGAAGGTGGTTTATCACTAAAATTTCATGTGGACATGATTAGTTTTTCTTAAATATGGTTTAGTGGGCCATTTATTGGGAACTCTGGATCATTGCTTGGAAATACTGTTCTGAACCTTGGCAATTTATTTACATTTGTTAACTTATGAACATAATTGAAAAGCAGAATTACCAAACTTAAGATGCTTACAGGATACAATAAATAACAATTGGTTCCCATTGTAATTCTGATATATAAAATAAATCTTACAGGATAGGACAGTTGTGTTTTTTCAGAAGGTATCAATAAAGGTTCTGTGAAAAACTTGCAGCACTTCTAGTAACTGGTGCTCTGAAGACATACTTTTACCTAGATGAATTTTCCCACCATTAAAAATACTCTGCATGTATCACTGTGCCATTAAACTCCTGTGATACACAGTTAAGTAGCCTTATGTGTCAAGCGGACAGATATGTCAAATAGACCTACGTGAAGTTTCTGGTCAGTGTTTGTGCTTAAGCTGATAGGTCCTATTCTGAAGTTGAAAAGACTGATTTTGAACTCTCTCCAGAATTTGATGCCAGGCCCTCACTGGACATTTGCAAAAGTATGAATCTTGCTGTCGTATGATTTTAAATAAGTAAAGAGGAAAAACAGCAGTAGTCTTAAATTCCCATGCTTTTGAAGTTGATGGACAGCAGCTGAGGAAGCTCTGTTTGTTGAAAGCCGTTTCTGTATGAATAGTCACAAAAAGCATTTTTTTGTGTTTCAGCATGGTCTTTATCATAATCTGATGGCACGCATTCCCAGCTGAACCTGAAATACTTAGATTTTCTTCCTGATTGCCATTGGCTGGTACTGTGATCATGGACACATCGCTTTTGTGTGTCTCTGTTCACATTCCTGATCCGTTTATCTGTTTATCTTGTCAACTTGCATGTTGGGACAGAATCTGTGTGTATACGCATGTACACTCAGTCTACTGCAGTGAATGTGTTGAACAAGATTTAATTTGGGTCTGTATTTCTTTCATGACAATTATGTTTAAGTAGTATTTTGTTTAACTTGTTACTAAATACAGTGCAAGTAAGCAAATTTTCTTTGTGAATGTGTTAATTTATCCTGTGTGATGCTTTCTCAGGTTCCAGTAGCAAGAGCCAGCATCTTGTGGCTCATTGGGGAGTACTGTGAACGGGTTCCAAAGATTGCACCTGATGTTTTGAGAAAGACAGCCAAGAGCTTCACAAATGAAGATGACCTTGTAAAGTTGCAGATCTTAAATTTGGGAGCAAAACTCTATTTAACGAACTCAAAGCAGGTAAGGCTTAAATACACAAGAGAAGATATTTACAGTCACTGTAGTTTTGCTGGCCATCTGTATAGTCCAGACCATATTTCTTTTAAATGAACAACTGAAACCAGTTCACTATTAGTTTTTTAGAGAACTTAACCTAAATCTAACCAGCAGCCCTTGAGTATGGGTTGTAAGAAATACAAATGTATCGATGAAATTTTTTTTTTTTGTCCCTTTCTTTATTGAGATGATTTGTGGATTTTTTTTTCATTCTGGTAAGTAGAAATAATTTATAAATTGTATAATTAACGCAAGATTGGAAATTTTCCATCTGTGATTTGTTTTTCTCTGGATCAAAAAGCTGAATTTTCTGGGGACTGACTGCTGTCAGTATGAACAAAAAGCTGCTCATTTTTACTCAAGATATTTAAAAGGAGATGCCAGAAGAAGGCCTCAATGTCTTTCCATTGGTGCTCATCTCAAATATAGTAACTGCTTTTTCTTTTCTCTCATCTCTTATTATTTCACTTTACCTCATGAGAGAGTGGATTTTGATCATCTCTAGTCATAAAGATAACCTAAAAATGTCAGATAATACAGAAGGATGAACTTGGATTTCTGTAGCTGTGAGAGGGGCCTACTGCTTAATTCATCTCAGTGACAGTTCTGTGAACTTTGTCACTCTCTGGCTGTGGAATATAGCATCTTGACAATAATTTTTCACTGTAATTTTAATTTTACTATAAAAGTTTGTGAAATATTTTCCAAATATATAATGAATATATTGTTTGAGATATATACACTGGACTCCTAGACCTTTTTGTTTTACAGCAGCTTTGACAGCGCAGGGTCTTGCAACTCTGCAACTGTGATATGTTCCTTGATAGCTATATCTAACTGCAGACTTGATCCATCTGAGACTTTATTCTGTAGGGCATGTGGGAGATGAACTGTCTCGCCTTGCATTCAAATAAGAATGAATGCTTGTCCTTTGCTCAGACAGTCTAAAATGGGTGAGTAACAAAAGGTGACTTCTTACTGTCAGTGCTCTTCTTAATGAAAGTGCTGACTGAGCTAAGAAAAGATTGGTTTGATTATCTTAATTGTCTCTTACTAAGCCATTGGTAGTATTTACTTATTTTTCTGAATTGACAAAAAATCCTTAGGAGATGGTGATTTCTGTGATACTCTTTTTCCAATTTCATGTGGTCTTAATACATTTTTAAGTATATCGTATGTGAGGCATATTAATTGATTCAAATATGATACTGATTATATAGTGGATGAATCTGTCTCCTGAGATTCCTGCTAAAATGATGAGTATCATGGAAGGGTATTTTCCTCTTTTAAGCTGTGTGGTAATAAGCTTTCTTCTTGAGTCATCAGGATATTCTTATACAAAATTCAAACAGAATAGGTTGATGATCTGGCCTGATTGAAAGCTCCTTCCAAACTAGAATAGGTGTTTTTACCTTTCTGAGCCAGTAACACTCCTCCTTTATCTAAATCATTCCCAGGAACAAGACTCTTCTCAACTCACTCATTAAAACATTTCTTTCAGGAGCAATTTGAGTTCCTAAAATGTTCAGCCACTCTTCAGCCTAATCTTTAAGCTCTCAGGCAAAGCTGCTTAGTTGTTCATTTGTCCCTATTTCCCCTTGTCTATGTTTTCTTCTTTGTCCTACACCACCACATAATTTTTTATAATTCTTTGTTAATTTCCTCCAAAGCCAGTGGAGTTGAGGTAATCTCAAAGATGCAATGTCACTTTATTGAAAAGTAGCATCAGGACAGCAGAGTCACAAAAAAAAGATGTGAGAAATGCTGGTAAAATTTGTTTCTTCAGTCTTGTCTCAAGAAAAACACTAAGTTCTAGAGGGAATATGACTTTATATTTTCACTATCCTTATATTATCATACTTGATTTGCTGTTAATTGCTTTAGATATAAGTCCAAACACCTAATGCAGCATGATTTCAGGAATATTTTGAAAATGCTATTTTTAATTAAGTTTTTATTAAGAATTTCCAGTACTGTTTTTTTAATTGTGTGATGAATTTTCAACAGCTGTTCATAATTTGAGACCTCCAGGTTCAGTGCTATCTGGCTAAATATGTAATAAGAACAAGCTTTCTTCTGATTGTCTATGTTGCTTAGTATGCTGACTTCCCTTTTTCATCAATTAGGAGCATAAAAGTCTTTGTGAATGTAGTATATAGCTGTCTAAGTGAAGCTCATGTGATAGAAATAATTTAAGTGGAAAAACATGGCATCTAATTGCTTGAGCTGTTCCTTGTATGTAACAGGAAGAATAAAAGAGAGAGATGTTTCTGTTGTGTAACACGATACATATCACACTGGATAAAGGCCCAAGTAGTTGTAAATGGGTAATTTTTTGAATGTTATTTAGCACAACAACCTTGTCTTATGTATCTAAGGAGTCAAGTTACTGCAAGGTAATGACACCGAAGAATGGATATATTGCTGTTTTTCTCCCACTGTAGACGCTTAGCCACTGGTGATACTTGCATTAAAATATTTTTCAAGGAGAGCCAAAGAGCTAATTGCTGCTTGTTTAGAACATGTATTATATTCTTAAATAGATCTTACTGCCATTGGAAAGTTCTAAAAACATTGATGAGAGATGATCTGTGTTATACCTTCACATTGGCCGAACTAAAATATATAGGAAATATTATATCTGTAAATAGAGAGCATGTACAGATAACAAGTTCTGTGGGTATATGGTAATAAATGTATAGAACATTAATGTCAGAGTGCTTTGGTCTGTTGTATTATGAAGGCAGATACATGCAGATTCTGTCATATTTCAGAAGATTAACTTGCTTGCTGAAACAATTTTCAGCTTACAGATATTCCTTTGTTGGCAAAACTGAGGAGTATTCATTAACTTATTTTTTGTTTTTAATTAAAATTAATTGTTTCTATTAGCTGCCTCCGTGTACAAAAGCTTCCCTGACTTGTTTGGTCTCATTGCCATAAGAAAAATACAGTGTTCTCTTGCTGTTTTCATTAAACCTATTTAAGATACCTGCAAGGAGAATTCTTGTGGATATGGAGCATTTGACCATATGGTTTTGTATAGGAAAATATGAAAGAGGCATTTTAGTGGAAAGTAAGAAAGAAGAGATTGTGGAGGTGATCCCATTAAAGAAAATGCCATCTTTCAGGATCATGTTGTATGAGGGCTGCTCCAAAAATAACACCTCCTATTTTATTATGTCAGCTGATGACATCATTATGGTATGGCAGTTGAACTTTCTTATTAATCTCCCATTACATTTTCTTGCCATGTGACAGATGGCAGCAGAGGGGCAGTCTGACAAAATGGTGTGTTGACATGGAAGTGTGAATGGAACAAAGGTGTGTCATTGAATTCCTCCATGTGGAGAAAATGGCACCCATTGACATTCATTGGCACTTACAGAGCTTTTATGGAGGCCAAGCAGTGGATGTGAGTGAGCACAGTGAAGTGGTGAGTGGTGTGTTTCAGCAGTGGTGCAGATTGTTTCAAGTGTGGTGTGCAGGCTCTTGTTTATTGATGCTGTAAATGCATAACTAATGATGGGGACTCTGTTTATAAAGAGTGTTTTGTAACTGAGAATTTTTTCCATCACATACTGCTATTGTGCTCTTAGTATCTGTTGTAGTTTCTATGGAAATAAATAGGAGACATTACTTTTGGAGCAGCCTACATATATGTTTAAAATATTAAAAAAAAAACTGGTTAATATTTATTTCACAGGAATTAATTAGTATGCTGGATCAGTGTTTGTACATACATAGAGTACTCGAACTTGCAACCTCAGAAAGGATTTTTTCGTTACAAATTGTACATCGCAAAATTTAGTGCTTTTTTCTGCATATTCCTCTCCTCATGCAATTAAAAATGCTACTCCTGTATCTATTACCTGATAAGCAAGATATATATGCAAGCTAGTTTCTTTGCATAAAGAAAATAAATACTTCTTGTCAATGTCCTAACCTTATGTTATCCATCACCTCTTAGTCATTATACTAAAAATTAACTTTGTTATGATGGTAGATTATTTTTTTCTCTTTTCACCGTTTTCTTCCATATGAACAAAGTTGCATAGTTTTTTTCAAGTGCATTTGATCAGTGTAGTTCTATGCAATGTTGTTGCTCCATTTACCCTACAGTATTTCTAAGGTATGGGGGGAGTCATTCAGTGTGTGCATTTGTTTCGTTTTGTTTTGTTTTTAGTTTATCTGTATTATTAAGATTATTTAATACATGTTAATATTCTCAGACATCAAATTAGGAAATCCTATTATCCTGTAAAAAGCGTGATAATACAAGTTGTTCTCTTACATAAATAAATAAATGACCGATATTACTGGAGGCTTTAAGCTTCAAGAAAAAAATGGAAGAAGTCTTTTATCCTGGTTTTTAGAGGGCATCAGCAGCTTGCTTTTATGAAAAAGTAACAGCTAAATGCACTGCAAATAATTTGCAGTAATCCAGTTCAGTGATTCATGTGTCTGCTTTAATGGGTCATAATTCAGGATAAAGTAACTGAGTGCAGTCAGAGTGCAGACACTGCTTATGCCAGGGACTGTATCTCTTCATAAAACACACCTCAGCAGAAGCAGTTTGCCAGCCCCCTAATACCCTCTGATGTTTTGATGTCCTGCATATTTTTCCGATTAAGTTTTGAGTGCCATGTTTTTAGTTGTATTTCCACATTCATTATCCTCACGTAGATCCTTCAGCGGGTTTGCCATATATGATTATTTTTTTAATGATGCCTTTCTTTCCACTTCAGCAGTTTAATAATCTAGCACATGGCTGCTTCTCAGTACTCAGCATTCACCTCCCCAATACAGAAGAGGACATGTGCTTTGGCTTCAGAATTCCATTTGCAGCTTTAGAAATGCATATTCCCTGTGGAACAACATTTGTTTGACATAACCATTCATTTTTATTACCTCTTTAAATATGTTTATCCAGAGTTATCAATAATCATAAATAACTTGTATTCTGTTCTTGTCCTGTTTTTTTCCACAGACAAAATTGCTTACCCAGTATGTATTAAATCTCGGCAAGTATGATCAAAGCTACGACATCAGAGACCGTACAAGATTTATTAGGCAGCTTATTGTTCCGAATGAGAAGAGTGGAGCTTTAAGCAAATATGCCAAAAAAATATTTCTGGCACAGAAACCTGCTCCATTGCTTGAGTCTCCCTTTAAAGGTATTACTGCCAAAATCATTTGGTAAATGTTCATTGTGTAAAGGAATGTGACAGCCTATTCTATTTCAAATATGCTCACAAATTGCGTCACTTAGCAAACACAAATGATTAATATGCAAGGATACTCACTCTGCTTACTTGCTTTTCAGCAAACAAGGTTTACATGTTGCACACACATTACATTTGCCTGATGACAAAACCTGACAAAACTGTTTGTGTGGATTTAAAATTTGGCTTAATAACCGAAAGTGTGTATTCTGAGGAAAAATATTCTTCCATTTAGAAAAATGTCCTTAGTCTTTTGTCTAGACTTTAATAGAAGGTTGTTAATGCATTAGAAACCTATTATGAATCTGAAATAAATTGAATCTCTGTACATTAGCTTTTTATTGTTTTTCTACAGAGTGATAGTTTTCTCAGTGCATTTCTCATCTTTTAAGAAGTAAGAAGCATTGTCTTCTCGAATAAAAAGGTTATTAGGTTATCTGAATTGAAAAATGCTCTGTTACTCCGATGATTTGCGATTTTAATTTTCATACTTATATATGTTGTAAAGCTTTAAAAGGAGCTCCATTTTGAAGAAAAACTATTAAGATTCTGGATGTGTTTGTGCCAAGACATGTATATGGATTGTTTAACTGTGCTGTCATTCTTAATATTCACAGTAAAGTAATTTTTAGAGAAGCTACATTTCAGAGCAACACCTCTAAACACACTGACTGATTAGCTTTTTTATTGACCATTATGGGGGAGATTATTGTAATCTATGGACTGAAATCAGTTTTTTGACCTATGAAGAGCTTCCTAGTTTATATTTATTCCATGACATTTGAGGTAATATAATAGCAATTACCTTTAGCCCTGATTAAGATTGCTCTTTGTAGTAGAGCTCATGTTGTTTGTATATTTTCCACTCCCCCATTTTTTTAATAGATCGGGATCATTTCCAGCTTGGTACCTTGTCTCACACGCTGAACAGCCGAGCCACTGGCTACCTGGAGCTGTCTGACTGGCCGGAGGTGGCACCTGACCCTGCTGTGCGAAACGTTGAAGTGCCCGAATCGGTATGTTGGCATTGTTAAAAGTAACTTTGCCGAAGGCGTAAGCCAGTACCGAATATTATCTGGAAATGTAAATAGTTAAATAATCTATTTATGCTGTACGGAATTTTTTTCTATGCGTGTGATCATCTGTGTGGCTTGTGTTAGCTTGGAAAAAGAAATTTTTTTAAAATTGCACCATGCTCACTGTTTATTTTCAATGAGAGAAGTGGGTCAACTGTAGGCCACTTTGACTTCACTTGAGGACTAAACTAACTTTCTTTCCTTCCATCTCGTTTTTTTATTTCTTATCTCTTGTATTGACTGTGCTGCACTGTTTGTTTCTGTTAATGATGAATGTTGGTGGAATATCCAAGTAGTGGTTCAGTGGAATTTTTTTAGTGTAAAAACCCAAGTCATGGCAGAAAAAAAATGATCGAATAAACAGAAGGCAGCAGCAGGGTAAGAAGTTATGTGTATTTAGAAGTGTAAAATCTGGAGGAGATGGAGGTTTACATTTAAGACAATACGAAAAATCTGGAAAGTTTCTAAAAAGAAATTGTCGTCTATTAGCCTACTAGTTACCTGTTGACATTACACAGCTAGCGACCTATTACTGATACCATTCCATTGTGAGGTTGTAAACTAGCAGGCAGAATCAAGTTTTGGTACCTGAGTTGGAATTTATGCATGAGATATCAGAGTACTAATAAATGTCAGTGAAAGCTATTGTACAGTAAGAGGAATTGAGGTTTATTGAAATTTACAGCACTGGTGATGCTCCCAGAGATAAGTCTACATGGAAAAGCACATGGTCCTTGTCATGAGCCAGCTCTCACTCTAAATTGCACATGCATTTGCATATAAGATGTCAGAAATAGAAAGAGTGGAGGAAATTACAAAAAAAAGTTTTGCAGAGGCCAGTAAACAGTGAAGTGGTATAGCAAGCATTTCTCCTTACTACTTCAGTAATAATTTTTTACCTTCTTATATACATTTCAGGAAAATAGATATTTGTTTACAAACTTCTGAAAGCTTTTATGAGGAGAGTTTGACTGCAGTCATCTCAAGGAGTTTTATTATAAATGATAACATCGGCATGAAAGAGTGTATGGAGGTGCCTTTATCCATAAAAATAAAAGCCTTGTATGAAATTGATCAAATGGAGTAGCATCTGTCTACAACACAACAAAAAAACATCTTCTAACTACTTAAACCTCAAAATAAAAATGAAAATCCTTTACCCCAAGGCTTTTTGCAAATATTTTATTTGGAGAATACCACGTTGGTGACTTTGTGATTGCTCAGTACTTCATATGACTATACAAAATGTGTGAGTGAAATAGAGTTACAAAGCTGTCACTGACGCAGACTTGTATCACCGTTGAAATGGTTTCCTGCCTATTTTTTTCTTCTCTGGAATGAATTTTTCTTCAGCTGCTCAGCATAATAGGGAATTTGAATTAAACAAAAAGTCTGGACAAAGTAGTGTTTTGTTCTAATGTTCTCTTGTTGGTATGAATTACTTTTGTGTGAGGAATTCCAAAGGAAGTGAAATACTGTTGTCATCCAGCTACTGCGTGGTGGGTCCATGTCTGATTTCCCCTTAATACATGGGATGATAAAGATGGTATTTGCCCTTCATTCTAGCATTATGGTAAACCAAGCGGGAGCCAAAGATAAAACTTTAAGACTTCAGGTTCTTTTGGCATAGCAATTTATTTATGGTTACTGATACTTTTAATCTCCCGTAGTAAATCTTTTTCTAGTCTATAGGCATATCTCAATTTCTGCAAGTTTATTAAAAACTTTTAGTGTTCCTAATTGTTTAAAGGAAGAAAAGCTTAATAGTCACTCTCGACTTGCTTAGAGGATTTATTTAGAAACTGCCCAATACTTCTGCTGCAGGTGTTTTTTCTTTGACATGTTATATGTATATTTTTGTATTGCTAGTTCTAAAAGTAAATCTAAATTGAAATTTATTTGCAGGCAAAGGAATGGACTGCAATTCTCAATAAGACAAAGAAGGAGAAACCTACTGAAAAGTTCTACTCTGAATCAGAAGAGGAGGAAGAAGACTCTGCCAGTACCAGGACAACAGGTGGGTACAAATCCACTTTTATCTCTGCTTGCCAGATAACTATGTTCAGAACTGGCCACTAAGTAAAAAGAATCAGGGGAAAAAAAAAAAAAAACACCTCCAGAGGTATATAAAAATCAGAAAACTCAGGGGGAAAAGGGTTTATATTTACAACAGTGCTGTGGTAACAGATAGTTGTATAGATATGGCTTGGGTGTTCATTAAATTACATTGCTTTGCTTCCAGGATAGAAAAGGCTTGCATGCTATTTTCATCTCACTTTGAAACTGGTAAGAGTAACGAGAATCTGTAGCTTCAGTGTTTTGTTAGAAAAATGCCCATAGCCTTAGTTGATGAGAACCATAATTCTAGAATGTTTTTTGGCATTTGTTATTGATGAAGTACTGTTGTGATAGCATGTGCTACTATGCTGAAAAATAGCAAAACTTGTTTAACTGTAGTGTTTCATGGCTTTAATTTAGTATATTGTTATAGTTTTACCCTAAAGTTCAGCATGCCTGTTTCTGTTTTTTACAACTGAAGTGATGATGGAGAAGATAACTGACAGGTGCCTTTCAGATGAGCTAAGGATATTTGAAATTGTCGCTTCTTAATATGGGGTAGACAATTCTCCAAGAGTGCCATTTCAGTAGATGCTAATATAGTTAAATTTAGTGAAGAATGTGAGTCTCGCTGACCATTTCTAAACAAAAAGAAAAACATTCTCCCAAGTCCAGGTGCTAGGCACAGAAAAAGTATGGCATTGGAGACATAAAAGAGTTAGCAGCATCTTGTTAAACTGACCAAATGTACTTCCAAGTCTGAATTTGGTACTTCTTCCCTCTCATTCCAAAGCTGAAGAAATATGCAAAGAAGAGTAACTACAAAATGCATTAAAAATGTTCTCTTACTCAAGAAATGAATATATTCATTTCAGACATTTGAATATATTTTAACTATGTGATTTATTAGCAGATTTACAGTTCTCTTAAATCAGTGATTAAGTCATCATCACTATCAAGATTGGGTGATTAAGCAATTAGTTTAAAAGATAATCTTCCAGTTAAGTGAATGTATATTTTAGAGAACTTGAGGTCATTTCCAACTCCTGATAGGGTTTTATAATTTTAAAGAACCCACATGTTAACTCATTTATTATTTGGAATTCTAACTTGATTAAGTACAATATTGTATGTTTAACAGAGCAGTTCTTCAATCAACAGAATTTTGTAAATATTTGGGTGAACTGGTTTCTTACCTGTTTTGACCCTAAGAAAATACAGCTAAAACTTTATAATTGGATCGTAAAATACTAAAACATTATTTTAAAGCCAAGTGGGATTCCTAAAATACTTATTATTTAAGACATTTAGAAATAAATTCCAAGAATTCAAACAGTGTTTTTTTTTTGTTTTTTTTTTTTTTAATTTTTATTTTATTTCAGAGAGTGAGTCTGGCAGTGAAAGTGAGAAGGAACATAAGGAAGAAAGCAATAGTGATGAGAGTAGTGGGAGTTCCTCTTCCACTGAAGGATCAAGTGACAGTGAATCAGAAGAAAGTACAGCAAAGAGAACTTCTGGAGCTGCTGAGGAAAGGTAAGCATACATTTGTATAGTTTTAATTCTTGTGATACCAGCCGCTAAAGCATTTTTGCTGTAAACAGTCTGCTAAGTGTTTAGTTAAGCTTTTTGAGGGGGTATATCATCCAAGCGATGACATTTCCTGTTTATCCATGTTCCAGTATGTATTCTCTGTATGAATCGCGTTCATATTTTTATTAGTCAAACCTACTGTATTTGGAATTAATCTAAAATCTTGGTTGGCTTTTTGAAAACTGATGTAACCTTGGGAGACTGAATAAGTGATCAAACAGTTGTATGAAACACTTAATTACCTTTTGCAGTAATTTTGCTGAGAGCTAAAATTAAGTCCTTCAACACTTTGCCATTATGTAACTAAGACAATTGATTTTTCTAAATAATGTTATATTAAAAAGATTATGATCCAAATATTAGAACCAAGGGCTGTGAAGGGAAACGGTCATAAGATATTTAAGTGTTAGCACTTTTAAGACTGCCCATTATCAACAGCATTATCATGTATTAAAGTATCATTAAAATTTTGAGTAATTGGGGCTAATACCTTGGATTGTATGAATCTGTTTCTTCTACTGTTGTCAGCAAGTAGCCTCTGCAGACATGATCGCCCTTTAGTCTATAGTCTGCTGCCAGCTCACTTGATGAGTTTGCAGCTCAGCTCAGTCGTGGCTGACAGCGCTGATTGGGGAGCAGTACGCACTCTGCTCCTTTTATTACAGACAGTAATTAAAGCAGCTCGCCTTGCCACTTCCATAACAAACACAGCATAATGCCCTAATTATGACTTTATTAATTTAAGTCAGGATTTAATGATTTTAAAAGTGATTTATATTGTTTTTCCTGTTCAGAACAAATGAAATCTGTAGGTTAAATTAATACAGGCTTTTCATCATCGCAAAGTTAAAAAGCTAGTTACCAGTAAATTCTTCTCATTAGAATAACATCTGAAAGTTTAAGGAGTAAGATAGACAATGATTACCCATCAAAACTGGCTGATGTACAATAAAGTAACAATTTTAATCTTTAAATCTTGTTTTAAATATGTGATGTATTTTGAAAGAACAGTGTTTTTGATTTATGTAATGAGTTCACAGTAGCTTATGCTAATACAACTACAGCTCCTGTTCAATGGCAATGAAGGAAACGTAGAGAATTTTGTCATTACATGTGTTATATGTCATGAGGAACAGTGAATTTTTATTTTTAGCTTAGCGACATCGAAGAAGCTGTCATATGAAACTTCATTTTGAATGTTCCATTTTTTTTAATGTCATCTTAACAATCAGATTTGCTACATTAGACTGTTTCTATAAAACATACTCCTGGTTTTTGTTCTAGCTTTGCAAGCATCAATTTCACTGCTTTCAGAGAAAGGTGCTTTTGACTGTTAATATTCTGAGTTTTTATTTCATTTTCATGTGTGGGCGTCATTAGCATGGTTTTAATTTTAATATTGATTTTTAAAAATCTTGATTGTATTTGATTTAGGCAGTTCAATCTTGGAAGGTTCTTGGCAGAAGAAAGCATTGCCCCTTACATTTTTTTTTCTGTGCTGTTAGATTTTTCAATTCCTTTTTCCTGTGTTTTTCCCTTCTGAAAGTACTGCAGTCTGAAACAGTATTGAGGCATTGTGTATTCTTTTGCACTGCTTTTCAAGCTAAGGAAAAATATTTAACAACTTAAACTGGGACAAAGGAGACTCTTAGTAGTTGAGTGGTCTGGATTTCTTTAATTATTCTTGACCTTGTTACCCTTCCGTCTTTTCAGTATCCAATTTATTGTCTTGAGGAGGAAGCTGAAT
Organism: Callipepla californica brunnescens; assembly: GCA_023055505.1. Lineage (NCBI taxonomy): Eukaryota > Metazoa > Chordata > Aves > Galliformes > Odontophoridae > Callipepla > Callipepla californica. The sequence goes on along the minus strand of JALIRH010000052.1, from coordinate 2,722,544 downwards.
CAAGTGGTACATGAAACACCTGATTCAGAAGTGTAAGTTGCATGCAGATGCAAAAAGGGAAGTTTGCTTTCAGTGTGCAGTACTATTTATCTTCTCCATGATAACTGTTAAAGAACAGTTTTTGTTTCCTGAAATATTTGTATCTAGTAATCTCTTCATTCCCTACCCCAACTGAGACAAAGGGGTAATCTATTAATTTGTAGTAACACTATTATTAGAAGAGAACAGATGAGATTTTAATAATGTTCTGTAGTTGTTAGCATAGAGCAACATAATCCAAGATTACTGTGGTTAACAGAACTTTACTGTATGAAGAATGTAATCTTTGAAGTCTAGTAGCCATAATGTTTTTCAAATGACCAAAGGTTTCAGAATGTAATAGCTCTTCCCTAAGAACTCTGTATGTTTTGAATACTGGTAGGTATTACAGGCTATTTTTCTAGGTGCCTTGATCTAGAAAGTTTAAAAAACAAATAAATTATATGTATTGATGTTCAAAATCAGTATTACTTTACAAAAACATCTTGTAATCCATCGTGATTCTTTTAATCATGGGTAGAATAGTCAGAACATTTGTCCTAAAGTAGTGTCTGCACTTTCCTGAAATATTGTAAGTTTGATGCATATAAATAATGTCTTTAGTACTTATTATGTTCATATTTTTGTTTGACCATTACCCTGCTGGTGTGATGCTATATTGTCCAATGTACTAGAACAGTTTTGTATTCCCTTAAATAAGCTACTACTTCTGCCATTGTAGACAAGTTTCATTATCATGAGGAAGTACTGATTTCATGTTCATTTCATAAATCTTGGAAATCTTGGTGTAGGGTGCTTCCTAGCTTCAGCTCTGGGGCCCCCAGCTCAAGAAAGACACTGAGCTACTTAAGCAAAAATGGGCTGTGAGAAAGATGAGAGTGTTGGAGCACCTCCCCTGCAAAGAAAAGCTGTAGGAGCTGGGCTTGTTCAGTGCAGAGAAAAGGTTTCAGGGAGGCCTTATAAGGGCCTTTCAGTACTTGAAGACGGGGAGAGACTCTTTATCAGGGCATGTAGCAATAGGAGAATGTAATGGCTTTAAAATAAAACATGGGAAATTTAGATTACACATTAGAAGAAAATCTAACTCAGAGGATGGTAGGATACTGGAACAGGTTGCCCAGAGAACCTGTGGATATTCCATTCTTTGAGGTATTCAAGGCCAGGTTAGATGAGGACAGCCCTCTCAACTGCCTACCAATAGCAGGGCAGCTGGAACTAGATGATCTTTAAAGTATCTTCCAACTTGAACCATTTTATGATCTTATTATTTCTACCTGTTTTTCTTTGGTGGTTTTTTGTGTTTCTTACATTTAATTATTTTAATATCTAGTGATACAGAAGACGTTAAAAAGAAAGAAAAGAAAATCTCCAAAACCAGAAGCACATGCAGTTCCTCTGATACAGAGTCTACTTCATCAGAAGAGAGTTCTTCAAACTCCAAGTCAGAATCAGACTCTAAAAGTGACTCAGATGATGAAAAGTCTAAAAATACTACCTCTACTAAGGTAATGTGTTAAATATTTATATATACATGCATATATTTATGTATATGTATAAAATATTCAAGGATGTATCTAACACTGTTTTTTTCTTGAGGAATGGAGATGGGTAGTAATTTTTTGAATACCTAAAAAATAGAATTTTTGTAAACGATTTTGAGTTTTCATGAAAAGACTAGTCCCAAAACAATAACTATTTGGTAGTTTAAGCAAGTAAGAATACATTACAGTGAATACCACATTTTGGTTTATTCCACATAGATAATGAATAATGGAACCTAATTTTTTTTTTTAGATTTACTTCTAAACTAGTGAAAACATGAGGAATACACAGAAATAACAGCCTGATTAGAAATGATTATTATATTAAAATTAGATTCTAATTACTACAAGACCTGGATCTGAGATCATTCCTTAAGCATGTAATGGCACTCAAATAGAACTACCTAGCTTTGTTGCAGACAGTGAACATAGAACAGTGAAGTTAATACATCTGTCTTTAGATATATATATTGAATATTAGAACTGTTTACTACAGGTATATACATAGGCTATGTTAATATGTTTAATGAGTAATCAACTTCTATTACTCCTTGTTTGGTAGGAATAAAGCATATACATTGTTCCATTACTTCAAGTTATATTAGCTTTCTTGCTAAATTTATAAGTAGCAATCTTTCAAATCGTTTTTTTTTTTTTTAATTGAACTCTAAAATGTGTAAAGATACGGGACATAAGTGTACATCTCAGCCAACTTAGTTTGTGTTAACTAAGTCATTTCGCAACTTTGCTTGCATTAACTTTTAATTGCTTACCTTTGTGAAGAAATAGAGGTTAGAAGTTCATTTTATTCAAGCTAGCACTACAGAGCTGAAGCTAATTGCATGATGTGGATTCTGTTTATTTAACTACCTTTCATTTAAAAAATAAATATATGAGGAACTTCATGCTAAGGTTAAGGTAAAATAATTCCTGGAAGTTAGTTTTCCATTGTCATAAATCTCTTTGCAATTCTGTCAATACAAAAAAATAAAAAAAAAAAAAATGCAGTTAGAATTGTAGCTCTGAAGTTTCCATTTTAGTGACAATATATGGTGTTGAAAATTAAGTGATAATTTGAAGCATTTTATATTAAGCTGACAAATTATGATCAGGATTTCAGTATAGACTGCTGAGTAGCCAAAACAGGACTCTTCTGTTGCATTTGATGCAGTTGTAGAAGTTATAGGACAAGCATGTTTCAAATAATCAAGAGAGAAGTCTGTAACTTCATTAAGCTATTTAGGTGTATTCCTTTAGCTGAGGAAAAAAGGCCCTTCATTTCTCTAAATCTTGACCACATGATGTAAAAAGTCTTCGGTTTTTAACTTTATACATCCACTTATGAGCTCTGAGTTGTAACATGAGCTTACAGTCCATTCACATAATCTATCAGGAAGGACAAAAATTAATGGAGACCATAGCATTTAGGCAATTGAGGTTTATTTCTCTTATTTGATCAGTGTTTCTTACCTAATAGGACACTGGATAACATACCTACTTCAAAGGTGTTTTTTTTTTCTAGCACAGAAATTAAATATTGTTAGAATTAGCTCCTAAAAGTTTGCAGCTTCTTACAGTAGCACAGATTTTTTTCACCAGACAATAACAAGAACTCCTTCCTGCTTTACTCTGAGAAATCACTACAGAACTGTATTCAGACAACTGTGTGCTCACTGCTGCAATTGTCCTTCTTCCTCATAGCACTAGGGCCAGACTTTGTGATTACTTTCACAAGAGTTATTTAAGCAGCTCTAGTTCTTCACAGGATTTGTGAGGACTACCAGCATAAGTAAGCTTTTTATATTTTAAAACAGTGACTGAGAATCTGTGAAGTCAATGTACTGTGTAATATGAGAACCAGAATGTCTAACAAGCTTGGGACTGTTTTACTGAAGTCAGTGAAGAATTCTCAAGCAGGAGTAGTCTTAAAGCCTTACTTAAGAAGTGCATAAAAAGAAATGTATGGAACAAGAAGTTGTAAACTGTTGACAAAAGAGTTGATCAGAGTCAAAACGCAGAACTGAAGAGCAGCAAAACTTCAAAATGTCACAAAAAAAAAAAAAAAAAGAAGAAGGAATAACAATGGGTTTGCATACGTTGCAGTAAAAAAAAGGTGTCGAGGAGTTAGTTGAAAAGATAGTACTGTGTTCACTATCCAAATGTTCCTTAAGCGCTTGGAAACTTTTTGACATGGCCAATGTAGTAGTATATGAAAACAGTAAAGGTTGAATGAATTGGGCCGGAGTCTAAAGTGAATTTAATGCTCTTGAATATAGAGGACGTTTTCACTGTTTAAGCAATGCTGGATGCTTGCATTTATACTTCAGATGCTTCTGATAGTTACATTCAGAAGCATAACTGGACAAGGAGGTAGAGGTGAGAATCATGTATTTTGTGTCAACAGTGACTATTATGCTGACTAGCTGAACAAATTTTTATACAGGTACCTTTTTTGAGCCTTGTGATCAGAAGTGTAGCTAACTGATGATAACCCTGGTAGCCCTTCCAAGTTGGAAAGAAAAGCAGTAAACAAGCTGTTAAACAAGCTGTAACAAATATTTCAGATGAAGTCATATGTGGAACCCTTGTGTCAAAGTAGCTTTTACGAGAACTACTCATATTTATTTTACTTCCATTAAAAACTTGGAACTTCTCTGCTTCCTGCCTCCAGGTCACCCTGGAATCAGACTTTTTCAGTTAGGCCCTGAGAAAGGCATGTTGTTCGACTGGAAGATTTTCACAGAAAAAGACATTGCTTGTATTATTCTGCTACAGGAACATTTGTAATGTGGTCAGTGTAGATGGGGAGATTATTTATTGGGTTTTCCTATGCTTATAAATAAAAATGGAAATACTTTCTGAAATACACATTGATGAGAGAAATAATTAGTAGGGTTATTTTTATAGTTATTCAGCGTGCCACGAATTACGAACTGTTACTTAGCAAATGTTCTGAGGGTTGTGTACCATTCTGTATTTTGCTGGGTACCATTGCCACGTTTAGCATGATTTTCATAATAAGGTTTGATTATGCTTATATGAGATCTTAATTTATGCATACATCCATGCATCTGTGCTAGAAAGCATAGAAATAGGTTACACAAACTTCAGATTATTTTTCATGAATATACTAATATAGTCATGTTAATATTTCTTAAAGAATAATTTTGTAAAAGCTGTTGTATTCCCCGTAATTGAGCTGCAGTGAACAGAAAAGTCCCTCTCTTATGCTGCAGTGTTTTATATAATTTTAAAATATGTATAGTTGAAGGTATGTAGTATGATCTAACCATTTCTACAGTAGAAAGCCAGATTTGAGGATGCATGTGTAAGTAGGTGTCTCTGCAGTGGGATTTTTAAATCAGCTACTGTTGACCTCCTTATACAAGTATAATACAGTCACTCAGCTGTTAAAAACCTGATCCACTATTTAAAAAATATACAAAAACAAATTGTCTATCTTTCTGCCTGATCTCTTTTCAAGTGCTAACACAATGGAAACAGTGGGTGATCTGTCAATGCATTTGGATTGTCAATGATGGTTTTGTATAAATATTGGGAGGATAAGAAATAAAATTCACACAGCAAAATATGATTTCATCTGCCTTTTCACTGCAGCTCCATGGCTCATGCTGCGGTGTGAAATTCTCATTTTACACACTTTGCAGGCGGAGCACATGAATTATGCATTGAGCAAGAGAAATCTCCTGCTTCAAGTCCTATATGCATTTACCAGGTTCTATCTCTATTACCAAGATGAATTGCAAATGGAGAATTGTTTGATGGAATATAGCTTAACTTCTTTGTTTAGTATTCTGCTTTTCCCATAGTGAGCTCTCCTGGCAGGAAACTGGGTTATACTGTAGGCTTATTCTAAGAAAAGGAAAATAAAATTTATTACAGGGAAATGCCAGACACGTCATAACCTTTTTATTATCTTGATTTGGAATGCAAAGCTTTTTTCACTCATTAGAAATATCTGTTGATAGTATTTGTTGCAGCCATTGGCTATTCATTATTTCTAGAAAGCCAATCTATTCTACTTTCTTTGGAAAAAAACCCCAAAAAATAATCATATATATATATATTAGTCAAAACTAATTTAAATGGATTTCTGTGGTGTTTTGTACAGAAATACAAATACAATGTAAGCATACATATATCTGGAAATATACATATGAATACAAAAATCTGTGTATTTTAGTGTCTCTGTATGTGTGCAAGCTTGACAAACTTGATTGAAGTAGAAAATAAGACTTAGGCATACTTTAATATTAGCTTTATCTTGATTTAGTTTGCTTCTGATTCTATATTTCCCAAATGGCAGGGTTGTTTTTTGTTGTTGTTGTTGTTTTTGTGTGGGTTTTGTGTTGTGTTTTTTTTCACTGATTATAAACTAATTGTACTTAATACACTATTCTGATAATGTGTGCAGTGGGCATTTTTCTTCCCATGCATTACCTTGATGTAATGTTTCCGTACACGTACCTTCAAAGCATTGTATCTTATTTTATCTGATTTTATTTTTTTATTTTTTTTTTTATTTTGAAGGATAATACATTTTTCTTTGATGGATTTTTTTTCCATTTCTGAAGGTGAATTACATTGTAGTTTGAAAGTAATAGGAGACCAGAAATGAAATGTACAGATTTTCATATTGAGCTTTGTGATACATACTTAGAAATTACTTCAGGATGGTAAAACAAATACCAAAATAAAGAAAAACAAGCTAAAAGGTTCTTAGTATCAGAGAATGTCTTTCTTAGCGTCTGTCTTCTGTAAACAGAGGAACAGTAAAAGGATTTCATGAATCCGACAAATTTTTCTGAACGTATAGTCCTGACAGTGCTATCGTTGGCAAAAATCAAGCATATTCAAAATTTTCATCCTTATGTAGATTGTATTGGCTGCATAATACATGGGAAGGGAAAAATCCTATATCTACTGTAAAGATTAACAGATATGGAACTCTAGCTAAAAATCAGTTTTGAACTGTGTTCAGTTGCACGTGATGCTGAATCTTATGGGTGAGTAAGGGGTAGTGAGTGAACACTGGCACTCAGAAGAGCTTGTTCTGCAGCAGTCACTAAGACAAAAGAATGGAATCATGTTATGATTAATTTACAAATATTTTGTAAAATTTCATTTGTGTACAGAAGTGTCATGGATCAAATAAACCAGCAGTAATAGAGCATTCAAACGCTGTAGTGATTAGGACCATTTAAGTGAGTTGATTTAAAAATAAAAGAATAAATAATAAAAACACTCCCATTCTGCTCTGTCCACAAGAGCATTCTACTCCTAGAATACCTAAAGCACATTTGTAATGACCATGTAAGAGAATATTGTCTGTCTGAATCATGCAAAGATTTTGGCTCAAAAGGACCCTGCCATGCAGGTCTGTCACTCAGCAGCTCAGAATGCCCAACTTGACCTTGACACCTCCATGGATGGGGCATCCACATGTTCTCCAGGCAGCCTGCTCCACTATCTCACCACCCTTTTCCTTAAAACCATTACTCATTGTCCTGTTGCTATACACCCTGACAAATAGTTCTTATCTTTCTTGTAGACCCCCTTTAAGTACTCTGTCTGCGATAAGGTCTCTTGGGTTCCTTCTCTTCTCCAGACTGAACAAGTACAACCCCCACAGCTTTTCTTCATAGAAGTGGTGCTCCTCTGAGTAGAGAGCCTTCTGATCATCCTCGTGGCCTCCTCTGGACCTTGTCCAACAGCTCCATGTCTTTCTCATGCTGGGGCCCCAGGCCTGGATGCAGTACTGCACCTGGGGCTTCACAACGGCAGAGCATAGGGGACAGTCACCTCCCTCACACTGCTGGCTCCCCTTCTTTTGGTGCAGCATAGGGAATGGTATGGTTGAACCATGGGTTCACATGGCCTCAAATAAGTGAAATATAACTTAAATGTGGAATATGGGTTCAGCCTACCTGTACATAGAACTCATTCCACGAGGTGAATTCTTTAAGCTAAGCTCTAAGCAATGAACTTACACATTGCCACTATGAAAATATAAAAGACTACTCTTTTGCTGATATACTAAAAGGTGAAATATTTATCTATTTTGACAGAAGGAAGAAAAAACAGTACAAGACAGAAAAGCTCCAAATAAACAAGATGTGTTTCTCTTAGATTTAGATGACTGTAAGTATCTTGTTTAAAGTCTTGTTTTTTCTATTGCATTAATTCAGTTCAGTTGATTCAGTGAAATTTTAAATGTCTTAAATATTGAATCTATTCATTTTTTGTACGCAAAAAAATGTTCTAAAGAAAGAAAATTATCCAGACTAGTAACTTCTATTATTCAAAATTTTGATGATTATCATTAAGGTTTGTTTGTTTGTTTGTTTGTTTTACTGCAGAACTAAGAAATAGTCTAACAATTTGGAATGTATTGGGATGTTGAACATTTCTTTTGAGAATTTTCTAGACTTATTTTCTGTTGAAGTGAGCCTACTTCCTCATGTACCCAGGGATGTGTCTTGTACAACATCTATGCAATTATGGTACTATAATATGATATTAGAAATGACTGTTTTAAACAACAGATTAAAATATAGTTGTAGAAAAGTAGGGTAGGGCTGGTGATATTTTTTTTCTATGTTTTTTAGTCATGTTCATGTTTATTTCTGCGTGCACATCAAATGTTAGTGCTGTATTAATATATACTTTGCATGTAACTTGTAAACAAAAATGTGCTGTACACAATGGATCAGATTGAAGGATTAAATAGAAGGTAAAAGTGCATAAGAAGGACAGTATATCTTGAATGTGAAATAAGTGTTTTATTTTCAGTGTTTATATTGACTATTGCTGTTATGTCTGGAAAAAATAAATTGTGATTAGGAAACATACAAACAAAATTATAGTGTCAAGATGTATCAGCTGTTTAAACTTAATGAAAATAGATTATTGTCCTTCCCAGTATTTTACTTTATTTTACATTAAGTGTCAATTGCTTTTTTACGTCTAGTCTACCCTGTAACAACTCCTGTGGCAGTTCCTGCAGCAGCTGTTTTGTCCCCAAGTTTAACAGCAGACCTAGAGGGATTAAGTCTGTCAGGTTCATCAGTCATTGATGTAAGTATCCTTTAAAAAAGAGTGGAGGGAGGCGTCTAAATTTAGTATTTCATATTTTTGAGGCAGTCATTAAAGAAATTTTTTGGAAATACTTTCACCTGTGAAATTCTAGCTTACATACAAGTCTGGCAGCTTCTTTTTATCTGAAATAAATACCTCCTGTAATACAGAGAAATGGATGAGTATTGCTGGTTTAAAAATAGTGCCTGGAAGCATTTTAAACTTCTTTTTCAATCTTTTTTTCCTCTGCCTTAGGAGAATTTATATTCATAAATTATGCATACAAACTGTCCAAATCTTTCAAATCATCCACTTGTTACATTATCAAAAAGAAGTTGCATTAAATCACAGTTATTAATTCAGTGGTTGTTTACTATACATGTGTCCAATTATGACATTTGCTATTTGGAATTATTTTTTCATGAGTGTACAAATCACAGCTGTGGGTGCAAATAAAATGAGTACAGATTTATAATCAGTGCTGTATCAGTAAGTGTCATGATTCATGTAGTTAGTGCTCTCTGTTTTGTAGCATTTTCCATTACGGAATCTCAAAACTATAGCTACAATATAGCAATAGCAAAGTCATGGAGGGCATTCCTTTGTTGGTGAAAAAATAGTAGTTTGCATTCTTGGTGGGTTTTATTTAATTTTTTTTAATCATTTTCTTATCTAATGCAAATTTGCAATTTAATAATAAGAAACAGCAGCACAGAGTAATTAACCTTGTGAAAGTTGGTGGGAGTGACCAGAAGAAAGCACTGTATAGCATGAGCACCTTTTAGCCTAGTCTTATTTCTTATATGCCTGTTATCTAGAACCTACACTGCTACTTTAATAATTGCTGTTAAAGTATTTTGTGTTGGGTTTGTGAGCAATGCATTTGTAAAATTTTATACAGTATTTCTTAAAGAATGTCTAATAAATTTGACTCAAGAAATAACATATTTTAGCTAATGGTTCAGTCTTACACATACGGGCTTTAAGATTTTTTTGCTTGTAAGATAGACTTTCAGATTATGTGATGGCTATCAGCCTTACTCAAGGCTGAAAATTGTGTTGCAATTAAATTCCAAGTGGGCCAGTGACAAAATGGGCATACAGTCACTTTACATGATGCACAGTCACTCATTTGTCACACATTCCAAAAATGTGAAATACTGTCATAGGTGTTACGCCGCAATGTAAAAAGAACTTTGTATAAAAGGGTTGAATTTGCAAAATATATATATATTTTTTTGCTTGGTACTACTGAGTTCCTGGTATCCAGTGAGGAATCTAGAACGTGTCCTTGTATTTCCTGCTCTGGAATCAGCTGGTCATATCAGAACTAGTTGTTGCTACTACATGGTTTCCTGTCTTTTCAGTTGTCACTGTCATTGGTAATAGTTGCAGATGAGGTCCTCTGAAGTGTTTTGTGTTCCAGGAAACAAGAAAAATCAAACAGTAACGTTAATGTCGTTCTTTCGATTGATACATACACTGTAAAAAGTCTTACATGCAAGTAGTTATATAATTATAGTCTTGATGTTTTGCACCATCAGGTATTTTTCTAAAAATGAAAATATAAAAAGAACTTTTAAGACTTAGTGTGGGAATGTCCCTCTTAAAATAATATTCTAAATTTAATCTGTGGTGACTTGTTCTAAAAATAAGAATAGTTGTCATACTTCAGAAAACTTTTTCTTCCTTCAATTGGAGAGAAAATGAATTTAACTGTAGGGCACATGCCAAACTAACAGTGAGAAATTAATTTATTACCAGGCAATGGAGATCATGGAGTAAAAATAGATAAGTACAGTATATGACCCTTATATTGAAGAAATGTAGCAATCACTTATCTTGGAATATGTCAGGCAGTCTATTATTCAAATCATTCAGGACTATAATTGGATACAGCTTTTAGAAAACTTATAACTCTATGTTCCTAGAATCATAGAATCACCAAGGTTGGAAAAGACCTCCAAGATCATCCAGTCCAACTGTCCACCCATCACCAACATTTCCCACTAAACCACATCCTTTAGTACACTTTCAGAGGAGAAGTTTTTCCTTCGTAGCTGCTTAACATCACAGGAAGTATACATGCAAAAACTATTTTACAGCAGTGGTCTGGATCTCTTTAAACCTACAGAAATGAAAGATTTTTGAATATAAACTGCAGTGCGCAACTAAATGCTTTGTACCACAGCTCATTTGCTTTTATGATTCTTATTTACATGAAGAACATCTACTTGTCATAGACATACATATACATATTACAGTTTGTTCCAGGAAAAATGAAATTATTTGGCAGTTTATGGATAACTTTCTTCAAAGTGTATGCAAAGCATAGTACATCCATGTTTGTGCTTCTGCCCTTATGAAGTCTTACCTTCAGGTGTGTCCACCAAAGCAGGTAACTGGAAGCTATTACTGAGATTTCTACAGATTTGCACTCAGAACTCATACATTTGGAGTCATCTGAGTCTTAGTGAAATACCCTTGAAGGCTTACAAGATGTGTTAAGATGCAGTGCCAATTAAAAATTGGAAGTGATAGGCTTTTGCAAGCTGTCAGTTTAAATCAGATTTGGAAAACAGCAGAACTTGTGTGTCAATTAACAGTCCCTTAAATTGAAGTTTTTAAGGTAGGAGAAGAAAGACTAAAAGTCAAAACTCATGAATGGCATAAGAACAGGGAGGATTATAACCTCCTGCAAGAAATAGTACTGTGGGCAGGAATTGTAAAGTGAGGAAGAGGAGAGCTATGGTAAGTATCAGAGAAGCAAAAGAAGGGAGTGGTTGTCTGTTCATACTGATCAAACAGATGATGACAAAAGAAGGCAAACCACCTGTTCTTTTCTCATTAGGGCTTCAGACAGTAAAAATATGCAACTGCTCCCTAAATATATGGATCCCTGAGCATGCTTTATTTGATGAATAACTGGTATCAATTACATATGCTTCAGAAAAAAAGTGATACTTCTTTGGTACCAAGAAGTGTTTACAGTTTAGAAAGTTGTTAGGAAAGTACAGCTGCATATGAGCTCTGGCAGCAGCAGCAGTTGGATGGAGCTTGAAGGAAAGTGTAGGCCAAGATGAGGAGGATTTGAGAGAAGGTTTGGTATGTTCCCTGCCCTCCAGTGCAGGTCAATCTGTGGAATACATCGAGGCTAAATCTTAAGAAATGTTTATGATAAAAACAAAAAGCAAATGAGGGGAAAATTCTTGTGGTGAATAGATGTGGAAATTTTATTTGCTATGTTAATTTAGTCTTTCCATTACTTATTATGCATATTGAATTATGGCATAGTTGTACATACTGTTTTATTTACTATTTCTTTAGTATATTCCATGTATTCTTTTGAGACAGGTTATTATTTTATCGACAGTATGGTTTTATTTTCTTTTACTACTCAGAGCTCCACATAATCTGTTTAGGAAGGGAGCAGTAAATCATGCTTTTTCTGTCCCTTGAATCTTCTGCAGAACTCTTGACTAGGATCCATTTTGAGAACTTCTTGGGAGTGGTGATGCATAGAGCAGAAATAATAGCTTTTGACAAAAGTCAAGGTCAAGCTACAGACATGTCAAGCCAGGTGATAAATACATTTAATTTCAAATTTAGCATGTCTACGGAATTTCCCAAAAAACAGTAAATATTAACTCTTTGAAAATACAAATAGAGATGCTTCTGGTTTATTATCCCCCCCATAAAAGATAGTTTAATTTCTGAGTGTATGAAGTAGTATTTACATGGAAAAATATGATTTGGGTTACTTTGTCTATTCAGTCTACTGTAGCAAGCGTTTCTTTGCTTACATAAAGGATCTCTTCTTGGAAGTGGGAAAATAGGAATTACAGTAATGGATTGTATCATCAGTCTAGTGTGGTATGCAGCTTGTAGGGGAAGGTTAGCTACCTGAAGATTAAGAATTGGCAAGTTCCTTCAGTACATCTTCCAAAGTTAGTATTGACATGCACTCTACTTCATGAGTTTTATTTTTTCAAATTTTTGTTAGCATTAATTATTATATAATTCGATATATTTATAATTCATATATAAATTCTGATCAGAGTTTTTCTTAGCTTCTGTGTGACTGTGTGTGTCATGAGAATTAACTTCTTAATATCATGAAAGAGATGTGCAATTTCTAGTGATTTCAGCAGACTGTTACGCAGTGGTTTGAGTAGATACTTAATCCCCATGTTCATGGAGACAGTTTGAGCAATTTTTGTTGTTTTCTTTCAAGTAAATAGTGTAATTTTTAAGTAAATAGTGTTATATTTGTGTAAACGTATATAGTCCTTCCTAGAAAGCAACTAAAATTTTCTTGTCAGACAAAAGAAGTTACTTTTGAATTACCTTTGAGTGTTAGCCTCATCTTCTTTGAAAATAATACAGGCATGTAGGAACCTACTTCCGTGTTATTTTATATAGTATACCATTTGACCTCTTATTTTTCAGCTTCTTGTACAGAATGTCTACATTTTCATATCTCACCACAGAGAGATTTTTCCTGTACCTTAAATGTTTCCTTTAGACGTTTTTTCTGAAGCCTGCTTTTTATATATAATGACTGCAATTGGAATTTTTCTTGGGGGGAGTTGAGGGGCTGGGAATTGAGGGAGCAGTGCTAATGGCAAGGTGTATGCTATCCTTATGTGTCCTTATAACTTCTTCACGTTGTTGACCACACTTGTATTCTGAGCAGTGTTTGTGGAATTACGGGAAGTTCTCTCTTTACTTTCATTCCTTAAGGAGGGTTTTTATTATTTCGTATATGTGTTTCCTACATCTTTTCCCTCTTCTGCGCTGTACAAGCTCTGTAGCTAGGCTCAACTGAAACAAATCCTACAGATTCCACAATTTAGTAGGGTGCCTGAAAAATTTGCAGCCATGTAAGAAGTGAAGAAAGCATAGGAAATTTGTGCACGCAAAATTAAGCTGCTCAGCTCATGAAGTGTGACTGATGCTTGTGGGAAGGTGGTGTGGTCCAGTATGTAACGCCCAGTTCTGTATCTTAGGAAAATGAGTTGTATTTTTGGCTTACTACATGCTCTCTGTTTTGGTGGGTGTAACATAATTTCTTAAGTTTTCCATCTGAAAAATGAGGATAATGATGCTTACTTATCTTGGAGAAGCGATGGAGAGTTACAAATGAATGTAACTGCTCATCAGCAGATATTAACCATTGACAAGACAGATAAGGAATGCACAACAGACCTCCCAGATATTTAAATTTGTTTTTCCATTTTTATAAAAGTATTCCGTAAAAGACATTATTCTTAAAAAGGTAACATGATACATCCATTACATCACAAATTCGAAAGTTCCAGTGTCCTTCCAGAAATTACTCCTATACACCTCTAAAAACGATAGTTTAATTAAAAAAAAACCCTCCTGTAGCACTCTTCTAAAGGGTGATTTCAGCTTTACTAATTAATTAGAAATCCATTAATCAACATTTGTAATGTTTATTAATGTTCAAGCCTTAGATATATCCCTCTTACATTTATTAAATGCATCAATACTGAGCAAGCTCTACAATTATGAACATTCTGCTTATTTTCTTTCAAATAAATTAGATAATTTAATTTGAAAGTTCAAACAGGGTCTTGTCTTCCCATCTTCCCTGTTATAACACAGTGACATAGATAAAAATGTGCCCAGTATAGGAGGCATATTTATCTTACAATATATAATCTCATTTATTTACTTGATTACTGTGTATTTTAGTACTAGATGTTCTCCACATTGGGTCTTCTATTTTTAAAATATATGTATTTATATGTGTATGTATGTAAATGTATGCACATATGAAAAAATATATTTTATGTCTATGTATTAATGAACTATTAGTTAAAAACATGTATATGAGATATATTGTACAGTGATTAACCAGGTCTTAGATTAACAGTAGTGTTCTTTATTTAATGCTGTTTCAATATTTTCTTGTCATGGACTGACAAAGATTAAAGCAGCACTCAAATATTGTACTTAAAAGTGAAAAATGCTAAAGCTGTAAAGGAAATGCAGTTAGAAACACAAAAAACAATATATAAAATAGAAAGTAAATTTGAGAGTGAGAGATTGTTGCAAAAAGGAACTCCTTCAAATAAATTACTGTGAACAGTCACTCAATCTTTGTTTTGCTTTCTGTTAAAAGTTGGTGCTTTCCTTAAAACTAATTCACTATATTTTGAGAATTAGATGATTATATCTGTGAGAGAAGTCAGAGCAATTTTTCTGTCCAAAATGGAAAATATATCATGCTCCTTAAGTCAGAACTACTGAAAACAGAGTTTGTGCTACATTTTTAAAAACAAGCATGTATAATACATAATAATGATGATTCCATAAGTTATTCCTTAAACATGTAGTGATGATGTATGTAGAATAGTTTGTGTATGTATTATGTTATGTAATTCAGAGAGAAGTGAGAGATAATCTAAGCTGTATATTTGTTTTATTTTGTTAATAAAAGCTAGCTCTTAAAAATTTCAGCCACATCTTTCTAAGGTAACATTTACCTCCTCACATCTTTAGCATCTATCAGACATGACATGGGACATATTCACTGACCCTAAAAATTTTCATCAGTCTCATGCACTGGAAGGGGGCAGCCCCAGCCAGACAAGAGGCTCATTTCAATTTTAACGGCTGTAATTAAAGGTTAATTCACTGAGTCAGGATTAACGAGGAAAGTACAAATGATAGGCAAGCAGCTGCCTTTATAATACAGGATTAGAACAATGCAATTATAATAAGAATTAGAAAAAATCAACTTCCTGAAAAGGTTCTGTAATGAGTGCTTCTCTGTTAATTGTGGTACTTAAACATGAAGATTTTGTGCTGTGTAATTTTTTTTATTTTTATACTAACCACACAGTCAACAATGTGTATAATAAGATAGTATTCCAACTGCAGTGAGAGCAACTGTTACTTAGACGTATTTAATACTGCGCTGCACTGCAAAACTTCACACTCAATATTGTGTTGTAGATGTGCATACTAGTCACATAGTACATGACTACTTTGAACTCTGTGATGTAAGCT